>RCIC01000004.1:9855000-10455000 GCA_018883505.1 Ceratosolen fusciceps
ACTTTGCTTTTCTTTCTGGGCTTGCGAAACGCTTCCTCCCCCTCCGAATTATCAGCCCCTTCTGCGTATTACCGCGATAAATCCATGCGGAGCTCCGTTCGCCATACCCGCCGCTCTTCTCGTTATTTCATCGGAGCCGACGACGATGCCGAGTCGTCCGCGTTGACTCTCATTTTCCCTTCGCCTTATTTATTTATTAGTCTCGCGTTGGCGCCGCCGATCCTCTTCGCCAATTAGGCTCGGGGTCCGTTAATCTCCTCTACTCGTATGCGGCCTATCGGCCCGCTTGCTAATCCCCATAAAGATCGATCGATAAGCAAGCCAAGCGAATATTTAAAAATCCCTCGAACTTCCTCGCATTGGGTAACGGAAGCACCGATAGCCTCCCGCCCCCCCCCCCCCCCCAACCCCACCGAGCCCTGCCAGCTCTCTGGCCTGACGTCATTAACCGAATAACTCCCTCCCGTATCTCACCCTCTGCTCGCGATTTATCTACAGCCGAGGAAGCAATTGTAAGCCGAGCACCGACATCGAGGAAGAAAATAAACAAGTGGATCCTTCCGTCCTCCCTTCCCCCTTACCGACAAATCCAAATCAGCCTCATCCGCATTGTCATTGATTAAAAGAAAAGGAAAAAGAAAAGGAAAAAAGAAAAAGCTAAGGAAATAGAAAAAGAAAGGGGATTCCAGTTACTCTAATGGGTTTTCGGGTAGCGCGCTATTAGCAATTGTCGCAGAATTATGATAATAATTGGGGAAATAATGGTCGCGCGGAGCGACTCGGAACTCCAAGTCGCGGAAAAATAAAGAAAGCTCGTCAGGACCTTCGGATGGTTTGTCCCGTTAGCGTTTGTTCGCCGCTCAGTCCGAACAATAACCTTCTTTATTGTTGTTTCTCCTTTCCCTCCATCCACCCCCCCCCCCCCCCCCCCGCCGCCCCCGCCACTCTCTCACACTCTATCAGTGTTCTCCTCTTGCGTTTACGGTGTTTGCCGTCGAGGACGATGATTCGGCTGAGGTGCGTAGAGACGCGGTGGACTGCGTGGGCCAGGAGTTAGTTGCGCCACCGACCACAGACAGCTGCATTTTATTACGAATGCCCCGTAAATGAGCGGCCGAGCTTCCGATAATTGGCCTTGACAATAATTAGACTTCCCGGAATAAATTTGGAGTACCGAAAGCACTTTGTCTTGGGCGCTCGTGCATCCGAGGGGCTCTCGGCTACGTACTGAGGGACCGAACTTGGAGGGACAATAAACCTGCCGCGGCACGCTCTAATTTATAATGTTTATAATCTTCTGCCGGATTCCCGAGTACCCCGTAACCGAGTACCCTAATATTTTGCATTTCTGCGACGTACACGCTCATCCTCGTGCTGAAGGTGGTAAATGGGGGGAGGCGATTATTGGAAGAATGTCACGTGAGTCCCGCTGGGCTTAGACGAGAGACACATAATTTTCTAAAGCGGGATTATGCATTTCCGGTAGGAGTAAGGCACTGGCTGCCCTTCCTGGATATTGGGTCCTAATGGCCGAGGAGCCAGAAGCTGCACGGGATGGATTCCAACGGTCCTGGAGCCCTCCGATCTCGAGAACCCAGCGGATACTGCATAGGAGAGAGGGGGTGGGGGCGAAAGAGGGGCGGGTAGGGGTAAAATTTAATAAAACGAGCACTTGGCTACTTCCGTGATGAAAAACGAGAAGTCGCCTGCGGCGGCGGCGGCAGCGGCGGCGGCGGCAGCGGCAGCAGCGGTCCTGCACGTAAAACCGACCGCGACCCCATCGTCCTCGCGCTCGCTTACCTCCCTCCACCCCCCTCCTCACCGAGTCAACGCTGTCTCACCGGCTTGTGCTTTGAATTAGCTGCGGCGTCCGGCCCCGTCGGCACGGCCCGCTTCGTTTACTATCCCCGGGCAGCGATTTAACGGGCGCACCTGCCGTCCCGGCTCTCCTCGCACCATCCCCCTCCCCTCCGCCCCGCTCCGACGTCACCGGGCTCCCGACCGCCCGTCCTCCCGGTTCGAGACAATTTTCCGTCCACTTGGGTACGCACGGCACGGAATCGTGACCCCGTCCAACGGGGGCCCCCACGAAAATCACGATTTTCGCCCGATACGAAATCAGTACGTCGACCGCGTGAGCAACGTAGGCGCCGGCGGGCCCTGACGGGGGGGGGGGGGGGGTCGCTTGCCACCCGGCTCGCGGACCGAGCTCCCGAGCCGACCGACAGCGGCGCGCTTTTAGCTCTTTAGCGGCCCTAATGGCGAGCGCCCCGGTAACGAGCCTCCGAAACTTTCCCAAGGCACCGTCGTCTCTGCTCCTGCCACGGGGAGTCGAACCCTCGACAGGCCAATAAAAATTGCTCAACGTCCTAAGTGCGCGGAGGGCTTCTTTTTTTTTTCTTCATTCTTTTTTCTCTTTTTTCTCTTTTCTTTTTTTCCTTTTCCATGCGCTGGTGTGACGGCGACCCTTCGAGGGGCTCCCTCCCCCTCCCCCCCTAACCCGCCCCGTCGTCTCGTCCTCCTTCCACAACAGGCAGCCTCATGTAAAAGCTGGGGCCAATTGACACGGGACCGAGGCTCGAGCTTACAAATTACGCTGGAAAAGAAACGGGACGCGACGGGCTCGGGGCTTCGATCGGAGTTTATTTTCGGCCCCGGGGATCGACCGGGTAATATCGGGTGTCGGCCCTGGTTCATTAAATTTTCATAAATACGAGGCGGCGGGGCCGGGGGCGCTCCATTACCGCTCCCCGCTTCAGTTGGCACGGAGCCGGGGTCCGGTCGCTCGGGACATTCCCGAATTATCTCGAAATCATTGACCCGGTCTCGGTTTATCGGGGCCCGAGCCTCCTTGGGAGCGGCTCCTCCCGCGCACCCTCTCTACCCGGAATTCCGAGGGGGCGGTGGGACGGAGGACACGGAGGAGGAATTCCGACGCGACGGCGCAAATGAACGTGCGATCGGGGCCCCGTAACAAAGGAGAGGAGGACGATGCCAGGGAGGAGCGGGACTACGGGCGCGTAAAATCAGCGATGCCCGTGTTCGTCGTCCTCGCTCGACCCTCGCCGACACTGCTCCGGGTCCCCTTCCCGTCGGCATCGCCATCGCCATCGCCCCGTGTCTTCCTTGCCGGCGTTCCCCTCGCCGACGCCACCGTCTTCTACGTCTTGGTCGTCGTCGTCGTCGTCGTTGGTTGTCGTCGTCGTCGTTGGTTGTCGTCGTCGTCGTCGTCGTCGTCGTCGTAGTCGTCGTAGTCGTCGTTGCCACCGCCACCATCTGCCTCGGATCTACTCTACTCACCGCTCGCTCGGCTCCTCTACCCGCCATCCCGCCCCAACCCGCTCCTCACCGCTCCGCCCTCCTGGGCCGTCGCACCCGCCTCGCTCCCAGGGCACAAAGACGCTACTGCGCGCCATACGCGACGTTTTCTCAACTTCTTTTTTCTTTTTTCCCCGTTATACCAGGGCGACGTCGGCCTCTACGACGGCGCCCTACGACTTTCACCTACACTCGGCTCAACAAAAGGCACACAGGAACGCGCGCGCGCGCTCCGTTGGCCACGTCGAGGTTACGCGAGCGCGAGAAGGCCAAAGGAAAAAATAAGAAGCGTAGGAGTGGAGTTCGAGGAGGTGGAGGCAGAAGGCGATCGAGAAATTAACGACCCCTCGACGTTTACTCCCTCGCGGCCCTCGGTCCTCCCTCTTTCCTCTCATTCGCCTCCTCCTTCTCCTTCTCCTCCTCCGCCTGTCTCTGCATCCTCTTATTATTATTATTATTGTTATTATTGTTGTTGTTATTATTGTTATTATTATTATTATTATTATACTCGTCTTCCTCTTCCTCCTCCTTCTACTTTTCCCGTTCCCCCGTCCTCTTCTGCTTCTCGTCCTTCCCCCGCGGTGGCTCCTCACCCCCCGCCCCACGCGGTTCTTTTACCTGCGCCTATCCGCAGCTTTCGTCAAAGGCACAGATATAGAGGGCCGGCCGAGCTCCTCACTGCCGAGTAGCGAAAAAATCCCCCTCACCCCATCTAATCCCATCGCGACTACCCGTCCCTCCTACCTCGTCCCCGTCCGGCCCGTTCGATCGACGAGCTTTCGACCAAGTTGCTGCTCCTTAATTACCGCTCGGTGCGCCGACGTCGGGGGAATCCGTAGCCTAGTGACGCGGGAATAGCTCTTGAGAGGGAGGTTATACCGTGGGGAAAGTCCTTAATTGTACGGAAATCCATTTTCTCTTTCGATCTACCCGGGGCCGTTCGACCGTGCGATTGACGTTATCTCGAGCACGGGGCTACGGCGACGGACGTCGTCGGGCGGTAGGTCGGACGGATGGAGAAGGTCGGGGCGGCCGGCTCGGGGAGGGCGGCCGGCTCGAAGCGTATACGGGCGTAAAGATCCTGCTGGGAAGATGAGAGCCTACGGAGATTACGGGCCGAACAAGACATCTCGCGAATTTGCATGAGTCGGGGTCGCTCGGGGTATGGGCAAACGTCGATAAGGGAGCGAGGCCGTTAGGAGATGACGTTCTTCTGGATTCGGGGAAATTATACGGAGCGACGGCGGGACTCGGGATGGCCGAGCCGCTCCTTAAAATCCCCTTTAATATGGAAATGCACGGAGAGCGGCGCGTCTGCCTAAGTACGGACGCTTAAAGGTGCCGAGGGCGTAAATCGTCGTAGAGTTGATCGATCGCAGAGCTCTTCCGGGCATTTGCAGGCCATCGTATTAGAGTGCGTCGGCGGAGCTCGTGCCGCGTCGAGGTCGGTTAGACGTACACAGGTTAAACGTACCGGTCGACACCTAGACTAGGAGAAACGGTGGCGCTCGGGCTCGGGGTCGCTAATGGGCGCAAGGTAAAGATGCGCGCGTAAAAATCAGCTTTCCAATCCGCGGTTGGATTGGACGGCCCGGGTGGGAGATGGGAGGAGGAGGGGGGGCGGAGCGCGGAGAGGACCTCGCGGTAGGCGAGGTTAAATCAGTCGCTTTCGGGGATCGCGTTACCGTTACGCTAGAGTTACGTAATCTCGAGCGCGTCGTTAAGCGACCGGGAACAGAGAGGGAGCGGGGGAACGGGAGCCAATGGCCAAAGACGGCGGGAGTCTCGCCGTGGCCCGGGCGGACGTACGCGTGGATTTCGACTCCGGGAAAAGAGGCTTAGGGGCGCCGAGGGGCGGGCGAGCGTACGAGCGAGCCCCTTTTTCAAAGCGGCCGAGCCCCGCTCCTTTAGAAGAGTCCAAGGACGCGCGCGAAGGCGCATCCGCCATGACAAAGGGCCGCGCAGCCGATGGCTCCTTTTCCGGCGGAAAATTGCCCCGGCACAAAGCGGCCGCGGCCGTGCCCCGGAAAGCGCTTTGAGATTGGCGCTCGAGTTAATTCTAGGGAGCGAGACCGCGTCCCCGTCAGCCGGCCCACGTACCGCTCCTCCGCCTTCACCGACCTGGCTACGCACGAGGAAGGCATGGTCGGCTGTGGAAGGGGGTTATTGGGGTGTGGGGTGATGGGGGTGTGGAGGGAGGTGGTGGGGGGGGGGGCAACGGATCGACCGTCTCTACGTGGAATTAATTGGAGAAGCCGGCTTTAATCGCGGCCCTCCCGTGCGCGGCTGCGTGCGACCGTATCATTTTCGCCGACGAGCAGTCCCTCGGCGCGGCCACCTGTTTCCCTTCCTCCGCCTCGCCGACCCCGACACCGACGTACGACGTACGGTGGCAGCGATCGCGGCCCCGCTCTGGACGCGTTCCTTTGTGCGCGGGCGGCCGATGACGGGGCAGGGAGCGGCGGTGGTACGTGTACGCGGAGACTCGGGGCCGGTTTGTGGCGGTAGGGGGGGGGCAAGGGAACGCGCAGCCGACGACTTTTACGAGTCGCTGGCTCTGACGATCGATCGGCGCTCCGGGCGCGCCAAAGACGCGTGGATTACGATGGCCTCGTGAGAGGGCAATACTCGGCCTGTCCCCGGCCCCGTCGAGCGGCCCTTCGGTCTAAGTAAGCCCCCGTCATTGGCGACCCCGTGATTTTCGTGCTCGTGCTCGTGCTCGTGCTCGTGCTCTTGCCCGTACCCGCGAATTTACGAGCGGCCGCCCGTATCTCTCGTGGGGACGGACCTTCGATGGGCACGATGGGATGGGAGGGAGGCAAAAGCAGGTCCGACCGGGGAAAACGAATCGCGCCAAGTGGGCTGCGGGCGGTCGCGGAGTTCGGGGCTCGCGAAATCGATGACCGCGACAAACACGGGAGGAGACCGGGACGACGGGTCCCCTCCCTTTTTATGGCTCGCGTTTCGTTAGCCGAAATGTCCCAGGGCGGCCCTGATCCGCCCCGCACCGAGACCTCTCCCGCGACGATTTATCTCGAGCTGCGGAATCATCGGCTGCCACCTCCCATCCGAGAATCCCCGGACAATCGACCCGCACCTCGAGCTCTTCTCCGCGGAGGACGGCTCCACTTAATCTCCGACTCCATTTTCGATCGCTATCTCGACTCTCCATTCGATTCCATTGCGCTGCGATGCTTATGCACATACAAATGTGCATACACTGTATTTCGAGCGCATCCTTTTAAATATCAGCTCCCGATAATTAAGATGGAGGATAAGCAATAAAATATTTGGCTCCATTATTATTCTAACGCTCTTCTTCATCATCATCATCATCGTCGTCATCATCATAATCTTCTTCTTCTTCTTCTTCTTCTTCTTCTTCTTCTTGTACTTCTTAATATCGTTATTGTTATCATTATTGCCGTACTTATTATTCGGGCTATTAATTATTGCGGGAGCGTGGAAGGCGCGTGTACAGTTACACGAAGCTGTACAGTTATGAGTTTACGGATTATTAAGAGCGTTGAAGTAAGAAGGGAGCAAGGACTGGGAAACTGGAAAATCGGAACTGTAATTAACAGCGAATGAGCGTGTAGGTTCGGTGGTATACTTTTATCATTCGGGTAGGAGTCGCCGATCGCACATCACTTCTCTTAATTCGTTTATTTGCTCGGCTCGATGCTATCTCCTCGATATTAAAAGCCCCGACCGATTCAATTTTATAGGCTTAATCTTTAGAAATCGGCCACCTCTATACGATCGTGTTAAATGATCTCCGAAGACGGCTTTATTAAGGCTACCGGGCTTCTATGCAACGGCTTTTTGTTAGTCTGATAAGCACTCGCCGGAGATTTTTAATTGGAACGGAAAGTAGAAGGAGACGAAGAATAAGAAGAACGAAGAAGAAGAAGAAGAAGAAGAACGATGAAGGGGAGAGGGGGAGGGAAAAAAGAAAGAATAACGGACGGCCGAGCGAGCGAGCGAGCGAGCAGAGAGGCCGAAATCATAATTTGAACTCGTAAAAAGAGCATTTTAGCATGCTCCGGAGGGATTTGGAAGGCAATTTATATAATTCCGAGGGGTCAATTATACGCTACCGGTCATGCCGGATTACGCCTTGCGCCATACGCTGCTCTATTGCCTTTAAAGAATACAACTGCGGACGAACCGCGAATAAAACTGAAGCTTCAAGGTCTCCGCCATATTCCCGATCTCTGATCTATGGCTAAAGCGGATCCCAACGAGGAAGAAGATATACGAGTGCATTGGTTAATTAAGCGATAGGAGGTGAGCGCTGATAATTACGTATGAGCGCAAGTGTCCCGAGTCGGTATGTTCCGCACTTTTACAGGTCGCTTCTTACTTGCGAATGCTATACTCGTTTTGGGGGAAAATCCGGGCAAAGGGGCAAGCTCCTCTTCACCAATTTCCACTCCAATTTTTCCTTCGACCTGCTAAAGTCTCTTTATTATCATTGATTCTGCGATCGCGTCGGATAAATGGCTCGACGCGGTCGCTCCTCCTATTTTAAAACGCTCCTACGTACATTAGAGGGGGAGGGAGAGAGAGAGAGAGGGGGAGAGAGGGAGAATGTAAGCTCACCGAGTAGCATGTGAGCGAGCGCGAGTGGCCGCGTCTCGATAAAGCTCGCGTTATTCTGATAAATTCCCCGACTAAGCATGACGGAGCGGAGGACGGACAGGACGAAGGTCGTGAGCTCGGGCTGCTCACAAAGCTCTGGGAATTAGAAACGGGAATGAAATAATAATAAATCAGGTGTTTATGAATTAAAGATTTCCCCCCCCCCCAGCTCGGCCAAGCGCGAAGTTAACGCTCCCGCATCCCAATAACGAAGCCGTCCTTCGTTAGAAAGAGCGTTAGGATGAAGCGGAGCCTGCGTGGAAAAGCTCGGCTAGAGCGACAGGGCCGGCGATTATCCGGCGTTAGAATGCGAGGGCACGGCGCGCGCTAAAAAAGGGATAAGAGGACGTGTGCGCTCATCCGTCAAATAGCGCGAGGAGGCGGGTACGGGGGCCGAGGCCGCTGCGAAATTGGCGAGCGTACCGTCGTGTCCGCTAAATGAACCTCGGCCGTCGAATTCGGATGAGAAAGGGGCTCTAGCGAGGGGGGGGCAGGGAGTGAGAGAGAGATTGAGTGAGTGAGAGAGAGAGAGAGAGAGAGAGAGAGAGAGAGAGAGGACGGCGTTCCTCGAGAGCAGCCAGCGAGGCTCAAAGGAGCCAAGTGACGCGGTGAGGGGCGAGGAGGTGAAGGGGAGGCTGGAATATAAAAAGAGAACGGAGAAGTATGTTAAAAGCCCGGGCGCGTGACTTTGAGGGCGCATCCGTGGCTCGGCGGCGGGCTGCGCGCGTTTTTCGAGGGGCCGTTCCTTATTTTTTTTTGGAGATTCCAGGAACGCGTTCCGGGGGCCCGAGGGCCCCCCGAGCTCCCTTCCCTCGACTATAAAGCGCGAGGCGGTGGCGGTGGCGGCAGCGGCGGCGGCGGCGGCGGCGACGGCGGTAGCGAGTCCCGCTCGGGGCCAGGGGCGGGGGGGGGAGTCGGGCGTGGAGCGGGATGGCGGAGAGGGAGGGCACAGAGTGCCTCGCGGCATTATCATCTCCGCCGAGAGGAATGAGAGGAGATCTGGGGCTCGGGACCTCGTCCCGACTTTTACCGGGGGAGAGCCGTCGCTTCGCGCCTCGAGTCACGAGATCGTTAGAGTCGGCCTCGTCCGCACGAGAATTTCAGCGGCGTCATTAGCCGGATGACCTGCCCCGCCCCTCGGCCCCTCGGTCCCCTCGCGCAAATTATCGATTATTCCCAGCCGCAGAGCTATCGGGCTGCCGTCCACGTAGCCGACCTGGCTCCCTCCCCCTCTCGCCCGCCCGTCCTCCCGCCCCCTCCCCCCCTCGAGACTCAACGTTCGTCCCTCGTACGTCCCTCGTGCGTCCCTCGTACGTCCCTCGTCGGGCTGCCGCGACGTCGCCCTTGCCGTACGGAGCCGAGAGCCGCCCGAGGGCCGCGGGGACGACGGCTGCGCAAAAAAGCGAGCGAGGGTCCGTGGCACGGGGGCCTAAAAATCAATTTCGAACGAGGCTCGTCGCGGCGCGGATGCGCGCCATGAGATGCGAGCCGAGAGCAGGGCAAAAACCAAAAAAGAAAAATGAGAAGGAAAAAAATAGACTGTGTAAGAGAGTGAGGAGGGTGAGGAGGGGGGAGCGGGCGGCAAGGGGGCGAAAAAGAGAATAGAGAGGAGGCTCGGAATCGACGAGGGGAGGTGTGGGGGAGGGAGGCGGTGGAAAGGAGAGGAGGCTGCGAGAGCGAGACACCGAGTGCGGCGCGCATCCGCGGCTGACGCGTACACGGAGCCGCGTCGAGGGGGAAAAAGAGGAGCGCCGAGGAGGAACGTAAAAGGAAGGAACGCGTGGGGGGAGGGGCCCGAGCCTCTAGCTTCTTGCCGAGAAAAAGAAGAGCAGCGGCGACGGCGGTGGCTACAGCCGGACGAGGACGGCTGGGAGGACGAGGTGGAAGACGAGAGGACGCGAACGAAGAACAAGAGCGTGGAAGAGCTGTAGGAGGCGGAGGTGGAGGAGGAGGAGGAGGAGGAGGAGGTGAAGGTGGAGGAAGAAAGAAGCTCGCGCGCCGAGGACTTGGCAGTTTTAAAGGCGCGAGCGACTCGCGAATACCGGACCGCGTTAATGCGGTTGTAGGCATCTCGTTGACTCCGTCTCTCTCTCTCTCTCTCTCGGGTCTTCTTCTCCTTTGCATACGCGACTAGAGAGGAGGCCGTCAGCCTCTCGGAGGCCCTCCCCCTAGCCGGGGACGGGGTAGCCAGTCGCTGCCGGCTCTCGGCATCTGGTCCGCGAGTCGCTCGGGGGCAGGAGGAAAAAATTCGCGAGAGCCGTCAATTAGGAACGAGCCTCGAGCTGTGGGAGCGCGCGCGCGCGCGCGCGCACTTCCAGGGCTCGCTGCCTCCTTCGCGTCGTCCCCGACCTCCGCCTCCTTCTACTACCCTACCTCCCTCCCGCCGAGCCCACTCGGGCAGCCGTGCCACGGCCCTACAGCGGCTCTTCCTCGCTCGAAAGAACCGACCGCCTCTGCTGCGGCTCCCTCCCTCGCTCCGCCGAACAAAGAATCTTCCTCGCGGCCCTTCTTTCTTCTCCTCCTTTTGCTCCGGCTCTTCTTTAATCTCTCATTCTCCCTTCCGCCCCCGCGCCAACGACCCGTCCGTCCCTTTTCGCCCCGCGGCTTATTCCAGCGAGTCGACCGAAAAAATACAAGACCGCCGACGAGTCGCGCCCTCCCCGGCTCCGCCTCCCCCCTCCCGAACCCCCGAACCCCCAACCCCCAAAACCCACAACGCTCTCCTCTCCGCCGACCCAGTCAAGCGAATTTCCGTCAACGTCCCACCCACTCGCCCCTACCCCCTCCCATCAGGCGGCCACCCGGGACTGCGATTTTCGCGAGCGCGCCCTTTCGCCCGTCTAATTTGCCTTATGATAATATGCTTCTTTCAAAAAATTTAATTAGTCACCGGGGAGCCCGGTGTCGCGTCCACCCCCGACCTAGCCACCTGCATTTTAGTGCTCCCGCGATCACTGGGTGCCGCTGCCGCTACCGCTGCCACTGTCGACGTCGCCGTCGCCGTCGCCGCTGCCTCCTGCAGGCCTTAATTAAAACGCCTCGTTCTTTTCAATTTTCTCGACGTCGTAAACGACGTCGAGGAAAGCCCGGCTTTTCCAGCTATGAAATTCATTAAAATATCGCCCAATGAAAGGGACGAACATTTCACGTACATTCGGTACTCTACCCTCCCCCCCCCTTCAGCCATCTAACTCTCTTTCTCCGTCCCACCCCACTCGGCCCCACCCGCTCCCGTTACTTTATAAGCTCCGGTGATTTCAAGTTCGTGCTCCGAGATAGTGATTTCCGAAGGCTCCGCGCGCTACACGCCGCTAACCACCAACAACCTAAGAAAACGTAGTCCAACACGCACGAGTACGTAACGCGTACGAACACGCGCACGAGTTACCCAACTCGAGCTCGTCTTTCGTTCGGGGTCAGGACTCGAGGACTGTCATTGACAGCTCGAGCATCGGCAAGACGGCAATATCTCTGCGGAACGCGCATACGGGGTTATTGGGGGGATGGGGGGACGGTCAAAGAACCTCGCCTGGTAGATTTGACATGGACAGGAGGAGGAGATGGGGATGGGAGGGAGGGTACGCGGGGACGTTAGGAAAGCGGGTGCGCGACGATTCACGGGTCAGCGACTGCAGCTCGTCTCCTGGTTTTCCAGCTGCTCGCGCATCCCGAGTCCTTAACGGTCCGGACGAACAAAGCCCTGCTCGTCATCGATCAAACGCCATCGCGGAAGGCCCCTCACTTGGCCCCGCATACCAGCCAGTCTGGCCATTTGCGTGCGCTCGTGCGTGCGTGCGTGCGTGAGTGCGTAAGCGAGGACGAGGAGAGCGCGGAGCGCCTCCCAGGCGCCAGTCACGATAAGAAAAAAGCGAGCTAGCGAGCGAGAGAGAGAGAGAGAGAGAGAGAGAGACGGCCAAGAAGACAAAAGCGAAACCTCCACGTCGCGAAGACGACGACGACGATGACGATGACTACGAAGACGACGAAGACGACGACGACGACGACGACGGCGGCGGCGAGAGAAATAGACGCCGCCGTCGCCGCTGGGAGAGGCGAATTTATTTTCGTACCGCAGGGCCACGCTCGCCGTTGGGATCCCCTCTCCCCCACTTACGGAGGCTCGACCGGCGACGGTCTCCTCCATCGGCCACCGTTGTCGGCCATCCGCCCGAGGCCCTCCTGGCCCGGGGATCGCGTGCTTCGCGCTCCCATCCGCCGAAAGGGACCCCGACCGGAAATCTTAGGCCAGCCGTGAGCTCCGATGGCGTGGCGGTCCGGACGGGGGGGAGCCGGGAGACGGGAGGTAAAGGAGCGAGCCGGGGACGATCCATCTCCCCGAACCGCCCCCGCTTCCGGAATGACGCAGGAAATCCCGCGAGGGTCGGACAGAGGCGAGCCGCGCGAGCCCAGGCAAACGACGGCTACGAGCAGCCACGGCTGCATATTACGACCACGACCACGACCACGTCTACGACTACTACCACGACCACGTCTACGTCTACGTCTACGACTACGACTACGACTACGACCACGACCACGACCACGACTACGACTACGACTACGACGACGACGACGACGACGACGACGACGACTACGGCGATGGCGACGTCGACTACTCCGCCCCCTTCGCTCCACCCTATCCACGGGCTCATCACCCCAGCCACCATAGAGCTGGAGGCTTTATAGTCGCGTCCCCGTTTCGTGCGCGGACGACCTTTTTCGGCTCGCGTAAGCGCGAGCAGTCGTTAACGCTTTCCTCCACGTGAGCACGTGCCGAGCGTTTATTTCCCAGTCGGAGCCCCGGTAGGGCGCTCGCCGAGAACGAGGGCGAGGGCGGTGACGGGGTTCGGGTGGAATAGGGGTCGGGGTGTGGGGTGGGGTAGGGGGGTGGGATAGGCGTTCACAACGACGCGACACCGTAATAAAGCCGATCCGGAAAGGAAATTCCGGGCGTCCGGGGAGAAGAAAAAACGCCGCGGGAAGCTCGGCGAGGAACTCCGGCGAGAGACGGGAGTACCGGGGCTTCGATTTTTACCTGAAGGGACACCGCGGGGAATTGATGGGCCCGTCCCTCCGTCCTTCTCGACCTTCCCTCCCTGCTCGCGCTAATCCTTTTGTCGCGAGTTCCAGACCCTAAATTCCAAGACGTAATTGCCCTTTTTTCTCGACGGCACGGTAGGCTCGAGGTAGCCAAAGGTCAGCCGTAAAGGTCTCACCCTCTCTCTCTCTCTCTCTCTCTCTCTCTCTCATTTATCTATCTATCTGTGTATTTTGTCTATCTCTCTATATCTCTGTATCTCTATATCCCGTCCCTTTGCAACAGTCGGTCCAAGAGACGAGAGCGAGCTCGGGGACCGTGGATTCCGAAAAATGGCGGATCCGGGAACCCGGGGGCGACCGAGAGTCAAACGAAAATCCGCCGGACACGGCTCGACAAAAGTTTACCGAAGCCAGTTTAGGAGTCGCTCGGTGCCTCGAGGCCGCGCCCATCCCCGTTGCCCGTTGCCCATTGCCCGTTGCCCGTTGCCCGCTGCCCGTTGCCCGCTGCCCGGCCCCAATAACCTTCTGGGCAGAGCAAGAAAAAAAGGCAGGAGAGGAAAAGAAAAAAGATACGAAAAAAGAAACGCAAAAAAGAAACGAAAAAAGAAAAAAAAAAGGAAAAGAAAAGAAAGCAAAAAGGAAACGAAAATCAAGCCGTAGGAGCCTACGATGATGGCTGAATCGGGCCGGCTAATTGAAGAGCGAGAGAGCGCCTCCGCGATCCATTAATTTCGCAATAAAGAGAAAGGACGGCGCGGCCGTTGCGAGTGGAGCCACGGACGGGGTGGGGCGGGGGGAGAGAGGCGGGCGGAGGGGTAGGGGAGAGGGGTGCCGGCAGAGGAGTTCGGGGTACGGGGCGGGGCGGGCCAGGCCAGAAGGTGGGATGACGGTAAAGGGGGGAAGGGGTGGGCGGCAACGGCGGCGGCGGCGGCGACGGCGACGGCGACGACGACGACGACGACGATAAACGAAAGAGCGAGGAGCGATCCCCTTTATCGAGCGCTCGTCCGGTAATTAACGATACGGCAGTAATCGAGCCCGTCTGCCTACATCGTGCGCGTAAGCCGCGCGCGTTACTAGCTATAGGCGCGCTCCTCACCGCCATCTTTAATTATGCAACGCGCATTTCGTATTCCGAGGCGGAAATAGCGGGTCGAAAAGAGTAGGAGATATTTGGTCGGCGAGGCGGGGAGGGTGGGAGCGCGGCCGAATGTAATTCAGGTGCATCGGTGCCGACGAGGCAGAACCGAGAGCCGCTCGTAGCCCAGTTTTTCCTTTGTTTTCCCAAACCAATCGCGAACGACTGACTCCCCACGCGCTAATTAATCCGCGGCCGGTCGTCGTTTTTAATCGGGAGGCGCGATTCCCAGCGAGAGAGAGAGAGAGAGAGAGAGAGAGCGAGGGACTGAAAGAGCGCGCGTGCGTCACCCGCTCGGAATGAAACGTGGCCCGCCGAAGGCCACGGGGATACTCCTCGAGCGTCGACACCGCCCGTCCCTCCTCTCCCGCCATCCCACCCGCAAAACCCCACCTCCCGGGAGGTGGGGAGGGTAGGGGGGGGGGACCATCACGTCGGCCCCTCGCCAATTTCCTGGCCGCGCTGCCGTCACCGCCGCACCCGTCGTCGCAGCCATCGACTTTGGCCTTTCGTCCGGGCCAGTTGGTTTCGTAACGCCTCCGCGCAGCCGTCGCTCCCTCCCTCCCTCCCTCCCGCCCCGCCATCAATTAGAATTTCCAGACGCGCCGCGCTAACGATATCGACGGCTTTCGACATCGACGGCGCTTCCTCCGCCCCCCTCCGCCCCCCCAACCCCCCTTCACTGGCCGCTGTCAACCGCGCGACCGACGCTGGCAGGTCTCTTTATCGCACGAGCAACGGAATTCTAAATGTTCCTCTGCCCTCCCGCCTCGACCCCGCCTCGCCCCGCCCCGCCCACGACGACCCCCGACGAGCCGCGTCTAAAAGTATCGCGCGGCTGAAAACGCTCGGCCGCCAGTGGAAACTTTTAGCGTAATCGCCTGAATTTTCCACGGATATTTTCGTCCGGCGACGGAAATATCCGGCCGCGGATCGATAATCGACACGGGCAACGGCCCTGCAAAAGCGGCTCGACCGGCCCGTCCCCGCGGCCGACGGCGTCCACGACAAAAGATTACGATTGCCGCTGCTCGTCGCTGTCGGACGCTGCGGACGCTGCGCGGGCGCTGAAATTCATCGAACCACCGACGTGGAGATCCCGTAACGATAAATTGATCGGGAGCCCCGGCTGCTCTCGGCCTCGTGGCTCTGACGCTCCGCTTTCGCGTAACCGATATCGGATGACTGACGCGCCACCCCTTCCCCCAATAACCCCACACCCAGCACCAGACCCCTTGCCCCAGCCCCAATCCGTCTCACGTACCGTCCTTTTCGTTCATTTTCCTGGTGCTGGACAAGGGCGCCCACACTGCTTCAATGTCCCCGCGGCGCTCAACCTCGGGACCCTCCGAACGACTTTCGGTGACGAATGGCACGGCCCCGCCCCCGCCTCCGCCACCGCCACCCCCCTACCGACGGACCGGTCGCCCGGGAATTTGCGACCGCCCGGCTATAGTGGCCATGGGGCCGAGGCCCGGGGGCCGTGGCCGGGTGAAGGGTTGGGGGGGGGCGCGGTCGGGGGCGCGGTCGGGGAGAGATTTCCGACCGGGAAAGTAACAGTAATGAATACGTTAATTACGGCGTAGATAAGTCCTTCCTTGACGGACGAGTCAAGTGGCTTTTCCTGTTTGCTCGGGGATCCCGAATTCAAGCCTCATTACGCAAACATATTCCAACACGCTTAATTCTTCTTTTCCTCTGCTTGTCCTCGAGGAACCGAGGCCAGCCAGGACTTCTCTCGCCCGACCGCCCGCCCCACCCCCCCCCCGTCGCCGCCGATCTATTATTCCTGAGCCGCGAGTGCTCTTCGACTTTCCCCGATTGCCGTCCCCCTCCTGATTTCGCCTTCGTAAAAGGACTTTACCCTTTTTAATCGAATTTTTATTTTACGACTCGACGTCTGAGCGACTCACTCTCACCCTCTTCGGTTATCTGACTAACTGTACCGGAGGGGCGGACTTCCTCTGGCTGAGATTAAAAAGTTCGGAAGAACCGAGGGGGATCGAGTCCGTGGGAAGCATCGGATTTTTCCAGTAAATATTTATTTTCTCCAGATTATGCCTGTAGCCCTGTAGACGAGGCTGGAGCCGTGCAGGGACGAAGTTCCGAGGGGAACGGACGGAGGTCTTGTCGAGCGTTAGCCCGACGATAACCTGACGGGGCTAGGCGACGACGGAGCCCAAGGAAGCTTTGCGAGCATTAAGGGGGCGCAGTAGGCTGATTCGAGGACGATTTTACATAAGATCGCGGCAGAGTGGAAGCGGAGGCGATGGACCCGATAATCTCGCCGGGGTCCTCTAATTGCCACTGTAATCGCGATCGGGAAATTAACATTTATTTGCATCGGTCGATCCCAGCTGTGCGCTCGGATTATTCCGGTGGGGGGGGCGGCTGTCGTAACGTTCCTGTTGTACGAAAAGTATCCCAAGAAGACAAGGGGGCGAGGCATTAAAATGCGAAATGTCCCGTGTCCCGAGGAGCAGGACAAAGCCGGTCGAATTAAAGCTTGACGGGCGGGAGAGCGCGCGGGGGGCGGCTGGCAAATAAGTCGTGACGCCGCCACTAGAGAAATAGCGGTCGGGTAGTCGGAGCTGGCCACCGTGAGGGAGGTACGGGGCGGGTCGAGGGGCGCATGGAAACCGCGGCGCACATTTTTCCCTTCGCTAGGGATCGTGGAACGGCTGGGCCGGGAGGGAGGGACGAAAAAAAAGAGGCGGCGGCAGCCAAAGGCGGCATCATCGCCATCATCCTCACCGTCGTCCTCGTCCTCGTCCTCGTCCTCGTCGTCGTAGTCGTAGTCGTCGTAGTCGTCGTAGTCGTCGTAGTCGTCGTAGTCGTCGTAGTCGTCGTCGTCGTCTACGACCACCGTGAAAAAAGACAGGGAAGAATTGTGGGATAGCGGACGGGGAAGGGAGGGGAGGCGAATTAGCGAAAGCCGGGGACCGGCGAGGATAAAAAAGAAAAGGGGATCGACGAGGGGTAGGTAGGGGAGGTGGCCGAGGGAACCAGAGACGCACACGCGAGTCTTTCGCGCGGCTGCGGCTGCGGCACCGGCACCACCACCGGCACCACCGCCGCCACACGAACACGTGCTACTTTACACGTGCACACCCCCGTAGACGCGGAGCGCACAAAGGCTCTCCCCCTCGCCCTCGGATTTTACTTTGATTGTGTGCGAGCCACCGACTACCGCCGCCGTCGAGTTCGGGCGAACGTAAAGAAAAAAAGGCTGCCCCCAGGCCGCTGCTCTTGGCTCCGAGTCGGTCGGTGCTCGTGGTGCCGGTCTTCTCGTCTTCTGGTTGCTCTCCGTTGCTCCGGTCGATGGTGGCTGCTGGGCGGTCCTTGGCGGGCTACGCGCGAATTTATAGCTCGGAGAAAAATAGCGGCGCGCTCGACGGGCACGGGCACGGGTACGGGTACGGGTACGGGTCGGGTCGGGTCGGGTCGGGTCGGGTTCGGTCGCGGGAGGGACGAGGAGGGGAGAGATAGATAGATATAGAGTGAGAGAGAGAGAGAGAGAGAGAGAGAGAGAGAGCGCGGAGCCGCTAATGGGAGCCGCATTCGATTTAACGATCAGTGTCGGTAAAGCTTTTGTAAGGGCACAAGAGAGAGCGGGTAGCGGGTAGCGGGTGGCGGGTGACGGGCGGGAGGGACGGAGTCTCTTCCTCTTGGCTTTGGTAGCTGGCGCGAAGCCGAAAACCGCGGCGAATCCCAGGTAATTGATACTCGATTACCTCTCGCGATTAACGCTCCCTTCGTCTTCCGGCTCGGTCCCATTTGGCCCCAAATAATTTTTACAGCTTTATCGGCGACCCGGCCAACAATTAAATCACCTCTCGCGCCCCCGAGCGCGACCAATCCTCGAGCGCCACGGAATTATAATAATTATACGCCTCCGGAGCCGGCTTCCGACGACTCCTCGACCCGGACACCTCCACCCCGCTCCACTCGAAACCCCGGGCCTTTTAAATTTAACGCTCCTCCGCGGACTCTCCACCTCCTCCCTCTCTACTCCCCCCCTCTTCCTTATTACCGTTCCTCCGTCCACCCCCCCCACACCCATCACCTGGGCCTTCGATATGCATATTCAATTCGACTACGGGGCTTCTGCTAATCTCTAGGCAGCCGGAGCGTATTTAAAGTTGTTTCGAGCCTCGACGAAGAGGGCGGAGGCGAGGGGCGGTTAGGTAGGGTGGCCCACTCCTCGAGACAGTCGGACTATTTAGAGGCTCGCAGCAGCGATCCTATTGGGCCGAATTGAGCAATCGATTAGCTCGCTGATTGGAATATGTCGAAAAGTCTCGAGTCACGGGATGATGTATGTACAAAAAACCGTCCCTGCTCCGTTAATCCGAGCATCGAGATATCGATTGTGGCAGGTAACATCGACACGTATAATTCAATATCCCGTATCGCTTTATTCACCGTTGCATTAAACAAACACTTATTCATAAGAGCGCGACTAGGACTTTGAATTGATTTTAAAACGTAAAGCCCGCGCTTTATTAATTAATTGCGTAAAGCGGTGGCGATTCGCGTTGCAGCTCCTAATCCTCTTCCCATTCCTCTTCCCATTCCTCTTCCCATTCCTCTTCCCATTCCTCTTCCCATTCCTCTTCCCATGTCGAGCCGAAACTCCTTATTGCCAGAGCCGTTCGTACGAATTCGGAAGAATGCGGGAGCTTATGGTGGAGCGGGTTATCGGCTAAAATTTAAATAAAGCTAATTCGCGGACGCGGGGGGTTTTAGCGGGAGTGGCAGGGAGGGGTGGGCAGCAGGGCTCGTTCATCGATACTCGATGGCATTTTGTCCGGCCCGTCCGGAATTCATAATATCAAAGTTCCGCCGAATGTCCGTAAAAGTATGCGCGCCGGCAGTTGATTAATTGGGGGGAATCGTCGGAAGGGACCATGGCGGCGGTGGGGGGGTGGGTAGGTTCGGAGGAACGAAAGGGGGTGGGCCGCGCTTGCATTTAATAAAGACGACAAGAGGAGGTAAGTAGGATGATTTGTAAAAAGAGTTGGCGGAGGGGTTATTGGGGTACGGGTGATGGGGGGAGGGGACCAAATGGAGAAATAAAAGGAAATAAGAGGAGCGTAGAAAGTGAAAACTTCTTAAAAGTTCTACAATGTTCGGAATTTCTTGTGAAATTGACTGCGATATATCATGTCAGCGTTCGGCGGGAGTCGACTTGTTTGGGTTGAAAACACTTGTTGAAACGACAGACAGTTATTTAACGTAGGGAAAAATGCTCCCTCCACCCGGGCCTCGCACGGAAGCCGCGTTCCGGAATAAGGAGTAAGTTATTGGCTTCGTAATGAACGGCGTACGGGGATTAATGATAACGGGGCGGCCTGGGCTTACGCTGGGATAAGAATCCCCAGACATGGGAAACGGCACGATGACGGTGCAAAAGCTCACGAGGACGACGGATCCGTTGAGGGGTGACTTTCTCTCTCTCTCTCTCTCTCTCTCTCTCTTCTCTCACACACTCACTCTCGACATCGGGAGTAGACGGTCCGTTGCTCTCATTTTCGACGTAGATGACGAGGGAAGCTGGGGCTCGGAGTACCGCGACATCGGTCCTCGCCATCGCCGACGCTCCCGTTAATTAGGCACGATCACGATAATGGGAAGAAATCGATTGTTCCGAAGCCTCGCCCTCTCTCTCTCTCTCTCTCTCTCTCTCTCTCTCGCTCTCGCTAGCTGCATGTACTTTCGAGGAGGACGGTGTCTAGGGGGACGAGAGAGCCGCCACGTGGTTTAACGAAGGTTTGTTGGTTCTTTGGTCGCTCGTCCCTCCCTCGGCTCCGGCGATTTGTCACATTTTTACGCGCTCGTCAAGGCGACTCGTCGAGGACCGAGACAAAGGAGCCCTTGCATTTTTGCGTCGCTCTCTCTTCCGCTCGCCGAGACAAACGAGACCGAACGAACCGCGCCGCTCGTTCCCCCAATCCGAGCGTGGGCCGCTCCTTTCCGCTCCTTTGCCCCCCTCCGTCCCCGCCGCCTTTTGCACCGCTGTACCGCCGCCGTCGACCGCTAAAGACAGCGAGCGATTTTCTCCCTCCTCCACCTCCTCCACCTCCTCCACCTCCTCCACCACCACCTCAACCTCTCCATCCAGCATCGCCGCTCGATTTTCGGTGTATTTCATTAAATCGTCGGAGGCTCCTCGAGGGCCGCCGATATCTGCTCTCGACGGACCTCGCACTTGATCCTTCGAAGGAGGCGGCGGCGGCGGCGGCGACCCTCCGCGCTCAATGGCATTATTATTCCCACAGACATACGATTATCCTGAGCCCTCGGAGGCTGCGAGCGGTAGGAATGCTCGCCGGCAATGGCGGCCGAAAGCCTCGAATTATATTGCACTCGAGGGAAAAAAACGTCCGTGTATTAAAACGAAGTCGTCCGTCGAGCGGCAATAAATCAGCGGCTCGTTGACGGCGACCGAGCGGCCGCTCGATAATAGAAAATCGACTTAATTGATTTTAACTGGATCGATCCCCTCCCTACCCGCCCCAATAACCCCACACCAGCCCACCCCATTCCGTTCATTAGCTCTGGCCGAATTTCTCATTTAACGATTAATTATGATCATAAATTACGGCATAGGCCGTCCTACTACTACTACTACTACTACTACTACTACTACTACTACCACTACTACCACTACTACTAATACACGGGCCATCTACTTTTTCATATTACTTCAACGCGTATTTCAACTAATTCATAATTCATCGCCCCATTACCTCGCGCAATCTACTTCCCCACCCGCCTCGCCCTCGCGCCCCCGCACACGCACTCCGGCCCCTCATATTCCCTATTATATCCCAAAATGAGAGCGAGCGCTAAAAAAAAACAAGAATAGGGAGGTAAGAATAAAAAGCATTTCGAATGCCAATGGATTAGCGGCTTTCGGTTTATCGACATTAGAGCGGTGGTCTCGGCGAGTGAGGGAGAGAGAGAGAGGGGAGAGAGGGGGGGGAGGGGGGAGCGTGTGTATTAATTAAAGGAAAAAGTGCTTCATTGAGTTAGATCGAATAAAGAGATTTTAATAAATTTCAATTAAAGCTTTTATAGGCGCGCGTTAAGCCGTAAAATGAGAAACGATAAGCATTAGCGCGTTTCATGCGAGCCTACACTAATAAGTTAAAATTACAACTCTGCGCTTGTAAACACAGCGCGGATACTTTACGATGTACATAAGGAAAGCGAGCCCGAGTAGCGGTGCTATAAAATCAAGATTCTATTGGCTAAGCGATGCGTTTTAGAGTTGCCAAAAGAAAAAGAAGAGGAGCCGGACGCTCCGGTAGGTTGGCGGGAGGGTCAGGGAGGTTTGGGGCGGTGATGGGGGGGGGCGAGGGAGGGTGCGAGGGGAGACGGGGGAGGGTGCGAGGGGGGGACGAGCACGGCTATGTCTGCGGGCTGGTGGGGGGGGGGGGGGGGAGGGCGAGCGGGGGCTCGTTCGTCCTTTTCTTTTTTCAAACGATTAATATTCAAATGGCGATATCTTAATTAAGCCAGTCGGCTCGATATTTCAAAAGGAGCTCTAACCAGACCTCGGGCCTTATTACGCTTTCTTACAGTCCGCGAAATAACGAGTGTTACCGACAATGTCGCGGGCAATTTATAGTAAACGGACTAACCGATCGAGCAATTCCGACTTTTACGACTAGAGTGCTTCGGACTTTTTCTTGAATTCTGATAAGAAAGAGGAATAATAATACACGTGTGTATATATATATATACATATATACGCACAAACACGTGCACGCGTAAGCGTACGCGTACGTATATAGGTATATATCGTCGCGCGTTTGAATGTATTGTCGTCGTGCAACGTTTTAAGGACGCAGGAGGGCATTAACACGCCTAATGAATTTCACCTATATTTTTGCGTCAATAAATTTTGGAGAAGAGTTAGAGTCGGTGGCAATTTGACCGGCAACCGATGGCTTTGACACTTTTTTGCAAAGTCACTGTCAGCGTTATTTATATACGAGCCAATTATTGGCCACGGCTGCGGCCGAATAAATATTTTCATTTTCATTTCTATGGCCTCAATAGTATAATATCCGCGCGGCACTCGGTATCTTTTTCACTCCTCGAATAAATACCGAACAAACACGAGCGAGAGAAAGCGAGAGTCGAGGAGGAGAAGGAGAGCGCCGAGCGGTTGCACAGAGGGAACGAGAGCTAGAGAGAGAGAGAGAGAGAGAGAGAGAGAGAGACGGGGGCATTAAAATCAAATGTATTATTGTAATAAAGTCAGTCGTGGTCGGGCTTCTTAACTTCCTTTTTTCTTCTTCTTCTTCTTCTTCTTCTTCTTCTTCTTCTTCTTCTTCTTCTTCTTTTTCTTCTGCTTCTTCTGCTACTTCTTTTTCTCTTTTTCCCACCCCAGCCCGGGGGCCGTCCCTCCTCAGCGGCATTATCCCCTTACGCCGAGGAGTACGACGACCGTGGCAGGGCACAACAACAGTTACCGAACGACGATGATTTCAATGCTCGATCGGTGGGAAATCACCGCCAAGAGAAAAGAGAGAAAACATTATTTTATAAAGTAGCATTAGCGCGGCTCGATCAATTATGCATTCCTCATGGAATCCCTCCTGCCTCCCCAATTGAATTATCATTTGTTCTTTCGGTCTCGCGCTTCGTTCCCCCCACGGCCCTTCCTACGTCCCTTTTCCCTCGGCACCGACCCGTCCCTCCCGTCCCACCCGTCCCGCTCGATGGGCTCGAAACTCGAGTGCCCGGACGGTTCGGGGCTCGACCGTCGCGGGTGAAAAAACAAAATTCAAAATCAAGACCTTAATTATTTAAAAGCTCATTGCATTAAGGGACATTAAAACGAGAAGAAGCTCGAAATAATCTTACAATGAAAAGCAATAAGTCACGATCCGTGAATATTATAATGAGATTCCCTTCCTTTACCCCCCTTTCTACCTTCCTTCTCCGATGCAGCAATCAATTAAGCCCTCCTCCCTTCCCTTCTCTCCTTTCCCTTCACTTTTTTGTCTTCCTTCGCTTCGCCCTCCCTCCCTCCATCCCACCATCCATCCCACCATCCATCCCCCCCCGCCGTCAACCCCCCGCGGTCTTCTCGCCGCAGCATAAATAATATTAAGTAATACATAAATATTTATTCGAGACAGCGGATAACGAGGATTACTAATTAGCGGCGATTGGCCGGCGCTCGCTCGCTCGCTCGCTCGCTCTCTTTGTCCGTAATTAAACGATCGAGTTTACAAAACTTTAGCGAATTGTAATTTACAAAGCCGAGCAAAGTCATAACAATGGCAAATATTTTATCTGCGAGCGAGGGGCGAAAGGCAAATAAAAAAACAATAAATAAATAAATAAATAAATAAAATAGAAAAAAAGCAAGCAAAAGAAACCGTGTCGGGTAAAGGGTGAGACGAGGGCCGAGAGCACGGGGAACGCGATTATCAATTCCGCTAAACAGCGAGCCGCGTTCGAAATTTCGCAACTTGCCCCGTTAAAATAATTTGCGAAGAATGGCGGTGTTCTGGGCGCTTACTGAGGCAGCGGTGGCGGCGGCGGTGGCGGTGGAGGCAGCGGTGGAGCGGTGGAGGCAGCGGTGGCGGCAGCGGTGGAGGGAGTGCGAGAACGGAGAAAATTCAAAAGGGGTAAGTGGAGGAATAAGTAGAAGGCAAAGCGAATGAAAAGTCGTGCGGCGAGGATAAGTAATAAAGGTCGGGAAAGAAATTTAAATGCCGGCGATAAAGGGAAATGATTTACATTCGCTGAATAATTCAAAGTATTAAGTACGGGCTACAGAGTCGATGTATTACACGATACACATCGGGAATACATGGGCGAGCGAGCAGGCATTTCCCTGGGCGACAAGGAGCACTTTTCCGCACCTTGGCTTTAATGTGCGAAATAAGAGCGCACATGCTCGGCTCTCGAATATCTCCCGAACCTGTCCTAATTGCTCGCTAATTATTCCTTGGTCGCGGAAGGTACGTAGAGTACGGCCGCCTCGACGACGACTACGACTACGACTACGACTACGACTACGACGACGACGAAGACACGGACGATCATCCTCAGCCTCCTCGGTCACAGAGCGTAACGGAAGTCTGCGTCTAAGCAGTTAAAGGGTTCCGTCAGCAGCCTCCCCGCCGCCGTCCCACGATCCCCTAATAAAAATTTGCACGAGAGTCGACGGCGCATGAAAAATTCAGGCTCGCTACTCTAGGAGCAGGAAAGCTCTGTCTCTCTCTCTCTCTCACACACACACATACACACACAGACACTCGACAAGGCTTTCTTGTTCTCTTTTCGACGGGAACAAACACACGGGCACGTGCGCGCGCGCGATAAGCGTCGACGATGTCATTCACGGAAGTCGAGAGGAAGGAGGATGAGGAGGAGATGGAGGTGGAGGTGGAGGTGGAGGTGGAGGTGGAGGTGGAGGAGAAGAAAGAGTGCAGCGCATGCATATTGTTGGTGGGCGAGCGACGGGGGCGCAATGTCTTCATCGGGGCCCTCGTGAAAGCAGACAAAGAGGGGGGCGCGCGATAGTTATAGGGGCGGATGGGCGGCGGGACGTCGACGGTGGGCGGGTTGGCGGGGCTGGGGGAACATTGGCGGCGGTGAAGGGGGGAAGGGTTAGAGTAGAGTTGCGTACGTGCAAGGAACGGCGGGGACCTATTGTGCTAGGTAGGCGCCTCGGCTGCTCTCGCGCGCACGACATGTGCTCAAGGCTCCGAGACGGCCGATCGCGATAAGAATTATCGTCGTCGTTATTATCGTCATCCGGACTCCTGGTGACGGCCGTCCCTTTCCGCAAGGCCTCCGCTTTCCCTAAAGCGCATCCGCGGACTCCCGCAGAAGATGACTGCGCGTACGGAAACGTCGAAAATTTCTATAGATTATGAATAATGATCGCTGCCAAACGGTTCTAACTTTTTTGAACTCCTACCCCTCACCGCCCCTCACCCCCCCAGTTAACGGGCGAGACCGTTCCGATCTGCCCCCGTCGACCCGCTTAGACGCTAAACGCAACTGTTCCGCTAAACAACTGCGCTCGATTAACAAATAGCGCTCCTCTCCGATCGCAATCTATGCGCGGGGAGACATAAATAAGCAGCCCGCGTCGGACTGTCTTTGTGTTGCGGGGTGTTTAATTGTGGAGGAGACGGCCGGCGTTGCGGGCAACCGTCTCCAGGATCGTCTCCGTCGAGGACCGATTCGCGATGGGACGGCGAGGACAGAAGGCCACGGCGCATAAGGCCAAAGCTAACAAAAATTCCCCCGACGCCGTGAATTAATCATTTGCACGGCTGCTCGCCGAGGAGAAGGGGATGTCCTCGCCAACGGCTACTTCCCTCTAATTACAACCTATCGGGAATCGCCACGTGGCCTCCAACCACCGACCGACTCCCGGCTCTTGAAATTCCGGGAGGAGCGCATAAAAATTCCCTCGACTTTATAATAAAGTTATCCCTTGAACGAATTGCGACGGCATTTCAATTCCGGTCTTCTTAGGCCTGGTTAACCTGGTTAACCTGGTTAACCTTCCGATTGACAGTTAGTTTTGGTATTGCTCCTTCGTATTGCTCTTCCAACTAGAAGCTTACGGCTGCGTCTCGTCTACGCGCTCCCGTGTCTTTCTTTCTTACTGTCCGAGTCCTATCGATTTGCTGCCCTCCTCCAGCCACCCAGCCACCCCCAGCCAGCCACACCCCCGCCCCGAGCCACACGAAGGAAAATCCTCTGGCCGAGTTTCGGCTCCAGGAGATTAAGGTCCTCGGGGAATAATCGTGGCCGCACGCTAAAAACAAATTCGCCATGCAAGACCGTAGACGGTAATTGAAGAATATTAGCCTCCCGTGCTGAAAAAGTATCCGCTCCTTCCGTCTAAGTAATCGAGTAATTATTCTAGCTGGAATCGCAAGAATGCGTGGAAAGAAGCGTTTCCCTTTAAATGAAACGTCCCCCCTCTCGATAAATACGAAAGCCTAATTAGCAGCTCGGGTGCTTGCGGCAAGGAAAACATTAATATAAATTTAACTCGTGGGGGACGGCGAATCGGGGGGGTAAATGTGTAGGGGCGGGTGGAGGGAGTGAAAAAGTAAAAGGGAAAATAGATCAACGTCCCAATTTTCTGTCGTCGATTTAAGCCATAGAGAATAATTATCCTCTTATCAGAATAAAGGAGTTTTCTTTAAGAAAAGTTTAAGGATACGCGCCAGCCCCTGCGCCCTGCGCCCCTCTCCCCCCGCCCCACGACAGTCCAACGAAAAAGTAATTTCTCCGATCGTACGCTTAAAACAGGAATTTCTTTCGCACTACGAGGCCCGTTAAACTTTGTAAAATAATAATAATGATAATATAACAATTATAATAACAACAACAACAACAACAACAACAACAATAATAATAATGATGATGATGATGATGATGATGATGATGATGATGATGATGATGATGATAAAGAAAGTAAGGGAAGAAGTAGCGTTTATCGATGATAAAACGCTGGAGTCGAGCCCAGCCACGCAGCCATGAATAAAAGCCATCGCTCCGGCTCAAGTGTTTTTTGCTTCTTCATTAATACCTTCCTACCTGCTCCCGTCTCGTAATGCTGAAACGATGTTTTACCCATACATACTATTAGCGCCGAACTATTACTTAACTATTCATGCTCTAGAGGACGGACTCGTGGGTTGCGCGCGCCCGCGTTAAAACGCAAATTCCTCGTCATTCAAAGGCAAATCCCTTTGTGCGGACGTATAAAACGTCAGCGCGCGTGCCTTTTTACCTGGCTCGGAGAATAAAATGAGGAAAGAGGAGTAGAAGATGGAGATGGAGAAGGAGAGGGAGAGGGAGAGGGATAAGGAGTAGGAGAAAGGGAAGGGGACGAGGAATGAGGTGGAGGCAGCGGCAGTGGAGCGAAGAGCGAGGCAAAATAAATATGAATAAAAAGCCAAGAGAGCTGCGGGTAAAGGAGGAATGGGGAACAAAAAAAATTGTGCCAAAAGTAAGTGGCTCGAGAGCTTGGAATACAAAGGGGATGAGGGAGAGAGGTAGATGGCCGTGGAGGGGCGAGGCCTGTATCGGGCCGGCGTCCTCGAAAAATTAGCTGGACGATAAAAGGGGGCGCGAGTCGGAGGAAATGGGAGCGCGTGCGCGCGCACCCAGGGGGTTCAATTAATGATATTCCCCGCGCGATCGTGCATGATAAAAAGGCCATTCAGCGATCCTTAATAATGGCCTAGCTCTCCCTCTCTCTCACTCTCTCGATTCGCGCTGTAGTATTAGCGACAACAGCTACGTAACGGAGTTCATCCCCGCATATAAAGCCGGCAATCGCTCCTACAAAACTTACTCTCTCTCTCTCTCTCTCTCTCTCTCTCTCTCTCTCTCTCTCTCTCTCAATCTCTCTCTATCTGTCTATCTTTGTATTTCTCTCCCATCCAGTCAACCCCCGGTCTGCGTTTCGCCTCCTCTTTCGTGCCGAACCGGTCGTGTCACTGGGTTACTGTACTCTCTAGCTCTCTCTCTCTCTCTCTCTCTCTCTCTCTCTCTCTCTCTCACTCACTCTCTCTTTGTCTGTTTCGTCGGGAGCGATGGACATTTATATTCCGGTGATTTACGAGAGGAGCCGCGCCATTCGACATCCCTCCGCGGGAAATTTCCCTCGCTCCATCTCGCTCCCTCACCCCTTTGTCACGTCCCGTTTGGCTCGCTTATCCGCGGAGGCGCCCCCTGATAATCAAAGCGCGGATCCGCCAGGGCGGCTTTGAGCCACGGCCACAAAGAGAGCGAGCCGGCCCTCTACTTTTCGCCCTACGTCTGCAATTTAATCCGCGCCCGTGTTCTCTCCCGGCTCCCCGTGCTCCGGAAAATGGCCGCCCGGCCCTTCCAATATTTATCGCCCGATGCCCACCTCCGACAGATCCTCCGATACACATCCCACTTTCAATATTTACTCGCCGAGCCGACGATTACCATCTCCTCCCGGTTATTCGCAGGCGCAAATAATCTCTATCCCGTTACCTTTAAATAAGATAGCGACATCCGTCCGATACCTCAAGCTCCCCCCGCACTGCCTCCCGCCCCGGACCGCCACGAACCGGGCGGGCCCGAGCCCAGCGAGCCGAGCGAGCCCAGCGAGCGAGAGGTGCAGCTATTCTCACGGGTGGATCAGGTGTCGAGCGACGGATCCGTTGTACCGATCGTCGTAACTCCGTGGGCGAATGGTTTCGGTTTCCGAATTCAGTCTCGCGTCTTCATATCGACTGTGTCCCTGCCGGGGACGCGGGTCATCGGGGGTCGACGCGGGTCGACGGGGCGGAGATCAGATACGGGGCGTAGTGCGGGGCGAGGTAGGGGGAAGGCCGTTACGGCAGAGGGTGTGCATAGATTAAAGGGAGATTAAGGTTCGCCGGCGAAGGCTAGGTGGCTCGGGCGAGGGGCGTCGGGGCTCGGGGGACGGAAGCGACGGCTACGGCCACCTTTCGCATACGAAATGCCCGTCTGCGGGGCTCCCGGACCTCGGGGCCGAAATTGCGCGGCGGCGCGAAGACAATCGGGCGGGGGTGGGAGGGGCAGCCTAGGGGAGACTGGACCGCGCGAAATTCCCCGGGCGGGTCGGGAGAGGAGCGCGCGATCCGAGGGCCAAGATAAAGCCCGGCTACAAAGTAAAATCGTAAAGTCCCGCGAGGCGGATCGGCGCGGCGCGGCGGCGGCGGCGGTGGTGGCGGCGGTGGCGGCGGTGGCGGCGGCGGCGGAGGATTTCGTGGGGTAGGGGGAGGGAGGGGTAGTTGGACCGAGGCCGAGGGCGAGGGCGAGGGCGAGGGCGAGGGCGAAGGCGCGGGTACCCGCGTCTAAGACAATGGAGGGAATTAATGCCGGAGACTGATGGAGATAGAGAATCCCGAGGATCCCTTTCCACCGTCACCGTCCCTACGTAGCCTCCCCCACCCCCACGGCCGTCGACGGACCCTTTCATTTCTCGACTCGACCAGCTCTAACAATGCCGGGGCCCTTCCCTTCCTCTCCGCCTCCCGCGACAATTTATGCACTTACTCGACCGGCTTTCGTCGCTTCCTCCCGTACTCCGTCCAGCTCCAGCCGACCTTATTACCTCGAGCCTCGGATTGAACAAACAACCAGGCACGGGGGTGGGATGCAGGTATTGGGTATACTCGCGGGCTACCCCGACGCGAAATTTCATATTCTCGCATGAGCCCAAGGCCGAGCGGCTTCGGTCCGCTTTGTCTTTAACCTCGGGTAAAAGAATAAGCCAGAGTACGCGATACGTCGATTGGCCACCGCGAGTAAGAATAAGCAGCTCGTCATCATACCCGGGACGACGTTCTATCGATCGTCCCGCCAAAGTCTCGCCGAAGCTTTTGTTGAAAGCGCTCGGTTTCGCTCCCCGAGAGCGTCTCACGGCTCCCATCCCTTTCCTAATTCCCGGGGAATGCACCACCGTACGGAATCATCGGCCGGGCTTATTATAAAGTTACCCCTTATGACTCGGGTCGCGAGCCCTCCTACCTCCCTCCCTCCCGTCCTCCCTTCCATCCTCCACCCCGCGTACGCGCACACGCGCGCACGGAGCCCCTCAATAAGCCTCGGGCCATCGGCTCTTTCTACAAACACGGGCTAAAAAAACACGGCTTTCCAAGAAATACATGGCCCGTTATTAGAAATCCAACGGCTTTGCCGCCCTCCCGACACAGTTGCCTCGCTGCAGCTGTTTTTTTAATAAATATTTGATTACAGATGCGCGCGGCGCGAACGGGACTTTTTCCCAAGGCTCGCGGTATTTTCGTTTGAATTTAAACCCTTTCGAGCGATTACTCGGCCGCGTAGCCCCGCACGCACGCAGACTCAGGGCCGGTGAAACTTTATACGTAAAGCCATAGGTGAACGGGAGCCGTTTGGGGTTATGCGCCGCGTAAGCGACAACAACGGCAACGGTAATGACCAAGTAAAAATTAGATAATTGAAAATCTTCCATCTCGAGCCACTGGCACCGGCAAAATCTGCCGAATATCCCAATGAAATAATGAAATTTAAAGAGCGCGGCGATTGTCCGTTTTAGAATGCGGCATGGGCGAGCCTGGAAAGGTCACGGGGCCAACATTCAACGCTCATTTCATAAACAAACGTACATTGCCATGCGTAATCTTAACTTTTCGACTCGGCGAAACAATCGAAATGGCCCGTACGAGTGCAGCCAAGCGCATCGTACTTGCAAATACTCGATTCGCCTCGAATTTTCTCCATAATGCCCGTTAAAACCCATTAAAACCCGTTAAAACACGTTAAAACTTTATTAATATGAATTAAATCGTAATTGCGTTACATGGCTCGGCGGGACGGGGGCGCGCAAGAGTTTCGGCCTCGAAGGGGCATTTCTCAAAAATTATCAATCGTAAAGCGTGTCCTCCGGTATTTAATCCAATACAAAAACTAATAACGTATTTAAGAGGGACTTGGCCTCGTTTGCAATTTTAAAATTTTTCCCCAATAAGTTAAGCCGAATAAGCCATGAGACGTAAAAGTCAATTTGCCGAATTATGTATACGCGCGTAAGTCGGCAACATCATCACGGACGTGCCTTTTTTAGGATTCTTATAAAAATCATTGTCACATTACGAATACTGATGATTTTCCCGTTTGATTTATATGCCCAGGTCCACCTCGTCCCGTTAATAATAACGCGTTTGTAAATGTCCTTCGTTCGTCCAACGTACAATGAGCGTACAATGAGAGACGCGCTTTCGTGAAAAATCAGTGGGGGGGGGGAGAGAGAAAAAAAGACTCTTGTTCGATATAAATCGTTGGGTATTTTAAAAATTGAATCCAACATATACGGGAGGAGGATTAATACGCGTAAAAAATATAGGCAGAGAAGATGGGGACGGAGAGAGAGAGAGAGAGAGTGAGGGGGAGGGAGAGAGTATTTTTATGCGCCCAAAGTTGATTTACAACTTTAGAATAAACCAATTCATTATCGATTGCGCAGTTAACAGACAATTCGCCGTTATAGATAGAGCTTTAAAAAAAAAAAAAAAAAAAAAAAAAAAAAAAACAATAATAATACTCGTCCGCTCGGATTCGAGCTAATCGAATAGTCGACTACTACGGGAGTAGCGGAGCTTTTTATTTTTAAGATCGCATGGAGCCGAGCGCGTGCACTAAAATAAATGTCGATTAATAAAACACGTATCAGAGGGATACGCGGCAGGCCTTTGTAAATTACTGTCCTTAAAAATTCACCATAACCTATTGATTTATTTATTTTGATGAAATACGTAGGCGGTGGCCCTGTGACTCGCCTCCCGATTCTTTCCCGTTAGCACGTGTAGCTATTTGCTCCGTAAGATCACTCGAGAGCGAAACGTTGATACGCGCCCCCTGCCCTCCGTGTAACATGCTTCACCTTTTAGAGCGAGTAAATACGTAATGGGCCGAGTCGATAATAGATTATACCCACAAATCGACATTGTTCCACAATTTCCTGACTAATTAAGTTCTCAAAACGCTTTCTTCTCTCGGCATTGATTCTCCTACTCTCTCGCACCCCCCCTCCCCCCACTCCCCAACTCTACCACTCCACCTCCGCCTTATTATTTTTTTCTACAACTGCCCGAATTATCTCGCTTTACCCATAAAAACGACTTTTAGCCTCAATGTTATCAAGCTTCGATTGAAATATATCTCGGCAGCTTATTTTCTTCTTATTATTCTTCTTGTTTTTTCTCTCTCTCTCTCTCTCTCTTTTTTTTTTTTCTTTTTATTAATAATTGCACCACGGCCGCAGCGATACAGTAACGGATAATTGCGCGCCTGACAGGCTATCGAGCTACGGGAGCTCTGAAAGTTGAGAAATATTTTAAAAATTTCTATAAAAGGTGGGGAATTCGCTGTTGTTGGCCTCTCTGTATTAATGTTACGCGAATAAGCTGCGAGTGCGCGTGGAAAGTCCTGCGTCACAATGAAAATTCCGTCGTTCCGGAATACTTTTAGAGGATTTTTTTATTTCTTTCAAAGCATTAGCATAAATCACGTGCCGATGAAAATTTAAACCGCTAACAAGTTTCAAGATAGTAATCTGCGAAAGTACCGCACGAATGATGCTTAATAGACAACTATTTTACCGCTCCAGAGCGCGAAACTGTATTTTGCATAATAAAGAGGTAAACAAATTGAAAGGGAGCACTTTGGGAGGAGGATGAGGAGGGGGATGAGGAGGAGGGGAGGGAACTTTTTGTATATTACATGCAAATAGGCAATATGTTTGAGGAATTTCACGCGCCAGATTTTAATTCGACCTGGCTCATTCGCTTTTTAAATTAGTTAAATTACTTGGCCATAGTACTTCTTTTATTTTGTATTTAGTGATATTGTGAACAGTTATTATCGGAAAAGCCATGGGAGAATGTACGGTAAGCGGAAAAAGGAATACGTGCTTAAGATTCAGAATAATAATGCTCAAAAGGAGTATCGCGTACGAGTCGATAGATAGACTGAATTCATTGGACGCGTATTCGGATACGGCGGGTGGGCGAAGATGAGGAGGGAGGTGGGGGGTGCGGTGGAGGCAATTCACGGATGCGGTGAGGAGCGCGGAGTAAGCATTCGGCTAAGTGGAAAAATTGTATTGGCGTGGCTGGCGGGAAAATCATATAGAATTTCGTCGGATAAAGAGGAATGGCAACGAGGGGAGGGGGGGTGGAGGGGAGAGAAAGCGAGGGAAAACAAGCGTTCGGCCAGATGATATTAAAGTACTCGTCGGGAGAAAGGAAAGTACAAAAAGCAGCCGAAAATGTGGAGGGACTTCAATTTAGAGAGTTTCGTCGGGAGAGTTCCTTTCGGAAAATGAAAAAGCGAGTCGAGATAGGGCGAGGGTAGTAGGGTTTGTCTGCGAGAGAAAGAGAGCGAGAGAGAGAGAGAGAGAGAGAGAGAGAGAGTGAGAGCAGCGACCAAGTTTCAGAGCTCCAAGTAGTCGCCGTGGTAGTCGCGCGCACCGGTGGTCGAGGTCGGCACTCGGGTTAGCCAGCCAGGACCGAGGTGGCGAGAGACCCTCGAGGGCGGGGCGGGTCAGGGCCGTCGTTGCTCGTGGCGAGATGAGAGAGAGAGAGAGAGAGAGACGGAGAGGGAGAGTTAGAGGGAGAGTTAGAGCGATTTGAACCGTAGCGACGGCGAATGGTACGGCGAATGGTATGGGGAGGGTGCGCGGCGGCCGGGGGGGACGGGGATGGGGATGGGTGACGGGAGATGGGGTAAGGGCGCGGTAAGGGCGAGGGGCCACCCGCTGGCTCGGCCGCGCGACGAAAGCGGCACCGAAAATCAGGCGGGGCGCGGCCGATAGTCCTCCCTCTCCTCTACGTGGAAAAGCCGTGGGGCGAGGCTCGCGCGTGAGGGCGCATCCCGTCTCCGCGTCCTCGCGCGCATAAATTATCCCCTGGACTTGAGGGAGCCCTCGCTCTTGAGACCGCGAGGCCTGGGAGTGACGTGGGTAACTGCGTCTCGCGACTAATGCCATGCGGACCGGGGCGCGCTACTCCCTCACCGTCGTCCCCACCAATCCCCTCTCTGGCCTAACCGCCCCGCCATCGTCACCGCCACCCCCATCGTCGCCGGCTTTTAACGACGCGGCTCGCATCTGGCCAATTAGGTGGAGGCCGCCGTGAGAAGAGAGCGGCGGCGTTATCGTCGCCGAGCCCGCGATCCTTTATGTAACGGCTGACGGCCTCGAAATGCGCCAGGGAGTGGTATTGATTTATCGGGGAGCCTCTGCGCCCGGGCGCTCCCGCCTGCCTTCGACCGTATATTCCTCGATCCCTCGATCGGGAGACCATCTCTCATTCGTTCTCTCTCTCCCTCCCTCTCTCTCTCTCTCTCTCTCTCTCTCTCTGTCTCTCTCCTTCCCTTGTATTATTGAGCGCTCTTCGCGGCAAAACATCTCCCTTACGCTCCGCCAGCTGATTTTTACCGAGCCCGGCTTAATCTAGTGAAAACCGCCTCTCGATCCCCGAAGATTTATCAAACTTTTATCCTCCCTTATATTGAAAAATATATACCGGCGACTTTAACCGACGTGTCGCTCAAACTCTGCGACCCGCTCCCCTCCCCACCTCACCCCTGCCCATCAGGTCACCTCGTACACTCGCGCACGCACGCACGCACGCACGCACGCACGCACGCACGCACGCACGCATCGCCATCCAGCATCGCCATCCAGCTCCGCTCCGCCCCGTCCCGCCCCGCCCTACATTCTTACGTGACGAGCCGGCTTTTCGTTCCCCGGCTGCCTGCTTAACCCCCGCGCCGACGTTTTTAACCTCCCTAAGGAAGGAGCACGCGCGATTCCTAAGCACATTAAGTACACGATTAAAAAGAACGGGAGGGATGAATGGAGAAGGGGATGAAAGAATTACCCCTGCGCTACGAAAATGCTCTTCCGCAGCGGGGAAGATAAGGAGCGAAGTTCTCAAAAGCGTTGAGAACGTCTTTTATAGCTTCGCTTCGGAAATGATGATTAGCTCGAGAGGAAGAGTGGATTAGAGGACTCCTGGTCGTGAGGCTGGGGGCGGGGGGCGGGGAGGTCCTTGCGATATAAATTCAAGTATAAATAAAATCCGGGAGCGTAGAGGGCGGTAGGTAGTAAAAGAGAGACGAAAAGCTAGTTATTCGCGCTCGTAAGACTCAGGAATGCGTCCCAACGAGCCAACTCTGCCATTATCGAAATGTAAACGTATTTCGAGATTACACTCTCGTCCAACACCGAGCTCGCGCACCGTCTATCTATCTGTCCACATGCGCATGCATACACAAGCGCGCCCCATAATCACGTAATAGATCTCCCACATACGCCCACGTCATTGTTTGTAATTTGCTATTTATATGGCTCGCTGAGTTGGGTTTTAAGTATTAATATAAAGTATTTCGGGTACACGTAATTGGCATTTAATATTTACTTAATCGCAGGTGTTGCGTTAAGCCGACAATTATTATCTCATCCCCACACACACACACACACACACACCCCAGCCCCCGTATCGGCCGAAGCTTTTTTACCTTTTTCCCCTAGGCGGCAGTTCTTTTTTCCTTTTTCATTCGGCTTTCGACTAACTAATACGGCCGTCCGCGCTCCTCCTTATTAAACATAACGATTAAAGGAGAAATAGAGAAAGCCGTACAACATCGGCCCGAGCCACCCCCTCGCCGCCCCGTACTCACAAAATTCATCGGATATTCAATAACGAGCGTATTTCCGAATAATTCGTGAATTCGTGGCCCGAAGGCAGGGATAAAGCGCAAAAATCCAGGGTATTTTGATTTCTGTCGGCATTCGTGTTTGTCCGTCTTTACAAGGACATTCGAGTTCGTACGGGATCGAGAATCCGCCTTGAATATCTCGGATCGATTATCTCGGAGAAGCGACGGATCGATCGCTTATAATCTCGTGACAATTATTTAATTACTCCGTATGTCCTCGCTTCCTGGGGGGATTACCTCTTCTTTTTTTCCTTTTTCATTCTTTTTTTTTTTTTTTTTTTTTTTTATATTTTATTCCACTTTTCCGTTACGGTCCTTGGATACGAGGGAAACGTATTAATTTTAAAAGGCGCACGCTCCCGCAATGCCAAAGGACCGCTTCTCTCCTCAGCCCGGTCTGCGAGAGAAATAAGAGGATAAACAAGGGAGACAGATAAAGGAAACGCGGAGCTGACGCTTTGCATTAGAAATATAATGACCGACGCAGTTTTTTTCCTCTCCATTTCCCCCCCAATAACCCCCGTTCCACACCATTCTCCTAATAAACCTCACGATTACGGCAATAGAACGTGAAAGCATGTACTTCGTCAATACCAATATCCAATGTCGCCCTTTACCATAACGATCGATTACGTTCTTCTAATCGAGCCTTTGGATTTTAATGAATTACGCAAGAACGCCGATTAGCAAAAACTTCCCTTTAATTAGCCGTTATGTAATTAACAATGGGTGCGCGGCTCGCGTCGCGGGAGTATTATTAACGTTGATAAAAAAAACGTTGATGTTACGTGAGTTTGTCGAGCCGCTTAGTCCGAAAAATAATAGCTATTGAAATATTATGCGGAGATGCGGAGATGCGGAGATGCGGAGATGCGGAGATACTTAATGACAGTTTATGTGGATTTTAATTTAGGCGCAGCAACTCATTGCCAATTATCGAACGAAATTAATATTCTACCCGGAGATGCTTCGCTTCCGCGAGCTCGAGTATAATAGGTACCAATTGAGAGGCTGCGACTAATAATATCGATAAATGCGCGGGGCAGGGGGAGGGGGTAAGCGGCTGAGTCGAAACCCCACGCGGCCGTCGACTCGCTGCAATATAAATAAGAAAGGTCTTCTAATTAAAGTGGAGCGGGATATCGGAAACGGCTGAAAGGGTCAGGGCGGTGGTGGCGTTCGCCGAGTACGTATGGCTGGGTGAGGGAGAGGGGGGAGGGGGAGTATACAGCGCCGAAGTATTGCTTAGGTAGGGTCGGTGTTGTCTCGGTTGTCCGGCAGTCCGATTCCGGAGGCCCGTCAATACTATTGACCCAGTGAATTAAGGAAGAAGAGCCGCAGGAGCTGGTCGGCCTCGAGAGCCACAACACTCTTATCCCCCGAGTGCACTCGAATCGAGCTATCGATTGTTCTGGTCGGCCGCCCCTCCCCACCCCGCACTGACCCGTCGCCACCCTAAATCCTCCCTAATACGTCCCCGGAATAACAAATACGCACGCGCGCGACGCCGCCCCTCGCAGGGCCGCTGCTACCGCCACCGCCGCTGTTGCCGTCGTCGTCGTCGTCGTCGTCGTCGTCGTCGTCGCCGTCGTCGTCGTTACCACCATCGCCTCCTCCTCCTCATCCTCCTCCTCCTTCTCATCCTTCTCCGCCTCCTTCTCCACCGCGGCGTAATGAGCCGCTCGGACCTCGACGAAACTACGCGAGGGACGGAAATAAAGTAATAAGACATCCGAGAGCCCCCTTCTCCGCCCTCGCGCGTCCTTCCCTTTAGCCGCTTTCTACTGCTGACCGCCTCTACCCACCCACCCCCCAGCCCAACGCTGCGCCACCTTACCGACGTTGCCCCTCGCATCCCCGACCGTAACCCCGATCCTCTTCGTCGCCATGCCAGGGCCAACGACGCAGAGAATCAAAGAGAGTGTGAGTGAGAGAGAGAGAGAGAGAGAGAGAGAGAGAGAGAGAGAGAGAGAGCGTCGGCTCGACGCTAGGCCGAGGCCCCGGACCAGCCCCGGAGGGCTAATTCGCGCAGCAGCCTCGATCTATCCATCTATCTATCCCCGTCTCTCGGTAGGGCGGCCCTCACGGCCAGTGGTTTCGCAGATTAGCGGCGGCTAAGTCGCAGGCCAAGGTCGAACTGAGCCGATCCCCCGAAAAGCATACCTAGAAAGAGGGGAACCGAGGGCCTAACTTCTATCGAGGCGCACCGCGAAATCGGAGGTTCTCCTTCGACCGCCGTCTTCCCCCTTGCTCGAACCGCCCCACCCCTCCGCCCCATCGACCCGTCTAACCTCCACCATCGCCACCACGACCATTCTCCCACCCCCCCTCACTTCCCTTCACTTCCCTCACGCTTAACCAGCCCCTCACTCTACGCCCGACGCTGCCGCCGCTTCCTGACCCTCGGCTCACGAGGCTTCGCCGCTACGTGACGCGGCTTAGCTGCCAAGATATACAGCCCCAGCGGCTGCCTCCGCAGGGGGAGGAGACGAAGGGAGCTAAAGGGAGACGACCCGAGCGAGATAGCGCGATACCGCCGGCGAGGATCTTATTATGTACCTACGCGTTTCGCCGTGCTCCCAGCCTCTCGCTCTTCCTTTCTTTCGCCCCGCCTCCCCCCGCCACGCGCTCACGCCGTCTCTCTCTCTCTCTCTCTCTCTCTCTCTCTTTATCTCGCTCTCTCGCTCTCTCACTGTCTCGGTGTCTCTCACTCACGCGGTATGCATATACGTGTAGCCTGCTAGCCGAGGATCCCTCGCCCCTCACCCGTCAGGAACCCCAGCCCCTCGTGCTTTACTCTCCGATTTCGTGGGCAGCCCCTCGCGATGCCGCGGTCCTTCGCTTTATAGCACTCGAGAGCGGCGCAAGGGCTCCTCGGCCCCGCGCGAACTTACGTAACGGCCCCGACAAAGTCGGCATTTTTACGCCCGACTCTCCCTCCCTCCCACCATCATTCTCACTCTCAGTCACTCTCTCTCTCTCTCTCTCTCTCTCTCTCTCTCTCTCTCTTCTATCTATCTATCTATCTATCTATCTCTCTATCTCTCTCTACCTCCCTCGCCATCTCACTCACTCACTCTCTCTCTCTCTCTCTCTCTCTCTAGCTCTCGAGCTCCTGCCGTCCGAGGGGAAATTAAAAGCACCTTTAGTAATTAATGACGAAGCCGTACGCAGAACGCAGAGGCGTTTTTAAGCGGCGCGTAATTATTGCCGGATTACGTGCTTGGCTTTACGGGCTCGCTCATCTAATGCTTGTGAAATATACAATATAACGACGACGCTGATGGTGGTGCCGCTGCTGCTACCGCTCCCGCTACTGCTGCTGCTGCTGCTGATGATGATGATGATGATGGTCCTGGTGACGGTGTTGCTGCCGGCTGCTGCGGCGACGTTGGCGGCGGCGGCGGCGGCGGCGGCAGCGGTGGCGACGACGACAGACCAATGAAATAAATTGAGGACCACCTGTGCATTTTAAATGCCCGGGCGGCCGCGTGATTATACGAGCCGTCGGATGGAAGAGGAGGTGCTGGCCGACGAGGCCGACGTGGCCGACGAGGCCGACGTGGCTGAATCAATAATCGCGATGATGATTATCAATTGATAGTAAAAGGCTCGTTGCCGTTGTCCGCTCGATTTTCTGGTGCGGAGCCGGGGGGGGCGGGGTGTGTCAGGCAGAAAAGGCTCATTACGGTTTTGGTCGACTGTCGCGCTTGTTCCTGCCGAAAGCGGTCCAACTACCAGGAGCGTAATCCAATATAATAATCCGAGCGAGGGGAGAGTGAGAGAGAGAGAGAGAGAGAGAGAAATAGTGAGACATAAATGAGAGATGGGCTTATGATACTCGATACAATTATCCGCAAGAGACCGATGGGCGACACGGTTTCCAAGCCAGTCTGATTCCTCGAAAATCCCGTCGTCAATAAAATTTAATCCGACCCGGCTGGCGGCGAAACTAGGAGAGCCTTGAAAAAGTTTATGAAAAAAAACGAGGCGCTCACAAGGAAGAGCGTCAGGAGGGATCGGGGCGGGTGGAGAACGAGAAGAGGAAGAAGCAGAAGCAGAGTAATAAGAAAAAAAAGAACCTCGGTGATGGCAGCGGCGACGGCGGTGGCGATGGCGGCGTCGTTGACGACGACGACAACGACGACGATGGCCGCGGTGGAGAAGGAGGATGAGGATGAGGAGAAGGAGGAGGAGGAAGAGGAGGAGGAAGAGGAGGAGGAGAAGGTGGAGGTGGGGAATCAGCGGCAGCAGCAACAGCAGGAGGAGAATGAGTCGAAATGGTCGATGCGGCAGTACGGGAGGAGAAACAACTTTTCTCGGATAGTAGTAGTAGTGGTAGTAGTGGTAGTAATGGTAGTAGTAGTAGTAGTAGTAGTAGTAGTAGTAGTAGTAGTAGTAGTAGTAGTAGTAGTAGTAGTAGTAGTAGTAGTAGTAGTAGTAGTAGTAGTAGAGATAATAGTAGAACTAGTAGCAGTAGTATTAGTAGTAATAGTAGTAGAAACGGTAGTAGTGGTAGTAGTAGTAGTAGCGCGAAAAGCGTCAGGTGGTCAGAATTTAGAATCCCCGCTAATACGTATAAACTGTGAAAGCTCGCTGGAAACATAAAAATCCGGGGGACTGAGCTCTTCGCGGAGCTGGGAGTGGAAAATACGGGAAACTCCCGGGCCTCTGAGGATCTACGGGGCCGCAGGTACGGAAGTCGTCGTATTCCTTTTCCCGCGCCCCCGAGGGTGGCGCTGCGTATTTTTGCCCTCGCAGCCTCGAACCCTCCTCTCCCATCCATTCGCGCTATTCGTTGCACGGTCGAAAGAGGAAGACGGTGGCGAAGAGGTAGAGAGAGAGAGAGAGAGAGACAGAGAGAGAGAGGGTCCGAACGCCCATATATCCTCTTGGCAGTCAGTTTTGGGGACCGCCCGCCGCGCGGGGAAAATCATCGCGCGCGAGGTCGTTTTCGCCCTCTCCGTTCTTCGCGCCGTGTGTCCTGTCGCTTCGCCTCATCCTTCTCCTCCCCCATCTTCTTTTCCAGTTCCTCTTCATGCGGCTGTTATCCTTCGCCAGGACACCATTAGACGCCGGCTCTCCTTTTTCCTTTTAGCCTCACGGCAATGTGTATACCCGCGCGCAAAAGACCCGCTGAGGCGGGAGGGTATAGGGGAGTGGCAGGAGTGAGAGAGAGAGAGAGAGAGAGAGAGAGAGAGAGAGAGAGATGAGAGCGGAGATCGCAGCTACCGCTGCGTGGCGGCCTCGGCCCCCGGCTTCCTTTTAACGCGGCTCCGAGCTCCTTTTTTTCTCCTCCTTTTTCCCAACCTCCATGCCTCCGTGGCTGGCTATACCGTGAGAGAGAGTGAGAGAGAGAGAGAGAGAGAGAGAGAGAGAGACGAAACGTCGACGCGTACATCTATTAGGCTCGAGGTCTATTTTGGAGCGACCACCACTTTTGCCTTGACGACATTAAAAGGTCGGCTGGTCGTCCGAGCGTCGGGCCGTGCCGTCCAGCAGCGCGTCCAGCAGCAGATTTAAGGTTATTAACGGAAATTGAGCGCTCGGCTCGAGCTCGACTTCCCCCGTCGCGGCTTCATTTCACGTTCTGCCCCGTCTTCTTCCTCTTTTCGATATTTCGATTTCGTGAACAGATGTAGGACGTGAGTCCGCGGTTCCCCGCTCTACTCTGACGACGAGGGTGGAGGGAGGTGGAAGGGGAGAGATTAACCCAGCCCTCGGGATCATTAATCCGAGGCAATTTATTCCATCCCCCCCCCGCTACTAATTCTGTCGTTTCTCTCCTCCTCGAATCCGACAGTCCATCTGTGAATTCGCAAGGTTTAAGGAGTGAGAGACAGAGAGGCGGGGGAGAGGGGGCGAGAGAGATAGGGCGAGATGGGTGAGGGGTGAGGGGGGTGAGAGAGCGAATTAGACCGGTCCCCTTTAGTCAGTCGGCTTCACCTTATCGCGCTCGTTCACTGATAGGCGAGCCCCGCTCACGGATCACGGCGTGATCCTTTCCGCAGCGTCACGCTCATCAGCATCGGGAGCGGAGAGCGGGCACGTTAGGCGAAAAGTCCGTGTCGCTCAAAGTTTCGTGGCGACCCCAATAACCGTAAGGGAGCCGCTATTTACTCAAAAATGCACAAAGTCAAACGGGCACTGGGAGGACGGGAAGGTGCTCCGAAGGCCTTTCCCTCGCGCGCTACGCATTTTTTCATGCCTCCCCCCCCCACCCCCCGGTCTAGCGGATGCGTCTTTTCAGTTTCACATTTTTCAAAAGAGCTTCGCAAGGGCACAACTCGGACGGACGACTCGTGCGTGGCTCCTGTAGGGTCAGGGTGGCGGCGGGTCGGCGGCCGCGTAGAGACAGGGGGAGGAAAGCCAATGATGGATGGAGCCGAGCCGAGCCGAAACGAGCCGAGCCTCTCGATCCCCATGATTTTTTTTTTTTTTTTTTTTTTTTCCTTTATCGAAAGGAGACATTTTCTCAACCCCGTGCACGGGCTCCTCGAGTATCGTCTTCTCGCGTGGCCGGCAAGCATGTCCATGTCCATGATTTATAGGTAATTCTTGACGGCCGCTCGATAATCGGCGGGCTCCCGGCTTACCGGGATTAAAATCACTTTTTCGCAAATTGCAGGTGAGCCGGATTGGGCAAAGTCGACTTTCTTATATATATATATATGTATATATAAGTTGAGTTAAAAATAAAGCGGCTCGAGTAGCGGCGATCGCTCGCGGTCACCCGCAATCGATATTTCAGCGATAACATCTTGCCGTCGGCTTACGTATCAATTTTTACGCATAACGACGGGTAAATGCATTAGGGCTCTGTATTGAAGAGTAGCGAGTCGCCGTAGCCAACCGAGTACCTGACAATGCTCGTAGATAACGTACTTAGCGAGTCCTCGTTCGCGTTTTCATACTTTCGTTTCCCCGTTCGTCTCGTATCCGTTACAATGCCAACCACCGTGGCCGCATACGTGTGGGGCATCGTCGGCTGCGTATCGGTGTCTCGGTCGGATTATCAAATATTTGAAGAACCGCAAATAAAGCCCTAATGATTTAATAAGATTTTTTTCTAAACGAATGGGATGTAATTGTACGGCGAAAGTGGGGAAAATGGAATAACGTGCGCGTGCAGGGGATGCGATTAGATCAGATTACCGTGTCCCGACACGATACACCTTTATTTAACATCTCAGAATTGATAGCATCGAACGGGAACAAAGTAGGGGCGTAATTATAGGGCAATGCAGAGCTGCGCGGGTATATCGGGTATATATATGTATATATAGCAGAGTTACGTGTTTATTATGAATGAATTGAAACGAACGTGTACGACGATCCGGCGTAGATCGTCCCTTGAATATTTTCAAGACTTTCCCATCGCGCAATAATCGCAGGTAATAAATAATGGCGTGCAATCGTCGACCGACGATTAAAGGTCGTTTTGTCGCACAACAACAAGCCGTAGCTTCAATGCTTTTTAACGGCCGCGGCAACTGTTATCCGGCGCAAGGGACATTAGGGGCCAGTGCGGTCCTGGGACGAAGAGTATCCTCAATAAGGAGAAATTAATGCGGAGTAGCGGGGCGGGAGGTGTTGGAGGAGGTGGAGGATGTGGAGGAGGTGGAGGAGGAGGAGGAGGTGCGGGTTATTAAACGGAGGCGAGAGCGGTCGAAAATAAATTGGGGAGTTTCGGTGGAGTCGTTGTCTCTCCAGGCGACGGCGGTGGCTGGGAGGAGGGTGGCGGCGACCCCCACGTCCGCTTTATCGCTTTGATTATCCGTAATTAAATTAAGCGGGACAATTATGAGCATTAAGAAGCATGGCAGCCGAACGCGGAGGAATACGAACGAGGAATAAATAATCTGCCAATTTAAATGGCACTTGGGCATTAAATAACGGCTGTAATGTCTCGAGCGTGTCAGTCCGCGTCCTGTTAATTGACGCGAGACAACAAATCACAATGATTGCGGATGAATAATTCCGCGCTCTCGTTGCGTCTCTGGCAATGCAGGGTATTTTCCGGGAGATAGGCCGTCTGGCGACGAGCTGCCGCTGCCGGTCGAGTGCCGAGGCGCGGCATTAACGTGTCCGGGGACGAGTGCCGCGCTCCCGGCTATCCTGGACAGGCACCGAGCAGCACACAGTCCCCAAGGCTTTTTATATCGTCCGGAGCTGGAGCTCGTTTTAATATTCAATCGACGAGTGGATTAGGAAGCGGCCACGGGGTGCACGGCGGACGGGGGGTCGCAGAAGGTCGCGGGCCCCGCAAAACCAAAGGTGGCGAGTGCCTCGTCACCCGAGACCCGGAGGCTACTAGTGCTCCTCTGTCTCTGTCTCCGTCTCTATGTCTCTGTCTGTCTGTCCGAGTCTGTCACATTGTACGATGCTTTCACAGCGTCATTTCCTCCCCGCGGTTGTTAACACTCGGCGACTCGAGCGAGTGCGCCGTATGTTTCGAACAATGGCTCGAGCCCAGTTTAAGTCCCTCCGCTGTTGGCTCTCGCTCGCAGGCATCCGACCCTCCGCCACCCGCTGAGCGAAGAAAATTATCGAGCGCCGATCCTACTCTAATTCCGCTGCTGTGCGGGTTTACGCGTAAGTCCCTCCGCGCTTACCTGCGCACCGGTCCCGAGTCCCCGTATCCGTCCCGCCATCCTCCTCCTCGTCGCCCCTTCCCACCCCACCCCACCCCTCCACGACAATATCTTTGTTTTCTAATCAGCGGAGAGGAGCCCCTCGCCCCGCCGAAACCTTCTTTCCTCCTCGGCTTGCTTTCTCGGGGGTTTTTTTTCCCCCCCCTGCGTCTCGTTATCTGCCCTGGCAATATGACCGCCCACCCCTCCCCGCCTCTCCCCACCCCGACCGACCGGCCGACCGGCCGACCAACCAACCAACCAACCAACCGACGGGCCGACCGACCGACGGGCCGACCGACGGGCCGAGCGACCAACCGAGATCCCTTAATTATTCCGATTGAGAACGTCGAAATTCATCAGACTCCCGGACAGACCTCTCTAAATCATCCTTCCAATATAAGCGTCGACTGCGAAGGAAGCTGAGCCGAGCCGAGCCGAGCCGAGCCGAGCCGACCCTCTCGTCCCGCGGAGCCAGCCACCCCCGATTCATGCTTTTAATAATTAATAAGTTTTTTTTTTACACCCTTCGACCTGTCGAAGTCCCAACATGTCGACAAATATCCGTATAGAAGAGATTAATCCCGACCTCGCCTGATGATCGCCGCTCGCCAAAGCTACACTACACACTTGACGTTCGCATACTTACTTTCATAACGTAGAGCGTTGAAAGGGCAATTCAAACGCTCCCCAGTGTTAATTTCAATGCTCATTACCGCGGCGCGGCGCGCTCGTCTAACATTATTTTCCATCGGGCCGTCTCCATTTCATTCCAATCCATCGGCCTCCATCAGCCTCCATCAGCCTCCATCAGCCTCCATCCGCGAGGACGTTCTTTATTCTCGTGTATTTTATACCCGATGGTTCACATTCGACACCTCCGATGATTTGTATCGTAAAAGGGCTTTAAAAATTAATACGGCCATTTAATTTTGCCTTTCACCATTCTATGCGTATCCGAGGTTTTTACCGGCGACAAACTCTTTCATTTACATTTCCTCGTATTACCGGGCTTGTTATTCTTATTATGAATAACCGGGACGTAGTACTTCCGAGCACCGCGACTCGGTAACACTAAGTTACTTTTTCCCCTCGTTTTATTTTATTTTCCCTCCTTCCTTTCTCTGACGGGGGACTTTTTTTTTTCTTCTTCCGAACGGGACACGGAATTTCGCCGATACATAAGCTCCGTTTAAAAGCTAAAACTTACAGAATCGCAGTCTTTTATTTTCCGATACAAGTTTTTAGGACTTCTGAAAAGGAAAAAAAAAAAAAAAAGAAATAAATAAAGACTAAAGAGAGAAAAAAGCAGAAGCGGTAACAGCCGTAACAGCGGTAACAGCCGTAACAGCGGTAACAGCGGTAACAGCGGCGAAGGCCTTCTTCTTTCGTGGATTAAGATTTAGGATTTCAGGCTTCTCGACTCCATTACACGATATCGGATTTCATAGTAATCACCGAGTGTATCTCACGGAATGTAAAACAGGATTTTAAATAGAATAGTCGATGCATTGGTCGGGCATTTGTAACGTCTTAATCGATTTGTCAGGCCTCGTAAGGAATTAATTTCTCGAAAACCGAAGGGAAAGGTCAGTGCGTTTAACGAGCGACTTTACCAATAATAATAATAATAATAATAATAATAATAATAATAATAATAACAGCGAATCAAGGAAGAATTGGGTGGATTTGTCCGCGTTAAGGAAAAGTGTAATTAGCCTCCCGATAACCTACGAGATAATGCGAATTAATCGTAGTATCGTGAATTGATCGCGTTGTTGCGTACCGATGCTTTTCCGAAAGCGTATTAGTAGCTGGGCAGGGGGAGGGGGTGTAAAAATTTACGGTTATCGGTGGAGGGTAATTGGCCGCGGAAAGGGGAGAGTGTCACCGGAGTCGTTGTACGTGTAATCGAGGGAGTGGGGTAGGTAGGTGAGGGTGGGAGGAGAGGATCGAGCTGCTCCAAATAGCATAAGCGAGTGATACGGCTCGACGGCATAAGGAATAAGGATAAGTGAAGGGCATTAACGGGTAAATGAATAATCGATAATTGAGAGGGAAAGTGAGGAAATATATGAGAGAGGGGATGTTATTCATACAAGTGCCCGGAACTGGAATTCTAGAACTCGAGTCGGTAGTCTCGGAAGAGAAATGGTAGACTGTTTAGCAGAGCTGCGCTTTAGTGGGTGTGGGAGCGGGAGCGGGAGCGGGAATGGGGCGAGGAGGGGGGCGGCGGCGGTACGCGCCCGTCCATGAAACATTAAAATCACGATCGTAAAAGAACCGCGACGGAATCCGGCCCTGCGTGCACCTCCCTAGCCTCGCCGAGCGGTCATTCTTATATATAAAAAAAAAAAAAAAAAAAAGTACGGAGCCCACGGGTGTCGGTATTATTCATGGGGAGAGGCTTACCCCAATAACCCAGCGCTCGTCCCTTATATTTATTCATAATCTCGCAACGCGGAGAATAAAAATAAAAATAAAAATAAAAATAAAAATAATAATAAAAATAAAAATAAAAAGTCGGCGGATAAAAAACTCGGGGCTGAAACTCTTTTTGTCCGACCCCCTCCCCTCCCCGCCGCCCCCTACCCATCCCGCCAAGCCCAGCCGCCCATTCGTAGGCGCCGACAAAAGGGCTCCGATTGACACGTACGTGTCGAGAAGTAAAAAGGCGGCACTGAGGAGAACCTAATTCGCGCGACGCTTTGCGGGAGGTATAAAGTGCAAATGGTGGAGGAATCTGTCCGAGTCAGGTTATCGGGTACAACCCTTATCGGGACTGATAAATCCGCGCTCAAATCGAGCCTTTAATTACAAAGTTTTTACGGCCTCGGAAAGCATCGGCCCGTAAATAACTGGGACGGGTCGATGGGGTTGGACGGGGCGGGTTGGGGGGAGCGAAGGACGGAGGCAGATCCGAACGCCGAGGCCGGGACGGAAAATATCATTAAGCACATGGTTTTGCATAAACACGGCTTAACGACATTTGCACGGGCCGTGATAGGAATCCTCGGAGCGCCTCCAGCAGCGGCGCTCCAATTTACTCCGCGGTAATAATCAGCCTCTAGGCCGTCCTGCGCGTCAGCTCGAGGAAATTGAGCTCGGCTTCCAGTCCGTCGATTAGTCGCGCGTCACCCCTTCGCCCCTGCCCCTCCCGTCGGACCCGATATGTCAATAACGCTCGTACCGAAAAGCGGCGATGGAGAAAAGCCATAATGAGAGTCGGCGATGTCGGCCTCTCTCTCTCTCTATCTCTCTCTCTCTCTCTCTCTCTAGCTCGCTCTCTATCTCTCTGCGCCAATTTTACCGGGGGAGTCGGGGAAACCGCCCGTGGCGAGCGACGAGGGAAATATCGCGAGAGGATCGCGCCGCGGGAAGCGCGTCCTGCGTCGCATTACCGCACCCTATGCGGGCTCGGCGAGAGCGAGACACCGAGACGTGAAACACGAGGCGGGTTTTAGCGTCGCGCCGGCTCTCTTCACCCGCCGCCTCCGTCACCGCCACCCTCTCTCCCCCCTCTCACGCTCTTTCTCCCTCTATCTCTGGCTGTCTCTCTCTCTCTCTCTCTATCTCTATATCTGTCTCTATCTCTCTCTGTCTTCGTCAACCCATCGTCCTCTCGGCAGTCCACTGACATTTTTCTCGGTGAAATAAGGGGGGGGGGGCGAGCGAGGGTCGAGCCCTGCGAGGGAGTCCTGCCTCTCCCTCTCTATCTCTATCTCTCTTTACGTTCGAACGACTTGCCTGCGCTTCCCGTCTCACGTGTATACCCGCTGCTCTTCTTTCTCCCGACCTCCTCCCCATCCTGCCCCCGCCGACACCCACCGCTCTCTCTCCTCTCTCTCTCTCTCTCTCTCTCACTCGTTGGCTCTAGCACGCTCCGTTGTACCTTATGGCCTCGACGACGAGCGACCCGGCGGGGCTCGAGGAATGCGCCAAAGGCGTTGTTGGCGCGCTGCTCTACTCGCCAGCGAAATTATCCCCTCGACCTGTCCTTCTCCCGTGCCCCGTCCCCTCGTTGCCGCTCGCTTACTCTCGCTCTCTCTCTCGCTCTCTCTCTCTCTCGCTCTCTCTCTCTCGCTCGCTCGCTCGCTCGCTGGCTCTTAGATACTCAGTTACTCCGTCCCCCAGTGGACCCTCTGTTGCCGTCCTTTGCTGTAGCCGTCGTCCGTCGAGCGCGAGATTACCGATCGATGATGATTATCAGGAGTGTCTCCTTCACTCGCCCGCCACCTCCGCCCGTCCTTCCTATCTGCCTCCCTATCTGCCTCTGCCGTTTGCTCGGTCGCGAGGGAGTTGCGCCAGGACGCTACGGAGGTTGATACGCTGCCGATATAGATGAGCCAGGCAGTCGAGGCCTTCACGTACGTAGCGTCCGCGCGTGCGTGCCCGAACTAGGGCCGAGCGGGGGGGGGGCGAGCGGGGGCTACATCTTAACGGTCAGCGCTATGGATTTTACGCGACCAGCACGCCGATCGTCCAAGTCCAGTTGATTACTTTGCGAGGGAGAGGCGCAAGTGCCTGCCCGGACATATGGCCTGCCCGAGTCATTCTGCCCCCGCCCTCTCTCTCTCTCTCTCTCTCTCTCTCTCTCTCACTCTCTCTCTCTCGCCCTCTGTACTTCGCGCTTTGTTTGATTTGTAAGGGTCGCCGAGGTAGACTCGTAATCGCCTCTCTCTATCTCTCTCTATCTCTCTCTATCTCCTCTTTTAAACGCACACGTTAACATGGTCCGACGTATTTACTTGCCGCTCTCGCTCTCCTCGACTCCTTCCGCCGTATCCGAGGAAAAAGAAAACAACAAAGTATTACTACATTATGCAGATTGCCTTCCAAAACTTATCGTCCCGAGGCCTATTTCGCTGCATTTTATGGATGATTAGTGTAAATTATCGTGCTCCCAACTGACTTTCCTATCCCTCGAGATCACCTCGAGTGCGAGCTTCGACCCTCCTTGATTTTTTCTTTTAAACAAAGACAACAGCGGCGGCTCTCGACAGTATAACCAGGAAATCCCAATGATTCAATGGGAAAATTTTATCGGTCAGAGATTAGAAACTCGAAATAGCGTATCTGCGATACCTACGTAGCCGGGCACTTGTGTAAGTAAAACGCTAGAGGAAGTAGCTTCGAGACTGCCTCCCTGCCTCCCTTGCCTGTAAAGTTAATTAAGAAATTACGAAATACGTCGAGGAGTCGGAGGACGCTTTGAGTATTCCGAGGGATCGGCTAAAGATCGCATAAGCAGAGCCCCGATGGCGCCGATAAAGCTAATTTTCTTCAAACTCTTACGCTGAAATACACCGTAGATAATCAAAAGTTGTTGAGCGGAGGAGGGACGGCGCAGGGGGAGGGGGAGTCGCTGCGCTGTTAATTATGATTTGCAGAGAAGCTCATAGCGTTCGGCGGCATAAAAATGTCGTCGGTTGAATAAAGGGGAGCAGGAGCAGGAGCAGGAGCAGGAGCAGCAGCAGCAGCAGCAGCAGCAGGAGCAGCAGAAGTCGACTAATTAATAAACGGGAAAAATTACGAGGGAGAGTGAGTTTGGGTTCTCGCGAGTTCCCTCCCTCCCGCCTCCCTCTCTCTCTCATTCACTCTCTCGCTCTCTATCTCTCTCTCTCTCGCTCAAATTCTCGCCCGCGTGCGCGCTCTCTTAAGCCTACGTCTAAATATAATCCAGCAATTGGTCCCTTAAAGCCGCACATAATTATTCCATTATTGTCATCATCGGGATTCATAATTATTTTCATGCCGCAATTAATTCGAACGTCGAAAAGTTTTCCCCTCGAGGGTTGCCAGCCCGGACTATCCATCGGTCCGCTCTACCTCCAGGAATATTATATCTGCACAAGACTCGCTAAACACGCACGACCCTTCCGCAAAGCTAATATTCATGAATCTGTGCTCGGGAGGGAGGGGGATCCCTCGCTCGTCTCTCCCCCGCTAGCCGCTAGACACGCAGTCCACTGTCATCCCATAATAGCGCTCGTACAATCTCTAAGTTTTTGCAACAATGGCGCGGCAGCGTTCGATTCGTAATGTATAGTATGACTTACGTAGCCGGTGGAGCTAAGAGGTCGGCTGCTGGGGTTGGGACGGGGTGGGGACGGGGGGGGGGGGAACGGGGGGACGGGGTGGGGGGAGGGGGGGTTAGACACTCGGTGCGCGCATTTATACACGAATCCCTTTATCGCTGCGTGCGGAAAGGAGAATACTTAAGTTACAACAAAGAAGCACCAAGAATGTTAAGGAAAGGGGAGGATGGGGCGGGAGATCCAGTGCCGCGATCCAACGAAATTGAATAAGCAAGTCCATGATCTGCGAGGCAGGAGCGAGCCAACAAAACCTATACTTTGGCTTCAATTAGCGGAAGACGTATCGGCAGCTACGTAGCCTCTTCCACCTGGATTAAGGATTCGCGTCGAGGAGCCGGAGCCACAAATTACTAACGGACGGCTCTAATCTCTTAAACTAATCGGGATGATTATCGTCCTTATTTATAAAGCGGCCCATCGATTACGAGAGCCGTAGTGCAGAGCAAGAGAGATAGATATACAGATACGGAGATAGAGGGACGGATGAGAGAGAGAGAGAGAGAGAGAGAGAGAGAGAGAGAGAGAGAGACCGAGAGGGCGTAATGGCATATACTCCCGTAAAGGACATACAGTTTCGTATGAAAAAAAAAAAATTGGATCCCGGGATGTAAATGGGAAATAAGAGAAAAAAAAAAAAAAAAAAAAAAAAGGAAAGAAAAAAAAAAGGCCGTAGTGTCAAAAAGTCGGCCGTGAATTTGCCGGTGGTTGGTAGAGGGGCGGGGGAGCAGGGATGGATGGAGGCAGGGGTCGAGGGAGCGCAGGTAAGAGTGGCTCCGTCGTATAAAAAGATGAAACGTAAATAAACTATAAAGTTTTTACGATGTGTACACAGTAGCCGATGAAGCAACATCATAATTCAAGAGACACGGCCCGCGAGAGGGAGGAAGGCCTGTGGGAGGTACGGGAGCCGGAAAGGCGGGTGTGTAGGGTGGATGGGGGAGGGGGAGGGGGTTGGAGGGTGTAGGAGAGGGTGGCACCTTTACAAGCTTATAATATTCTTAGAAAGGCGGCGTTATAGCGCGGCAGCGGAGTTTTATGGGAGTCCAATTGACGGGGTAGCGCGAGGGGGTAGCGCGGGGGGGTAGCGGCGCTGCACGAGCACTACTGACTGACTGAGCGTGGCTAAGCGCCTTGGGAGAAGCGCGTTTATCAGGGTCGCACTAATGCCCTATGAGGGCCAAATTGGTCAGGTCCGTACGTAAAAGAAGTGGCATCCCCGTCGCGTTATTTACGAAACTCCGGGCGATAAAGCCTCCCGGCAATAAGGAAATCCATCCCCTCCCAAGGAGTAACAGCCAACCCGTCGTGGGATGGACAGAGACAGAGTCACAGAGGGTAGGGTGGCGACGGGTCGAGGAGGCGGGGAGGCGGGGAGACGGGGAGGCGGGAAGGCGGGGTGGTGTACATCCTCGGGGATGACGTAGCTCGACCCGGAATAAGAATCGCGGAAAGCCATCGGCCGATTATTCCCCACTGGACAATAAACCTCCCGGCCCAAGGACGCGCAGAGATATCTCTCGTGGAACACTTTAATCTCGGGTCGCCCTGGAGGCGCAGGATGGGGCGGGGAGCTGGGGAGCCGGGAGAGCGGGGAGCTGGGGGGGCGACAGGGGGAGAGGGAGTGAGGGAGGGATAACTGCCGCTGCTGGCGCAGCTCCCGACGGCTCCGGGGGCGGTACACCGCCGAGCTCGAGTGGGCGAGCACCGTCGAAAATATCCCCCCGCTGGTCCGCGGAGCGCCTCCTCGGTCCATCCGGGATCGTGGATCACGGCGCTGGGTGGGAGGGCAGCCCGTTCAGATCCCCGGACAGTGGAGCGAGGAGCGAAGCCTCTGGTGGCCGTGACGGGGGACGGGATTGGGGGGAGGGGGTGGAACGGCGGGACGGAAGGATCTCGATGGCCAGTTGCCGGTGAAATTCGATCTTCATTAGCGATTCGTGCGCGAGCGGAGCCCAGGAGCGCGGCCAAGGGCTTTTGTTGGGTTGCTTCTTTGTGCTCGGGGCTGCAGTCGGATGCGCGGGTCTCTAACGGGAGAGATCCGACCCCGGGGGCGGATCGGACGCGCGCACCCTTTCGGCCCTTCTCCAAAAACACACGCTCACCCACACGCGCACCCACACGCGCACCCACACGCGCACCCGCACCCATTCGTCGAACGGTAGGCAGCCACCGGTGAGGTTACGTCATCGGGCTAACTTCATTAGGAGCTCTTGGGAAAGCGAGGAGGTCTCGAAAGCCGAAGAGCGTTACGTGCTCCCGGAGCCGCGTATCCTCCGCCGATCTTTTATGGGTTGATTAGCACGAGATCGTCGGCGCTGGCGAATGAGTGAGCGAATGGGCGCGAGAGGGGCCGGGGGGCCGGGGTTGGAGGGGGTCGGGGGGTGGGGGGAGACACTCACGAGTCCCGGGACGAGCAGGACGAATACCGGCGACGTGAACGGCGAGAACTTTAGCCGGAGCCGTTTCGGTTACCGTCGGATCGATCGAAGGGGCTCGGGGGTCTGCGGGGCAGCTTCCACGAGCGGGATTCGTGCGACGGCGAGGGCTCGAAAGTGCATCGGAGGAGAGTACCCTGGCCCGTCGTTCTGAGCTCGTCGTGGTAGCTAATGGAAGGGCGTCCCCCGACGCTGGCTGCTGCCGGTCGCTCCACGTCGGCTCGATTAACGCTCGCATAAATAGACGGGGGCGAGCGTACGCGAAGGAGGGCAGGGCCCGACGGGGATGCCGCGGCCGGGGTGCCGGCGACACCCGTCGAGAGTTTCGGGGGTCGCGCAGAGGGGCGATTAGTGGCGCCGGGCCTAATTGAATTTCTGATTAGGCTCGATCGACTGGGCGAGCGTCTCCCCCCCCCACCCACCTTCCGGCCTCCACCGTATACCCCGTATAATCGGCGGGGTACCCTTCGCGACCGAGACTAAGGTGCGCCCCCTCCCCACGGCCCTGCTGGAGTCGGTCCGCGGAATCGCGGATACGGGGAGGGTGGCGCAGCCCCACGCGCGGCCATCGAGCCCGTTGGCCTGGGCGAGCCCTCGTCGAGGGAGCGGACCACCCGGGAGTGTCCGCGAGCTCCGAGATCGCGAGAGCGTCGTCGGGGGAGAGCGCGCCCCATTATTCAGGAGCAAGGCCGCGCTCGTTCGGGAAACTAGACTTATGGGATGTAACGTACCGAGCGCGAGGGATCGACCGACTCGCCCTGACTCCCCACCCCTGCCCACCCCACTATTTGTCCGACGAAGCGAACTTTCCCGCATTGTCGATGAAGAAAAATACGCGCAACCGCCCTCGCCCGCCGTTCAGTCAGCGCTCACCCGTCGCTCTCCCGTCGCTCTCCCGTCGCTCTCCCGTCGCTCTCCCGTCGCTCTCCCATCGCTCTTCCATCGCTCTCCCATCGCTCTTCCATCGCTCTTCCATTCGTGAGCTCGACCTTCCTCTCCCGATACGAGAGCACACGGCCACGCACGCACGCACGCACGCACGCACGCACGCACGCACATAAAGCTCGAGAGAGATTGTGGAGCGGGAAGGTGGCGGGTAGGGGGGGGGGTCGAGTGAGTAGCGAGTCCGAACGTAATCCCGGATTTAATGAAAATACTTCTCGGCTCGCTCGGAGGACGAAGTTAACGTCGCCGGAGCGAATAAGTTGCCCGACGATGGCCCCGATTGCATAAAAATCAGCACGCGCGGGCATTCCGTCCTTTGGGCCGGTGCGCATTTCGGTGGATTAGCCGCTCTCGAGTCTCCCGAGTATTCGATGTCCGGAGATATTGGAAGACCGGCTCCGATCGGAAACAATGGCCAAGGAGGAGAAGGCGGCAGCACGAAAAATTCCTCGGCTACCCCCGCCCGCCCGTCCCCCCGTTCCACCCGTTCTCCCCTCCCGCGCCTAACGAAAGTCCTAGCGCGTGGAGGCCGAGGGCCGAGGAGGGCGCTGCTGCGTCAGGCTTAGGAATCGATGATTTGGCTCGGAAATTAGTGGCTCGGGGGACGGCCGCGTAAGAAGATTTATACGCATGGACGAGTCACGGCGATGCCTCGGCGATGCCTCCTCGACGCCCGAGCTCCCTATAAAGGAAATCCATTATTCCGTCGGCGGACGGATGCGAGGCCGCGCGTTTCATTAGCGCCTCTCGGGCGCCGAGGCCGAGCCTGGCTTCTCCCTACCTCATCCTCCTCCATCGGCTTCCCCTCCACCTACTCCTCCTCGCCCCCTCCCAATCGCTCTACCCTCCTATTCCGAACCGTCGTCCCCTTCCCCCCTCCTCACGGCCGAGTCACTGCCTGCCTATCCTCCCCCTCATCCCCCCCTCCGCCCCTCCTGCCGCAATCATCCGTCCTCGGCGGCGATCTCTCTCCGAGCGTCACCCCGCCCCCGACCCACGAACCCAACGGCTTCGCCCAGGCTGCGCAGCCGATCGAGGATAAGCGCACGGGCACACGGGGGAAAAGAGAAAATCCAACCGCAATTTCGTCGGTCGGTCGGTCGGTCGGTCGCTCGCTCGCTCGCTCGCTTGCTCGCTCGTTCCTTCCTTCGCCCCCCCCTCTCACCGCTCCTACGCTCTCTATACCTGCGCGACTCGGGAGAAAAAAAAAAAAAAAAAAAAAAAAAAAAAAAAACGACGGCTGGGGGGGGAAAAAAAGGTCCGTGAGACGAGGGCCAGAGAAAGCAAGCCGGAGGCCCCCGGGCTCCTCTTCCTGGAAATTTCACCGAGGCGCGAGTTACACGGCCGAGAGGGGCCAGGGGGCAGGCACGCGAACCTCACCTCCTCCAGGGTCGGGCAGCGCCTTCTCCGGCGGCCGCAAATTTCCAACGTCGAGGGCATAGCTGGACTTCCGCGGTCGCGGCCATCCGCTACAGCTCGCGAGCTCGGCGCCAGGCTCGCGGCCTCGACCCCAGACGACGTAGCTGCCATGGGAATGCCGCGGGGGTGTCGCGGGGGAGCCACATCGAGCATAAGGAGGAGGGGCAGGTAGGGAGAGGAGGTGGGAAGCTCCGATCGAAGCCGCGATCCGCGGTTACGGCTCCTACGTACCTCGGCCCTTCCGATACGCGAGGCCTCGGCTGTGTCCACCGGTCTACCCCTTCCCCCGTCCGGCCACTCGGTCCGTAGGGGCCGTAACCGCTCGCGTGACCGACGCTGTTCCCGCGGGCGCATCCCGCCGGCCGATTTCCGTCCGAGCGTGAGAGGCGCGACTCCACCGCGGCTTATTTATTCGTCGCGTGAGGGCTTAATGCTCGCCCGACCCCGGCTCCGCCTTTTCCCACCCCGGCCCCCCCCCACCGTGCCTTCCACGGGAAATGGCCGCGATCGACCCATCGACGGTGGCTTCGCGAACCCATCCCCTCGGCACCGCCTCGCCCCCCGAGTCCCCGGCCGGCGCATTCCTATCGCGAGCCCGTTACCCGCTCCCGAGCATTGAATCGACCTCGCCCCCGCTTGCTTTTTAATTATTTATCCGATCGGACCTTGATCCTCGGATCCTGGCTGCTCGGCTAGGATCGCCCGGCCGGATAAGGCTCGCCGATGAAGCTTATACCGAGGCCGAGGCTCCGATCCGAACCCCCCCCCACCCCGCGAGCGACCCGCCCGTCCGTCCTTGATCCGTCCTCTGGCCGAGGGCTGCACGCGCGTCCCGATCGATCGATCGCCGCGACCCCGTCAGCCTTTCAACCGAAACTTCCTCGATCAAAAATTGAGCCCTCTCTCCACCACCACCACCACCATCGCCACTTCCTTTAGCCCCTTCCCCGCCCTCCGCGCTACTATCATCGGCCCCCACCGCAAAGTCTGTTGACGAGCCCTCGTAAAGTCCCTTGATTATTTCGCAGCTCTAATTGCGATAATATCCCGGCTCTCTCGGACGCTCTCGAGTCCGAGGTCCATTATTAACGAGCTCGACTACCCGCCAGTCCCACTCCATAAATCATCCGGGCCTATAATAATATTCCCCGCGTAATTACTTGATCCGCGGATACGGAAAAGTTAAACCATTACCCCAGGAGCTCGAGAAGCTCGAGCATCGCCGGTCCGAGTGAAAATTCTCAGCCCCGAACTTTTTATGTTTTCATTTATAACCTCGGCTCGCCCCACCCCACCTCCAGCCCCGCTCCCGCCATCGCCGCGTTACGTCCGCGCGGCCCCCGTGACCCGGCTCGGCGAGGCCCCCTACCCTCCCGGCCCCTACCCGCGCCAAGTATAATACGCGACAAAATTGATACTCGAGCCTCCGTCTACGAACTTTACGTTTACGACTAATACGGCTGCCGACCCTCGATCCCCCTCCCCGCCACCGCCGCCGCCTCCGCCTCCGCCGCCGCCAATCCCCGTCGCAGCCCGTCCAACCGCCCCACACGCCGCCCTCGCAATTTTCATATCTTATTATCTCGTCAAATTGAAACGGTATTATGTTAATTAAGCTGCTGCCGCCGCCCGTCCCTTGTTATTAAATAATTGAAAACGTGTAATCAGCCGCGTAGCCGTACGTCAGCCGGTTACGTTGGACCGCCGGCAATAATTCCGCTACAAAGTCACGGAGCCTCAGTCGGACAAAACCAATTTGCCGAAAATAATCATCAGAAAAATGACGGCTCCTAGCATGCCGTACACTGACCCGACTCCCGGCCCCACGTACCCCCTCTATCCCGATCGTTTGTTCGGTAGGAGCGGGAAGAAGAAGGGGGGCGGAGGAGGGGCGGAGGAGGGGCGGAGGAGGAGGGGAGGAGGAGAGGCCGGAAAAAGGAATTCAATTAAAATAATGAAAAGTTTTGTAAAAGTCGCGCTACGCAGTCGGGAGTGAAAGAGCGAAGGAGGAGGGAAAGGACTTTTGGAATTTAAATTCCTCGTTGCTCACCACGCGTCCCGATTACGGTTGGGGGGAGGTGGGGGGAGGTGGGGGAGGTGGGAGGTGGGGGGCCGAGCCGTATGAACACGCGGATCCCATCGACGCGTGACGCAAGACCTCTAACCCCGGCTTTATAAATTAGAGAACGTCGCTGCGATCGTGGCTTTGATTAGCCGCGCGTTACGAGCATCACGAGCATTACGAAATAAAAGGTCGATTTCCGGCTCGACGTGTCGGGCTCGCTCGTCCGCGGATTAACGAGGAGCCAAGGGTCAATTAAAGTTTGCGAGCCCGACGCCGACGTCTTCAATTGGCCGAGTTTTATGCTTTTTCCCGGTGAGCGTGGCCGACACGACCTGCCCCTCCTCCCGACGCGCACGAGCGTCGCGCAACACGTGCGACGAACGGAGGGACATAAAAGCCTCCGACGCATAGGCGACCTCGGCCAATATCGGCCGAATTAAAATTGCTTCTCTATTCGTGGCGGACGGGGCGGACGGGGCGGACGGGGCGGTCGGGGGGGGGGGTGAAGGGGGATAGGGCTCGCGACGTCGTCAAACCCCACGTTTCGCCGCCCCCAGGACGAGCTTCGCAGCCGCCTCCTTTCAAGCGCTGCTACGAACAGCATTCGCTTTGCTCTACGTGCGAGCGCGCGCGTGCACACGTACGTCCGCATCCCTCTACGCGTCTCTGTCTCTGGGAAATGGACGCAGAGGCCTCCTCGAGTTCGCGACCCGCTACACCTATACCTACACACCCGCGCTCCTAGTCATAGCTTTATACGTGTAACGGTAGACGAGCAGCTCCCAACTCTCGAGAGGGATCCCACCAACTCCACTTCACTCCCTCCCTCACTCTCTCTCTCTCTCTCTCTCTCTCTCTCTCCCGCCAAGTCGAAGGTTCATCCTTTTGCGCTATCTCCGGCGTCCTCTGGTCCAGCGACGTGGGTCTGCCCGTCCAAGCGTGCGGATAAAAGCGACGTTGGGCGTCGAGCGTCAACGAGTACAACGACTACGACTACGACGACTACGACTACGACGACGACGACTACGACGACGACGACTACGACGACGACGACGACGACTACGGCGATGGCGACGGCGGCAGCAGCGGTAGCGGCAGCGAGGGCGGCGACGTTGACTAAGAGATGGAAACGGAAGAGGAAGAGGAGGAATAGATGAAGAAGCAAGAGCAGCAGCAGCAGGAGAAGGTGGAGGAGGAGGCGGCGGATGGCGTCGAGGAAGCTCCCGACTGCCGCAAACACAGGGACAGTGTCGCCAGCCTCGGTGCTCGTGCGTGATAACGCACACGTAGCCATCGGGGATCCCGACCCGGCCCTCTACGTACGTGTGTGCGCGTATGCGAAGCGCGGCGAGGAGTCTAAGAACGGAGGGTCGCTTGCAAAATTGCGCACTGCTGGAGGGGGAGAGGGTGAACGTCGATCCACCACGTAGCTTCAAGTGCGCACTTACGGGTCCACGGGCTCGGCTCTTGACTTATTTCGTTAGGTATTTTTATTTGTTTTTACCCCAACCCCGATGCCGCGTCGTCCTCGTGGACTTGGAACCGACGTGCTTGCCACTTTGAGTAACGCGCGCGGGATTATTAATGACCTTCCCACACACGCTCGCATCTCTTTATTAGCATTTGTTTTGCAAAATATTTACTCTCGTTGAAGCGAACCGCGTTTTAATATGCAAATCGGTAGCCTCCTCCTCCCCCCCCCTTTTCTTTACTCCTTTTTCCTTCAATCGTTTCATTCGCTTCGAAAACAAATGTACCAATGGGATCCTTCGACTAATTGGGTTTCCATTCTCATACCCATGCCCTTCTTATACTGATACCCTGATATATATATATATATATAAATGTATTAAGTAAAGTAATGGACAATTGCGTCTCGTTTAAGGGACTATAACCGATAGGAAATTTAACGTCTCGCTATTCTTTTATCTAACAACTACAGAGGACGGTTTTTTTTTTTTTTTTTTTTTTTTTTCATTTTTTTCTGAGCAGCTTGACTCGAGCGGCGCTTTCTCATGCCAGTCTTGGGTTCTTCATTTTGGTCCAGCTTCTTGGCTCTTTAGATTACCAAAGCCGTAGAGCGGAGAGTAAATAAGCTCACCGATCCAAAAACAAATGCCGGGCTAAAGAAACGCGCATTACCATTGCAATGTGAAAGGGAAGAATATTTTAGCATGAGGCTTGGTAATGGTCATGATTAATTGTCAGCCCTCCTTACGGCTCATTGAGTCAAGGCCGCGCGGAACCCAGCTCCCGCTTAGCAGATAGAAAAACAAATATATATATATATATATGTATGTATATATACAGGCTAGATTACAAAAAGGACGTTTTAATCGGACGGAAGGAGCTGGGGCCGGGCACGGGGCAGAAGGTAACGCGTTTGCAGAGAAACCAGCACGATAAAGTGGAAAATGCGCGTGTGCACGTACAAAGGCGAGCAATAAAAAGAATAAAGGGAGAGAGAGAGAGAGAGAGGGGGAGAGAGACGACTGCTGAAAATACGAGAAAAGTAAAGGGAGGAAAGTAATGGGGTTTCTCTGCGACCTATAGGGACGACCACGCGCTCCAGAGAGAGAGAGAGAGAGAGAGAGGGAGCGGAAGTTTAGCCGAGCCAGTACTTGACTTTGTCGCATTGTCGTCCGCAACTTTCCCACCCCCGCAGAGCCGCTAGCATTTTAACTCATCGGCACAATGTCGCACAAACGTGCGCCCGACCAAGGCAATGACTTAAAGCGAGCCGAGAGATTTCCTAAAGCTCAGTGACGGTTATGGCAGGGGGCAGGAGGGTAGGGGCAGGTACTCGATACATTAACGGATGTATTAACGGGTCGTTAATCGGGAAGAGGATTTTATTAGCCGGTAATCATCCGCGGTAGCGTAACTCGAGGAAAAAAGGTACGGGTCGTGCGCGGGAGTGGGGGGAGGGGGGTCGAGGGGAATCGATAGTCGGCTAATTAGGGAGACCGTTCTTCTAAAAGCGCGCAGCTGATGATCGAGGCTCGAGCCACCGATCGATGGATTTATTATTCCGCCATTAAGGCTCGTCTCGTATAATAAATAAGCAGCTCGCTCCCGGCTCGTAGGATCCGATAAAAAGTCGAGCGGATCGTGCACGGGAGTCCTTTTTAATTAGCGCCGATGTCGAATTTCGCACGAGAGTGCTTTTTGATGCCGGCGAGTTGCGAGCCCCGGGCGGGAGGAGCTCGGCGGAGCTCGACGGAGCTTGGCGGAGCTTGGCGGAGCTTGGCGGAGCTTGGCGGAGCTTAAAGATCAGAAACTTCATTTTCTAAACGGCCTTCGGATTCTGCCGTGATAAGTAATCCGAGAGGGCCATAACCTCTCGAGAACTTTACTATTTCGCTTACCTTCGATTCCTTTCTTCCGCAATATTTATAACGGCTTATAAAATCCTCAATCTCGGCGTACGTCTCTGTATATGCGTGCATCTGTATTATGCGTGTGTACGCGAGGGGGGCTAGCCGTTTATTTAGCCCGGAAAAGCTCCGATTACGTAAAGCTGCGATATTTTCCTAATATTATTAAGACGCTCGTCGAATTCCGTGCACGTACGTGCATTATAATTTTTGGAAAATGCAATATTTTTGAGACGAGGTCGGATCTCCTTTTTATATATATATATATATAAAAACAAAGAGAAAAAAAAACGTAGGATTTTTAAGAAGGGACCGATAATGAGCTTAATGCACTTAGGAGAAGTAGCAATCTCCGTAGGAATATTTATTAGGATATCGCAATGGGGATGTTTCGGCTTAGAAAAATCATAGGAAATAAACTGACTTCGTGAACGGGATTTTCTATATGACGTACGGTACGGGCGGTAGCTTATATACAGAGATCCCTTTTCCCGATACACTTAAGCTCCCGGGCGCGTCTGCATACAAAAATGATTATTAAGTTTAAGAGATGGAAGAGGAAGGCATCGAGTCCCTTTGATTCCTTGCACTCTAACGAAAATTTAAGGCAATGTATTAGATTCGTATCAAGAGCTTCCCCTCCCCGCGCCCAGCTCTGCAATAAAAGAAAAGGCGTTTACTTACCTCGGGCCCCTCACCCTCCATCTATTCAGCTTCTAAAGCTTAATGTTTTTAACAACTCGGTTGGTAAAGGCGCGAGCAAATATTTGCATACGCGGATTACGCGATATTCTTTTTAAACGCACACGTGCAAACAATAGAATGCCAACGACAGAACGTGCTTTAAAGCTAATTTCGGCAAGTTATTACTAATTAGGTTCCGTAGACGCTCAAGAAATTGTACACAACTTGTCCCCGCGTACCGACGCTAATTTATTATAAATAAAAATCCGTCAGAGTCGGTTGAATTGCGACGAAGAAAGGACGAACTTTGATTAAATTAAATTAATCAGCAAGTCGGCGAAGCAGAAGAGGCAAACGCTCGCGAGTCCGTTGTTATTCTAATAAATCGCATTCGTGATAATAAAAGTGAATTCGGAAAGACCGGTCGATCCACCGTATCGATCAAATTAGTCAAAATTAAAAAGGCATTCCTCTCGTACGTATAAAAATAAACTACAGTTTGTAATTAGACTTCTTTACTTGGTGGGTTATTGGGGCGCGGGGGGGGGGTCATTCAGAAGCTTGGCTCCTTGTGAGACTATAGATTTTTTCGAAAAAAATTCCTATACAATGGAAGCATTGACGTTTACCTCGCTTATCTGTCAATTATCTATTCGTACGGAGCAAATGCAGACTATGAATGTAGAAACTTATGCGTGACGTACGTGCTATTCATAAGGCAGGCTAGGATAGAATAAACTTTTACATTCAAAACGACGAGAATTTGTTGTCGTAAAATGTGTCCGTGAAGCATAAAGAGGAGCGAGCTGATGGTATCGTTAAAGAAATTAAAAGACAATTCGTATATGTGGGAATGAATGGCGGATCGATAATGATTTAGCCCGTGTAAGGCTAAGCTGCGCGTCCAGGGAAGAAAGGGTTAAACAATCACAATTACGATTTATATGGGAAAGGAGCAGGAAGAAGAAGAAGAAGAAGAAGAAGAAGAAGAAGAAGAAGAAGGCAGTCGTCCACGTAAGGCTCGTGCAAATTTTTCTGCGGAACTACTGCGACTCGACTACTTGTGAATGTAATTTATGACGTTTTCATCTCTATGATCTTTCCGTCTGTTTATAGGGCAGTAAACTTCATGAAATGAGCGTAAAAGAAATTGGTGCAAAACAAGTTTTCCCCTCTCGCTCCCACTCGCCCAGCCGACCACACTTTTTAATCCCTCTCTCTCTCTCTCTCTCTCTCTCTCTCCTCTCTCTCACGCGCGCGCGAGCTATCTCTCTCGCTTACCGTCCCTCATCAATTCTCTCACCAATTGATTTCACCTCCCCACCCCACAGTACCGCTCCCCCCTTCATCGCGCTGTTCTTCGTCAACCTTCTCCTCCACCACCCCCTACCTCGTCCCGCCCTTCTAACTCTCACGCTTTCTTCTTTTCCTTCTTTTGCTTTCGCAGCACGAGGCACACACGTGTACAAGGAAGGTACGTGTGTACATGTGAAAACCGATACGGAGTGCGAAGCAAGAGAGCAATAAAGTGTGTAGCCTGGTGCTCTCCTGGTCCCCCCCCCCAACCCTGACATCCTCACGACCCCTTTCCACTCGCGCTTCTTTATCTTACAGGCAACCGAGAGAACGAGGAAGAGAGAAGAGGACGAAGAGGAAGAAGAAGAAGAAGAAGAAGAAGAAGAAGAAGAAGAAGAAGAAGAGTCTGCCTCCGTGACGACCAAGACGGTGCTTCAGGGATTTCTTCTTTGGGAGCGATTACGTGTGAGCGCACGAGTGTAGAAGACACTCGCGCTTGTGTGTCGGCTGGGTGTGTGCATTGCCCTGTCTCTCGGACGACACTTTATCTCCACCCTCTCCTCCTTCTCGCTCCCTCGCTCTATCTTCCTCGGCCGTTCTTTCCTTCGTTTGGCCGCTCTCGTGTTTCCTCGCAGCGGTGTTGCATAGCATCTCCACAGCTATAGGTATATGTGCGCCGCGTCTCTCGCTGGCTCGCTGGCTTTTCCCGAGGGTGAATATCGATCCTCAATCTCGTGCTCTCCCTCGTTGAGCCGCGCGCGCGCCCGCGCGCTCTCTCTCTCTCTCTCTCTCTCTCTCACTCACTCTCCCCACACCACCACCCCTTCCTCGTACAACCATCTACCACCCATCCGGCGCTGGTCCCTCCAGCCCCTCCTCTCACCCTAAGCCCGGCATACGGGCGATGAAGAGCCGGGGTAGGGGGGTAGGGGGGGGCTACGTCACGCGCGGACCCCTGGACATTACGAAAATTCGCGGGAGAAAATTCCCCTTCAGCCATCGATTCCGGCCGCGAGTTTTCGTCGAGCTTTTCGAGAAAATTCCGGCTATTTCAGCTCGCAACTAAAATAAAAATAAAGTGGGATGAGAAAGCGGCCGAGAGAAAGGGACGAGAGGTGGCGGCATTCGGAAGTGACGCGACGTGGCGAATTAAAACGCGCCCAGGAACTCACGAGAGCGGCTTTTCCCTGGGATCCGAGATAACGTTCAAAGATGAGGAATTTCACGCTCGACCTACATACACGAGCGCGCGGCCCCCGCTTTTCCATTACGAATGTGTCTCCGGCTGCGTGCGCGTGGGTGTGCGTACACGGCTTTTACCCCAGTCACCCCCTTTTGCGTAGGGAGCTGCGCCCCGGAGAAATATGTGGATGAGGGAGTTGCCGAGTAAATAAAAACAGAGCGGCCGAGAGGCACCGAAAACAAGCTCGGAAATGCCTGTAAGCGCGCCACTCTCTCTTGATTATACGGAAAACTGCCTATATATCCCTCTCTCACTCTCACTCTCTCTCTCTCTCTCTCTCTAACTCACATTGACTGCCGCCCCTACCCAGCCCCTGCTCGCTCGGCCGGATACCTTTATTTTTATTAGGCATCGCGCCAGCCGAGTAGTGCTTATTGACCTTTAATCAAGCGGCGGACGGGCGCCACCGCCGATACGCAAATTATTTGATAAATTCTTAATTTCCGCGCCGAGGGAGGCGAAATATTATTTATCTTCCAAAGTGGCTCGCCGTTGCTTGAGCGTTGCCCCCCCCCCTTCGCCCACCGACAGCCCACCCGTCCCAGGCGCTTATTGCGCCGTATAATTATTATCCTCCTAAGCATGCCCCTTACGACGACTCGGACTGCGCTACCTCTTTTAACTTTTTACAATCGTCTCTCCCTCCCTTCTCACTTCACTTCTCTTCGTTGCTCTTGTTTTTTTTTTTTTTTTTTTTTTTTTATTCATCCTTCTTCCCTTTTATTTGTATTTTATTTCAAACCGCGCTACGAAGCGATGCTCTACAAGTGTTCCTAATTTTCTATGCCGCAGTTAATAAACGGTGAAAAAAAAATTAAATAAATAAATAAGTAAATAAATAAAAGACGAAGAAGAAGAAGAAGAAGAAGAAGAAGAAAAGTCCGGTGCGCCGGCGGCCGATTACGAATTATTTAAACGATAAATAAAAATTGAAGGAGCCCGCGGATGATTTCCGGAACGTAAATAATTTAGTTGGAATAAATGTTCTTTGCCGGCGTTCGAAAGAAGCACGTGAAAGCGACGAAAGTTTATACGCTTTTACTCGTTCTGTCCAGAAAATTAACCCGTTCGTTCCGTTTATTTATCCTACGCGCGTATGGTAAATAAACTTTTTTCACGTTCGCTCGGCTGAGGTGTACGGGCGGGCCAGGAGGAGGAGGAGGAGGAGGAGGAGGAGGAGGAGGAGAAGGAGGATAGTGAGTGAGCTCGTGGTAAAAAGGAACGAAAATCATAAGATAATTACATAATGAGCGTGGGATGCATAAGCGCAATCGATAAGGCACTGGTTAATCAAAAATCATTTCTACCGAGGAGATGTAAAATGTTATTTCAATTAGCCGTATGAATACATGGGGAAATGTTATTATAAACATTGCGGTTATAATGACGATAATCACGGGATCCCCGAGAGCAATAGTAAATATTGCCACGAGGAAGGGATTATAGTGAGCTCCGCTTATAATAAAGAGTCAATAAAATAAATTTAGCCACGCGGCGCATTAATTGTTTAAATTTTTTCCAGGTAATGTATTCGTTTAGTGCCCGGAATTCGAAATTATCATAAATCCTGTCGCGCAGGACAGAATATTTTTATTGAGCTAAAGGCCTAGAAGCGACGAGGCCGTCTCTCGGAATCTCGGCATCGGTAGATTTCATCAAAAAACATTTACATAATTGATTTCTAACGATCCTAATAAATTCCATTCTATTCGATAAGCGAATTACTTTTGTTGGCGTAAAAGAGCGAGTAAAATAAGGAGAAAGAGACAATATACAAAACAATAACCTTCTGTACTTTTGTATTTATAAATCCGTTCGTTTCCTACGACGTCCTATTCGTGCTCTATAATTTTCCGGCTACAATATAACGCCTGTGAACGTTATTAATTGCCCAGTTGAAATTAATTAATAAAATACTTGTACTTTTTAGAGTGCGGAGCTTGTAGATAAGAGGCGTGCCATACGTTTGCGGATGTAATGGCAATTACAGATAGTTTCAGTGTCCATTAAATTTATCAACTCGCGCGCATTTAGTATCAATTAAATTATTATATGGAAACTTATGTAATAACGGCTGGATTATTATTATTATTATTGGGGGCTTGGGAAAGGATCGATGAGAGGCATGCGAGATTCTCGTATGTCCGGGCGGCTGCATAAGAATCTTGTGAAATATGCAATATAACGAGCCGAGCTGTTCGTACATACTAACCAAAGCACTTTATTAAACTATTGAATTACAAAGTGATACGACTGCGAATCATTTTAATCAAAGAACCGTCCTCCACTTTTCATTCATTCGTACAAAAGAGATTCCGTATGCCTTCAACGAGAATAATTAGATTTGATCACTTTCCCCCATCTCTCTCTCTCTCTCTCTCTCTCTCTCTATATATATATATATATATGTATCTGTCCCTCCCTCCGCACTTAATTGATTCATTGCTCGGAATTATCAATTCGATGTAAAAATAATCGCTTATTTTGTGCGGGATAAGCTTTGCTTTGAATTCATCAGGATGGCTATAATGCACCGCGGGCCGATGAGATATGGAAATTCCCTTTGAAAGAAGTACAAGCCCTTGGACGTTCGTAAACACCTGTACGTTCGAGCAAGTGGGAACAGTAGAGCTTTTCAACAACTTCATATAGAATTTACATTTTAAAAGCCCTTGCATTTTAAAGAACAAATCTACTTTTTATTGCATTCATTGAATAACATTTTTATGCCAGCATTTCGATCGATGCTGTTGTTCGCGCGCCCCAAAACTTCTTTTATGTGCATCCGAAAAGTTTGGCAGTAATTTTAAGTACATAATGACAAGATTGCACCTTAATGCCCGCTCGTGCGGCTTTAGGTCCATTAATTCGTAGGGACGTTCGATACTGCTAATAGAGAATACATAAAATACGATTTAGAAACCTCAATTCTTTGTTTCAGCGCGTCGTGTATTTTTATATACATACGCGTATATGTATACATATATATATACATATACATATATACGCATGATAAAAAGGATTTAATTATGGGTAAATTGTCGGGCCACTACTTAATGAAAACGCTGATGTATGAAATGCCAAAAGAACGACTCTCGGCTGAAATTAAGATCTTGGGAGTATTTTAAAATAACGGACGAAAGCAATGGATTTATATTTCAATTAACATTGAACGGCTGTTGTTTAAAATTAATAGAGCTTTGAAATAAAATTGGGTAAGAAATGGCGGCTCGTGCAATGTGATTAAATCTGTTTTACGAATATAATGTGCATTGTAATGGGTTGTTATAGAGAGGGCGCGTTAAGATGGGAGTATGATAAAACGCGCATCTGTAAGGATTTGAAAATGTGTAATTCGATGCGAATAATAATTTGCCCTTTATTTACTGTGAAAGCGAATCGTGTCCGAACGAGGATATAAGAGCCCCGAACGAAATGGAGCGTGATCTCGAATCGAGCAGTTATTACGCATTTGCATATAGGCAGTCGCGTTGGTCGCGTTAATTCGCGTTAGTCCGCGTTAGTGACGTTGAGGTGACGAATGATTTATAAAAGCTTAAAAAGGGACACGCGGTTAGAAAGAAAGGCGAGTTGGCGGGTCTGAGGGGTAGTGGCGGCGGGGCGGGGGGAGGGGTAAAAAGAAAAGAGCAAGGAAATGCACATAGGAGGTGGGATTAAAAAATATTCCGGAGACGGTAGGTTCGGTGAAATAGCGGGCAGAGGAAAAGTCAGAAAAGGAGGAAGAAGATTTATAATGCTATAAAATGTAGGAAAAATAAAAGTAGCAGCAGTTGGCCAGGAATTAATGGCCCTAGGAGCGCGCCTAATGCCTTTAAGAGCAAAGGATTAATAATCCGTTTGTCTGTAATGGAGACACATTGTAATGCTCGAGGAGCCAAATGCAATTAAAGCTTTATTAGGAATTGATGGTTTGATAGAATAATAAGCGTGGCGCGGGGAAAGGCAGTCTCCGGAGCTGCTAAGATTCGCTGTAATTGGAGCGAGGCGAGGCGAGGCGAGGCGAGGCGAGGACTAGCTTCGTGACAGAGAGAGAGAGAGAGAGAGAGAGAGAGAGAGAGAGAGAGAGAGAGAGAGAGAGTGGCTGTGCGAGAGAGGGGTGGTGGTGGGAGGTACGTTCGACGCTTTCGTACAAATGAGTAATGGGAGGAATGTTTGGACGCGATGGCACGTAGAGGGAACACGTAGGGAAAGCCGGCATCAATGGAGAGACGTTATCGGACAGGAAATTCGTCAAAGCGACGTTAGTCCCTCCGAGCGGCGAGTAGTGAGAGCCAGTAAGAGCTCCTCTCCGACGGCCATAATAACGCACGATCGGGCCGAGGCTGAATAAGGTCGAGGGAGCTCGAAACTCGGAGCCGCCGCCGTGTAACGCGCAGCCTGTCCAACGACGGGGCCGGGAAGGGGGAGGGGGCGGGGGCTGATCACCACTACCGCGGAAAGTGCCCGCGGTAGCCGCGGCGCTCCCGGCCTCTCCCGCCGCTATCGATCGGCCTTTTTTTTTTTTTTTCGGCTGCGTGCGCCGTCGTAGTGGTCGTCACCGTCGCCGTCGCCGTCACCGTCACCGTCACCATCGTCGTCGTCGTCGTCGTCGTCGTCGTCGTAGTCGTCGTCGTGGGGCGCACAGCGGGGGAGCCGAAATAAGGGGCGGGCGAGGTGCGTGGTGGGCGGCGCTGAAGGGCGGCGGCGGGGTCGGGACGGGACGGGACGGGACGGGACGGGAGACGCGAGGCTTTTCCCTGTCCGGAGAGCCGAGGGACTCGTGCACGCGCGCGATCCGCTCACAGCAAGGACAAGTCATGGCCCCGGACACCTCGGCTCGCCGTCGTCGCGGCCCGCGAAATCAACCGGTCTCGCTCCGATACGCGCTCGCTCGATCCGGTTCTTTTTTCCCAACTGGCCGGCTGCTCTGCCCCTCCCGAAGCCGTACCCCGGCTGCCACGACGCTTCCATCGGCTCCACCCGCCCACCGAAATCACCCAACGTATTTATTGATTTTCCGCTGCAGCTGGAGGCTGATTGAAAGCGCTTTCCTCGGTAGAGTTAGTTACCGCGACTGCCAGACACCGATAAAAGTAGATTTTCGGCCAGCCCGCGGGGGGTGGGGTGGGGGGGGGGTGAAACGGCGCTCGGCTATTTCCTAGAGCACGCGGAGCCTCGGCCTCGAGACTGTTATTACGGTCGCGGTCGCTGAAAAACTCGCGCCCCTCCTCAACCAGTCGGGCTAATTCTACCGAGGACTGAGCACGGAGCTCGAGAGAGCTATTGAGGGGCGGGAGAGGAGGGATGGGAGGATGGAGCAGAAGGGAGCGGCGGGGCCGAAGGCCGAGACCGGGTTTAATTCCCGCTGCACATCCTGCCACCCTAATGTTCATAAATCACCGTGTGTGTCAGCTACCGAGTGCCGACGTGGGTTCGCATTTGGAGGGCCGATCGAGTCCCGGAGCTTTTCCTGCCGCGGAAACACTCGCTCTCGGCGTTCCCCGTCTCCGTACCCGCCACCTCCTTCCGTTCCTCGCCGCCCACGCTACCGCGAGGTACGCGCGGAACCGCGCACGTCCGCGTCGCCCGAACGACGCCTTCTTCCTTATACGACGCGCACGTGCTCGCGATTTATGCGCGAGCCCCGTCCCCGCGAAGCCCGGACGTACCCCGAATTCCGTTCCCCTTGTCCTCCACCTCATCCTCGTCGTCTTGGTCGTCGTCTTGGTTGTCGTCTTCGGTCGTCGTCTTCGTCGTCGTCTTCGTCGTCGTCCGGTTCAACGACTCTTGGCCGTGGCCCGATCGAACGGTAATCGCGAAATCACGAGCCGAGCGCCGAGGAATTCCGCGGCGAGCTCCGCGCGCTAATGGGGCCCCGCGCCACGGACGATAAGACGCCCGCGGGGGCCCGAGGGGGTCGGGGGAGGGGTGGAGGGGGTGGGTTGGGGCTCGGGGGGGACGGGGGGGGAAGGCCGGGGCAGGGGGGGGAGGGGTATGGAGGGGGGGGGGGGAAGGGAGGGAGGGAGGGGTGTGACGGGTGAACGGTAGGGGGGGGAGGAGAGAGGATCGGCTCTCGACGCGGCCGACGAACTCCCGAACGCCGGAGCGAGGCGAATCTTAATGCCGGCCGATGCGTTATAAATAAACGTCGGTGCGAAGAAGAAGAAGAAGGTGCCATTGGGACGTGAGCGCGGCCGGCCGACTCACCTCAACTCGCGAGAGCTCGCCTCTCGATTCTCCTCCTCCGCCGGGCCCCTTCCTCCTTCGTCCCCGTCGCCGCCGAGCTCCTCCACTACGACGTTCCTTTTAGCCTTTTTGTCGCCGGGCTCGACGACGCTCGACGACGGCCAGAGGACGCCGCGTCCTTATCTCCCCCTGCGATAGCGGTGCCGCGAAAATTTGCCGCTCTCCTCCCACCGTCCGCCCCCCTCCTCCTCCTCCTCCTCCTCCTGCCTCGTCCTCCTCGTACTCCTGCCTCGCCGTCGCCGCGGCAAAAAGAGGCCGCGGCGACGGCGACGCGGACCAAAATGATCTTCCTGGAATTTCAATCCGCCGATCCCGAGCCGCTTGATTAACGAGACCGTTAGGAGCTGGTGTATATCGGCTACGGCGTCTCCTGGGAAGCGAATCATAAGACCAAGAATCCTAATCAGATAGAGTGGGGCATTAGCTCGCTAGGGCTAGCCGCCCCCCCCCGTCCTCCGGCCGCGCACCCGCGCTCCTCGAGTAAACAAAGTCAAATTACGAGAAGAGGCTTCTGTTGCTGCTGCTGCTGCTGCTGCTGCTGCTACTGTTGAGGCTACCGAGAGCCGGCCAATTCCGGCTATTGACGCGCACCCCGAGCTTTCCGCCTTGCCCGCACCAACACCCGCACCCGCACCCGCACCCGCACCCGTCCCAACCATCGTCACCTCTGCCACTCGACGGCTCAATTTTCCCGAATTCTCGCTTCCCCGATGAAACGGGGCGCGCGCGTATGCTCTCCTACAAATGGGCAATTCGAAAAGTGCAACAGATGCGACTACGACCGGCTACCGAGTCCCCCTTCCTACGTAGAGCCGACCGGGCCGACGAGGATAAGAAATCTTTGCAATAAGTAGTCGCCTGTAATGCACCTTGTACGATCGCATTGTCAATAATTGGAAAGCGGCTCAGGCCCGTCGTCGGCCGAGCCACTAGTGCCCGCCACTCCCTATACATTATTCACGAGCTTCTCGGAAAGCCCGAAATATTAAATATGAAGGGGGATTTTTTACTTTACGACCTTCGACTCCCAGTGAAATTTTCGGCCGCGCGTAATAGCAGCGTCTCTAGGCGGGGACCCAAAGGCTTAGTCGAGGGCTTTAACGGCTAAAGGGCTGAATTTCACTTTAACCGATCGACCTCGAGGCTAATAAGGCCTTCATTCCCCCCCCTCTCTCTCTCTCCCTCCCTCACTCTTTCTCCGACTCTTATACTCCGACTCTCCCACGACTCTCCCACGAGCCCCCGCCCCCATCCCCTCGTTGCCGCGAAAAGCACGGAAAGAGGAGCCCCTCCCCTGCGCCGCGACATGCACAACACCGACGCGTTCACACAATTGAATGCGTATAAATAATTCAATCGGCCGACGGAGGCGATCAAAGTGCGTAAAACCCGCGAGGGAAAAGGCCTGGAATGATGAAAACGCGGGACGGGGGATGGAGAGGGGAGTTAGGTGCCGAGCGGTAGATACGTAGAGGAGTAATTTTGTACGTCGGCCGCGTATGGGTGCCAAAGAGCTACGTGACTCCTTTCGAGCTCGTGTGCGTGCGTGCGGTGCGGTGGGGTGGGGTGGGGTGCGGTGCGGTGCGGTGCTGTGCTGTGCTGTGCTGTGCTGTGCTCGCACCGCCATCCGCGTAAAGTGGGTCAGGACGGTTTTGGAGCTCGCAACAAGTTTTTGCTCCCCCGGCTCTGCCGCCAGCCCAGCTTTCCCGTGGACTTTTGGCCCTTAATAAACGTGCGCCAGCGGTAGCTTTAGCAGCAGCGGCGACGACGACGACGACAACGACGACAACGACGACGACGACGACGACGGCGGTGGCGGCGGCGGCGGCGGCGGCGGCGGAGGTAACAGCCTGACCGAGTCTCTCCCGACCCCGATGTCACGGGCCGGAGTTTTGCCGCTCTGGTTTTGTCAGCAGGTCCGCCCGGACCGAAAGGGACCGACCGACGTACTCCCCCGGCTCGTGGTAGATGAAAAAAAAAAAAAAAAAAAAAAAAAAAAAAAAAAACACACAAACTGCCGAGTCGGTCCGGGAAGTTGGAGGTTAATGTTCTGATTTATTGATACCAGGACGGGACGCATCCGTGTGGAAAACTGGTCGGACGATAACGCCGGGGTTTGTTTGACTTTGGCTACCGAGAGGTTCTCGACCGATACTGTTTTCTCTTTCTTTTTTTCTTATTCGTTTTTTTCTATCTTCTTTTCTTTTTTCTTCATTTTTTTTTTTTTTTTTTTTTTTTTTTTTTTTTAATATACCCGACCACCAAGTGGAGCTCGGCCCGCTAAAAAGGAACTTCATTTACATTGGCAAATTTTCAGTTTTGCTTACTCCTCCCTCCCATTATTCACCTCGGCCGCACGAGCTTACCAAGCTTAGCTGTATTTACTCCTATTTACTTTTTATACTCCGTAAAGGCGACCTTCGACCACAACCTTATAATGTATATTTAAAAGAAAGCAAACGCGGCAAAAGCGAAATGAGATAAAATGTAAAAAAAAAAAAAAAAATAATAATAAGTAAATAAAAATAAAAGTATAATAAGAATTAAATAATATATGATCAAATTTGTAAAGATTTACTTGTCCCCTGTAAATGGTATTTTATCCATGTTTATCGGCGGCGCTACGAAGCAACTTTTGCTACGTTTATTTCAATGCCGTTAATAAAGCCAATTAATATGACTGTTATTGAAATTACCATAGCCCGTCTCGTTGAGTAATTATCCAAACAGAAATTATGATTTTTATATGCATCAATTCGCATTAATCACTTTCCACGTGTAATAATATAAATCATCTTGTATTAAAGAATACATTGTCGACGGCCACGTGACGGAGTCGACTTGTATATATTATTCTAAGGATTTTCTTAATTAATTTACTGTACGAGTTTAGGGATTCGTGCATATAAATTCGTGCCCGTCCGTTAATTGCCGAAATTTTAATTACGTTGCGGTTACAGGAGTGACAGTAAAAATAACAGAGCGTCATTAAGCTTAATCTAATCGCAGTAGCGGCAGAGCGAGCGAGAGGGTCAGGGGTAAGACGAAGAGGCAGAATATCATTGGCTGTAAAATAAACTATTTATCGTAATGATACAGGAATAATGCGAGCCGTTCGAACGCTTGCGAACGTGTACACAAATGTTATTTATGATAGCGATGTTTACGAATATAAATACATTGTGTCATAATTGCATTTCGTCGATCCCCAATAAAAGCGCTGGGAACTCGTTGTTTATAAAATACGCTTAATGCGAAGTTTTGAGCGTAAAATACTGGGTAGCCTCGAGGCCTATGGGTTCTCTGGCCTAATTTTGCCGAGGCTTCTCATTATTTCAATCGAATTGGGAACACATCGGGTGTTGTGTGTACGCTGACACAACACGCCATTGTACTCGTCACGGATTAAGAAAGTATTTAGCGACCACGGGTGTTGGCGGCGGTGGTGGGGGCGAGGGGGACGGTCGGTGCCGAAAGGTCTGAAGGACGAAGGAGGGAAAGATGTAAGGGAGAAAGGATGGACGATTGGATGAATGGATGAATGGATGGGTGGATGGATGGATGGATGGATGGATGGATGGATGGATGGATGGGTGGATGGGTGGATGGGTGGATGGAAGGTAAGACGTCGATGGAGGTCGAGTTGAATAAGGAGCCTCGTATGGCACGGCTATGGGAAGCAATGACGGTGAAAGGGAAGCACCTGCGCCGAGGGCCCGATATAGCCAATAAAGCCAAATAGATTGGGCATCGAGGTGTCATTAGTATTAGGTAGCAAGGAGTTGAAAAGCAAATATAGCCGTAACAATGGGAGAGGAAAAAACGGTATTCTGCATGATAATAAAATTACGGCCGTGAGGGTGCGGGAAAGGAGAACGGCGGGCTTATTCGGGTACGGGGCGGGGTGATGGGAGGCAGGGAGGCAGGGAGGCAGGGGGGGTGCACAGCTCTCTCTCTCTCTCTCTCTCTCTCTCTCTCTCCTCAGGTAGGACAATGAGTAATTGGCGGTTAAAGGTAGCGTCAGCGTCAGCGTTAGCGTCGGGTCCGCTAATCCGGGCCGGGCATGGAGAATCGGGCCCCGTCGAGGCTTCATAAAACTCCTCTTCGGCCGCTTTGCGGATAAAATCGGAGGCGCATTAATCCGTCGGAAATGGCTGCTCTTCCCATCCGCTTGACGCGTGCGAGGCTTTTCTCCGCGCATTACCCAGGCTTATGCGCGCGCACAATAACCGCTCGCTTACGTGAGCCAGGTGCCCTAACAAGCGCCACAAAGCCGTCCTTGTAATTGAGCGGCCGGTGAGGCTGCTACGTAGGTATCGAGATTCTCGAGGAAGTTGGGGCGGGGGGCGGGGGGGGGGGGTGAGGATAGACTAGAGCACAGGTCAAAGTCGGATAAATGCCCCGCGAGATTCACCGGCCAATCGAATAATGGCGGCTAGCTCCGTCCTCTCTCCGGCCCCTCCCACGCCTCGCCGACCCATCAAGGGGACAGAAAACCCATGTAATTAGTGAACCAGTCGATATCTCCGTCCGCCGCGCTCGATAAATCCGACGAGCCGCGATAGTTGTATTTATTCATCTCCTTGGCGTTGACGCGGTGACGACGATAAGTGTAAGCAGGACCGAGCTCCCGATATATCCGGCAATCGATATCTATCGATTAGCTCGGGCTCGTCTAAAGAGTCACGGCACGACTCCTACCGAACGGGGACGCGTTTATTTTTACGACTAATAAGGAAAGTAACGTCCGGGCACGGGGACGTGGCCACTGGAACGCTCTCAAATTGCCACGAGAAGAAATGCGCGCGCGCGCGCGCCCATGTACGTATAAGATGTACGTGTGCACGTGTGTGTGTGTTAAGGGTCGATGGGATTATCGCATTGGATGGGCTTGTCAGGGCCGAGCGACGCCTTCGACGCCTTATCACCAGACCGGGCTCCCTGCTTTTCTCACAGAGAGGAACCCGTAGGAGGAGCGGCCCCGAGTCCTGATCCGATGAATCCGCCATTAGCTGCGGGTCTTCGTGTGTACGTCTCATTTGAGGCAAGTGGTCGGGGCTCGGCTGGGGCTCGGCTGGGGCTCGGTTGGGTGACGGGGCCGAGGGAGCCGATCCGGCCGGCGGTCCGACGTCGGGGTCGGGGGGTTGGGGTCGGAGTCGTAGTCGGAGTCGGGGTCGGGGTCGGAGTCGGGGTCGGAGTCGGGGTCGGAGTCGGGCTCGGGAGGGATTTCATCCTCGAGTCCGGACAACGACGAGCGAAAAACAACGCGATCGCATGATAAGCTTGACCGAAGTACAGTGGAGCGCGGCCCGTAAATCAGGGAGAAAACGACGGAGCGAAAGCTCGCCATCGCCGCATCCCCGGTACAATGACCAAAATGTAAAGGGCTCTCGAGCTTTCTCAAAAATCAATGCGGATTTCCTGAGCGCACGGGCTGCACAGGAAAAATCGTAGAGCGATACACAGCCAAATGAACAGTCTCGGGTGGCTAAGGGCGGAAAGGGGGCGGGACAACCGACTGCACGCTGACCAAATCCGAGGGATTACGCGACCCTGTCCTCCTCCGCCACGTCCTTCCTCGACCTTGGATCGTGTGAGCACCGAGTGCCAATTAAAGAAATAATGTAAAGAAGAAGAAAATATAGCCAACGATGGGGAGAAATACGTAAGAATCGTAAAAACGAATTGGGCGCGGCGGACATGGCTACGCGCGCAAACGGGAATCGCGGTTAAATCGACACTGCCGTTGTCGAGGCTGTTACAGCGTTGGAGCATCCTCTTCCCGTGCCGACCCCGCCATCCGGCTGCGAGGCGCCCCTCGATCTGCCGCGGTTCGGTTCTGCCGCGGTAGAAACCGAGGGCCGGCGTATAGGAAAAATCCGCTGTGCCGCGCTCGTGTGCGCTTATACGTGAGAGCGCCGAGAGCGAAGGCTGATAAGAAGCGATATCTCGTGTCCGGATCCGCGGCCGCTGAGCCACCTCCGCCCCTGCTGTCGGCCTCCTCGTCCCCGGTTACGAGAGTCGCCGGGGCCGTCCGTCCGTCCCTCCCTCCCTCACCATCGGCCAACGGCCGCAAGAAGTCGACTCGCCGATAAAAGTCCGCGGCCCCGAGGAGCGCTCGTGCTATTTGTGTGGCGCCATACATTACGTCCGTGGGACGCACACGCTTTCCCACTGGGAGCCGTTACACTCGCCGCCGACGTCCTCTCCGCGACGCCGAAACGCGCTTGTGAAATCCGCGATAAAGCGCGCGCGGCCTGAACGGTCATCGCTGAAGCTATCCCCTTCTACGGCGCAGTACGAGACTCTCTCTCTCTCTCTCTCTCTCTCTCTCTGTCTCTGTGTGTGTCTCTCTGGGTGTGTATGCGTGAGGGAGAGAGCGAATGTACGAGAGAGTAGAACCCTCTCAGCCCCGTGGCAGGTGGTAATTAATTGTACTCTCTCTCTCTCTCTCTCTCTCTCTCTCTCGCTCTCCCTCTCACTCTCCACACTCCCGCCCGCTGCCTATCCATGTATCTATATCTATCTCCTTCGAGGAAGAGCGAGGATGAGAATGCGCGGGGTGAGAGCACACGTGCGATCGTAGGCCTCTCAACGTCTCGTACAAGGGTCGCGCGTGCCTGTGTGCGCTATATACGACTAGGACACGTCGATCGATTTTGCTTTTCCTCTGACCAACCCCTCGTGCTCCCTAGGCCCTGGATGCTCTTCTCACTCACACTCTAACTCTATCCCTATCTATCTCTATCTCTCTCTCTCTCTCTCTCTCTCTCTCTCTACGATCCTTCTTCTCCCTCCACCTCAATCCCACGACCGTAGTACAACCAGCTCTTCTCTAGTTCCCTCCCGCTCTACTTCTCTCGCTCTTACCCCGCCGACGTCGCTCAACCCTCATCGCCCTCCCGCCCGCTCTTCCCGGCCGAGTCCACCGACCGCGCGAGTTTCTGACCTTTTTTTTTTCAACTGCCCTCGATATCTTTGTCTTAGCCTTTGTTTTTCGGCTCGTGCTCGTGCGCACGTTCTAAAATAGCCTGGCTCTCGTTGTTTTCGACAGAAGAAAGGGAAAAGAGTTCGTAAGCGAGCACGGGACATGGCAGGGTTGGCGTGGGGAGTGGGGGGGGTGAACAACTAATTTACCGATCAAGATATTGGTAAAAATTGTGATGCTACTCGCGGCTGGACTGCTAATGCTTCCTCCGTGCAACAATTATCTCCGCGAGCAGTTAGCCTTAATTTAATTTTCTTTGTTTTTTTGTTTATCCCCATGTCTTAGTCGTGCGAGTGCGACGGGAGGCCGGATGTAAATAAAAGTACACCAGTGATGTAATTAATTTAGGATACACGGGCAAGCCTTGCCCGCCTATGGTAACTAACTAATTACTATTGAGGCCGCTGCAGGGGAGGGGGAGTGAGTGAGTGAGTGAGTGAGTGAGTGAGTGAGAGAGAGAGAGAGAGAGAGAGAGAGAGAGAGAGGTAGGTAGGTAGCTCGGCGTATTCTTTAGGACCGAGTAGTGCATTACGATGCAAAAAGTCGCCCGAGATTAAGCCATTAGGAGGGAGCGTAGCCACGTATAATACGGTAGAAAAAAAAAATAAATAAAAATAATGACCGTGATGGTGATCGGCGCGAGGGAGGGGCGGGAGAGGATAATGCGCCGTATTAAGATGGCAATCGATATCCGTAGGGTGAGATGGGAGGCGGTGGATGGGAAGCCGGAGAAGAAAAAATTAATCTTTCAGAGAGTAGGGCAGCCAGTTGTTTTCGTAGCCAAGAATAAAGTGGAGGGAAAGTATGGGGCGCTCGTCGGAGGTTTCAAGCCAAGATAAAGGGCAGCCGAGGGAAGCTGAGCTGCCCTCGGCGCATTAAAGCGATGTTTCGTTAGCTGGGCGCTCGTTACCTCACCGCGGAACGTCGGGAGGAGAGAAACACGCCGACGGAAGTTGCGCGGCGAAGAGCGAGTTTGTCGGCCGTGCTCCCAGCTCTCTCTCTCTCTCTCTCTCTCTCTCTCTCTCTCTCTCTCTCTCTCTCTCTCTCTCTCTCTCTCTCTCTCTCTCGCTTTGTGCTGAAGAAACGAGGAGACGGTCCGCGGCGTGGGTGAGGGGGGGGGAGCGGTGTCTCGCGGGCGTTACGCAACGGCCGAAACGTAGGAGCGCGTAGCCTCGACCGAGGTTTGACGAAAAAAAAATCACTGGCTCGTCTCAGCCAGACGCCGCAGACGGCGCAGTCGGACGCACGGGGCGTCAAAGGAGACTGGGGGGGGGGGGGGCAGAGGGGACCAACGAAAAAGCGGCAACTGCCGTCGCGAGGGGCTCGAGGCTCCGACAAAAAAGCATCGGAGGCCATCGGACGCGCGCCTGGCTAATTAAACCGTTAGGGTGGGGTCGGGCCCCGGGTCGAACCAAGGGCGGTTCGATGCTCCGGCGGTGACTGGTGGCCCACAGGGGACGAGAGAAAGAGAAGGAGAAAGAGCGACGGCAGCAAAAGAGAAAGCGGACGGAAAACGGGGGCGAAGCCGCGCGAATCGATAAGACTCGCGAATTAATAAACTTGGTTACTCATCTGGTGCGCGTTAATGTTTATCATGGCCAGGAGGAGTAGGAGGAGGAGTAGGAGGCTGAGGAGGAGGTGGGGAAGGTGGTGAAGGGGGGTAGGCGCGACGGGGAGACGGTTGCGTGACGTGGCCGGGCGGCTGACAGGGCGTCGGGACAGGGACTGCCGAGCTCTCGGAAAGGAGGAGGGGAACGTCACCTCTTCGTCCACCTCCCTGACCCCGCGACTCCCCAACCCAGCACGGCAAACGATTTCTCCGCAGCGGCATCGCTTACGCGCCCCGATAAGGAAGAGATTTCGCGTGCGCGCGGTCGCATTAACGTACCCGCGCCAATACTCACGGATGCACGAAGAGAGAGAGAGAGAGAGAGAGAGAGAGAGAGAGAGAGAGCTAGAGGGATAAGCGCGAAAGACTACGTGGGTGAACGTGGCTGTGTGTGTGTGTGTGCGTGTGTGTCAGCACCGTTGCCGTTCGGCGCGTATGTGGGGGGGGATGGCACGGGGGGGGGCGAGGGTGGGGGGGGCTGACGAAAAGACCTCGATCTCGCGGAGGGAGCGGCGGCTGCTGCGTCGAGCGCTAAACGAGCGGCAGGAGAAAAAGAACAAGAGAGCGCGAGCGTGGAGATCGACGACGGGGCCGTCGGTGGTGTGAGCAACGCGTCGTAAGCATCGACGCGCTAGTAAGTAAACGGAGCGAGCGAGCGAGCGAGCGCGCGCGCGCGTGTGGGTCGGCGCATGAATATGTAGAGGGGCTTGCGAGGGAACGTTAGGTGCGAGCGGTCGCAACCCGGGCGCACGTGTGCGTAAGCGTCGGGACGAGTAGACGGCGAGCGACGGAGAAATGTAAGAGGCGCTGCGGCGCTCACTACCGTTTTCGTCTTAACTGCCAAGGCGGGCGAGGTGCGGGGGGTAGAGGATGAGACAGAGCTGACTGTTGAGGATGTACGGAAATTAGAGAGAGAAAGAAGAGAACGCCGCGGTGGGTAAAGTGAGAAATAAATGCCGGAGGTGAAAGAGAGTCTAGCTAAGTAGGAAATAATATTCTCTCGATGTTTTTAACCGGTAATTTCGGGAAGGTCGGGTATTTCTTGCGGTAATACATTTAACGGTTGCGCACATGAGGCGAGATCAGTCATCTTTACATTTGCACTGGCAGGGCAGTGTGGGTGGATGAGCTGGGGAGGGGGTTACGGGCCGAGCAACGGAGCTGTAAAATCAACCGTCATTGATGCCTAAGGATACCTATTTGGTTCGATGTCTCTCTCTCTCTCTCTCCTCTCTCTCTCTCTCCTCTCCCTCCTCTCTCTCCATCCCTCTCTCGCTCTCTCTCTCTCTCTCTCTCTGTCTCTGTCTCTCATGCCGTGGCATTGCGGTGAGGACAAAGTGCAAGTTGGCTCGTTGGAATAGCTATAAAGTCACTTTCCATGCTGATATTGGGCGTTAAACGCCCTTGAGCAAAACGCTCGATTTGAAATGAGATGGAGTGAGGGGACGGGGCGGCGGACGCAGCGGCCGGATTCTCAAAGACGTTTCCAAAACTTTCCCACTTTTACCAAGCCGGGTATATTAAAACTTTTGCCTTTTTCCGTCTCTCGTACTGAATGTGTAATACAAGAAAATTCGTCTAAAAGGGCCGCAAAAGGGTTTTCTCGTTAGTCGAGGGATCGAGCGGTAGAGATAGAGAGAGAGAGAGAGAGAGAGAGAGAGAGAGAGAGAGACAGGCAATTAAAATAGTTTGGCTAGAAGCATGGCAGTGACTTTTTGTAGACTTTGAGCGATTAGGGGGGTTAAGAAGACGTAGGTCGTCGGGGTGCACGGCATAAATAATCGATCAGCTTTAAATAAATAAAGAAAAATGAAGCTTCGTGGTGATGGGGTATCGGGTGGAAAAAAAAAGGGGTGGCTGGGTGGGGCGGGGTGGGGGAGTGAAAAGTGGGGAAAGTAGTCGGGCGTATAAATAAGGCCTGGGGTAGGGGGGAACTTGGCAGAAGACGATCGGTGACTCTCGGCTATTTGTTTAGATAGGCGATAATTATTTCGTAGCGCAGCTCCGGCCCTACCGAGAATAATGCGCTTCTTGTTGGGCTGGAGGGAGGTAGGGGCGGGGGCGGCGGCGAGACGGGGGTTGTGGAGGGAAGCTTTACGGTATAAGCGCCGATTGAAATTTCAGTAATGAAAAGATAGGCGCGACTTCCAAGTAGGAGCCGTCGTAGTCGGACGATACCTGGGTCAGGCCCCCGAAGGTCGGGCAATCATCGTGGCCGCCGTCGTGGCAGGAGCTCGTCAGCGGCGGGGAAGGGAAGGAAAAGCCGACGAGTGGACCGCTCTCTCTCTCTCTCTCTCTCTCTCTCTCGCTCGCTCGCTCGTTACGAGCAGTCGAAATAGCGGAGAGGAGAAAGGGCGCGACATTCCGGCGGGCCGCACGTAGGCGCGGCGGAGCGGGGACAGGGACGGGGACGGGGACGGGGACGTCGGAGTCGAAGGTGGCCCGAGCGAGGGGCGACGGGGCTACGAAATCCAGGGCACGAGGCGGAGGAGCGGCCATCTCTCCGGCGTAGCCATCTCCGTTGCCACCGCCGAAAACGCGACGGAGGATCGCGCGCGCGGCTGCTCATCATCCTCCGGGGCCGTTGCCATTAGCCTCCTCTCTCGGCTCCCGCTTTCTTCTCCCGGCGCGCTTTATTAGCCGCGAGGGGCGACGAGCGGCGGCCGAGGAGGGGGCGGAGGGACGGGGTGGGGGGGGGGCGCAAAAGCCGCGCGTGCTTTTAAGGGGGGGGCGGGGGGAGCGGGAAAAAAGCGAGGAGAAAAAAGGTCGGGACACAAAGGAGCGCGCGAGGTAGCGAAGCCCGAGCGGAGAACCGAAAAAAAAAAAAAAAAAGAAAGAAAAAAAAAAGAGAGAAAGAAAAAAACAGAAAGAAAGAAAGAAAGAAAAAAAAAAGGAGGAGGAAAAAAGAACGAACGTCGAGGGGATAGCCCGGGGTCCGGGTGGTCGACCACGACTCTCGTCGTGCGGCTGGTACGGGGGGCGTGGGTGGGGTTGGGGGGGAGGGGGGGGCCGGGGCGGTAGGAGGTCGGGCACCAACGTGGCCGGAGAGGAGATATAGCCGCGGGTGACGCAATCGCTCGGGCTTGCTCGCGCGTCGCGGAGATCGTCGAAGTGAGATGGCCGACGGCGACGGCCCTCGTCGCGACGTTTTTGCGCGGTGGCGACGGCGGCGACGGCGGCGCGATTGCCTTGCGAGCCTCGAATTCGACGCTTGATTATGAAAGGTTTCCTGCGAGACGGGCGCGCTCCCTCTCCTCCTCCTCCTCCTCCTCCTCCACCTCCTCCTCCTCCACCCGCAGCCCGCCGTTCATTATCGCTTCTCATTATTGTTATTGTTGGTCGGTCGGTCGGTCGGTCGGTCGGTCGGTCGTTCGTTCGTTCGTTCGTTCGTTCGGTCGGTCGGCGCGAGTGACGCAGCCAATGCCCCTCCACACCCCCGCCCCCACTCTCCCCCTACCCTCCTACGCCCCTTCCGTGCCGCAGAATTTTTATTTGCGCGCTGTTTTTAGGCTGGCCCCGCGAATTATTATGGTCCGGCTCCCCCCCCTCCCCCGACGTCCCCCGCCCCGTAACGCCTAGCTCGCTCGGCGGTCTTTTCTCTCTCGCAGGGGCGATTACGTAAGCCGCGAGAGTCGCGGGGACCGGTGAGCGCGGCGGCCACCTCGATTGGCAAATAATTCGATGTATTAATGGCCCCGGGCTCGGCCTTCCTCGTCGTTTCGGCGTGCCACGGGGAGCCCCGCCATTCCGCAAGGCCAATTCCACCTTCCTTCCGTCCTTCCTTCCCATTGTTTACATTCACAGCCGTCGCTCCTGACTTCGCCACTCGAGAGCGTTCGACGCTGCTACCACTACCACTACTACTCGCCACTCTACTCGCTACTCTACTCGCTACTCTGCTCGCTACTCTACTCGCTACTACTAGTGCTAGTACTCGCTGCTACTACTACCACTGCTATTGCTACAATGCCGCCGTCCATGCGCTGCCGAATACGCTATTTGCCGACTTTTTACAAGTGGCGCAGATAATAAACTCACTTATCGGCCGTCCCTGTTTATTTTTAAACGGCTTCGACGATTGATTTCGAATTCCCTCGCCGCTCCGCCGCTTATTATTATTCCCAAATGAATCCGAGAGCCCGCTTACGTATATACATTGCGCCGACGTTATTATTATCATTATGGCCATATTACATAAACAAGAAGAGTATTATATCCTTGAAGGAAGAGCCGCTGCCGCCGCCGCCGCTGCCGCCGCCGCCGCGTCGTATGATGTGTATGTAGGTATTTACGGGAGTATATCGGAGACATAATAAGGAATAGATGTAGCCGCAGTACGTAAGTTAATTGTGTAGTAGCGTTAGCCGGACAAGAATACGGGAACGAGCGGACAATCTCGATTTAAGTAATTTATTTGGTATTCGAATAGAGCCGGTCGGTCGTTCGGTCGGTCGGTTGGTCGGTCGGTTGGTTGATCGGTCGGTTGGTCGGTTGGTCGGTTGGTTGGTCGGTTCTTGCGATCGCGCCCGGGAGATACGCTCTCAAGCAATTATTTAGCCCTGCGGAGGACGTATGACATCTCAAGCTAATAAGACCAATTGTTTCAAATAACGCGGAATATTAATGATAAGAAGGACGAGAGGGATCGGATGGGTTGGTGGAGCGGCCAAGATGGTATCGCCGGTTAAATTTGACCTGGCCGAGAGGACTGAATTATTACGAGCGAGGCCGGTCCGGCTGCTTGGGCAATTACCTAGTGGAGCGTTCGCACGGAATACAAATACCCGCGAAGAGTCGTGGCGCGGCGAGGCGAGGCGAGGCGCGGCGGGGCGAGGCGAGGCGCCCGCACGTTTTTGCGAAAGTTAAGGAAAGAAAAAAATGTAAAAGAAAACTGAGAGGAAGGGTAATAACGAGTTATTTTGCATAAGTGCGCGAGGCTGTTGTTGTTGTTGGTTCGACGCCGACCGACGTTGGCTTTCACTCCCGCGGACGGTCCTCAAGGATCGTTCCTTCCTGTCGCCGACCCGTCCCGATAGATGGATCGAGGCCGAACGATCGCGCGAGGACCTCGAGGACGCGATAGGGGCGAGGAGCGGCGGAGAGAGGAAAGAAACCCAACCGACGGCGAGCTGGAGAGGCTAATTTTGAGCGGCTGCGAGAGCGGCACGGAGCGCCCCGGCGTATCAGCGACGTCCCGTCACGATAATTATCGACGGGCCGCTTATTTATAGGCTTCCGCGCATTCCTCGAAATAAAGCCGCGACGAGCCTTGGCTCGAGCTCTTGGCCGCCGCCGCTGCCGCTGCCGCTGCCGCCGCCGCCGACGACGACCACGACTACGACAACGATGACCACGACGACAACGACGACAACGACGACAACGACGACAACGACGACGACGACGACGACGACGACGAGCCCGTCCGTCGGTGGCTCGACTTCGGCCTGAATACGCGAGGGACGGAGACGAGTCGCAGCGGTTGCGGCACGGACCGCGACTTTTGTTCCTCCTCCTCCTCCTCCTCCTCCTCCTCCTCCTCGTCGTCGTCGTCGTCGTCGTCGTCGTCGTAGTCGTCGTCATGTGTTCCGATAGACGACGTTGGCTCGGCCGTCCGGGCGAGGAATGTCGGCTTTGTTGCAGGGGAGGCAGAGGGTGCTGCCGGTGGCCGGTGGCCGGTGGCTCGGTACCCGCTGGCTCGGTTATTTTCACTTTAAGCGAGCGAATTAGAAATTACTGACGGCGAAGCGCGCGAGGGCCGAGATCGCGTGGCCCTTATTCGCGGCTGGTCGGCCGGAAATTAAAGTCGAGGTCGCCGCCCATGGCTCGCAGACGAGGAAGTCGGACGGGACGGACGGGACGGACGGACGGACGGTGGGCCGTGAGGAGGGAGCCGCGCCGCCGACTTCTTAATAGCTCCTATACACAAATGCCCTTTAAATATAAAGTACTCTCTTGCGTCCCGAGGACTCGTTAAATTGGCCAAGTAAACACTCTCCCTTTTCGGTATCGTCATCAAGGATGTAACAGGTGATTTTACGCCTCGTAATTACCCGCCTACCTTTTCTCTTTCTCTCCCGGGGAAATCGATATCACGGCAAAGGTAGCTAGCCAGCCAGAAGCGGCTACGGGACGGTACGGTACGGTACGGGACAGGAGGGGGTGGGGCGGGGCGGGTTGTAGTCGAGGAAGCCCGTGAAAAGCACATATAAACGAAATAAAGAGCGAGCAAATTAGGCTCGGCATTCTTCCCTGCGAGTACAATGCTCTCCGTTTTTACGGAAATTTAAATTTTAATAGGCTGACGGTCGGATCGCGAGCCTCCTCTACCTCCTCCCCGCCGCTCACGTGTCCCACATACACGCAACCGTCTTCTATAAATACAGAGGCGCGTACCGAGCGCACTAATAGGCCCGTGCTGGTCCGATGCGCGTATGTAAATGCAGAGGAGCGCGGTCGTATGGGTGGAGGAGCACGTACTCGCTGAGCCATCGAGTCGTGTAGTGGTGAGGGGGCGGTGGACGGGTGGTGGTTGGGAGGTGGATGAGCGAGAGCACGAGCGAGCGTCCGTCCCATTGAAACCGAAACCCGCTATTAGCAAGAATAACAAGCAGAGCTTCCCCTAACCGCATCTATAAACACGAGCGAGAGGAAACGACGAGTGCTGGTAAAAGAGAGAGAGAGAGAGAGAGAGAGAGAGATAGCCATGGATTGGCTGGCTGAAAGAGTGGCAGGAGGCGGTAGGTAGGACGAGAGGGAGAAAAGTGGCTCTCGCGATAAGCCGCGCCAATCTCTAAATCATGCCGTCCATCCTCCTCCTCCTCCGCCTCCTCCTCCTCTACCTTACTTTTCTCCCGACGCCTCTCATTATCAATTAGCGAAACTCGAGGCCGTGTGACATTTCGGCGACCCTCGAGGCCACCGGCCCGGTCTAAAAATACGCTTAAGGGGGCGCGGAAAATTGTCGGTTCGCGAGGTCCGAGACTCGGTCGATTGAGCGGGTGAACGGGGAGCCGGACGTGGGGAGGGGGAGGGGGGGGGTGGGGGGATCGAGAGAAGGCGAATTCCGCAAGTTGGCCTCCGGCAATGGCGGCGGGATGCCCCCGAGGCCCCGCGGAAGACGCCGAATTTCCGAGGAACTTAATTGGAATTTCTCGCGTCGATCCTTTGTCGCTCGGCTGATTTATCGGCCGGTGTCTTCCCCCCCCCCCAAAACCCATCTCCCGCCCTACCCCCTTCAGTACCCTTCCGCCCCGCAATCCTCCGTGCATCCCCCGTCGACGATCCCCGCAGCCGTCGATCTGCCCCGATCTCGCCCGCAGCCGTCCGCCGGACGAATTTTAATTACGAATCCCCGGAATCGGCGACGTGAGCGAGCGCCGGCCCACCCCGAGGCACCCGTTCCTTCGATTTCTTGCGATAGGGCTGGCCGTCCGCCCGTCCACCCGTCCACCCGACCGTCCGACCGTCCGACCGTCCGTTCGTCCGTTCGTTCGTCCGTTCGTCCGTTCGTTCGTCCGCTCAGCAACCCGGCCCTTTCTTTACCTCGCCGGCGAAAGACCCGGGCCGGGCTCCCCCCCACCCGCCTCTCCCGCCGAATCGCCTTACTCCTTCTCATTATGAACCGGCCGTGATAAGGGCAGACCCGCGTCGTGCCGGGCCGATGATCGATTTTACAAACTCGGCACAGGGCTCGGCTTCTCTGGAAGTACCGTGGGCCGCGGATGGGGGAAAAGGGCCCCGCAGCCTCGCTAGGAACGGGAGCGAAATTTCGGAGGATTAATTGCCGTTTACCCTGAGAGTGAGGGACAAAGGCCTGCTCGGTCGGCATTCGAATTGCCGTTATTAAAATGAAGCCAGTCTTCGATCGTCTCCCATCAACTATTTGCGGAACTCGTAAAAAAGAAAAACCGAGGAGGACGTTGGCGATGGACGGGGCGGAGTGGGGGATCTCCGCCGAGGAAAAAGTACTTTATACGTCGGACGAGTGACGGTCGTAAAAAATTCGATTCCTTTGTATCGCTGCTTCTCTCCTCCTCTCCGACGCCCACCCACCCCTCTTCTATCCCCAGCCCCCCCTCTCTCTCTCTCTCTGTGTCTTTGCAACGGAGCAGCCCCTTAGGAATTATCACGTACTCGGCCGCGAGCCTCCGACTTTTCCCTCCCTTTCCCCCCCTTTCCCCTGTCTTTCCCTGCCTTTCGCTCCTTTTCACCCTCATTTGCCTCCCTTTATCCCTTCCGAGGGAGTATCGAGTTTCCAATTGTCGGGCGGGCGACGCGCCCTGAAATTGAAAAATAAATCGGACCCGCTCCCTGCCCCTCCTCGCGCAGCTCCGGAACCCGAGTACGCTCGTTCCGTCAAGCGGCGTCGTTCCCGCCCCGCGCTTCTTGCATTTAATATTAAAATTGTATCCGTAATCACGGGTCACGGGCATCCCTCCCCGGCTAATTTCGCTATGGAGTTTTTATTAACGCCGAGCCCCGGCTTTCCTTTAGACGAGGGCTCCACGCACTCGGCCATACCCGGCGCGCGTGGTACAAACCCTCCTCCCTCCCGACGCCGCGGACTTTCATTTACGAGGAAACCTTACGGCGACCGACCTCTCCCTCCCCACCCTTTCCACCATCACTCCCCCTCTCCATCCCTACCTCTCCCCTCATTCACCGACCGACCTCCTGCCCCTGCCCACCGTCCCGGCCGTCCGCCCCTGCCCGCCGCCCCTGCCCGCCGCCGCCGACCTACCTCGGCCGAAACGAGCCGAACGCTCGGACATTGAAATTCTGGGCTCTGGTATCGGCGATGCCTAGCTAATTTGAAATTGCAGCCACCGAGACTCCGCTATTCCCTCGCCCCACCTCCGCCGCCACGTTATTTATTCAGCCAAGAAGGACGAGAAGGGGGGATAAAAGTTTAGCGTACGTGCGAGAGTCTCGCGTGTCGCGACATAGTGCCAAAAAGACGTTGTGCGACCATTCGCGGACGAGGTCGGCTCGGGGAGGGGAAGGAGGCAGTGGTCGTGGAGGAGAAGGAGGAGGAGGAGGATGAGGGGCAGGAGGACGGGGAGGAGGCAAGGAAATACGAGAGGGAAAGAAGAACGTCGAAGGAAGCCAGAGACCCGTCGTCGGGCTCTGGGTTGAGAGCGGAGGGGGCGGATGGCGGTGGTGTCGCGACGTCGTTGCCGTGAGGCGGAAGCCCCTACGAGGCCGAGACGCACGAGACACAAAACCGAGAAGAAGAGAAAGAAAATCATTAACGCGCCCACGTCCGCTCGTCGCTAGTGCCGCGCCCCGGGGCTAATCGCGGATATCGCCCCCCCAATAAGAAATCGTCCACCCCATCGTGAAAAATGTAAATAAGCCTGAGTGAGCGCCGTAGCGGAGCTCGACATCTGCCGCAATCAACGGCCCTTGGAGCCGCGCCCGTCATCAATTATTAAACTCCGCGTCTTCCTGAACTTTCGCACGGTCAGACCTTTTCTCCCGCTTTCTCTCTCTCACTACCCCCCCCCTCACTCTATCTCATTCTCTTCTTTCTGTGCCTGACTCGACACCGTCGCCCTCCACGTCGGTGTTTCGTCTCGCCCCTCGGCCCCGCTCCCGGCCCTTAACGCTGCCCAAGCCCCTCTTTACGAGCACCGACGTCATCATCCTCCTCCGCCGCCCCGACCCTCGCGCGCGCTCTCTCGCTTTTCCCGCTAAATTCCAAAAGCCGCGTAGCGCGCGCGCGCCTTGGCCTTACTTCGACTTTCGCCCCCTTCTCGAGCTCGCCCTACCCCAGCGGAGCCGAGCGCTTCCCTAATTTTCCTCTCTCGTCCTTGTGCGTTGGCCGCCATCGAGCCGCCACCGCCTCCCTTTCACGACCGCGTTCAGCCGCGTCCTATCTCGTGCGCGCTCTCTCTCTCTCTCTCTCTCTTGCTCCCTCTGACTCCCTCGCCTCCCCCCCACCCCTATGTCGCCGTCCTCTCCCTTCCACGGCTTCTCTCGTCGTAGTCAGCGCCGTCAACCGCCCCCCTCCCTCCCCCGGCCCCGCTCTCGTTCTCGCTCGACCCTCGCGCGCCCGAAACTTTCCTGCCAGAGGATTACTTTTCCCGAGCTCATGTTTGGAACGTAACGAAGAAAAGGTCCAAGGGAAAACACTTTTCGGCATCCGCTCTCCCTGTCCTTCCCCCTGCCGACGCTCCCTTTCGCCCGGCTAACGCGCTATATATACATCACGAGGCACGAAGGTTACTCGGGACCGCGAAAAAAATTCCGACCGTGGCTCTTTTTCTCCTCTCTTGCTCTCTTCTCATTTTTCGGCTGGCCGTGATTTATTATTTAGATTTATTAGTCGCTTTGAAATATAAGTGGTAGCGCGGAGGATAGCTGAGGATAAATCGTAAATATTCAAGCGTTAATGAGAGGAAGTCAGTAATAAATAGCTTAAGCGCAGCCTCGTAATCGGGATAATGCCATTACGGCGGGAGTTACTTTTTTTCGCGTTTTCATTTGTAATTTATTCTACTTATAATGCGAAACGAAACGACGTAGGTGAGGGAGGGGTCGGCTACGAACGAAACGAGGAAGAAAAAAAGGAGACAGTATTTAAAAAGTCCTCTAAATTGCCGAATGATTGAAAGTATGCTGAAAATAATTTGCCAGCGCGCGTTTCGTTAGCCGCGGTGGATATTTATGAAGATAAGGGAGTTGGGGGGGGGCGGAGGGGGAGGAAAGAGAGAATGAAATGAATTTTATTCCCGTAATATAATTCGTCTATTATTCAGTTCGGTATGAGAGAGGAGTACGTGCTTTTAATGCGAGAAACGTCGAGGAATAAAAATTCAACAACAGACACCCCGAGGAGAGTAATACGGAATTTCAGTTTCATTCACTTGTTGCTACCGGAATCAGAATCGGCAATTTTATAGCGGCAATAATTATGTTGCCCCGAGCTTAATATCGTAATAGGAGGAAAATAAAACCTCCCGTACATTTCAATAGACACGGACGGACCACCATGGGCTTTCGATTCTACTTATCCCCTTTTTAAAGCCCCTTGATATCGGAATAAGAAGGGAGGGCATGAAGAGGATCGATCCTTCCCGTCGGTGCGTATCCCTTGTATGCCCGCTTAGGGCAGAGTTTTGCAAAATGCTTGTCCTCGGCCGCGGTGGTGGCGGGTTTCGATTTGCGTAGGGCGGGGCTACGCGCACGGGGATCTCTGCTAGGTCGTCCAGGGTGGCTCGCGTTTAATTGGCCCCTTTGACGTTTAAGCGCGGACAATGCTATCGATAACCGCCAGTGATGCAGGAGGAGGAGGAGCGGAGGCCTGAAATATGGTGAGTTTGTAAGCGTAGGATACTCGAGAACGCCTTGTTTTCATGCATCTGTGTGATTTCGAGAGTCACGAACGCGGCTGACAGTTTTCAGATTTGCGAGAACATTGTTTGCCAACGCCAAAGTCGCGTCGCTCTCTCTCTCTCTCTCTCTCTCTCTCTCTCTCTCCTCACTCTTAAAATCATCAATATTTACCTATTTAAAGATAAACACGGTCTTAACGTTTTTTACGGGTAAAATAACGTCCGGCTGTAAACGCTCGGGGACTTTATACACTTTCAAAATGATATGTGCTCACTGATTTTATTGCGTAATTTATTTAATGGAACAATGAATGCCATATTTATCATCGCTTTCGTATCATCAGTCGCTATAATCGGGGAGTAATTGATATTATTAAATTATATTATATAGCGGTAGGAGGAAAAATGCCATCCAGTCGTAGACTCAATTATCCGTAAAATCCGTAAAAGAAAAAAAAAGCTCGTAAATAAAGTAGTATTTTAAAAGTGGTTGTATGTTAATTATGTTTTGCAAGGAAATGAAAGTTAAATGTGTTGGCTTCTCACCTAAATACTTGAAAATTATACGTTACTCAGTCACTAAACAGATAAAGATAGGACGAGAGGGAAAGTTATTCAGAACCCTTCAACTAGAAATCGACTACTTGTTTTATAATAATAATAATAATAATTATTATTATTTTATTATTATTTTTATTGTTATTATTATTATTGTTATTATTATTATTGTTATTATTATTATTATTATTATTATTATTATTTTATTATTATTATTTTATTATTATTATTATTATTGTTGTTGTTATGATCATCATCCCCCGGGGCTTTTCAGCTGTGTACACTCATTCGCGTACACTGAGGCAGGCAGACAGGCGGGCAAGCACGCTCACCTACGCGCCTGTGAGTGCATACATATTTATGTATGCATACATTAAACTGTAGGTGCTCGGCTCGGGCAATGGAGACAAAACTTTCTCGTAAATGGTTAGCTAATTTTATCTGAGATATTTCGAAGGGTGCATTGTTATTTGAAAAACTTTTCCTCGCGAGCGTGGATTCTCCTGCCCATGAAGCGTAAAATCAACAAGGATCGTCACACTGACATACATATTATTGGCAGACCAGGTTTTTCGAAATTAATCCGTTTCACTGAGCGACAAGTAGAGTATGTTAGCACTCGACAATCTAAAGAAGATTGACGGCTGAATGCGCTCGATTAACGCCGATGAAGGAAAATAGTGTAATTATCGATTTCTGGCATAAGCTTAACGACCATTGGCTCCGGGCGCAGCAGCTCGGAAAAGTATTTCCGAAATAAAGTGAATTTCGCCCGAGTGTTTGCCTCGGAGTTTATTTGACGCGAAGGACGAGAAGCTAAATAATGGAGAAGTAAAAAAAAAAAAAAAAAAAAACGGCGATGCGGTGGTGGGTAATGAAATGGGGCAGCGTATGCGTAGGTGGGCGAGGCGGGAAGGGATCGTAACGGATACTGCGACGCGAGCCATCGTATGCGAAACGCGGGTAGGGGGGTGAGGGGAAACAATAATAAAATTGGATAAAGGCGCCTTCGTTTTCAGTTGAAATACAAACGCGTTGAGGTATCTCGTGGATGATGGCGGATGATGGCGGAGATGATGGCGAATGATGGCAGGTGATGGCGGAAGATGGCGGAAGATGGCCGAAGATAAGGGCTCGTCCTGGACTCGCGTGTCCCTCACAAGGGTCATAAACTCCAGCTGTAATTTATCAATTACCACCCTGTTGTTTTTGCCCTCCCTTGCCGTGGCGGCCGGCCACCCGCAGCCGCCTGCCGGGGCAATTAAATTCAGCGCAGGCCCCGTGGTTCCCGTGCGTGCGCGTTTACCGGCTTATTCAGGCCGCGCTTTTCGGCCTTTCTCTAGACCGCGGCCGTAATTCATCGAGCGTCGCGCAAAATGCATAAATAAACAAACGCGCAAACACGCGGCGCCGGAAAAGCGCGCTAAAACAATGTCGTCATCGGCTCCGATTGGCGGAGAGGTGGAGATGGTGTGCGCGCTACCGAGCGTGGCGATACAGCGTGAGAGAGAGAGAGAGAGAGAGAGAGAGCGTCGGAGCGGGCAAGGTACGGGTACGGGGACGGGTGAGAGGGTGAGGGGGCACGATGAGGCCAACTGAGTCACAGCGGTCGCGGCCATCCGCACCGAGCGAGCGGACGTCAAGTCGCGGTCCTAATATCTTTCGACCTCCCCCCGCCCACGAGTTCCGCGGCCCTCTCGCTCGCTGTCTCTCGTCACTCGGCCTCGCAACGATTTTTTTTTTTTTTTTTTTTTAACCGTCCCGTATTCTCGCGGTCGATCCACGCGTTCCGCGCCTATGCTCGACCCCTTTAAAGCGCGAGAGCTCGCGGGCGCCGCTGACGGAAAAAACGAAAAAGGAAAAACGCTTGTGCTTAAGAACGTAAGTGAGAGAGAGAGAGAGAGAGAGTGAGAGTGAGGAGGGCAAGCGAACGTGATAAGTACAAGTGGGAGGGAGACGAAAATCCATTGGCGGCCATCGCTCGGGATTAGTATCTGCGCCGGAAAAAAAAGATACCTCTCGATTCTCGCTATTGGATACCGAGAGCTAGAGAGAGAGAGAGAGAGAGAGAGAGAGAGAGCCTCCAATTCGGTTCCACTCATTCTTATGACTTTCAGTGTTATTTAGGACCACGGGGAGCATTATGTAAGGCTCGGCCGCCTCAACGAGTCGCGACGGACTCCTCGCAGCGGCTCAATTTGCAATTTGCGCCTCAATTCTGCCAAGTTGCTTTGTCGACGATATTCCTCGGTACAATTTTCCCAATAATACCCATCGGCGGTTAATTTGCTTTTGACAGCGGTCGGTTTTTCTTGGCCCCGTTACCAGACACCCTCCCCTAATTGGACATTATACCAAGATTATATTCATTTCGCGGCAATGCTCCAAGGATTTGTCGATTAATAAAAGGCCCGGCTTTCCCCATATCTCGGGGACAATGTCATTAGGTACGTAATCCCCTTAAAATTTAACGGCTTATTTTTTCACGGAAAACCGTGCCAATTTTCGCGCGTGTCCAGAATTAAGCCGGAATTAACCTATTAAACTTACTCGGCTACCGGAGAACGTCGAGAGTGCTTTGACATCGGCCAGCCTTTCTCATTTATATAATCAATCCCCGGCCGTTTATGTACCGAACGCTCGCTCGCCATTTATAAGTTGACTTTTTTTTTTTCTTCCCTTCCTTTACCGCGGGAAGGGAGCTCGCGCTCGTAACCGTCCGGTCGGCTACTCCTCCATCGGTTACTCCATCGGCTACTCCATCGGCTACTCCATCGGCCACTCCATCGGCCACTCGTTCCGACACATAGATAATTTCCCGTTCGAAGGCACCGACGACCGTCTCGATCTCGACCCTCCAATACTCCTAGTCTTTTTTTTGAAATGTGCTTCTTAACACGGTAGACCCAGCATGGCACTTAACCGTGCCATAACCTCTCCAATGCCCCTATTCACAAGGAGTTAATACGATAGGTATTAATAAGGTGAAAAGTAAACTATCGAATTAATTACATAAAGTTTCGAAGCTTTGAAGCAGCCCCAATAACCTCCTACTACTCCTCCGACAGCGAGTACTTGTACTTGTAATTAGATCGATACCCTACATATCTCGATATAATTTATAAAGATAACTAACTGCAATGTCTTATAGGACTACTAGGAGGTGAGGCCGTATAGGGAATTTGTAACCGACCACTCGGTAATTCCGCCGTTTTTGCCAGCCTATATTTCGCAAGACCGTAATTAGCTTTACTTTTTCATTCCTAATTCACGCATTATAATAACGCTTATGATAATGAGGGGTCAAGCTACTTTAGCGTCGAGAGTTGCGTGGCGTGGCGGGGGGGCGGGGGAGGGGGAGGGGGCGGAGGGTCGGCTGCAGCCGACGAGCCTAATGAGTTTAAAAATGTGCGGATGTATTGGAAAGTGAGAGGCGGACGGCCGAAGGAATACACAATTATCAATAACGTGCCGATGACACAGTCATCCAAGTCTTATAAACGAGGGTAAAGGAAAAATAAACATCGGAACGGGAGATCCTTAAAAGGTTTCAGCCTTAAGTTTTTAAGCCCCCTTGAAGGATTATTATGTCATATGTAGGTCAGCGAGTGGGGTGGGAGGTTCTGGTTCGTGTGCGTAAAGATGGCTCCGGTGCGATAAGTGTTTCGATAGCGCTCGACGATTTCGTCCTTTAGTCCGCTTTGCGAGAGGACCTCCTCCGAGGCGAAGCCACGAGGTACCGAGGTACTGAATAGCGTTAGCTATTAGATGTTAGATGCCGCGGACAACAATAGGGCGTTACAAGCATTTTTTCCTTCTTTCGCTCTTCTTCTTCTTCTTCTTCTTCTTTTCTTTTTTTTCTTTCGAGAATGGGTAGCATCTGCTAATTCATATAATTACGACGCAGAAAATTTTGCTAAAAGTGGCCAATTAGCGGTGCGAGAGGGGACGAGGAAGCAGGAGGAGGTGCTGGAGGTGCTGGAGGTGGTGGAGGTGGTGGGGGTGGCGGAGTAACGAGCGGTTTTATTGGAGGGTGTGAGGAATGGGGATAGAGAGAGTGAGAGAGAGAGAGAGAGAGAGAGAGAGAGAGAGCATGGGGAGCCCGATCGAAGAGCACGGGCACTCGTTAGACGTGGGAGTAAGGCTCGGGTGGATTTCGGGTGCGGAGTCGAGGCGAGTACACCGCTGCGGCGGAGGATTTCGGGTGCGGGGCCGGCTAGCACCTGACCAAAAACAATGTCGAGAGGACGTTTGTCTTCGGCGCGGCCGCAGTTTGGCAGCCGAGGGCACGAACGGTGGCGTCCGCCGGGCGGAGGGCATTTGGGGCGGGTGGGATGGTAGTGGGAGGGAGGGCCGAGCAGGAGGTAGTTCGGACCGTCGGTCGGTCGGTCGGTCGGACGGACGGACGGACGGTCGGTCGGTCGGTCGGTCGGTTGGTTGGTTGGTTGGTTGGTTGGTTGGTTGGTCGGACGGTACGGTGCGGGGTCGGAGGGGCGAGACCGGGGCAGAACGACCCGTGGGCACGAGGGTCAGGGAGGTAGAGGAGGGAGCGCGGGGCCAGTTCGCCGGAAGAGAGTCGCCGGGCGCGCGAAGAAGGGTACGCATCCGACCAACGGCACAGGGAGAGAGAGACGGAGACAGACCCGGAGCGAGATAGCGACAGGGGGCCAGAGGGGGGAGGGTTGTTGTGCCGCAGGGGGAAGGGGTCGACGTGAAGGGGCACGGGGGAGGGCGGTACGAAGCCGCTGCTGCCGCCGCCGCTGCCGTTGCCACCGCTGCCGTTGCCACCGCCGCTGCCGTCGTCGTCGCGAGTCCGCGGAAAGCCGGCGTCCACCGCCACAGTTGAGCGTCGCGACTCGTCGCGAGAGTATCGTCGCTCTAATTTTCGCAGACCCGCCAAACAAGTTATCCATTATATATATTTATATAAATACATACATACACAAATCGCGATAACTTTCAGATAGAGTATAAAGTCTGATCAGAGAAAGAGACAGAGACAGAGACAGAGAGAGAGAGAGAGAGAGAGAGAGAGAGTATTCGAGGAGGAAAAGAGCGACGACGTCTAGGAATTAGAGTCAGAGTCGTTGTATAGAGGTGACGAGTCGAGGGGAGGTAGTGGCAGCCACCCGGAGCTCTAGGAAGAGCCGCTAAGAGCTAAGAGGTCCTTGGAAGATAGATCAAGGCCGGGACTCGAGACTCGCCTGGGTAAGAGACGATCGTTCGTCCGCGGTTGAGGAAACGGCGCCGCGGTGACACGCGCTCAGCCAGGAGGGGAACGTGCACCGGTGCTCGAGTTGTTTCATTCATAAAAAAGTTCTTTATTACTCTCCCTCTCGGTCGGCTCCGACCGAGCTGAGCGCATGTGCCATACTCGCTCGGCGCGCAACTCCAGTTACGTGCTTAGCCGCTTGGCGGCAGCACCTACAGTGCGATCCCGTCGAGACCTGAGCTCCCCCGCCCCACCAGTACCGCGCTACGGGTTAATCCCGCAGCCCCACCTCGCCGCCCCACCCTGCCGCTGACCGTGGACCCCCTCTCCGTCCCCCGGCATCAGAGCGGAGCCCCACCAAAGCTCCGAAGGAGGCTCTCGCCGGGCATCAGAACGGTCCCGACTCTCGACCGAGTAACGACGTCGGTGCGATCAGCTCTTCCGAGCTCAACACTTTGAAGAATCAACTACCCACTACTAGTAGTCCTTGGACTTGGAGGGTAGCCCCGGCATCGGCACTACCATACATAAACCAGCACTAGTTAATACCCAATTGAACTACAGTTGTAGCAGTAGTACTTGTTCGGGAGCATTAAGTGACTTTTAATAAACATTAAAAGAGAAAAGATTTTTCTCTTTCAATTCGAGTAATAAGAGAGAGAGAGAGAGAGAGAGAGCGAGAAAGAGATAGACATACAGAGAGAGAGAGAGACAGAGACGGACATAGAAATAAAGAGAGAGAGAGAGAGAGAGAGACAGTAAAATAAAACGGAAAAAATAAGAAGACAAGGTGAAGAAGAAAAAGAAGCAACAGCAGCAGCAGAGGCGGAGTCAGAGGCAGAGACAGCCACCGGTTAACATAAACAGTGCGCGCGCGCGCGACAGTGCAACCGCGACGACCGCGAGCGCGTTAACACTGGTGCCTGCGAGGCGGGCACAAATCGCAAAGGGCATAGCCGGACGTGCTTGGACGAGCCACCACCACCGGTCCAAGACGGCGTTGGCACTGGAGAGCGCCGCGGGTGGCCTTGGCGGGGTCGCCAGCCTGGAGGAGCGGCTCCGAGAGGAGGCCCAAGAGCAGTTGCTGGCTAGTATGAGGGGCGAGTCGGCCCGACCGGGCAAACGGCCACTGCGCGCACTTTCCGCTTCCGAGAAGATGGAGGCCATACAGAGGGTCCACGAGGGCGAGAGCAAGGCCTCCGTGGCCCGTGACATCGGTGTCCCCGAGTCGACGCTACGCGGCTGGTGCAAGAGCGAGCACAAGATACGCGGCATGGCCAGGAACTCGTCGACACCGGACAGCGAGGCCCACTCGCCGGCCTCCTCGTCCGGGGCGAATAACGGCCACACGGGCATGACTGGAGCCTCGAACCTCTCGAGCGAGGACGAGGCCGTCGTCGGGCCGAGCAGCGCCAAGAAGCTTAAGCTCGACAGCCTCGGCATGTCGGACTCGGCCGTCGACGCGACCGACTCGGCCAAACTCGAGACCAAGCAGCCCAAAATGGATTACGTCAGCAGCATTATAAACAGCATCGTCGCCAGCGGTGTCCGCTCGGAAAATAGCTCGATTTTACTGCAGCAGCTCGGACTGCTGTCGAGCGCCCAGAGCGCGGCCAGCCTCACCAAGAATCTCCTGGGCCTGAGCTCCGGACACTTGGGCAGCGGCACCGGGTCACAGGCCGTCGGCCTCGTCGAGAACGGACTGCAGTACACGAAGAGCAGCAATACCGGGAGCAGTGCCGGCCTCGGCTCGCATCAGCACTCGAAGCGCGGCTCCTCGTCGGGCACGGGATCCGTGTCCCACGGTTCCGCGATCGCCCCGACGACGCAGCTCGACTCCGTCAGCAAGTCCGGCTCACGTAAGAGTCTGCCCCCCGCGGCCGAAGCTCCCTCGACACCGGTACCCGCCTCACCGCGCAAGACCAGCGAGCACCACAACGGCAGCCTCGGGCTCCACCAGGCGCACCAGCAACCCCATCAGCAGCAGCAGCAGCAACAGCAGCAGCAGCAGCAGCAGTCGTCCTCCTCGTCGTCCCACCATCATCACCATCACCACCATCACCAGGCCCATCAGCCCCACCAAGCACACCAGCCGCACTCGAGGAGCTCGCGTAAGGACAACGGCCTGAACGGAAGCGGCGGCGGCAGCAGCAGCAGCAGCTCGCGCAAGGCCGACGAGGCCCTCTGGCTCTGGTTGGCCCAGCAACAGCAGCTCCTGGGACAGCAGGCAGCGGCCGCGGCCGCCTCGGCTTCGCCCTATAATCCCGCGAACAGCGGCGTCGACGGCTCCTGGTTCTGGCAGTGGTACAAGCAGTGCAGCTTCCCCGTGGTCGCGTCCTCGCTCGCGGCCTCCCCCGTCAGCCAGCACCATCACCAGCAGCAGCAACAGCTGTCGAGCAACAAGTCGCCGAGCAAGGCCAAGGCCCTTCTCGACAACGTGCTCTGCAACAACAACAACAACAGCAGCAACAGCAACAAGAACGACGAGAACTCGAGGAGGAGTCTGAACACGAGCGGCAGCAACGGGACGACCGGGGCCGGGGCCCACGGGGACGACCTCGAGGAGGGCGAACTCGGCTCGAAACCGACGGACCTCGTCTCCGTCGGCACGACCGAGGAGGCCATCGAGCACGGCGAGAAGTTCTTCAAGTGGCTGGACAAGTGCAGCGAGCCCTCGGTCACGCGGCTCCAGATCCTCCAGTTCAAGTACCTGCTCGACAACCTCAAGACCTGCAGGAAGAAGACCTCGAGCTTCAAACAAAGCAGGAAGTAAACGCCCGGGGCCCGTGTGCGCCCACACTTATTATAACGCTTTCATTACACTTGGGCACGCGCGTGCTCACGCACGCACACGTATGCAGGTACGCGCGTAAACGCACTCGAGGGCGGACACGCACGCACGCACGCGCGACCGACCACTCGGTGCTGTGATTACCCGGTGTTGAGAGGCCCGATCGACCGCCCCCCCCCTCGACCCTCCCGGGCCATCACTCCTCCCACATCTTAATCATCATAACGCGACCCCCGTAGAAAATGTTTTATTAAGCATATCCCGAGGGATAATAACGCCCCTTCGATTTTCCCGCGCGACCGAATTAGCGTCAGAACCTGCACGTGTGCGCGCGCGCATGCGCGATCTCTTTCTAATGTGTGTAAACAGATTCGCGCGCCCTTACGCGCTATCGAGGATAAGAAAGATTCCCTGCGCGCTACCCCGCGGGCCTTGCCCCTCTCTGCTACACCCCGCCCCCCCAGACACTGTCACGTATTTCACCATCAGAGTGGGTGGATGGTCGAGCGGGGCGGTAAGGCGCGACGGGGCGAGGAGGGAGGGGCGAATGGGTGTGGAGGACGAGCGACGGGGCGCGAGCGAGCGAGCGAGCGAGAGGGTGAGATAAAAAAAAAAAGAAAAAAGAGCATGCGCCAACGAATATGTGGGTCGCCCTTTTTCCTCTCCCACTCGGTCCCCCGCCGCCCCCGACACGGCAACAGTCGCCGCTAACGCCGCTCACTCCTCCCTCCCGCAAACGCCCGCCCCGGCCAACTAACTACAGCCCACCCCCACCCCACCTCACCCCACCACGAGCCAGCCCAACCGAACCCAACCAAACCCAACCAAACCCGACACGCAGCAGACCCCTCAAGCTCGTCTCTTAAGCTCGGGCGCCCTGTGTTGTACATAAGAGATTATACCAAAATTCGTAAATAGTTGTAAATAGCGCTCGATGACTTAAATCTCAAATAGCCTTCGTCAAGGTCGACCGTATATTTCTCCCGCCACGAGTGAACGCGCACGCGCGCGCACATCTCTCCCTCTCTACCCAACTACTAGTACTCTAGTCCGCTATCCCTTCCATCCGAACCCTCCCACTCCCTCGCCCTCCTCCTCCCCCCACTCACGCTCGGCTTTCCTAAAGCGAGCATAGATAAGTACTTTTTGCTTTTCACTTTTCTTACACGTTTCCCCCCTCCCCGCTCCCTAGCCCGCTACCTCGTATCCTTTGCTGCTCTTTTATTATCCACCGACTTTGCCGCCGCTCGATCCTCCCGTATCTTTCTTTATCGCTTGTTTGTATTAAATCTTCCGTAATACTGTAATAACGATAAATCTCCATGGCGATGACTGCGGTATAACTACGCTCCCGTCAATCACATTATAGATCATCGCTCTTTAATCGCGAGCCCTGCATAAAAATGGGACCGGGGGAGGGGGAGGGGGCGGCGGCAACGGCGGAAGGGCGCGTGTGTGTGTGTGGATGTGTGTGGATGTGTGTATTTATTGCTATGTTATTTAATAATGATAATGGTATTAATAATAGAGTACGAAGGCTCGGTTCCCGGGCTCGATCCAAATAACAATTATTTTCCCGAAAAAGAAGAAAAGAAAGAGAAAAAAAAAAAAAAAAAAAAAAAAAAAAAAATTAAAAAAAGAATTAAAAAAAATAGAAGAGGAAAAAAGTTTACGGTTTAACGAAGCCTGCACGTATGGAGGCGACAGTAGGGCGGAGATAATAAAACATTCCTATTCGATAAGTCGATTTGTCCCAGTAGATTGCGTTCGTCTTTTCATGAATGAGGGGTGGGCGGGGGGGGCGAGCGCCTAAAAGAATGAAACAGTGTCCGTCATCCCGTGAGCGCGCGTATCAGTGCACACCAACGCCATTATAACATTCTAAGTCATAGTTGAATATTGCACGGCCGGGAACGTAATCTCGTGCGCTTTCTCACTTCTTCCCCCCCATCCCCCCACCCACTGATCCACGCACACGCACACAGACACACAGAGAGACAGCCCCTTCTCACCGTCGGCTTCTAGTTAATCGCAATTCTCTCGTCATTCATCATCCCCCGTCGGCCGTCCGCGGAATTATCCCACGTTCTTCAACTCTTGGAGGAGGAAAGGAAGAGGAGGTGGTGGAGGAGGAGGAGGAGGAGGAGGAAGGAGGGGGGATGGGGTCACTCACGAGAGCCTCGACCATTAAAGGCAGATCGAGGGGTGGTGGCGGTGGTGGCGGCGGCGGCAGCAACGGTCGTTACGCGATAGCCCCGATAATTGCATCCCAGCAATTGGCCCGCGAGATTGGACTCGATTGTTATTCGTTCCGCCGTGGCTTCATCTTCTTCGTCCTCTTCCGCCTGGCCGTACTAGGGCCGAAAACCGGTTATCCCCGTCCTTTAAACCCTCCATCCCTCCATCCCCCCCTCTCTGTCTCTCGCAAGCACGCACGCACGAACGTACGGACGCACGCACATGCGTACGTACACGTCTGTACGTACGTACGTACGTACGGGCAGCCTCGTAGCCCTAAGCTGCGCTCCCGAGTCAAGATGGGCTCTGGGGGACTGACGGGGTGGTGCGGCCACCACCCCGACCCTACGAACTTAAATGTGCGAGAGGCTGAGACCGGGAGGGTGCGTGCACTGGTAATTACAGGCCCCGTTTTTCCGTTAGCGAGGCAGGCGCTTATTGCGCGGTCGTGCGCGCGCGGGTCTCGAAGGTAAAAGCTCCGCCGTAGCCCGTATGCGCGCGCCCCTCTCCTTTACCTCGACCCTCTCGAGGAAGCCGTTCGTCCGGCGGTTGGCTAGCCTGAGGGGAGGGGGGTGAGGGCTGCGCGCAACCAGGCTACGTGATTACGTGATCGAGGGTGAGAAATATGGGGGGAGGAGGGAGGGGTGCGTGTAAATAGAAACGGGTGGAGTTCACTCACCAGAACGAGCGGATCGGGGAGATGCTTGTAGCTCAGGAAGTCCCGGATGAAGTTCGCGCAGTCCTGCCACGTGTTCAGCTCAGCGTAAGGCAGGATCGAGCTTCTTATCGACAGCGACACGAACTTCTGCGGCCATCGCGTACAAACCGGCAAACAAAATAAGTCAGTCAATTTTCATTTAGCCCAACTCCCATACATACATACCACTCCCACACCCTAAACTTCTTTCCATTATTCTTTCACCATCATCACCAATAACATCCTTCATTCGGCAGTCATTAATCATTAATCATTAATCATTAAATCGTCGCTATTATCGTTATTATAACTTATTGCTAATAATGATGATGATTATTATTAATACTGTTATTACTATTACTATTATTACTATCATTATTACTATTATTATTATTATTATTATTATTATTATTATTAGACATTAATAATAAGCATTACTATTAATTATTAATTATCAATTATTAATTGATGACTATCGATAATTGATGCAACTGCACGTGTATGGTCATGATTATTATGGTTAATGGTTACGATTGTGATTATTACTAATTATAAATTATTAATTAATTAATTAATTATTATTATTATTACTATCATTATTATTATTATTAGTTATTCATTTATTATTACTAGTGTTATCGATGCTTGCGCTCTTGTCCGATTCCCCGTTCATAAATTCGCATTTTGCGATCGAAGAAGCAAAAGCGTTAAGGAAACTCTTGCGCTAAAAGAAAAGTTAAACGAACAATTGTACAGGGGATTTAGAAAGAAAAAAAAAGAGGTATGGAGCTGAGGGATATTGAGAGAGAGAGAGAGAGAGAGAGAGAGAGAGAGTGAGGGACGGACGATATTATACAAAAGATTGTGTATATTTATATGTTATGTGTGTGTACGTGTATGTTGAGCTCCCCTCCCGCTGGTATGCGCAGCCTCGACGGCCGGCCGCGACAATAGGCTCCTCGTGACCATTCGCCTTACTTCGCGAAACATTATTCCGCTCAGTTAAGGGATGGAAGGAAAATTATAAAGTTCTTGGGCACTCGCTACTTAAATTAAGGAGAAAAATAAAAATGATAGCGATAGCGAAGGAGCCGCGTAATTTGTAAATTGTTGAGATCTTAAGAAAATTTATGTGACTTGTATATAATGGAGTAGAGATGAGGGGAGGGAGTGATGAGCGGCACTAGTCGCACTATAAGATGTGTACGTGCGAGACCGAGTGAGTGCCAACCACACATGCGAGTAACGAGTAGATCCAATGTATATTGTTTGTTCTTCGGCTGACGAGCCGATGGTATATATATATATATATATATATATATAAAAGTACGTAGGGCCAAAGTACCGGTAGCTGATTGAAACGTCAAAGGGCAGAGCGTATAGATCATCTTCTCTTACGATCAATGATTCGGATCGTTGCCCAGTAAACTACCGAGACAAATATGCGAACGAGGAGGAGGAGGAGGAGGAGGAGAAGGAGGAGGAAGAGGTGGGAAGCGTTCGCGCACGACATGAAAAACCAAAGTGTTTCTTTTTTTCTCAACGTAAGTCTTCTTCTTCTTCTTCTTAATCTTTGATATTGTTAATCTCTTCTTTCTTTTGTAAATAAGACTGTGAAGGAAGGATGAGGGGGCGGCGGCGGCGGCCCCGCGGTAAATCCTTACCGTTCCGAAGCCGCGTCTCCGAGATATCGAGCAAGCGAATGCCATGTTACGAATAACGCTCGCGTATAGCCAAGTTTAGATTTATCATTTAGGCTCGCGGATGGCAAAAGTTGGCCGATTGAGAAAGGGGAGAGAAATCGGGCACCAAGGACCCGTGAAAAAGAGATAGAGTGAGAGGGGGGGGTGCTTCTCATGCACACGGACTCGCCGCTCCATAGCCAACCGGGCCTAAATAATAATGATAAATGATAAATAATCAATAATAATTAACGTTAATTTACGATAATAAGGTTAATAATAATAACAACAACAACAACAACAATAATAATAATAATGATAGTAATAATAATGATGATGATGATGATAATTATGATGATTGCGAGATAAGGATAATTGTAATGGTAATGATAATGATAAAATGATAAGGGTAGGAGATGGTAAAGAAAAAATTGTGAAGCGTGTAAAGTGTCGAGTCAAAGGGCTCTTGTGTTGTGCCTCTTCCCGGGCCCTCGGCCCCGTCGCCGCCACGAGCTATTATATTATATAACATTATAATAGTCCTTTAACGCATAATTGCTGACACCGGACATGCCACCGAGGCCGAGACCTTTTAACCGATTAATAAAATAAATATAAATACGTTATGGCGAGAAAATAAAAAAAAAAAAAAAAATAAATAAATAAAAAAAAAAAAAAATAATAATGATTGATAAATAATGATTGGATTAACCATAGGAGTGTGAGCTTGCGAATGAATTGGGAATCGCGTGTAATGAAATTTGCCAGCAAAAGCGGACTTTCTTGAACGGCATTCCTATTATTATTATTGTTACCTTCGCATGACTTTATAGCAAATTGAGAGCGCAGATTTTAATGGTAATATTACGTCGATTGTGACTTTATTTATGTTCCGATTCTTTTATAATATAAGGACGCGTGTATATAATAATGATGATGCGACGAGTGCGCCCGCGAGAGCGTGCGTGCGTGCGTGCGCGCGTGCGTGCGTATGCGTACACGGGCATGCATCATACGTAGGTGCGTAGATACGTAGATGCGCATGGCTCTGTGTTCGTATACGCATGCGACGAGTGGGAGTGAGAGAGCGCTCTATGTATAGTTGCGTGCGAAGAGCGCCTTTGTACGATTATGTGAAAGTTGAAAGTATTTATCGAAAAATACACGGAGAAAATAAAGAGATACGATATGAAAAAAAAATATTTAATTCGTTTCTTCTTATTAACCACGAATTGCGCCGTTCTTACCCATTACCCTAACCTAATCCCTGATCCCCTAACACCACCTGCCATCGCCATCGCCATCGCCATCGCCACCCCCAAGAGCGACCAGGGCGATCAAGCCGATCAAGGGGCAGCTCGTGTTAGTCCGTTGCGGGCCTTGTCCCGCATTGTATCTATCGTAAAGTCGCGGCTTGTCGTCGCTCAGAACCAGGGGACGAGGCCCACACGGTTAACCGTGTTTGGGTAAGTGGCGAGTAAGCGGCTAAGGATCGTAGGGGGTAGCGGTGCGGTACCTGGACGCCGTACTCGTTGGCGCAGGTGAGCAGGAGAGGCTTGCGCTGCGGATAAAGCAGCCGGTACTGCTTCCGGAAGTTTTCGGCCTGCCAGTGGAGGACCTTCTCCGGGTTGCTGAGGCTCGAGTAATCCCCCGGCTTCTGGGACTCGTCCTCCGGCCAACTTAGCTGAACTAGACCGAGTCGTCGTCTGATACCCTCGAGCCCGGTGCTCAGTACCTCGACCGGCTCCGTCGGCTCGGCATCGATCGAACCCTGGTACTCGGCCGACGAGAACAGCGAGTCCGAGCTGCTCTTATTCGTATCCGACATGTTCGCGATGTTCATTGCCACGCGGGAGCTCGCCCTCGCTTCGCGGACCTTACTTACTTCCTCTCGCTATCGCCCGAGACCTGCCAAATAAACAAAGTTAGCATCGCCATGGTGCCGCTCGTCGGCAGCGTCTGTCGAGAGCTTCCTCGGAGCCGCCGGGCGGTATCCTATCCCCCAACGTTGGGCTTTCCGTCGCGTTCCGTGGCGCCATCCTCTCTCGACCCCTTGACAGCTTCTTCCCGTCGCGTTCATCCTTACCGACCGTCAACCACTCGCTACCCGCAGCAACAAATTGGTCGAGACTTCCTTATCGACTCATCGCACGTCGATAACACAAAACACCACTGTAATCCACCGTTGCCTCTGCTTCGGATGACTTTAGCCTCAGCAGCCCGTAATAGAATTTTATCGGGCTATATCTTATCGACAATGGAAAACTTTACTAATTCAGTAATCGAGAATAAGCTTGAACGAGTTAAAGGAATTTTCGTCAGACCAAAATGCTTAAGGGATTTTAAGGGGATCGTAAAGGGCTTGCATATTCAATGTGAAAGGAGCACAAGCTGTACAGTTTTATTATGAAAAAATCATTTAATTACATGTCTTCATACAACTGGTACAAAACTTACAGATCGTTAGAACAAAATACGTACAAGCGCGTGTTAGCCTGTGACGACGATGCTCGTACGCCTACATGTGCACGCCTCTCTATTATATTTCAAGGTACGTATACACGTACAACAATTATTGTATACGGATATGTTCGCGTTGCGTTGCGTTGCGTTGCGTTGCGTTGCGTTGCGTTGCGTAGCGTTGTGTTGTGTTGCGTTGCATGGCGTCGTGTGCTTCCGGGTTTACGGGCAAAAGAGAGTGCGAGCCGCTCATTCGTACTTATCTAACATTCATTCGTAATACGTAAATGTGAGAAACAGCTTCCTTAAATCCTTCTTATGTGCCGTAGACGAGAAAGTATAGAGGGGAGCATTGTTAGGTCCGTGCGATCCCAGCACTCTACTGTTGAACACTTTAGTTACCGCGCAAGCTCGGGGCTGTCCTCTAGGCGATAAGAACTCCGACGGTGATTGGTGGGCGGGAGGAGGGGAGTCCAAGCACAGAAGCGAGGCTACACTTGTAAAAATAAACTCTTTTTATGCTTAGAGGACCGCGGGAAGCTTTTGCCGTCGAGGGGCGGAGGGGGTGAGCTGAAGGGACTGGAGCCGAGGAAGTCGATCGGGGTAGCGGATGAGCGGTAATAGGAAATTCGCCCCCCCCTCCTCTTCGTTTATCTTCCTTTCTCTCTCCTCCCCTACCCTCCCCCTCAACTCCGAACCCCATCCGCAATTTATACATCGTATGGCATTTGGCTGTTTAGTTGACATCCCCGGGCTCCTGTCGCCATTTCTGAGTGGCTTCGTGCCTCGCGTCCGGCACCAGCTGGTACCTCATGCCGCCCAGGACGTTGTTGGTCGCCTCGGTCGCTAGTATGATCGGCTTGACGACCGTCGGAGGGATCTGTCGGAGCACGCCTCCCACCGCCCCGGAGACGCCCTTCTGCTCGTGCTCCTCGCTGGCGACGCGCACCAGCTGATTGGCCGTCTCACCCAAGCCCTGCGAATCGATCGTGATCAATCGCGATCCATCGTCGATAAAATCGTCATCCGTCCCCACGGGGCTACAAATCAACTTACCTCTTTCACGAGGGTGTACGCGTTGGACATGCCCTCCCTTATGTCCAGGGGCTGGCTGTAACGTTTCCTGCGGCCCTTGGCGCCCTTGAGCTTGCGCCTGACGCTCGGACCGGGGCTCACCATGTCGTAGGCCGTCTCCGCGGTGCTCTGTATCGCGTGGACGAGCCGCGAGGTGAGCTCGAGGGCAGCCATCGCCGTGGAGGTCGTGAAGCTGTTCGCGCCGCGCTGCAGACCCCGGACGATCCTGCCGTCCTTCTGGTACTGCTCGATCGGCAGCCAAAATAGATCGCGGATCCCTTGAACTGACCAAGTCAACCGTTACCAACGTCACAACTGAGAATAATGGGGGAGGGGGGGAGGAGAGTAATCGAACGGATGGGCTCGTGAATCCCGGAGTAAGGCGATCGTGATTATACCTCGAGTATCTCATTGCCGACAATTCGCTCTATTCTCTTTATGGGGAACCGTAAGTTCGACTACGGCAGCACTGAATTATAACAATTTTTCTGACCATTTAAGTGTAATGTTGGTAGAACTTACACAGCTGAACGAGGGAGTGTATGGGACCGACTCCGCCCAAGAGACCCGGGAGCTGGTTCTTCTTGATGTCCTGGACCCATTCGGACAAGAGGTAAGATATCAATTTGTCGAAACCAAGTAAACCGTGCCGGTGCGTCAATCTTTTCAGTCTTAACTCGGAGCAATTTAACTGGGCCAATCCCATAAGGAGGCCCGCCAGCGGCCCGTGGGTCAGGTCGACCCGCTTTCCGTGATAATCCAAACGCACCAGGACTTCCGGGGCGAAAATGACACTCCTGTAAACGGGAAAATAAGTCATTCGCTGACCCTGTCCTCGTACGTGCACGATACAGCGATGTAAAAAGGTGCCTGTGCGCTTAACCTGAAGTATACGGGCTGGCTGTTCTCCTGGGTCTCGCAGGTGACCTTGGTGGAGGACTTGCTCTCCTTGATGGTGAGCTCGTCCTCGAGGAGAATCATGAGGTTGCGATCGATGCTCGGGCTCTGGGAGACGTTCATCGGGTTGTTGGCGTTGGACTGGTCGCTGGCCTCGTTGACGCTCATTACCGGGGGATGATGGGTGGGCGTACCCTGCTTCGATCCCGGCGTTGACTCGGGGCTGGTGGCCTTGGCCGTGCCCTCCTGGCCGTGCTTCGTCGCCCCGCTGAGCTCCGTGAAGAAGGTGATGAGGAAGAGGAGACTGTCCTGGTCGATGTTCAGCCGTAGGGGCAGCAGGCTCAGCTTGAGGCAACACTCCTGGGTGGAGAGCCTGGGGTCCGGTCGCAGGTGCACGGCCTTCGCGGCGAACATGTTGGCGTGGGACTGCCGGGGCTGGGCCTCGCTGCTGTACTGGTAGAGGAACTTGTTTATGTGGGAGCTCGCGAGCCTGTCGCGCACCTCGATCTCGCTCACGAGGAGGATCTGTCGCGAGGCCTCGGCCGCGTTCTCCGGGTAGACCTCGTGCTGGAACCGGACCTTGTTCAGCTGGAGCTCCATGAGGACGTCGTGACGTCGACCCGGGCCACCGAGCTCCTGCCAGTCGGTCGCGAGGTTCCGGGCCCGCGCCCTCGGCGAGTTGGGCACGCTCCCAAAGCGCACCTTGTTCGGTGAGATCTTGCTGTAGGTGATGCCCTCGATGGCCGAGCGACTCCTGCAAGCGAAGCCAAGGTCACGGCTCTCTACTCTCGATCGATTCGTTAAACCCGTGAAAGTCCTTTCGCTATAAGCGTCTTTTCGTTTTGAACTATAGGCGGGGTGGAATGAGCCGATGGTTGGTCGTTGGTGGTTGGTGGTGGGGGGGGGGGCATAACTTTCAATTCCATAAATAAACTGGGAAGCTTTAAGTACGTTAAACGCGAGTTTATTGACAATTATATAAATTATCATTGCCCTTATCTATCAGTTCAGATGACGTAGCGCTCGACGATTTAGTTCGGCTGGCCGATCGAGTGCGTTTTTTCTTTTCTTTTTTTTTTCTTTTTTAAGGAATGGGATTGTATTGAGCTAAGGGGACACGTCGACGGTGCTTACCTGCCCTGGACGTAGCCCGCGTAGTTGGACGAGTTGTCGTCGATGGTGATGTGCTTCTTAGTGACGGGCTCCGATTTGCCAAAGTCCTTGCCTCCGTAAATGTGCCAAACGAGGCTCATCTCGCAGAGGGTGTACCTGAGTATCGCCGGGGGGAAGTTCTTCGGAGCCTTGAGGAGGTCGGTCTTGCCGAGCGGGACCGCGAAATGATTGTCGACAATGCGTACCGCTTCCTGGCAGAGCCATCGGACCTCGGGGACGCCGTGTCGGGGCATTATACCAACTCCGGCTTCCTCGCCCAGTATGCAAAAGTCCTCGTCCCCGTCGTCGTAATCGATCTTGTGGTTATCCGTCGGGCCCGCGACGTTCGCTCCCGAGCCCCTCGACATCTCCTGGCCCACCGACGGATTCGACTCGTCCGGGAAGAAAAACACCTCGACCTGGTTTTCCTTCCGCGGCGACTTTCTCTTCTGATTGTCCGCCGTCACTGTTACATTATTTATGAATACATCTGCTTCCCTTCGTACTTTGTACAATTTCTTTTCTTTTCTCTCTCTCTCTCTTTCATACTGGCTCTCTCTCTCTCTCTCACTCACTCACTTCACTCTCTCTTTCTCTTTCTCTTTGTTTTTCTGACGAGGATCAACTACTAATTAATAATTTGTTTGCCATTGGCGATTGAAGGCGTTAATATTGCTTTCGTACACGTATTTACGCAGGGGATGATAATTATCGTGATCAAGGACAGTTGCGCGGACATTAAAAAAGCTCTTGTCACTCTTGTCACAATGTTAGTCAAATATTTTATCTACTATTGCTCCGAGACTTAGTATTGCGTCACGCGTTATAATTAATCCTTATACTTTATTATTATTGTTATTGTTATTGTTATTCTTATTCTTATTCTTCTTATTCTTATTCTTATTATTATTATTTTAAGCACCGGAGTTGTTTTTTCTTTGTCCATTAAACGATATAAGTTTTAAACAATTTGCAGCGCTTGAGATTCGTAAATAATCGAGCGCACCAAACGAAATTTCTTATTCCTACTATGAATTTTATTGCGCGGTTTATTACGCAAAGGTAAACTCTTTCTTTGCCTTAAGTGTTGCTCGCACGTATATAATTATACATTTCGGATGTGCGCAAGCTAACGATAAAAAGGCAGTTTCAATGCTCCACAAGCATGTGAAAGATCGTATTCGGTTTCGTTGAAACTATAATTATCCTTTTCGTATCAATTAAGAAAAAAAAAAAAAAAAAAAAAAACCACAAGCAAACGATTGTATTAAATGGAAGGCATAAATTATCGACTGTTTTTATTTCATAAATAATTGTTATTATAAATTGAAGAAGAGATGTTATGCTCGGGCGATTTTAGGTTGAAAAAATTATCGTCTAGCGTTCATTAACGAACGCGATAAGAATATCACACACACACATATATATATATATATATAAACTAATTTTAATTTCAAAGTGCAAAAGGAAAATAATGCATTAAAACTATTGTAAACGATAGCATTATTTTCTTAATTCTAATAGTATAGGAAGTTTTAAAAGATCGTTTAGTAAATAAATGATACGGTTTTTTAATGTGCGTAAGTTACAGACGAGTTTACGAGGAAGATAAAGAAATTATAAAAGGTAAGCTGTTCGGCAATGACGGTAAAGCTCAAGAGAGACGAATGCATTCGACTTATTCGGCATAGGAAATTTGAATATAGAAATCTGTGCGGATGGAAATAAGTATTGCGAGGAGATAAATCTGAATAATAAATGAGACTCGCTACCGAGCTGTTCTTTTACTCGGCTGACGTAGGAGCGTACCCGATGCAATTGCACGTACACGTGCACGTGTATACGCAGATAAAAGGCGAGCATGTTTAATAATGGAGAGAGAGAGAGAAAGAGAGAGAGGGTGCGAAGAGAAGGTCGTAGGGATACAAGTGCGAAGCCGTAGTAACCTTTGACGGTATCCTCCATGGCCTCCTCCATCAAGCTGTTGACCCTCTCGACTTGGCTTTTGCTCAGGAAATGAATGCCCTCGTCCCCGAGAAGGCTCTCCCCGTCCTCGGAGCTGGGCACGGTGATGCTCTCCATGCTGCCGCTGTTGGGCGTGAGGTCGCCGTCGCTGGCAAAGTAGGTGAGCAGCTGCATGAGGGCGCGTCCCGAGTCGGAGCAGGTGCGCACGTGGAGGACGTTGTTGCTGGCGCGTAGGTCGACCCTCGGGGCGCCACCGCACATCTTCTCGTTGAGCCTGAGACTGAGCTCGAACAGGCCGAGGTCCATGACGCAGACGTAATCGCGCCTCAGGTCGACGACCTTGCCGAGCTTGTTCGATATGAAGAGGGCCATGTCTTCGGCGATGAAGCGGAGGTTCGAAGTGTTCGTCTGCGCGGCAATGTTGCTCGACACACTGAAGCTTCCGAGGGTTATCATCGACCGCATCGGCAAATACGTCGGACTGCAACGCGAAAGTAAAACACGGTTTCGTGAATGCCTCGTATTTGGCGGGGAATGGGGGGCCGGGGGGAGAGAAGGACGGGGACAGCACGTACCAGTAATCGATGGCGCAGTCCCAGAGGTGGACGTGTAATTCGGTTAAAATTCCTGGGGGTATGTACCCGGCGACAGGGTGGTCGATGACGTCCAGGCAATCCGTTAATTGGGTGAACCATGATGTTTGAGAGGTCGAGACCCTGTGCTTGACCGTCGCGTGACTTATCCCGACGGCTACCCTGAAAGTCTTTGTTGGTCCGGACGTTAGCGCACGAATTGTGGTCCGCCTCGGGAGAGAGGGCGAGGGCGAGGGCGAGGGCGAGGAAAAATTACCTTTATACGATGAGTCTCGTGGGCAGCCTGTATTCTAATGGCTACGGACAGCATGTCCTTTTCGGTTAGATTCAAGGAGACATTGGCGCCGGGCTCGCTCCGGTATATCGAGCGCTGACAGTGCTTTGGTATGATGCTGTTGATAGACCTAAGCGGTGGATCCTGTGACGATATGGTGATTAGGCCGCAGTGATAGAGCGTTACGTCCTTGACCATCAAGCACACGTAGCCGAGATTCTCGTCCCCTTTGTAATCCGAGACGGAGAACAATATCGCGTCCTCGAGTCGCATGATGATTTCGCCCTGCTGGCCGGGTATGACGTTCCGCATTGAGTCTCTGACGGGCGTGCACATGGTCAGGATCCCTTGGTTTATCGTGAGCGTGAGCGCGACCTTGCTTTGGTTATTTTTGAAAATGCGATTCTGGCTGCGCTGCCTGTTGCTCGGCCTATCCGTCGTCGACTGGAATATCCCCTCCTCGTCCGTGTCCGAGTCCGAGTCGTACTGAATGCCGCTCTTGCACATACTGAATCTGAAATTTCAATACCACTTTTAATACCCGGTCACCCTCACCCTCACCCCCCGCCCCCCTCGCGCCCGAGAAAATCCAGGCTCAATTACTTTGGGTAGAGCGACTCCTGCAACATCGCCGAGGCCAGGTCTAAGCCGACGTTCGTCTCTGCGTGGGACATGTACCTGGGCCGTGGCGCGGACGGTTCCCAGAGAAGGAGGTCGGTGTTGAACCGGTTGTATATCAGCTCGTACAAATGCTTCGAGGGTATTTGTACGGAAGCACAGGGTAGGCCGATCTCCAACTGGATCCTCGAGTTCCGCGTCCCTTCCTCTATGAACTCCATCATTTCTTGTCGATTGCCCGGAATAATGAGCTCCTCGCCCTCTCTGCCAACGAGGCTATATCTTTACTTATATTCGTTTATTCATCCCCTTCCCCCTTCCTGACATCTACCCCGTCTCCATTGTGCCAATAATTGCACAATGCCAGGAGGTTATTATTGGGGTTATTGGGGTCATTGGGGTTATTGGGGTCATTGGGGTTATTGTAATGCCTACCTGTGCTCGGCGCCTCCCTCCTTGCTGCTATCGTTTTGATTGTACGGCCTCGAATGCGGCGTATCCGACTCGTGGATGATGCGCTTGGAGCTGAAGGGCGAGGGCTGGTGCCTCGGGGCGTTCTCGAGGGTGTCGTCCAAGCTCGACTCGGGCTCGCCCTCGGAGCTGTCGTCCATGAGCGGGCCGCCGGGCTGCTGTGGGAAGAGGGTGATGACGACCCGCGGCCATCCGAAGCCCTCGCCCTCGTTGTGCAGGGACTCGTCCGAGCGGCACTCGTCCGCGGAGGCCTTGCCTATGTGGCGGGGCAGGTCCGAGTCCGCCTCCGTGTAGGTGAGCAGGAACTGCCGACACTGGACCTCGTGCCGTGCGAGGTACGGCTGCCGGCTGTCCAGGTACGTGTGCAATTTCGCGTCCGTGAGATGAAAGGTGACGTAGTCCGGGCGCACCGAGCGCTTCCACCAGGGTGTCCGGTTCATGTCGTGCAGGGGCCGCAGATCCGGTATGGGGAACCTGGCCAACGCGAGCGAGTCGGTCACATTGTCACATCTCATATAATCTCATTGATTTTCAATTAATTACCTGAGATCGATTATACAGTTCGAGGACGATACTTTAATATCTATCCGGGAATCTGGCAGTGAGGTGCTCTCGACCGCTTGATAAAACAGCTTCTGCTGGTTCTACGGAAGTAATCGGCCATGGCTTTAGAGAGTCTATAACGTCGGGCGGGTGCGGGGTGGTGCGGGGTGGTGGGGGTGTACTTACGATATTCTGTTTAACCGCGGCTGAGCCTGGACTAGATGTGCAAATCGGTTGTGGATTTAAAAACGTGGATATTCTGTCGATTATCGTTATGTCGAATTCCCCCTGGCACGGCTCTAGAGTTATGCTGAAAATCAAGATCATGCCTTTGGGCGAGGACTCGGTTTAAATCCTACCCGACCCGCTCGTCTCTCTGCCCGCGCCCGCAAGATTACGCTTCATTCGTATTTATTTTAATTACAGTTTGACAGTTGACGAGCACGTTTTGCCACTCGAGACAAGACGAACGCACGCGCGCACCGCACATATGTAAATAGATGGATAGATAAGGCTAGACGGACAACAGGCGCACGAACATGTACACCTGGGTGGGTGGGTGTATGTACAGATGCGGCCCGTCGTAACCGAAAGCTTACGCGTTACGCCCACGTGCTAACGGACGAATTCGAGATTAGCTTCGCACGGCGAGCTCCCGAAATATACAGGCGCGATTATTAGATATAGTTGCGCGCAGAAAGCGCAGCTTAAGGGCGATGTAAATGACTCACTCGAATTCCGTGCGAGGGTGGCTGTACTTTGTCATCTGGCCGTGTCTGGCAGCCTTCTCCGTGTAGTTGAACTTCATTTCGAAATCGGGTTTGTTGGAAAAGCTCGCCCCGGCTGTGGCCTTCCGCTGGAAGCCGAGCAGCTCGACGAACGTCGTGCTCGTCGAGCCTTGGCCGGCCTGGCCCGTGCCCCCGCTGTCGACGAGACACTCCACGAGCTCCAAGCTGGCCAGGCTCAGGTTGCCCGATATCGTCGAGTACTGAGCGGTCGTCTTCTCGCTACCCTCGACTATGAGCGGTGCCGCCAGGAGTCTGTGCGCGTGTACAGATTAATGAAATGCCATGAATGCCTCGACTCACCTGAGCTTCTCTCGCTCTTCTAACACCAAGTCCCAGCGAATGGTAATTTTTTTTTTTTTTTTTTTAGCAAACGAGCGAGATTAGTTGACGTGAGCGCGAAGTCGGGAGGAATTACCGTAAATGGCTGTATTGGCAGGAGTCGGAAAAGAACTTGGAGGCCCTGTCGAAGTCCTTGTTGCCGTAGCCGGCGTTCCCGAAGACCCCGAGCTTCGTGAAAAAGTTATCGGCCGTCGTTTTCATGATCTCGGTGCTGGCCCTGGCCGGCCCGTACCCATCGATCCCGACCGTAAGTATGTCCTCGTGGAGTAGTACCATGCCGACGGAGAAGAGCCTCACCTGGAACTGGGAGGTCTCGGCTGAGGCGTCCGCGTCGATGCTGTACCTGTACTTGTGTTGCCTCGGCCCGTTGCCGGCCGAGTTCTTGGAGCTGACGCTGCTGCCACCGAAGAGGCTCCCCTCCATGCTCGCGTTGTTGCTCGACATGGAGTTGTTCATGGAGGTGAAGCCGGGCCCGCGCATCGGCAGGAACTCGTCCTCGTTGTCCGAGTCGTCTTGGGATCCGGTCGACCAGCCTTGAGCGTGACGCAGGTCCTGCTTTCAATAAACGTCCCAAGGTCACGTCAATTGTTCCTTAAGAAGGAAATTGAACCCCCGGGACCCGAGAGATACGCGCTTCGTTAACTTTCGTTTACCATTGTTCGGAAGGCCTGGGTCGGGTTCACTTGGCTCAGCAGCTCCCGCTCGACTCGCTTGAAATCGCTGTTGGCCATCGGCTTCTCCGTGCAATTCGTCCTCGGCGCAACGTTGCTCACGTCCTCCGTGTCGGGCGAGGCGAGCCCGTGCATCAGCTCCATTAAAACGTGAAGCTGCCTCGGGCTCAGGAATATCGTGAGGGAGCCCAAGGTCACTATTAATTCCACCTGCACGTGAAACGAGGAAACATCATTAGTCGGGCCGTGAGCTCGAGCGGTTCGCTCCGACGGTTATTGGTATATTTACTTTGGGCCCGGCTATGGCTTCGCTCTGCTTCAGCTTCAAGCGTATCTCTTGGCGCCCGGACAGCTTGCCGAACATTATAGGATTCGATTCGCTTAAATTATTGATTATGCTTTTATCCGGGGGCGTCTGCATGTTCTGCGTCGGCGATATTTGTGCGGATGAGAATTGGCCGTCCGAGTTCTGCAAAGGAAATCGATACATCTCTGCATTGCGGAATAGGCGAGCCACGTTACAAGGACAACGGCAAGGGCGGGCCCGGTGGACGATACCTTGGAGTCGGGGGTGGAGCCTCTGCTCATGGTCATCACGCTTTTCGAAAAGGTTCTCGCTCGCGACGGGAACTCGTCCGTGTGGAAGGTCACGCCTTCCAAATAGAAGCGCTTAGTGCTAAAGGCCGACAGGACGTAACCTTTCGAGGTTTGGTTCGGGTCCAGGGCCGCGTGCGATGGGTCCGATCCAGCTTCGTCCGAGTATTCCAAATTTTTTATAAATATCTCCATCGCGACTCCGGTACTGGAATCAAGTGGCACATGCTCCAAGCGTATCACAGTATCCAAAAAGCGTATCTTAACTCTGCACAATACTGAAAACATAATTACTCGTTAATAAGCGCAGACATTTATTCTAAACTAGTCTACAGATTCTGTCCTTTCTATTTTTTATTTTTTTTTATTTTTTTTTTCCTCTTTACACATTTTTCTCCCTTTTTTCTTTCGTTTCTTTCTTTTTTTTTTACATAAAATTACTACTATTATTATTATTATTATTATTATAAATATTAATATTATTATTATTGTTGTTGAAACGATATATCGAAAGCTAATTGCTTTTGCAGAATTTTCCGACTCAAACGTATCCTGTTGCTTTTATTTCAAATCCCAACCGTAAGATAGGAATTGATGATTTAATTATTACTTGAATCTATTGTTTGAGCAAATAGTTCAATTCCCTCCAGAGGCTGAGAATTGCCAGCGTTGTTGGCATCCTGTTGCAGGCATTCTTGTGCCAATTGCATACTAGAAGTCATGGAGCTCCACATAGACTCAAACATGGAAGCTCCTGTCTCCGTTCTTTGTCTGGGCTGTACGGTCAATCTTAGGCCAGTTACCTCAACGTAGCTTGGGTCGCTCAATAATGCCGACCATGGGATGCTAACCGACATCTCTGTCACAAAGCCATCGACAAACTCCAGTGGCAAATGCTGTTGCTCTCCCAGCTCGTTGAGAGCCTGAAATCATTTATATCATATTTGAATATGCAATTAATGTACAAGAGCTTTGCTCTATATTCTTCAAAATCTATCCATTTACATTTAAATTTACAACGCAAGTCTGAAAGTTACAAGCTCTTGTGTACATACATTTTATAAAAGTCACATTAACAGGGAATGACATTTTCAATTCCTTGATCAACTTTAACAGACTTCATTTACAAATATACATGAGCTGCTCATTTACGTAATTTAATCATTTCTTATTTGCTTATAATATTATTATCAATTATTTTGTATATAAAACTTTTACTTTATGCCAATAATGATTTTCGATAATACCATTTACATCTTCAGGCAATAATTCATAGACATCAAACACTTCTTTCCTATCTACTCGTTAGAACTTTAGTTTAATTAATTATGTCTTATTATAATTCCAAACAATAAGAAGCCAAAGGCCGGTCTTGAATTTTAATGTTATTTAAAGCTTTAATTTATATGCTTCAAAAGTTCACTTTAGACTGTATGTAGGTCTGACAGATTCATTGTTATGAAAGAGAATGAGACTGTTTAGGTGTAAAGATGCTAAGAGAGAAATTAAATTTGGACTGCTTATTTTAAAAATAATTACCCTAATGTGTGGATAATAAATTTGTGGGCATTAGCATGGGTAATGAGCCTTTGTTATTTAAAGCCAGGTAACGAATGTTGAAGGGCGACGCTTACCTGAACATCCAGGCTGACATTGGTGACGCAGCCAGTGCCATTGTAAAGGTTGACAGTGAGCTGGTCGAGGGTGAGCTTCTCCTCTAGGAACTGGCCCAGGTAGCGCTGCAGCAGGTACCTGCATGCTCTCTTTTTGATTCCTTCAGACCAAGGTAAACAACCCAGCCAAGACATTTCTGCTGGCCAAGGGAGTGACCACCGCTCACTCCACAAGCTGCATCTGAGTAGTCCCTTATCGCTGTCAGTAATTCGATGAATGGAATCGGACGGGGCGGCCGAGTCCGTCCGTTCTTAATGTCGCAGCAGTTCTTTGTGTGTAGGTGCGTCGCGGGGTGACGGACAAGAGCCGTCGTCGCGCAGGTAATGCGAACGATGGAGCCAGGGACAATGAAGGAAAGAAACGGCGTCAGTCTCTCGGTGCTGATTTAAATGAAAAGGCGGAGAAAAAGTCGGGCTCGGCCGTCGCTTCGGCACGTGTCATCAATGACACGCGACATTAAGATTCAGCCAGCACCTGAGGCACGCTCGCTCGCTCACTGGCTCGCTCACTGGCTCGCTCACTGTCCTCCCGACGAAAGGTCTCCCCCTTCGCTCTCTAGCCCCTCTTCTTCCCCCTACTTTGTGTTTTTGTCCGTGAGTTCGCGGGGAGCGAGTGTGAATGGTCGAATTGATCGAAATCAGCTGATGGCAGGGAAGGGGCTGCGGGGTGGAGCGCGGGCACCAACAGAGTCCCTCGACTATTTTTCCCTTCCTCCAGCGTTAGCTCGTATTCGTAAAAACTTTTCCTCCTCGTTCTCCGTCAGTCGCAGCCTCTCTCTCTCTCTCTCTCTCTCTCTCCCCCCTCTCTCCCTCCCTCTCTCTCTCCCTCTCTCTCTCAATAGTCAAATTTCCTTTCTTCCACCGTGTCCCCCCACCTCGTCGCTCGCACGCTTTTCCCACCCTCGCTCGAGCGCACACACGCACACACGCGCGGGCGGGCGGGCTCTCCTCCTACTCAAGTCAACTCTATTTGTGTCTCGTAGACGCACTGCGCTCTCGCGAACGATATGCCCTTAGCTTATCTCTTTGTTTCTGCTGAGCGTGACTCGTCGAGGACGGCGAGGCAGAGGCTGCTGTTGTCTCCCCCTCGATACTCAGCTCTCCTCTCCTGGGCTCGTCCTTGCACATTGGAACACGCGACGCGGCACGATATCGACGGCACCAGCACGGCTACGCGCTACATTTTCGAATATCCTTGCTTCGCGATGAAAATAATCCGTAGATACGTCAGACAGCGTATACACGCGTGACGACGACGACGACGACGACGACGACGACGGCGACGACGACGGCGACGACGACGCAGTGTGTCGTGTGCGCTGTCCGTATATAACATTCATCGAGCAACAACGGCAAGAGCAGCGGCGGCAGTAACGGCAGTGACAGCGGTAACAGCGGTAACAGCGGTAACAGCAGCAACAGCAGCGGCAGGAGCAACAACGGCGCTGTTAGCGCAGTTTCCTTTATGCGTTAACAGAGTATTAGCCGAGTTATCTTCTTTTTCTTTCTGACGTTCGTCTGCGCTCTCGTTGCAGCTGAACGGGAGCCTATGTGTGTGTGCGCGCTCGCAAGCGCGGCTATCGTAAAGGGATCATCCGCGGAAGACGTGTTTTCCTCCTCTTCGATTGCTTTTATACGCAGGGGACGCAGGAATACTGTGCGCGCTCGGCGACGTTGCCACGCGTTTCACCCTGGCGAACGCGCACACACGACTCCCCCTACTCCTCCACCTCCTCCACCGCCTCCACCTACTCCTAACCACTCCGCTTCCCGATCCGTCCTAGCCTGCGCAATCCCCAGCCCCCGCACGCCACCCTGGGGTCAGAATTTACTTTGCGCCTCCCGCACGATGAACTCGCGCACTGCGTTTCGCATGCCTCGCATGCATACGTCCCTCTCGCCCTTACGCCGATCCCTCATTTCCATTTAATCTCTGCAGCGGCGACGATTGTTTTTCTCTTCTTCTTGTAGGCAGAAGTGCCGTTTCCACTCCGCCTTTTGCGTCTCACGACATCGCTTATCTTCTACGCGGTACGGACTCCTGTACCTTCAAAGCCATTTATTTATTTATTTATTTATTTATTGATTTATTTATTGATTTATCGAGAAGAAGGATTGCAATGGATTACTTACTCCCGTGCATGCCTTTAACTTGCAACAGATAACTTGATCTAAGAATTTGCGACGACGCACCTTCCACTCTTCTTCTTCTTCTTCTTCTTCTTCTTCTTCTTCTTTTTTTATTTATTTATTATAATAATACAGAATGTAGACTATAATGCTGTACGTTATTCTGTGGTCGGCGCATACTATTTCCTTACGTACTTATCGAGTCGAGCATTAAACTTCGCTTATCACGTCGCTTTACCCCAGATATTCCGATCTCCCTTGCAAAGAGCTTTAACAATGCCATTAATTTATGATACATTGACTTGGGATTCTTCATAAAACCTCCCAACGTCAGACCTCGCCATTGCGTTCTTATGCCGAATGCGAATGCATGGAACGCGTTTAATTATACAATATTTCGTAGCGTAAATCTTAAACGGCAATTCTTATTAACGTACGAGGGGGAGGAAACCCTATAAAATACTTCCCCATAAAACGTTTGTACACGAAATATATTTAACATCGCCATCAGCTTCCCTTGGCTTTCTTCTATTCTATCAAATAAATACCTTTTGCCTAAACGTCCTTTTAATTTAATCCAAATCCAACAGAAAGTAAGCAGCCGATGATAAATATTACATACGCATTCGTGCATATATATGCGTTATATATATGCGTTATATATATATATATATACATTGTTTTTTTTTTTTTTTTTTTTTTTTTTTTTTATAACCAGCCTGAGCAGTAGAGAGACGCAACTTCGTTAATTATTAGAGTGCATTATTGTAAATGCGTAGTTAGTTAGAAATTAATTAGACAAAAGCTTGTGGGAAAACCTGAGGAATTTAAAAATACAAAGGGCCTCTCTATCAGGAATTTTTATTTTGAATTTAAAAACCTTTCTGGCAACACTGCGCTTGTTATATATGTCGCGTAATAAATGTGTCCGCGTATATTAACTATTTTTATACCCCGACTTTCAAGTAGGAATAATATCAGGTTATTCTTCTCCTTTTTTAGTATTCTATTGTGCTTAAGAGAAACCTACTTGGAGCAAGCGCTTCTGTACTCTTTTAAAAATACTGTCATTGAAATCGAAAGATAAGAACCAATTGACGGATGCACTTTTCCGTAAACGAAGACAATAATTCTTGCAAACGGTACAACTACTCTTAACCGTGAAATAGTGGCTAGCTAATCGTATGATTTAAGAGGAATATGAGATTTAAGAAGATTAATATTCTTATGAGAATTCTTTCGTTGGAGTTACAATTTTAAAAGAGTGATGAATTTATACTGGTAACCAGACTTAACCTCAAAAGTTTTTTCATCCTTTGTAAATTATTCATATCAAAAAGGAAATAAAAGCTCAATATGGCTTTATCAAATATATTATTGCTAAATCAAGTAGCTGGTTATGTTATGGCTCTTATTTTGTCACTGTGCATTATTGTACCGATGAGTTTACATCAAGATGAATTTCGGTAAGAGTTTGTTTATTTCTAGCAATTTTAATATTTCAGCTAATATATTTTTTGAAATTCTAAATTAATCTTTAAGTAAAATATTACATTTAACTATAGAAATATTAATGCATATTATAGCCAATGTAATAATGATAACAATTTCTTTCAGAGGTCACTGTTTACTGTTCACGACGGGTAACTGGCGAGAAAGTGATGGGCAGTTTGTTGCTGATTGGGCTTCGCAAATTTACTGCAATTATACAATAACTGTTGGCTTAATATTATTTTTAACATCAACTGTGCAAATTTATCGTATATCTATGCTGATATACAAAGGAGAAGATAGTTCATTTTTATCAGCTTTCATAGATGTTACTGTATCGGTTTTTATGACAATCATTACTTTAATTGCTGCAGTGATTATTACTCTAGGCTTCATGACATGGTGCAACTACATGACCAAACGTTTTCCATCTTGTGAATTACCAGCAGGAAATGATATTGATAAATTTGATAAAATAGACACTACTGGCTTCTACATTGAACTAGGAGCTGCACAATTTGGAGCATGGAGTAGTCTTTCGATCTGGGTCGGACTATCTGTATTTGCGACATTGAAATTGGTTCGGTACCATCAGTTAGAGAATATGAAAGTCTCCATGTTCATGGAAAGGCAGAAATTAATTGAAGCGGCGAGTAGCACTCAGCCGTCAGAATTTTGATAGACTTATATCCTGCCAAAATAATTACACAAGCATATGTCGCTTTATAAAATAATTTTTAATACATTAATGATGAAGTTCAAGGATATCTTTATTTTAAAATAGGATCTAAGAGTTGTATTAGTCAGAGAAAGGAATGTAAAGAATTATAATATGTATGTGTATATATGTGTGTATAAATGTATGCATAGAATGCGTGTAGAGACGACGGAAGAAGGGCGATAAATTTCGGGAGTCTCGTATAGCATTGAACAAGGACGGATCGTTTGTAAGCTGCAGCTGTAGCAAAAAGAGAGATGACAGGGGAAGTATCGTTTTCTTCTAAATTATTTATCTTATATTAAATAATTATTAGCGTTAACCATAACAGTAACTGCTTCGAGTTGAGCTCTCTGGTCAAAATGCTTGGCCCACTCTTAGAAGATAAAATATTAAAAGCATTACGTTTGGTGGACGAACAAGGAAGATTCAGCGAAATATTGGCATATTTAAAGGTGAAAAGTATCGAGTGTACGTACACTTGCTTAATATGTAAAACGGCCAAGTTAATTCAAAAGAGGAGACGTATTAGCACTGATCGGTATCTCTATGAAACTGTAATAAGCCTCGTGGTTTCTGCTGAGCAGAGCTACGAGGTCTGTCAGTCGATATCCATTTGTACGAAGCGTGTAAGAAACAGATTCGATTCGGTGTTTCGAGTATAGCTTTCGACATCAAGAACTTATATATATATATGCCCGTGCATGTGTGTTGATGCTTGAGTAATTGACAAACGTAGCGAGTAAATTAGTTGTAATAGACGTAGAGAATTAATTTTGTAAATACGCACATAATTACAATGTAATTTAGAATACAAAATGTTTAAAGGTTAGCAGCAGCTTGCAAGAGTAAAAAGCAAATTTATACATATCCAGTAAGGTATAAGCGCATTGAGCAGCCTCGTATACCAAGCGAATTAGCATTTTACATTAAATTGAGTTGTGTATTTTTATATTATAAATGTATCATATAATCTATGGTAGCGATTGTTTTTTCTAGTTAATAAATGTTGATTGGTAGCTTGAATAAGTGAGCTTGTAATATTGATCCTCGAGTGGAGTGGGGGAGCGCAGAAGTGGAGCCGGTGCCGTTACGTTCAAGAAGCCTCCCTCCTTTGGCAATGGAGTTGATACGTCGTTTTATCGATGCTCAATAGCTCGTCCTGGGAACAGGGCGAGCCCGGAGCTCCGAGTTCGTAGCAGTAGCCCTCGTAAAGGACGTGGTTGGCTTGCAGGCAGGGGTTCGGGGCGCAAATTGGCACGGTCTCGTTGAGCGGCAGGTACACGTAGTGACGTTCCGGGCAGGGGCCACGCGAGAAGACCTTGAAGCAGTTGTCTATTTTTGGAAAGTAGACGTGGAGGGTCCGGCAGTCACAGACCCACGAACTCCTGTAACTGTCACCCGGGTAAAGGAGCATGTTTGTCGGGCATCTGTCCACGATCTTCAAAGGCTTCCGTCTTAAGATCTGTCGAAACGTGGATGGCAAATTCTCATAAGCATATCATTAAAATTGGATTTTTTTTTTTTTTTTTTTTATACATTAATGTTGAAACTAATAAAATATATGTCAAGAATCATTAAATATGACTTTATTCCTTTGAATACTCAGATACAACACCTCTCTCTCTCTCTCTCTCTCTCTCTCTCTATTATAAATGAATAAATTAAAGCAAAGTTGTATCGATCATTTTCCCTATGATTATTTATATATAATCTACATAGGAATTATTTCTTCGGTGGCTCGGTGAAATACTTTAATTCTTGCCTAGAATTTTTCCTGTTGTAATAAATTGCTCTCTCTCTCTCTCTCTCTCTCTCTCAGCGATAAAATATTTCGTTAACATAACGTAAATAAGGAATCTCCGATAAGGTCTTACCGTTCAATACGTATTTGTAAATCAATTTCGAATTACGAATTATCGGCAAGATCAGTTTGAATTCTATTCGCTCGTTCCGTAATTAATCCGCGTATTTATTTATCGTACAATGGTAGACGAGAACATTCGTTAATTGTAATTTAATGCCGCGAATAGGCGTGAATAATTCTGTTAGGAAAAATAATAATTATAGGCTAAAATGTTTAAATTACAATCGAGTTGCATCTTTATTCGTAAAAGTTTCACAGAGGGGAACAAAGGGACTATAATAATTATTGCAGCTAATAAGGTATTTCCATTTGAACGGGCAGTTCTGTAAAATTAATGAATAATATGATAAAATAAAAATTCCTTAGAATAATTGTTCGATATTATTTACGTCGCGAGTACGAAGTAAAATCGATAGTGATTCATCGCTTCCTGACACTACTACGTAATTATCTAATCTGTTTAATTTGCAATTGTTTTTTTACAAATATTGGGCAATACGAAGCGAGATGTTGAAAAGGAATTATGATCAGTACTCAGTAATATGAAAAATAATTAATAATAATTGACGATAACGTGCATGTTTGAGAATGAACGTTTCTAACGAGCATGAAGAATTATTATTATTTGTATTATTGTTAGATCATCGTTCCAGCGGTCCAGCGCATGAAACTATTTTACGCGTAATAAATATAATTAATGGCTTATCTCGCGAGTTCATCGTATAAGCTAAACAATAATTATGCCTTGATCTTGGAATCGTAAAAAATTCATTCGTAATTATTTGATATGGGCTTTTATAAAAAAATTCGCCACGCGGTTCCATGTATTAACGAAATCGGCTCGGCAATTTTAAATCCCGGATACGTAATGGAAAAAAAAAAGAAAGAAAGAAAGAAAGAAAAAAACGTTTCATGTTATGCAGAATGATGACGTAAGGCCTTTGAATATCAAAAGATCATGTATATTTCAGAGTAAAATGAAGCGACGCGTGTTAACAACATGAATGAAAGATTTAAGGATGTTCGTAGCAGTAGCAGCAGCAGCAGCAGCAGCAGTAGCAGTAGCAGCGGCATCAGAAGCATCAGCACCAGCACCAGCACCAGCAACGACACCAGCAACAGGAGGAGGAGGAGCAGGAAGTAATACAGGTCCCGATAGTTAAATATGAGACGGAATAGTTAATAATTGATGAGTCGGAGCGGTGGGATCGGTCGTGCGAGACCGATAAGCGCGTTAACGAGAAGCTTATGTGTTACGAGGGGGGGGGAGAGAGAGAGAAAGAGTTGATTGCATATTTATGGGTCTCCCCCGCCCCCTCCCCCCAATCCAAGGGAGCCGCAGGTAGATTTCGTCGTCGTCCGAGAGAGAAGGAAGGCAATGACCTTGAATGCGAGTAAAATGAGGAGGCGACGAGGTAGGAGGTATATCGGTGAGAAACCGGCGACGGGCTCGCCGTGGTACTTGCCTTGCCGCTTCCGCTTACGTAGTCCTCGGAGTCCTCGTCGTCGTGGGGGAAGGATATGTCCTGGCAGCGGTGTCGATGCGCGAGCGCCACGAGGAGGGCGAACGTCAGGGTCGTGGCGACTTTCATGGCTGCATCGAGCAGGACCGTGCTCGAGTTTTCGGCTTCTGGAGCTGCGGGTCGTCCCGAGCGAGTGCCGAGGTTCGACTTCCCTTCCGCGTCTTCGAGACCGTCGCGAGGCTCGTTCGTGCAAGTTTTTTTTTTTTGTTTTTTTTTTTGTTTTTTTTCCCCCCGGGACTACGTCGGCTACGAATCGAGTTTCGCTCGTTCTTCCTCTTGCGACACTCGGGGCGCTCTTCGTCGAGTCGCCAGCTTGCGCTTTCAGCATTTATTTCAGCCGGAAATATTTAGAGGCTCTTTACCAACAAGCGCTCCTCCGCCTTCGCCGTCCCTCCGCCTCCCTGCCCATCTTCTGTCGCATCACCATCGCATCGCCCATCTCGGCGATCAATCTCCATCAAGTGCGACCTGACACCCCTCCCACAGGGACTGCCCTTACGAACCGCCCTTACAAACTTATTCTTCTACTGGTTGGTCCCACACGACCAAGTCAAGTCGCGCCACTTTTGCTTTATCTCTCCGAATGAGTTTATTTGCAGTTCAATTTCACAATTTTTGACGTTTTTCGTTGTATTCTAGTAGTTGTATTGTTGACACGTTGCACATCCCGTCGTTTACATTCATTCGTTCATTTTTTTATCGTCCTCATTGATAACGATATATTGTTGATTTGGAAATCGTTTCGCTTCAGCAGCCTCAAGTCGTCGGAATTAAGTTTAGGGAGAAAGGGCAGCTTCAGCCGCTTCGACATATCCCACGTAACGTCATCCCCGTAAAACGAAAAATCCGCTCAACCGTATGTAAAATTAACCCCAATAACCTCCGTCCGCCCTCCGTCTGACCTCCGTCCGCCCTCCGACCCCACTGTAAAAGCCTGTAATGTACATAGAAAGGGATAGAGCAGGCGTGATTTACATGTTTCAATTTAGCTTTATTTCTCAGCGCATTGGATCACAATGTACGTAAAAATATATTTTGCCGGTAAGCCTACAATTTTTAGTTTTACAAAGAAGTAAAAAACTCAACATTATGAATATCTTGATAAGACTCGTTAGCATTCAGCTATGAATTGCATTAACGTGTCCACGTAATGGGCCACTTTCCAATCTTTTCAAATTAAAATCGACTATTATTCAATGATCAATTAGGCATGAAGTTTTATACAGATTCGATAATACTTTTCAATGTCCATTTGTGCACTGTTTACGAGTGAAAAGTTTATAAACTAGATAACAAATTTCGATATCTTTTCAGATCGCCTAAAAACGTTTCAACAATTAAGTTTAACTTCTGAAAATATCTTTCACCTCTCTGCAGTGACATCATTTAAAATTACCTCAACGGCCGTTGACTCTTTTTAGTAAAATATATTAAGATTTTTTACATCTCTTATAATTATTCAACAATTATTTTAATATATATATATATATATTCTATCTACATTTCCTATGATCTACCTCTCACTTATCACTTCGTTCGTAGTATCGTCCAATGTATCGTGACTGGAGTCATCGATTAGCATCTCTTCAAAGTACTCTTTGCGATCACCCTACGAATATACAAAAATTATGTTAAACATTACCAATAAATTTTCATTCTAAAAAAATTTAAATATTAATCCTTATAGGTGATAATATTTAATAAATGATTATTATTTCAATAAAAACATTATTTACAACCCTTTCATTATTTAAATCATATTTTCATACAGAAAACAACCATACAACTTAAATATTGTATTGTATGTTAAATAATTCATTTTCTATTTACTATTTTGTTTAACATGACAATGATAGGATGAATTTCGAATCGATCCTTACTCAAATATAATGACTTAAAACGTTGTAGATTTACGTTTATTAAAGAAATGGAATCGATCAAAATATATTGTGAATTTGAACTTTCAATATATATGGAATCTTATTTACAGATATTTCATGTTCATACAAAATATGTACCTTATAGAATTGTCTGCGAAATAATTCTGAGTACTCTGGCCATGATCTGAACTCTTTAAATAAATTTAAAAGCTCATCAGGATCCAAGTCTTTGAATCTAGTACAAATATGTATGTTATGCACAATTAAGCGGATACCACATCCAGGCACAAGTTTTCTAAAATATAGTACAGTTACAGTACAAAGGTAAAATTAAAAAGATATAATATTTATATTAGTAAAATATTTACTCAAGCTCCACTATAACTCGTGCTGCATTTGTTCTCAAGCAATATCGAAGAAAATGCCAAAAGTCCCTTAAATCTGTTTTTAAAATTGGATATTTTGCTATGGGCTCCAATTTAACGATTGACATCAAATAATTAGAATTGTTAACATTGTATTCTTTTTGATCAAAGTGAGGCCATGGTAAGAAGGCTTTTCTTCGTACATTGCCAAGAAATTTAATATTAAAAAACAGACTTAATATTACATAAATACGATTGTAATCTTTGCCAATCTTTTTACATTTATTTTCATTGACAATATTTAGTCTCTGAAACAATAATCAAGTATCTGTGTTAATTGCTGTTAAATTTTCTTAAAAAAGAAGTTACTTAGAAAATAAATTATACGTACCTGCCAAATTGCTGATGAAACGATCAAAAAGAACGTTAACTGTCCATCAAATAAAATTGTCTGATTACAAAAATTGTATATTATTAATGACATAGAAGCTTTATTTATAAACGGTACTATATAGGCTACCCTTTTATAATCTAAATAAGATATAGAATTATCAGCATTAACTTTATCGGAGTATTTATTTTTCATCATTAGGTGACAAAAATACTGAAAGGATATCTGTTTTAAGCTTATACGTTCGTTATGCTTTGAAATAAGTGCATGTAAGGGACTGCTTGGGTTAATAAAGTTATCACAATTTTCTAAAAGCATAATATGTGAGACTCCGATATTTAATAATTCTTGAGTTAAGAGTCCCAATCCAGGATTGCATTCGACAATAAAATGGGGCTTCTTTAATAATTCCTGGGAAATAATTAACGACAGGTCATTGGCAGTGGAGGGATCAACCAAGTATACCAGACTGTTCTGGTTACAGTAATTCTGAAGTAACTTTTTCGGTATTATATCTATAAAATGTTCTTGATTGGTCTTTTTAAGAAATTCTGAGACTTGATCGGCTAGCAATTGGCTTCTGGTTCTAATATCACTCGCCTTTTCCTTCGGAAATTTTTGTAAGTGCACACGTGCCGGCGCAATAATACTTTTGCTCAATATGACAGGGCAATGATTAAATTTATACATAAAGTTTTGACGTAGCATTTTTTTAAACTTTCTTTGAACATACTTCCTATTGAAATACATGTGCGTACGGGTGCATAGGCTCACACGCATCTAACCGATCTGAAATACAAAAATAATTTTCTTCTCTTTTCTTTTCTTTTCTTTCCTTTTGAGTAAGAAAGTAAGATTGGGGAGCGGGGGCGGGGGTAAGAGGGGAATGTAAAAGTAATGAAACAATGGTAGCCAACAAGTAGGTAGAGCTCCTAATCGATATTTCCATAATATATTTACCCAATGTCTGGCTATAAAATGAAGCAGAACGTTTTTTTAAATAATTTTAACTTAATGTTAAGGTTGGCTTGTTTCATCGTAGAAAGGATCGTCGGGAGCGTTAATCTGCTTGAATTTCGTATCTTGGACTGCTGCAGCGACGGACCAATGCGTTGAACGTTGTAAGGAAAAATAAAATAAAAAAAAAAAAAAAAAATTAAACAGAATGAAAAATAAAGAGGGACCGAGTGGTGTGACGGTGCTGCCGAGCGAGGTTATAATAATAATCACATGCGCAATGGCGGTATGTGAGGATTGGCTATTGGGAGGAACGGAGGAGTCGTCCGCTCTGGCAGGGCATCGCCGGGAACGAGCGCTTACTCCCCAGTCGGACGGATCTCGTTACTTCTCCGACGACGGCGACGACAGCATGAACAAAGTTCACCGTAACGCGTTCCTGGAGCGGAGCTTCCTGGTGGGTATGCTCGACCGGTATATTCAAAGTGCTGCAGTGTCGAAGCAGAGCAAAAGCTCGTGCGTAATGGCAGAGAAGCATCGGAGGGACAGGAACCGTTACGTATTCGTATAAAGAATTCGAATTAATCACGTGATCCTTCCTGTAATCGCGATCCTCCGTGGATCACTCGTCGAGCTCCCGGTTTCTTCGTGCACCCTGGACGCAACAGATGAATCACGTGTTCAGGTAAAAGTGCTACCTATCCCCAAGGTATCTCTTTCTGCCACCTCCCCTCCCCCCTACGCCCCTCAATAACCCGAACAACCCTTGACACCCGGCTTTGCACGAAATCCGTTTTCTCTACAACTCGTCGTATATCTCAACAGTTCTCGACGATGCGCCTCTCCGAGCCTTTTCAAATATTTCTTCCACTCGTTCGATAAAAGGCGGTAAATAACCGGCGTGAGCTTTAGATTGAAAGGAAGGTTCGAAGTTGAGTTGGCGCAAGTCGAGTCCTCTCGTACTCAAGTAAGGAGACAAAGGATATTTTATCCTTGCACGCGCACTCGGTCCGTCCGGAGAGAAAAGCTCGATGTTGGGATAAACAATTTCCTTCGACTTCGCTTTACAATAAGTTGAGCTGCATAATTTAATCAGTTTTCCCGTATTCTGCCGGTAATAAGAGCTTCGGTCAGGAACAACCGCTTTGGTAAAGCTCCGAGTTGCCTTGTCGAAAGGACGGAGGAGGATTGAGACGAATCGACTAACCGGACGGAGGAGTACTCAAGTACTTAAACAAAATAAAAGTAATTTCACGTGGACGGACAATATTACTCTCAAGGATACAAAATACATTACGGAATTACTCATACTATCCATTTTTATTTACAACTCTCAAAATCACAACTTTTTATTATAAAAGTCCTATCTTTACATTAATCTTTTATCCATAGAAGACTCGTTTCGTTATGTAATTATATAATTACATTAGTTTCCGTCTGCGTGTCAACGATTACAAATTTTTCTACGATAAATACAATGTTTTTAATAAAATTAAACGAAATTTCTTCGCTCTCAATTGTTTTTATAGATATACAAAGACATATTTTACAAAAATATTATTTTTTTTTTTTTTTTCCTAATTTAAAAAATTTAAGTACAGCGTAATGGAACGTTTAAAAAAATATAAATTTTTTTATAAATAATTTCAAAGTATCTTTCTCATTGCATTTTTTATATAACAAAATATAGAATTTTTTATACAAATTACAAACTTTTAATTAATAACATCAATAATCTCTTCGCTATCTATACTAATGGGAATTACACTATCCTCAGAACAAATATTTTGAATACTTTCTAAATCATTATCTACAAATATATTTTTTTCTGAATCACATACACTTATAATATCGATAAAATGTTCCGAATCGTATAAAATACTATCTTTTATACCATTGCTTTCCTCAAAACAGTCGATATCAATATTATTACCAATATTTTCAAATACTACATTAATTTCATTCTCTATGTCATTGATGTTATTATCAATTTTCGATCTTTTTTTAGAAATAAGGCAATTATTATCTACTTCTTTTTTTTTAATAATACTTTTATCTTGAACATTATAGAAATCATTATCATTAGCTTCATTTGCAATCACAGAACTTTTATTGCCTCTTACGTTAACTGCACTCTCATTATGATACTGTGTTTTACTCCCTATATTTAAAATAGTTTTTAATTTATCTAAAGTGCAATAATCTCTGAAAATAATTAATAAATATTTTACATATTAAGACAACAACACGATTTATATTACAATGATAAAAAATTCAAAATATAGAAAATGATTAAATATCAATATATTGAATAAATAAATATATTTTTAAAAATTAAAACCAAACTTACATGGGTCTTTTCTTATTACTATCAAGTAAATCTTTTCTTGCATTATATTTTAAAAGTAAGTTTATCATGTTAAAATCGTTATTCTTAGCTGCTTCATGTAAAGCAGTTCTTCCCTCATATCCATGTTGGTTAACATTAGCTCCTGATTCTAATAATATTTCAGTTATTTCATAATATCCATAATCTGCAGTTTCTTGCTGCAAAGAATAAAAATATACATTTAAATTAAATGCATACAGAAAAAAATAAAAGTACATACTAATGGTGTCCAATTTGCATAACAAGGTATATTAGGATCAGCTCCAGCTTCTAATAGAGTTTTAATACATTCTTTTTGTCCCTGTAAATATTTATTTAATTAATATATTAATATAAAGTTGATGATTACGTAAAAGCTTTACCTTTTTACATGCTTTCTGTAACATTGTTTCTCCATGATGATTTCTTTTATTAATATTTTTTCGTACAACTTTATTCGATTTAATTTCATATTTAATTTTTTTTGGACTTGGCTCATTATCAATATTTTTTATATGTTTCAATTTTTTTGATCGTTTTTTTTTAGAATTTTTCAAAATGATACTTGAACTGATACCTGCATTAATTTTCTTTTTTTCAGTTAATGTATCAATACTGAAATTTTTTTGTAAGGAACAATTAACTTTTTTACAAATATATAATAATTTAGAAAGTATCATAATAATTAGTTTTTTAAATAAATCATCAATAATGTATTATTAATATAGTAATAATGTAACTGTATGTATATTTATAGTTCTTCATTTTATTATTTCTTTAATGTCATTTAAATTTCTAAAGTGTAAATAATTTTTGACTATCTACTGAATTGTTATACTAAATTTAAAAAGATTTAAATTATATAATCTTAGTCTATGTAATTATTTAAATAATTAAGGTTTCTTATTACTCGGATAGATTATAATTGTTATTATAAGTGAGGAAAAGTAATAATTACTTTTTAAATTATAGTAATTTTTTTAAATCAATTTAATAAAAAATAACTAATTTATGATAATAAAGGTGAAAATGCTATTTAATATACAGATTTACCTATAACCCACTATTTCAGCAACATTACAACAAATTTGTACTATCTTTTCAATATATTTAAGGGAATTCTTATTTTTATTGCTCATAACTTGACATTGTGTGCAATCAACTTTTTTCTTTCTCGTGCATGGAATACATAAGATATGTCCGCATTTTAAAAATTGCTTTGACATATGTAAATTAGTGTTACTGAAAAGAAAAATGAAATGAGACAAAATATAATGTATTTTAATTGGATATAAAAATATATTATACCATAATGAACAGCTTAAGGCATTCAAAAGTTTTTTTAACGCTTCGTGTGTTTCCGTCGAGTTACTATTCATCTTAAGCATTGTTTATAGTATTTTAATTGCATTTTCCATTGTATATTACTAAGCAAACCTATTTATTTAACCAAGTGTCTAATGTTTGAAGGGATTAAGGCGTAAGAATTTTTCATAGGACGCCGTCACGGACTCGCGCTATTTTTAAAATGGACAAATCAGCTAAACTGATTTTTTCCTTTTAAAAGCATTTATGTCACTCTTTAAAACTTAAATTTAGTTCTTAATTACCCCTTTCAATCGTTATGACTTATGAACTTCTTTGAATATGAACGAATAAACTAGTGGCAATAATTGTTTTTATATTTTTATTCGATTTGATATTAGAATAATAATAACGCTAACGAAAAGCTCAATTCATAAGAAATATGAGCTTTAATTAATCTTATACAATTGCCTTCTTTGTTATTTGAAAAGAAATAGCGTCGGGACGTTCGTTATTCTTTTACATTTACGGAATTCGAAAATTCGAATTTTTTTTCATTTAAAATCGAACTTTAAGTAGTTTAATACGATAATATTACAAGAACCGGGAGAATTTTTTTGGAAAATTTTTCAATTTTTTAGGACTAAAAAATGACCGTGTGTTCGAAAGCAATTGTTACCGTCATTTTACACCGTTCATTCTTCATTTATTATTATTTTTTTTTATTATTACAAGATCAAAATGATATTAAATGGTGCTGTATTGTAATTATAAAGAATATGTATCTTAAAAATGTCTTTTGTTTGATTTCACATAAATTTATGTTCAGAAATCCAGTGTCATTAGTTACGTTATCGAGATTGTCAATTACCGAGAAGATCCTCGCACATCTAATAATTTGTACGTAAAGAGGTTAAGCTATTGACATTGCGTATGAAAACACGTGTAGGAGAACAGGCAAAATATAACACATAAATGCAGCTTACATCGGAGTGGAAATTAATTGCTTTAAAGTAATTCGAATAAAATGGAGACGTTAAATTTGTTTGATCTAAAAGATACGAGCAGCGAAGATGAAGACAACGAGAATTATGAGCCAATTCAACCAAAGGTGAAAAAATCAACGAAATCATGTGGATTTCAAGTAATGAACTTAAGTTATCCTGTTATAAAAGGTATTTTAAAACGTGGATACAAAATACCAACGCCGATTCAGAGAAAGGTAAGTAGCGAATGAAGTCAAAACGTTGTCAAATATTTATTTATTTTACAAATAATTTATTACTGTAACAGACTATTCCGATCGCATTATCTGGTAAAGATGTTGTGGCTATGGCTCGCACAGGAAGTGGTAAAACTGCTTGTTTTTTAATTCCAATGTTTGAGAAATTAAAAGCACGGCAGGCTAAAACAGGAGCGCGTGCTTTGGTCCTTTCTCCTACAAGAGAATTAGCTATTCAAACGCTCAAGTTTATTAAAGAAATAGGAAGGTTTACAGGGTTAAAAGCATCTATTATCTTGGGTGGAGATAGTATGGATGATCAGTTCTCTGCTATTCATGGGAATCCTGATATCATTGTCGCAACTCCAGGTCGATTCTTACATATTTGTATTGAAATGAACATGAACTTGGATAACATTGAATTTGTAGTATTTGATGAAGCTGACAGGTACTTAAAACATTTTTAATTTTATATAAAATATTATTTTGACATATTTTTTAAATAAAGTTGTTGATATAGGTTATTTGAAATGGGACTTGGTGAACAAATTAATGAAATAACAAATAGATTACCAGAACGTAGACAAACACTTTTGTTTTCGGCCACGTTACCAAAGCTGCTGGTTGAGTTTGCTAAAGCAGGACTTCATGATCCAGTTCTTGTGCGTCTTGATGTAGAAAGCAAGTTACCTGACAATTTAAAACTCTGCTTCATTACTTGTAGACCCGAAGAGAAATTAGCTGTGCTATTGTGTTTATTAAAGCAAGTTATTGAAGCCAATACTCAAACATTAATATTTGTTGCTACTATGCATCATGTTGAATATGTTCATCAAGTAAGCCTTTAAGTTAGTTTAATAATCATTTACTATTCTTATATAAATTAAAAATGTAAACAATGTTTTTTATTATAAAAATAATTACGTAATATTTACAGATTCTTGACAAAGCTGGTATTACCAATACATTTATATATTCTAATTTAGATCCATCAGCACGTAAAATCAATGCAGCCAAGTTTCAAAACGGGAAAGTTAAAGTTTTAGTTGTAACAGATATTGCAGCTAGAGGAATAGATATTCCATGCTTAGACAATGTCATAAATTTTAATTTTCCTGCAAAGAGTAAATTATTTATCCACAGAGTTGGTTAGTATCTTCAATAGATTTCTTAATAATAGATATGTATTAATTATTGCGATTTATTAATTATCATTTTTTTAATAGGTAGATGTGCGAGAGCTGGAAGAAGCGGTACTGCATACAATATAATCGCTCCAGACGAATATGCATATCTTTTAGATTTACATCTATTTCTTGGACGATCATTTGAAATAGTTCCTGTGTCCGATTCAGAAAATATTCCAGAAGGAGCGATAGGCAGAATACCGCAATCTATGATTGAAACAGAACTGTCCGAGTTGATATTGTATCACGAAAATAGCACAGATATTGTAAAAAATGATTTTAAATACTTTTGATAATACACTGATTAATTTTTTAAGTATAAATAATTTTAATTGTTTTTTGTTTTTTTTTTAGTTGAATATGCAAAATGTATGTAATAATGCATATCAACAGTATATACGATCTAGGCCAGGAGCATCATCAGAAAGCAATAAAAGAATAAAGGAATTGAATATATCCATTGCTGGTATATTACCAGAATTTCGAGATTGTAATAACACTGCAGAAGAACTAATTTCAAAAATGAAAAATTATCGACCTCGTGGAGTAATTAGATAAATTAATAGTTTTTATAACATTAAGACTTCTGAAATGAGATAATTTAAAAATTTTCTTTTTCTTTTTAGACAATATTTGAAATAATAGGTAAACCCTCTTCTGTAGATTATAAAGTAATGAAACAAAAAAGAGCATTTCATAAACAACATATTATTAATCACCATAACAAAATTGGAGAAGAAACAATTAAGAAAGTAAATTGTAAATATCAATGCTGGTGCTGGTTTCGAAACTGAAAATAAAATTTAATACATTATAAAATGTTTATAGGTAACTCAAGCTTACAACCGAGTACTGCAGAAGAAATTAATGAAACTTTCAATGAAGTCGTAACCCAAAAGAAACGAAAATTCGATGATTTATATCGAAACGAAAAGAAGAAAAAACAAAAGGTTACAAGGGACGATGAATTTTATATACCTTATTCAGCTTCGGATAAGCACACAGAGGAAGGGTAAGTTAAAATTTTAATAATGCTCGAATCGCTTTTATATTAATGTTTCTATTACAGATTAGCTGTAAATAATTTTGCAAAGGATGCAGATAAAGCCCATTTCGAATTCATTGCTGACAATGAAGATTCAAGGCGACTCCAAACACAAATAAAAAAATGGGATAGAAAAAAGAAGAAAATGGTCAATGTCGATAATGTAAGTAAAATTTCTTAATACGAGACAGTAGGTTTATTATTATTATTATTTTTTTTTTTTTTTTAAATACGTTTTCGTGCATATATATATATATATATGTATATATATATTTTTTTTTCGTTTCAATTCAGAATCATAAAAAGGGAAAAATCCGAACGGAATCGGGAGTCTGGATTCCAGCCACGTACAAAACAAAAAGATATTCAGAATGGAGGGAGAAAAATAAAATTTCCTCTATGCCAAATAATAGTGACGATGAAGCCGATCCCGATGCTTTATCTCAAATGGAAAAGCGTAAGTTACACAAAATACAATTACATCTTAATTATTATCAAAATGAAAACATTATTCTTTTTTTTTTTTTCTTTTTTTTTTATAATCTTGATGATAATTATTAATATGCATCAATATTAAAAGTCTTGGTAAATACGATCAATACGATGTTTTAAAATAATTACGAATATTTCAAGTGAAGTTAGTATTATAAATTTAAAATTCCTTGCCGAGTGTATGCGCGCATTATTGTTTTTGCTAGCACTTTCGTACTATCAAATGATTTTAATTGAATTTATTTTTAAACGTTAATTGTTTCCGTTAACTTATGGATTAATTGCCAGACAAATAAATCCAACGAATAAATTACATGCCTAGCATTGCGAACGAATCACAGTTACGAAAAATAATATTTAAGTCCTGTTAAGTTATTATTTAAAGATTATGATGATAATACAGATATGCGCGTGTGGCCTTTTTATACAGAGAATTGTTAGAAGGAGTAAAATGATGAAAATAATCCGTACGCGTAAGAGAAAAATGAAAGTACGAAATACAAGTTGATTGCCTTGGTAGACGAGTTACTAATTGGTTTATTCGACTAATAAGGATAGAGTTTATTTTTATCCTTACGCGTCCGTGGCACTAACTGTGAATTTGATTGAGTAAAGCACGAAGCGCTTGTTAACTGTCGGAAGAGAGTCATTGATCTATCAGTAGTAATGGTTGGTAGTAGTAGTACCGGTAGCCGTGGTAGTCGTGGTAGCCGTGGTAGCCGCGGTAGCCGTGGTAGTCGTGGTACTAGTAGTAGTAGTAGTAGTAGTAGTAGTAGTAGTAGTAATAGGTGCGAATATCCTTCTCCACAGAGTGCTTTTCTTCGCGATTCGCGCGCTGCGTGTGTAGTGCGTGGGGCAGGAGGATGGCCATCGCGATAGTGGATGGGAGTGGGGGGGGGGTCGTCGGCGATATCGAATAGATTTTGCTTTCTTCGGATCATTATGTAGCATGAATCGGTTAGATGACAATCAATCCATTAGAATGAAATACGTAATGAAATTATTAGGCGCTTATTAGAAGGCGATCCGCTCGCTCTGTCTATTAAGCTATTTATTAAAAAGTCCATGTCAGTAAATTCGCGTTTCTCATCACCATCATCATCATCATTATTATTATTAACTTAAACCAATAATATTCGGAGCACGTAAGATTATTAGGGAATTATATTGAGAATACGGAAGACGTAATTACCAAACAAGCAACGCATTGTTGATAAATTTTTTTCTTCTTCTCGTTGTTTCATTTTACGTATTATAACGCAGATTGATTGTAACTGAATTTCGTTGGACCAATAATACTGAATTAGAATTTTGAAACGCGTGAATATTTATAGACGAGCGATAGGATTCGTTATAAGGAGCATAAGGGAAAGGATGAAGTAAGAAGAGGAAAAAAAATAGAGAGATTTGCGTTATTCGTCGTCGTTGGACATCTTCGTTCGAGCTTCGTTACTTTGGTTTTAGCTGATCCAACGGGAAAAGAACGCGCGCGGGGGGGGGTCGTGGACATTCGGAATTGTCCCTTATTGGAACGTCTAAATTTAAGAATAAAAATGGATCCGTCCTCTATCTATTATCGCTCTATTATTGTGATTTAACAATGGCTTTAAGGAGATTTATTACATGGTAATTACAGTGCAAACAACGGCGCACACGCATTGGGCGAGGCACAACAAAAAGCTGAAAGAGAAGATTAAAGTGAAGAGTGAGCTCAAGACCCCCGAGCAGATACTGAAGGCGCGCAAATTGCTCGAGAGGAAGAAGCAGCGGAATGGGCGTAAAAAGAAGGGAGGCCGAGGTGGTGGTGGAGGTCGTGGCGGTCGTGGCGGTCGTGGAGGCAAAGGACGCAAAAAACGCTGACAACAAAGTGACCAAAATCTGTGTTAAATTTGTATAATAATGTACGATGTATAGTATCGTTGGCGAGAAATGTTGTGTCAAAACGCGCTCTCCCTACGTATGCCTGCGTATTATACGTATATAATGTGCGTGCGCGTGCCTGAATATATTTATATGCATATATAAAGAATTTAAATTGAATGTTTCCTGTCTCAATTCAATGAACTTCCTGTTCGAATGGCTTCGAGTCCCGAATCTCTTTTCAGTTTTCCCCAATTTTGCCATTCGGTTCGGACGGATGTGCATTCTTGCCTCTCATTCGAGCCCTCCCCGAAGCCGTTGCCGTTGCCGTTGCCGTTGCCGCTGCCGCTGCTGTTGATGCTACTGCTACTGCTGCCGCTCGTCAAGTCAACCTTTAATCACGCGATTCCGCTGCGCATATTCGCGTAAAAAGAGTTATTTCGTCCAGATGTAGCCTCTAATTGTCCGAGGTAATATAACCTGGAGTTCGGCAGATTCCAGTCATTTGTATGCTCGTATTATTAGCAGCGATTATTATCGAATGTCGGAGGGAATGTCGGTAACGTCTCTCTCTCTCTCTCTCTCTCTCTCTCTCTCTATACGTATTTATTTTATACATATTTTCAATTTTAATCTTTATTTGATTGCGCTGAATGGGAGGCACGATAAAGAATTGCGCTACTGCGGAACATGACGCAAGTCTCAATGTCGTGTTTTTCTCTCGATTTAAAAAGAATTTTTGACTTTATGAAAACATTGTAAAGCACATCGGGTTTTCATAAGGTCCCGAGGCTACGTCGAGGCATATTTTTTTAAAACGGGCACCGTTCAACACGTAAGCCTTTTGAAATGCGATAATCCCTCTGTAATTATTTAATTGGACTACAATAAAGGCGTAAACAAGAAAATAAAAGAGTGCTTTGTAGTCAGGTAGGGTAATCGGCTCGCATGCTAATGATATATAAATGAAATCGCACAATAAAACTATTATAGATTACCATGTATTGTAATAGTAAAACGGAATGGAGTTGAATTAAAGACCAAGTTAATACGTTGGTTATTCCGACATGACTTACATACACACATTGCTAAGAGTTATTAAACTGTTTTTACTTCTATTTAAAATAAAAATTAAAAATAATAAATAATTATAATAGCAATTAAAAAACAGAGTGGTATTTAGTTGTTCTTGCTTGGCCTTGTGGCTCGCGGGTATTCATGGTAACGAGATAGAGAAGTGCAATAGTCGAGCATAATTTTCAAAGGCAAGGAGAATTGAAAAGCATCGTAGTAGTAGTACAAGGGGGAAGAGATAGATAGATAGAGAGAGAGAGAGAGAGAGAGAGAGAGAGAGAGAAACAGGATATTTATTCGTGTGACGATGACGACGATGACGACGACGTTTAAAGAAAAAAGAGGAAGGATAAGAGTATTTGGTTGTTTGCGCTCGTGGTCGAGTGTAAGGGAGCAGCCCGCGATGTCTAGGACGGCCCCTATGACTTGGCCAGGGACGTGAGGCGGCTAAGCGTATTAGGAGGGACGGAGCGGATCTCGCAGGGCCATAAAAGCCCGGGGTCGTGTGAATCGCCAGGACAGCGAAAATACATAAACAAACACGAGGGCGAAAGGTGCCGGCCATAAATTTCGCGTGCGTGCGGCGCTTCCTTGAAAGAAGGCCGACCCGGGATCCCTCCGTACTCCGCGGTCTCGTACCGCGTAACGAGAGACCCTCGACTCGTCTCGAGGACGTTCCTACCCCGTTCCCGGTTCCCCGATCGATCCTAAATGCCTCGGCGAACCCCGTGGACCGATTAAAAAGTTATTTATTGTCAATTTCCAAAGACTTTTTTCGAGGGCCACGGCCGGCTACGTTTAGCCTAATTTGTACGCAGAGTAGGGTAGAGACGGAGGGAGACACAGCAGAGAGGGGGGGAGGGAGGTATCCAAGAGTGAGCGACAGGATCATCGATCGAGCCTTCATGGGATACCATTAGCTAAGCTTGAAACGTGCCGGGAGGAAATCCAAACAAAGCCGTCATTGTGCTCGAAGCCCTGGGGGGGGGGAGGATTTACGAAACTTGGTCCTCGCAATCTTACCGGCGGATGAGTACGCGTACGTGGACAGTCGGTCGCGGGCTGATTACTCGGCTGCTGATGCTACGGGATCCCTGGGCTCCGGGCGTCCTGTACAAGGCTAAGCTCGGGCCACTCGGAACGTTTTGTCTCCTCCTTTCGCCGAGGAGAATTTCGTTTCGCTCTCTTCCGTGCAGCTCGAGTCCCCGTTCGCGCCAATAGCCCTCCTCGACCCTTCTATTTCTGTCCGCGTGCCCGATAAACTAAACTCCAGCGAAATTCTCCAGCCTCCATTCGCCGCGACTTCATTTCATCGCAACTTTATTATTTACAATGATAATAATCGCGGCTCCGTACGCCCTAGAAAATACGCCTGCGGTGACTTTTATCCTCGTGGAGGGGGCGAGGGTGAGGCTTGTACAACACTGTGCAATACTACTACCGTGCGTCCACTTCGGCTTTCCGATATAAATTAAATTCCTTAAATTAAATTACATTAAAAGTAGCACGACGAGTCGTTGTAGAGCTTTCGTTAATAACGAAGGGCGGCAGCCTCGCGTAGAATCCCGTTAAAGCCGTAAGAGTTTTTCTACCCTATCTCATTTTATACGTAAAAGGCCGCTGCTCGAGATTGGATTCTCATTTTAACTAGCGCCAATGAGATTTTCAAATAATTTTCAAATATCAGAAGTAATAGACAAGCGAGGCAGGCGAGGCAGGCGAGCGAGCGAGCAGCAGCAGCTTTCCTCGATACGTTAAAGCTATTCCAAGACTCGCAACGACACTTGTCACTTTTACTTCCTTCGCTCTACTGCCTCTTTTATTTCACCCATAAACCTTTTTATTATATTTATAGAAAGTTATGGCGCGCGTATTTACGGCCGCGCCATCGCTTTATTCAAAATACAAAATATAATACCCGGGAGAACGCATCCCAAGACATTTGATACAAACATTAAAATGAAGCTTCTATAGCTAAATTTGAAACTCCCGTGTATTTTCTTGCATTTTACAGATTTTCTCGTCTCTTCTTCTTCTTCTTATTTATTTATTTATTTTGTTTTGTTTTGTTTTGTTTTGTTTTGTTTTTTGTTTATGGCTCGGGCCGTAAAAACGGTTCGATATTAATTTCATAGCTCCCAGTTTTCCCAACGAGGCTAATTATTAGAGAAGTAAATTAATAGATATTACGACATTTTTTTGGCTTCTTGCTTGACACGTAATTTTCCCTTTGATGAAACCATGTAACGTAGGCTTTCAAGCATGACGCGTTGCGTAGGGACGCATTATTTCCCGTCTTTACAGGATTTTGCACAACTAATGCACGATTAATACTCACTCTCATTTAGCAATAAGCTTTCTCTATAACATCGAGTAATTAATTATACGTGTAGAAGGGGGTAGGAGAGAGAGATAGAGAGAGAGAGAGAGAGACAGAGTGAGAGAGGGGGGGTGGGGAATTCCAGCCTTTGCAAGTTAAAATCTATTACGCATTAATTAATATTCTCTTTCGCCATCGAGTTTCCCGCGCGTACCCTTAATCTTGGAAAGAGTTTCACTTTCAGTTTCAGTGAACGAAGGTTAGCCGGTCTATGCCGCGTTTTGTAAATACATGTCCAAACATTTAGCCATAAATATGGATAGCGAGCGTATTCGATTAAAGCCAATTAATTCTTGACGTGCACAAATATTCAAACGAATTTCCTTTTATGAACATTAATTTAACCTACACGTAGGCAAAGATCTGGAAAATAGAAATTTCCCATTTTATAATTAAATATGAATTTCTCTCTTGTATGAGATTATACAAAACTTTTCATCCAATTTCTCTTTTAAAATAAATTATTTCCATCTTTTTTTTCTTTCTTCTTTTTTTATTTGTATTTAATTTTCTGAGCAAGAAAGTATTATAGCACAATAAGAAATTGAAAATCTTTGGAAGAAATTAATAGGAAAGGAGCGAAAGACAGGCCGAGTTGAGAATCAATTTCACAGGCGTACTTTTAATATTTCAACTTAAACGTTTCCTAACTTTTTTTTTTTTTAAATACATCAACGGAGCTTAATTTCGATCTTACGATTAATAAATAGCAAATAAATATTACTTTGACGTCGACTTGACTGAGCTTTGAAGCTTACGTGACATGATTTTATTTTTATTTTAATTTAAATTTTTTTTATTAAACCTACACGTGATTCGTAATTTGTAACAAGTGCTTAAGTGTATCTTATCGTGTAGGTGAATTCCGTAATTAATCTTTTTGTAATATAATAGCCTAGGAAAGCCGTATAGGTTGCTATTGACCCTCTACTTGGAAAGTACGCTCGAGTAGCCGTGATTATAAGTTTACGATTTTAAAACTTATGAGTTTGAGAAGAAAATATAAAAATATATAAAAAAAAAAAAAAAAAAAAAAATAGAAACCTTTTAAGAATACGAGTACTTTACTTGCCGGATATAAGCGTCGGAACTAATGTATAAATAGTACTATTTCCACTTCACTTCAGATACCAGAGCCACGATATATTTTTGCAAGATTTAGTGAAAGATTAGCGTTTCTGGGTACTATTGAGTTGATTGGATAAAGTAAAATCTAACCGATAGTATTCATTACGAACATTATGAATAAGTATTAAGTAAGTTCTTTGTTGTTTTGTACGTTTGGCCGTCGTAGCGAATGCACAGGTATAATAAAGCACTTAATAAAGACATAACTAATGCATTACTTATCGCAATAAAGGTATAAAACTTTCAAATTCCAATTTCTTATTCCTATGAAGATTGAAAGTATTGGAATTTAAACTGAAATGGGCTTTCGGCCGATACGTATATACGCAGGTTACACAGGTACATGCGTATAATGGCATGTTTCTGTTACGATGATGGAATACTACTTGAATACTTAAACGCCTATGACGTAATTAAAGAGAAATGCTACCGCCACATTATAAAAGAAGTATTTTAATCCGTCAATAAAGGGGCCATTCATTCCTACCCCACCTATCCGAGTTCGCTTGAAATATGTTGTTAAGATAGCTGCGAGATGTAACGCGAGGCTTTTAGCGAGGAATCGAGCGAGATTATTCGAGTGGAATGCGTGGAATGTTATTAAATGGAAGTTTTTTTTATTGGCGGATGAGCTCCGGCCTTCTCACGAGACCCCAGTCCGCGAGTCGATCGATAACGTCCGATTAAAGTAATAATCGGAGCCGCTCCGGCCCGGGTGAAATAGCTCCTTCGTCCGTGCATTAAGGGTAGCGGAATCACAGGCGTGCGCGGTGCGTTGGGGGGGGGCGAGTCTTACTGTCCGAGTGTCCGAGTACACGTACACGGAGATTTTGTCTTCTGTCTGCCTGTCCGATCTACACGTAATAAGGTTAATCGCTATTGGGCGGAATTAACGAAAATGTCATTGCGTTGCCATTTTCGTTATTTCGATCGACGCTGTGCCGTTTCTTTCCCTCTTTCGTTCCTTTTATTTATTTATTTGTTTTTTTTTTTTTTTGTTTTTATCATTATTATCTTCCAGTGGCACGTGTCGATGGCAGCGAGAGGCAAGGCTAATGGTAAACGGACCGACGAGTTCCATCTTCCATCTCCACGGCGCATCATCTCCCTCGGAAACGATTGCGCTCGCCATGTCCCGAGAGAGGGAGAGAGATAGAGATAGAGAGAGAGAGAGAGATAGCGGCGGCGAGAAGGCCGCGCGATACGACAGTCGCGAGGGACCCGAGACTCGCACCGGTGCGACGCGAGAAAAGGGGCGGCAGGTGTCACGAGCCGTACGAGGATCCAGTCGCGCGCGTTCTAAAAGGAGTGAAAGGACCTCCGCGGCGACCTCCGTCTCTCGGTGCCGGTGGGCGCCGTCCTCCCCTGCCTCCCTCCCCCCCCCCTTCCTCGACCCCGGCCCCTTTATTCGCGCGCTCTCACAGCCCACGCGATCTATCTTGGGTAAGCTTGCGCAAGGAAGCCGTAACCGTGAAACGCTCGGTGTCCTGCCCTTTTCGCGCTTCTGTCCACGGCGCTTTTTTTTCCCCGACTCCGACCCCAAGTACTCGCCGAAAGTAGTAAAAGAAAGCCAATGGACCGAGCGGCCCAGCGATCGCTCATCGGCGCTCCTCCGAACGACTGACGCCCCCTATCCCTATTAGCGTTAAATTGTTTATTTGGTCCATCCCGTTGCGGAAAGGGGATGGGAGGGGTGGGTGGAGGGGGGTAGTAGTAGTAGTAGTAGTAGTAGTAGTAGTAGTAGTAGTAGTAGTAAAGAGATGGCAATAACCGCTAGAAAAGATGGGAGGGAGGCCATTTTACGACGGCGGCATTGCCCTTCCGAGCCGATTACGAGGGAAGGAAACGAAAAGCTATTTCCGTGGCGTGTGCGGGCGGGGTGGGCTGTCGTTGCGAGCGAAAGCCAAGCTTCGTGTTCCCGGAACGCGGTCCGGAGTGAAGGGAGCGGAAAGGGCCGCTAGCCCTCCTCCACTGGTCGGTATGACGGGAAGCCGGGGCACGTCACGGAGTCACGCACGCAAAGGGCCGAGGGTGCGCCTAATACCTTTCGCGGCCGATAGTAACGGGGATAACGGGGGGTAACGGGGGTAACGGGCCATCTCCCTCCACTGGCCGAGACAGTCGAGGCGCGCCCCGTCGGCAACCCTCCACGAGGTGAAAAACGTCGGCTACGTGCTCCCGTGGGGCCCGATGACTCCCCCCGCTACGCCCATCATCGATAGATTCGTCCTGCAATTTTCCGACCCGTTGGCCCGTCTGATCGAGGCTCCTTTATTATTTAGCCCGTCTACCACCGCTCCACCCCCTCCAGCGCCGAGGATAGAAGATCTCTCTCTCTCTCTCTCTCTCTCTCTCTTTATCTCTCACTCTATTGACCGAGCGGGCGTGAGTAGGGCTCGATATTAAGATTTCCAATAGAATGCATCGAGATCGGATGGAGATTATCCGAGACGCACTCGCGCTACTCCTCGACGAAGACGATCAAGTATTCATAAGCGAATTCATTTCTCGCTCGGCCTTCGGCTATTGTGTCGAGGCTGAGCGACAATCGTTTGCTTTTCCTTCGTTTTTTATTTTATTTTCATCAACTCGCAAGCGTGAACTCGTCTCGACGACGACGACGACGACGACGACGACGACGACGACGATGCAGCTACGGCAGTCCCAGCCACTGTCCAACGCACGTACATTGTAACTTTATTATATTACCTGCGAGAAGGTAGTGTAAACTGCTGTAAGCCATCGCCTCTCCCCGGTTTATGGGCTGACCTGCGATGGACGGCCCTCCTCTTCCTCCTCCTCCTCCTCCTCCTTCTCCTTCTCCTTCTCCACCTACCTACCTACCTACCTACCTACCTACCTACCTACCTATCTACCTATCTACCTACCTACCTACCTACGCTATATTACATTACTTCCGCGATGTGCAAATAACTCCTTATTACTCGATTTTCAACTCGATTTTACATTTACGTGTCGAGGGGCGAACATTAACGAAAAACTATAGGGATGGCAGGGGGGGGGTGAAGAGAGCCCGTAGCCTCTGCGACTGGGAATAAATCAATACGACCTCCGCTCCTTCGAATTCCTGTTAATTCCTCTCTACCTACCGTGTGCGATTACATTTCTTAGTCGAGTAATAGTGCGCTATCTCTCTCTCTCTCTCTCTCTCTCTCCTCTCTTTCTCTCACCGCCTCCCCCATTCCCTTGACCCCGCAGAACCGTAAGTAAGTCCCACTACGCGTCGCCGATGAAAAACAAATGCTATTTCGCACAACAAACTTATGGCCTACCAGCCAGCGTACGTGTGCGTGCGTGCGTGCGTGCGTGCGTATAAAAAGATCCGACTCGCGGATCGAGCCGCGTGCTAAGAATATTTTATAAGATGCGAGGAAAATGATGGTCAATTATGAAGTATTTCCCTCGGGAATGCGGATACTCAAACTTGCTTATCATTCTATCTTTTCAAAGTAAAATGGGCATTAAAATAGGTTCTCTCGGCTGTATAATTTTTATCTGCGCTCTATAATTTGCATTCCAGCGTGTAAATGGCGACCGGGAGAGAGGCAGAGAGAGAGAGAGAGAGAGAGGTGATTTAGTCGCTGCTCGGGGGTAATTAATGACTAATTTATTCCTATGAAAGGGAATACTGTTTCCCGGCATTTCAGCTCGAGGAGCCGTCGCTTAACGAACGAATTGGTATTCGTTAGGATAATTTAGGATCTGGCGCGACCGCGGAACGAAACTCGGGGGTACTCGCCTCGGGGATCCCCGATATTATGGAGATGGAGTAGGTCGGACAGCCGAGGCCCACGCGTTCCCACAAGACCCGAGGACCGCCAATCGGCCGTTTCCGCGGGGCCCGGCTACTCCCACGCCCTTGGAGCAGCCGCAGGAAGTGAGGTGACGGCTGTAGGACCCCGTGCGGGCCCACGAGACCGGAACCCGCCTACCTCCCGACGACGGCTTGCTTCCTCGCTCCCGTGAGCGCGGCTAAATTTTGCCGGGCTAGGCGGGACCGCTCTGGCCCAGGAGTCCATTATCTCGCTTCGCTGGCCTCCCTTCCCTTCCCTTCCCTTCACTTCCCTTCCCTTGCCCTCGTCATCCGGACGATGCCGTGAGTCGAGAATTCGCAAACCTCCAGCCCCCGCCCCCCCGGTCTAATTACCGCGTGCTACCTCTGCCCTACTCGCCGCGGAGTCGAGCCTCACCAACAACACCTTTCTTCTTCTTCTTCTTCTTCTTCTTCTTCTTCTTCTTCTTCTACCTTTACGTATCAGCGAAGACAATGAGACTGACTCGGCGGCCGACTTATCTCAACGACTATGGCGCTTTTTTTTTTTTAGCCCTCGCCTGCCTCATTGCCCCCCCCCTTCCCCCCATCGTCGCCGGTATTCCAGTTGAGGGGATCGAGACATCGGATATTCCTAATAATCGAAGGATCGATTTCAGCGCGTGCGCGGAGTCACAATAACAAACTAATTCCTTACTGCTTAGGCATACCCTCATCATTGTGTTACATAAATCGGACTGTACATAAATGACAACCTGAATAACTCCGACGAATGATCGGTGTCGCTCGATTGTAATTACGACGCTGGCTACGGCGCTCGTCATTATTCGATACGCCCCGCGCCCGTCGGGAAAAACAGAAAAGCAAGGGGCCGAAGACAACTTGCCCGCGTTTACAATTTAACACGTCGATGGCATTGCATCCGATGACTACGCCACGTCTCGGCTTATAATTTCAACGACGTCGCCAATCGATGATTATATTTTCCTAACCTCGAGGGCGCGGACGCTCTCTCTCTCTCTCTCTCTCTCTCTCGGGTTGGCGATCGAGGGTTGGAGGGAGGTGTGCGTGTGCGTCCGTGCGTGGAGGATTTAATTGAGAGAGAGTATTGCGGGGATCGCGCGGCCCCTAACGAATATTTCAGTAAATGTGGCCGAGATCGCACGTTCATCGTAGAAATGAATCTCGAATCCTCCTCGCCACGGAGCCGTACATCTCCCGATGAAAAAGTTGATTTATCGCGGACCGTAAATCAGCGGCCATTAAGGGATTTCGATCCGAGGCTAGCTCGCGTATCTGCCTGGACCTCCGAGGCCAACGAGGTCGACTACGACCCCCCCCCCCCGAACCCCAGCCCAGGAACTTCCTCGAGCCCCTGTATTTCCATTAATAATAAAGAGCGAGGCTGGCGCAAGGGTACGCGAAGGCTCCCCCCCCCACCCAAGACTTTCTTTCCAAATGATGACGATTTCCCTGAACAGGCAGGAAGAGCACCTGGCACTCGCGGTGTTATTATTCGCAAGGAAAGTTATGGCGGGGCATCGACTTCACGGGGATCGAAGATTCGTCGGCCGGATGAGCGCGCGTCCGACTCGTTAGCCTTAATAGTTCTTCGATTGCCGTCTTAAACGGCGGCGCGGGCGAGGGGGGCCTCGCGTCCAATATAAGAGTCGGAGTCGATGGGACCGCGGAGAAGAAGAAAACTTTATTGGCCGTAATTGAGGCAACGGGCCGGGAAAGTTTACTTCCGAGCGTAACTAAGACATTTCTAAGCTCGGTATTGCAATTCCCTCTTGTCCAATACTCGCGGGGATCGTCGTTGATCGAGATCAAGGTCGTTATCCCATCACAAACGTATTCGGCTTCTTTCTTCCTCGGCCCCGATCGTTAAGTTTTATAATATTCCCCCCTACCGAGGAAGGAATCACTTGTCTCCTTAACGTTAATTTTTCTTTTAAATGCATAGAAATTTCAAGCCGATCGAAGTCGCTCTTGTTTCACCTCGGCGCTCGACGATCTCTTTACGATAAAAGTACAGAGCGGAGAGGACATAATAGACGTCTTACAGTGTGGGGAGTCGATCTCTCGTCAATTCACCTAAGCTGCTCAACGTAATAGGAAATAAAAATTTCACCGACAAAACTCGAACGAGACTCATTATCAACAACAACAACAACAACAACGACAACAACAATAATAATAAGAAGAAGAAGAATAACAAGAAGAATAAGAATAAGAAGAAGAAGAAGAATAAGAAGAAGAATAATAATAAGAAGATAAACACAAACCGTGCCGACCGTTGCTGCTGCTGCTGCTGCTGCTGCTGCTGTTGTTGTTATTAGATTTAGTAGACCAATGTACTTATGTTTGACGTGTCGGGATAATAGAAACGCTTACACGTGCTCAGCGATGCAATTTCCAAGTTCCAAGCTGTCGAGTCTTTCGTGGTTTAGCCCGTGCGTCGGCTATCGATCTTTCGGTGATCGGGGTATTCGGGGCAGTCGGGGTAGTCGGGGGGGTGCGGACGAAGCTGCAGCAGGATACGGCCTCGCGGAGATTCAAGGTTTTCGTGGGGGATGTTGTTGGGTGGGTGGGGGAGACGACGGGAGCAGGTATAAAGGAGCGGTAAAGTTCCGGCGTTAGGAAATCTTCAATTTTTCCGCTTTCCCGCATTCTTCATTCCGCATCAGTAGACTCGAGAGCGGGAATGCCGGATAAATGCAGCGGGTCGCGAGCATTAACCAAATTGGAACATAATTGGCTTTGAACATTGTTTTGCTGTTGATATTAATGAGCGATACGTGCGATACGAGCGATAGGACAGATAGGAGCGATACGGCTATAAGGTCAGACCGTTATCGCCCCGGTATCAGTATTAGGTCGTTACTTGCCCACGAGAATGTCATATTCATAAATTATATAGAGACAATTACGCTCTGCGCTGTCCCGGAGCGTGGGCAGCTCACGCCCGGAGCGTCTCCCGAGGATGATTACGAGGATGACGGCGAGAATGACGGCGAGAATGACGAGGAGGAGAATGACGACGAGGACGGGGTTATTGGGGAATCGCTTAACGACTTCTATATTTCACGTTTTATAATGTTATTAAAATTTCATTGTACGCCGATGCGCGTAAATATAAATTATACGTATAAATAAGAAGATGCTCGTAATAAAGTGTCTCGTTAATAAGCGCTGCGCGAGACTTGCGCGAGCCTTGCGCGAGCCTTGCGCGAGAGCTATACATTAAACTAGGATGTGAAAATAATGCGAAATTGATAGTTCTGCGTAAGAGGGAATGACATTGTTTCCCCCCACCCCCCATCATGTCATTATTAATAGAATAATATCTGTCGATAAAGTGTCGGCGTAGGTGGGTAAGGGGTGGGGGTGGGGGAGAGCGAAGCAGGGAGCGTCGTCGTCGGAGTAACAGTCGCGAGCCGATGATAATTTCTTCCAGAAAAGCAGCCGAGTGGGCAGGAATCGGTGGCTGGAGAGTAAAATATTCACGTAGCCGGCCGCTCAAGTAGATAAAATACCAAAAGACAGCTCCGATACGGATTTCGTGCGTGAGCATTAGTCACGGTCTGGAATTAGAAATTCTGTAACAGGAGAAATGACGCGCGCTTACGCGGCCTCGGGACGGTGAAAACTCCCTGGGACCTCCCGCTCCCCGCAATAATTTCGTACGGCTGTTATCGCCAACCGAGTCTCCGGCGACGTACAACGACATGGGGCTGGGAGGGGGAAAGAGGGAGAAGGGGGGGCCGGAGGCCGATTCGGATTTCGGCCCGATAAACGGCCGAGAGTCCAATCCTCCGCTCATCTAACACAATTTTCGAGTTTCCTCTTTCTTTTTTTATTCTTCTTCTTCTTCTTCTTCTTCTTTTTTTTTTTTTTATTTTTTTAATTACAGTCGCTCCGAGAGAAGCGACCGTCACGCCGGTCAATCGGGAATGGGAGGACGGTGGACCGAGGGGCCGCGCGGCAAGGGTGGTGCTGATGATGCTGCTCGTGCTGGTGGTGTTGTGGTGGTGGTGTGGTGGTGGTGGTGTGGGGTGGTGGGATGGGGGGATAAATAATGAAAATGGCACCGGAGCGAGGCCATCGAGCGGTGCGCGAAACGAAGAAAGTCGAGCCGCGGAGGGTCGCGACGCCGAGAATAACCGGCGACTCGCCTCTTTTTCATTCCCTCCCGCGGAGGCCGCGCGCTCCGTGCTTACAATGGGCCGGGGCTTTTCCGGCCTCCTCACCCTACCCCCCTCGCGCGCCCCTCCAGACGTTAATTTCCGTAATCGAAGAGCCGCCGCCCTTTCTTCCGCTCGTTCTGGACCGGCAGCTAGCGCTTCAGTACGCGACCGAGTCCGACTCCCGTATAATCTCGCTGGCCGAATACGGTCCGTCCGTGTATTTATTCCCCGTCAGGGAACTTTACGCCCCCCTCCCTCCCCCAAGCGTCGCCGCCGCCGCCGCCACCGAGCTCCGACGTTTCCGGCATGGCTGTTAAGAGCGGCGACTCTCTCTCTCTCTCTCTCTCTCTCTCTCTCTCTCCCCCGCTCTCTCTCTCTCTCGCTCTCGGCGCGTTACTTTGTCCCACTCTATGTTTATTTTGCATCGGAGCTTCTTCTCGATTGTCCGCGTTCCTCGAGGCTGGGAGCGTACGTCCCTCCTACTCCAGCACCCCGGATGTCAACCGCGCATTCACCAGAGGCTCCGGCTGCGGCTCCGGCTCCGAACTCAATGTCCGCAACGGCTCGCTTTATGAATATCGGCCGTTCCGTTCATTCATCGAGATGAAATCCCGTTGCCACCCACCCCCATCCCCTCCCTTCCCATCCCTATGCCCACGGCCTTCTATCGGCAGAAGAAAGGCTGAAATAAAAGGCGAAAGGACGTGTCGTAAAGATGCCGCGTTGTTAGCTGCGACCCCCCACCCCACCCCCTCTCCCTACCCCCTTCTCCGCACCATTCTCTTCCCGCCCGGAGCGCTCGACCCGAAGCCGGTCATTAATACAAGAGGCAATTTAAATTCCATTCAATTCACGTTGCTCCTACGAATTGCCCCGGCATTCTTTACGCCTTTTTAAATGCACATTTATCGTGCCGGCGATGGGAAATGAGAGCGCGGAAATACGGGGAGCGATAAAAACTCGAGCGGACTTTCGACATGGAAATATTGTCACATGACGTCAGCTCTCAAATCCTCAAATCCCGAGGCATTATCTCGCGCGGAGCCCGACAATGACGGCGACAGCTACAGCGGCAGCGAGACTTTGTAATTGGTCGGTAACGAATTCAGCCGCCGATAGGCCCAATTGAGAATAATGGCATTCGCAGTCCTTTTCCGTTTTCCTCCTCCTCCACCTCCTCCTCCTCCTCTTCCTCCTTCTACGGCTCTAGCCAAGATTACGAAAGATTAGATCGTAGACGGTAGTGCCGGATAGCAGGTAATGCTCTATCTAGCTTTACGTAGTGTCAACATTTTGCGCCCCCCTCCATCCGCCCCATCCGCCTCCCCCCCCGCCATCGACACAACGCTCCATCCATCGTCTTGGCCTGGTTGTCTCGTCGCGATCAATCGCTCGCGCGAATAATTAAAAGGAACGCGCGTCGGCGGAATTCCACGGCTGGATCGGCGCGACGATACGTCTTTCTGGTATAAAGTTTCCGACTCGGCACGTCCTCGGAGCCGCGTCTGAGTCACGGACGGTCGTGTCTACAGTGAGCGAGCGACAGAGAGGAGCGGCGGGACGGGGCGGTAGTCGCGTATCGGGATCGCGGATGCGTCGTCGACGGAGGTTCGATAAGCGGACTAATGAGCAACGGCTTTCCAAGATCGGCACGAAGCGCTAGATTATTATAACAAAGTAGGCGATAAGGACGATAAGGATATAAGGACGATAAGGCTGAGTTGGATTGTCGCGTAGGTGTCGCGTGCACCACCTGCGAGCTGCCGAACTCGTTAATTGAGGGGCGCGAGTCGCTCGCCTGAGTCACGAGCCGCACCGACCGTCTACGGGGGTTCCTTCCCTCCCGCCTCCGTACCCGCCCCCCCCCCGACCCCGACCCTTCCGTGGGCTTCACCGAGTCGAGGAAGCGCAGATCCACGACGACCGAATGACTCACTTCTTTTCAAGCTCCTTCTTCCCTCCCCCGTACTCGCTCCTTCCCTGCCACGCTTCACCCACTCCCCCACTCCTTCCTTCCTTCCTTTCCTCTCACGGGGACTCTTTCCTTTTCGTTCTCCCTTTACCTACCCTTCGAACCTATCGATTTTCTCCTCTACCTTTTTTCTTTCTTTCTTTCTTTTTCTTTTTTTTTTTTTTTTTCTCACTCTCCCGATTACGGCGCAGTCGGCCACTCGCAGAGCCCGACATCCGGATCGTGGCCATGCCTTATACGGCCGTAATCGTTTATTTCTTATTTCTAATTTGTAGCGCCTCCGCAGATCACGTATAAACCATCCCCAGGAGACATTTTAATTGAGGGTGAGTGAGCCCGTACTAGCAGCCCCTGCGATGCGTCAGCACTAATGGATCCCGTGTAAATAATAACAATGAGGCACAATAGGCGGGGCGATTAGACGAGGGAGGGAGGGAGGGAGGGGGTGGGGCGGGCGGTGTAGCAGCCGGGGTATCGGTTATTTTATAATCAGGAGTAGCGCGGCACATTCGACGGCATGGCGTTGAGGGGGTTCTAAGCTCGTTCGGATAGGTGAGATTACCTGTGGTGGTCGGGGGATTACGTTCGGACGACTAATCCAGCGTGTAATCGCCGACTCGCGGGTGGACGAGCGCTCATGTGGATTTTGACGGCAAACATTGTTCTAAGCGCTTGTACTATAGCGAGGTGAGGTGACGCGTTAAGTGAATTCCTAGAAAAGCTCGATTTCACACGTACTCGGTGTCGACGGCTGTCTGCGTGCGAGTCCGACGCGCACTGAATATATAAAGTAACGTCTGCGTAAGAGATGCTGGAAAAGTATTCGCGAGGGTCTCGGGCAGCAGACGCACTCCTCGGAAGATTACAACGAAGCTGCGATCGATCATGAATAATCTTAGGCAGGAGCTAGCGATGCTCTCCTTATGGGATCGCGGGGTTATTGGGGGTGGGGGTGGGCGGGGGGGGCAGGTACCGCTACCCGGGAATCATCAGTATGGCAATTTTTCCGAATCTTCCTATCGACTTGGCTTATCGGATCACAGCTTCCGCTTCGCTGAAGGATTCGTGGGCTGCTGTAATGTAAACATCCTCGTTACGGGAAGGGGCCCCGAGCGCAATATTTTCCGATCGATCGGCGGTGATTTATTTTTTGGCCGCTACCTGGAACTCGTTGAATCAACGAGGCTAAACCGCGTAAATGCGCTCTCTCTCTCTCTCTCTCTCTCTCTCTCTCTGACTGTTTGCTTTCATTTTTTTTCCTGCCGAGCAAGCGATGACCTGCAACAAATTCCTGACTTAATCTATGAGCGAATATCGATCGGCTTGCGACTATTTATAATAAGCCGGTGAGCTGATTCAAAAAAAAAAAAAATGCCCTACGCGCAATTATAATAAATAACACGTCAGGGTAACCGTGTCGCTTTGTTCGGATTAGCGGGTCGCGTTACCGCGACTCTATTTTCATTTCCGCTCTCTTATTCATTCGTGGCGAAACTTTGCTCTTTGTCGGCGGCGCACTCCTCCCCCCCCTCTCCCACCCACCTAAGCTCATTAAACGGTTTTGCACCTGATACGGGTGGCCGGGGACTCGCGGCCGTACGATTTTCGGGAGCCGAAATAGCCTTTCCGACAGTCGACCCGACGATTCCGTGACGATCCGCCCCGCCCTCCCCTCCTCCTACGTACTCCTTTGTCACGGCCTCGATCAACCGCGGATTGTTTACGTTGGCCAATTACTTATAAACACGTTATTGAGTGCCGGTGGCTCGAAGGGGTCGGAACCGAGGTAAGCGAGATCGATCGATTTATCGCTCCGGCTCAATTAGCGGGTAGGGAGGGGGTGGGGTGGTGGTGGGGTAGGACCCTTATCCGAGTACTAACGAGTTTTTTAAATAATGCCTCGGCCTCGGCACTCTCGGCCGAGCGGTCGAAACATTTGTGAGGGCCGTCGGGGAAAGTGACTTCGGCCGTCTATTTTCGTTGGGTCTTGGGCGCTGGGATCGCGAATTTTCCACAGGAAGCGAGGGCGAGCCAAACTTAATAATCGCTCGGGTTGGCTCGGGTCGGCTCGGGTCGGCTCGGGTAGCCAAGACACGCGTTCGGCTGTCGCGCGGCAGCAGTTCCCGGTCAGTCGGCGTCAGTCGAGCCACCCGACGAATCCATTAGCGATCCCATTAGGGAATCCATCAGCTGTTGCGGGCGGGAGGTAGGGAAGAAGGTCCGCTGCACGTGGACCAGGCAAGATCGGGATGGATGCGGGTCCCCGTCACGGGTCGGATGCGCATTTCCAGGCCCCTCGACCACGCGCTCCTATAATTTGCCCTCCCTCACCTTAGTCAGCCCAAGTATGACGTGGGCCAATGACGATGATCGGGTTCGGCAGCTCGTCTCCCGCCGTCTTCCACCCTCGTAACGTCAAGAGCTTGTAAGTCGCTGGGCGCGGTCGCGGACTCGTTCTAGATTGATCGAGCCCTTTCGACGATAGGGAGGCGGGTGGCTGGCGGTGGCTGTTGGGCACGTCTTTTAACGTTTCCCAGCAGTGACGAAGTGAAGAAGGAGCCTCCGAGCGGCCTCGGTCGCCTATTACTATTCGCTTTACCAGCGAGCCCGGAGTATTATTTCCTCGGGATCGTCGTTTAGGCGCTCCGAGTACTTTCCTTAACGAGGCCCGATGAATTCTTCCTTAAATATTCTCTTCTTAGCTTTCCCTTATCCCCGGCGACGGCCAACTCTCTCGTCTTTTCGCTCCTTCATAAAAATAAATCTACGTATTAATAATCTTCCTTTTATCTGTTCTTTTTAACACTTTTATCTCCGACACGTCCCTCGTAAAATAACGACACGACGACAACCATAAAAAAAAAAAAACACAATACATTAACGCGATCGGATTTATTTTTACTTGCATTCAACGCATCGAGATTGTTTCACTTGGTCTTTTTTTTCTTTTTCTTTTTTTTTAAAAGAAATCTCAGCCGCTAAATTAATCTGCAGCGCACCGAGCCAATGAAAAAAATAAGATTCGAATTCGCTAAGCAGATACTTCATTGCTCTTAACGCTAATCGTAAGGGAAATAAGTACGTATTGCAAATTTTCATGACAATTGATTTTCTAATGCCACTTGATTTTATTAGGACAACTTCGTTCCACCTCACTCTCCAACGAGAAGGATCGTTTATTGATTTTATTTGATTTGCTTTTCTTTTTTTTTTTTGCCTTTGTACATTTTTATTTTAGAGCAGCGTAAACGAAAAAGTTTTCTTCTATCTCATTGGTTAGAAACTGAGCTGTCGAAGCAAAAATGAGCTTAAGCCGGAGAATAAAATACTTGTAGCAATAGATTTCCGGCTTCATTCTTTTGTCAGATTGTCGTCGTTGCTTCTTGTTGACCTTTTTACCGAAAAGCCAGTCTTCCACGGATAATGAAAGTTTTTAATGAGCTAGAACTTCTAAGGTAATTGTTATTTAAAATCTTGTTATACCCGTCCTCGTGAAATAACAATCATTATTTTGATTAAAATCAAAAATTGCAATTTTATGAAAATGTGTGTCAGGTATAATAGGATGAAATTGCTCAATCTTCTTGGAGAAGCGTCGCTAGGCTTGTAATAGCAATTCCTTATAAGCGTAAGAATAAGTTCAAAGGAATTATCAGTACGAGAGCCCTGCAAGACGTGTAATATCGATAAGTTAATTTTTTAAGCGCTAAATATTAAAAATCCAGCGCTCGAAGCGTCATTTTGTATAGACGTTCGACTTTCACGAGAAAAGAGCCTTCGTAAAATATTGTTAATAAATCATTGGGCACTAAATTATTTCGTAGATAAAGCTCTCTCTCTCTCTCTCTCTCTCTCTCGCTATACCTCGAAATCTCGGCCTCGATAGCTCAGTCGTGAAAAATATACGAGGGGATTCTGTCTCTCCTCGATCGGGATGCATCACGTGTACTGGTTTTCTCGATGTGACCGGCGGCGAGGAAGCCACGCTGGGAGGTAAGGGGGGGGGCAGCTTTGGCCCGGGGCGATCGGCATTCCGGACAATCGCCGTTAACCCGCTGCGAATTTAAAAGGGCGAAGACATACCTTGTGGACGGAGCCCCTCCCCTCTGGGGAAAGATGAGGAGGAGGAGGAGGTAGCCGTTACTCGCTCATCATCGTCGCGGCCCCTTCGGCGGTCAATCAGCGCCGGCGCCTTCGCTCGCTATACCTGCGCCTCTGCGCCTAATTTGGCCTTGATTTATCCGGGCGCGCCGTATTATGTGCTACGCAAGTCTCGGCCGAGATGCGTATTATTGAAAAAATCTTGAGCGCCGCAAACTTTTCATTAAAACTAGAGCGCCGTACAAATAATGTAACGGTACGTTGCATTACATCGGTAACTGTATTTTATAAAGGAGCGAATCTCGTAATAAATATAGTCATTACGGGGCCAATATGTATTACCTTTACGGGATCGATGCGAGAGTACTTTCAAAGTTTTAAATTAAAAAGTTCTTCAGTTAGATCAGTCTTCTACTCCCCCCCTCTCTCTCTCTCTCTCGTGTATAATATCGCAACATGGAAGATAAATTTTTTGGTCTTGACGATCACAAGACTAAAAAAAAACTTAAATTATTCCTTAAGCGTAAACGTAATTTATTATCGTCGCAATTATCTAAGTTCGCACTCCACTCTTTACTGATTTAACGCAAAAAGTCCATCTCTGTATTAGAATTATCGAGTAAAAATTTAATTCAGGTCTCTGATCGATACATTTTCTATAATAAGAATTTATAGGAGCTCGTTTAAAACTGCCCCGGCTCACACAGTCTTTCATATGCGCGCAATACTTTATTTACTGGAATTTATGTAAATAGACCTTGATGCATAAACATTATTAAATGTGCTCTACTACGCTCATACTTTACGCCTGACCCTGTGCATTTATTAATTATTATTCCACGTGGCATTTGATAGATCGTAATTACTGTTTACAACAAGAAAGCAGCTTCCTTTCTTTCTTATTTATCATTGATAATTGATTCTGGATAATCATTGCTGCGAGCCGGGCAATCGGCGCATAGATATTTTTAATAACCACAGATTAAAAACGACGATTTTACTGGAAATCTGGAAATTGGAAATTTTATTAATAGAGCTCCAGAAACTAATGTGTGTGAAATGCTCACTCGGGATACAACGTATTATTTATTATTATAAGTTTACGAAAAATTGAAAGTATTTTATGGAGAGGCTACTATTTGTGACCGTAAGATTTCGAAATCGATCTCTCTGATTAAAAGACATTGCTCGTAAAAAAATATATATATATAATAAGAATAATAATAACAACAATAATAACAGTAATAATAGGCTTATAATGAAGCCTCGATGACGACGGCTTTTGTTGTTTTCGAATCGCATGTAAGCATATAAAAAGATGTCCGTATGTCTGAAAATAGAAATTCTCTCTATTAATCCGTTGGGACGTTGAGGCGTCCGAGCTCGATCGAGACAAAGGGGACATTGTGATTTAAAAGAGACGTAAAGGCATTATTTAGTACAGGGTACAATGTAACGCAGCGGCTGCCAAATTTTAAAATTTCAAGTATTGTAAAATGGAAAAGAAAGGAGAAAGAGCAGGGTTGGGCGGGGGGGAAAAGGGGGTAATAAATTAGCCGCGTCGATAATTACATTCTGGGAAAATAAAAAGCGAGCGCGGTTAATAATGAAAAGCAGCACGTATATGTATATTGTATATTGTATATTGTATATTGTATATTGTAAATTGTGAATAATGCCGTTCCGAGAAATAGTGATATTGCGTATGTAAGGAGGAGGAGGAGGAGGAGGAGGAGGAGGAGGCGAAATAAAATTTACGGCTGCGCTCGAGTTCGGAATAGTAATTAAATCGAATGCACGCGTACGTAGCCGACGTGCTGGCGATGCCATTTAATATGCCCAGGACTGTTTGTAAGATACTTTTAAGACACAATATTAATAATATCGCGTTGGTTAATATATTTTCTTCGTTTTATCCGTTAACTTGATATGATGAATAATGTCGAGGAGCGCGCCGCTCTTCTTCTCCTCTCCGCTGCCGCATTATTTTAAGCTCAAGGAGAGATTATGCAGCCAGTTTTATACGAGGATACGCCTTTTATGAAAGAAACTGCACGACGTATGTTTTTCTTTTCTTTCCTCTTGCTTTTCTCTTGCTTTCCTTTCTTTCACACACACACACACACATATATATATATATATGATGATGATGAAATGACAATGCAACCCGAGAGCCCGAGAGTCTTGTTTTACGAGGGGATTTCGTAAAAAACAAAAAAAAATAAAATAAAAAAAATAAATAAATAAAATAAGTTAAAAAAAAAAAAGAAAAGAAAAACTGGCCTCCCGGTATCCATTGCCGTCTAAGGGAATAATAATAATAATAATATTACCAATCGGAGTTATTATTCCGTAGTTGCGAGTGGCCGAGAGGCCGTAATTTTATAATTTCTGATAATCCAGCAAGTGGCAAAGGGTTTACGTGTGCGGGGCTGGGGGAGGCAGCAACGGCCCCTTAAAAATAGAATCCGATTTGCCGTAATGCCCGGGCGGAGCTGAAAAATTCCTTATAGCGGAGCGAATGAGGTCTTTACGTACGAGCGCTCTCGGATCGAAGTGCCGCCCCGCTCCCTCGACTCCTCGTGTCATTCAATCCGAAAGGCAACGAGATCCTACGCGGGTCTCCACCGTGCCCTCGACACCGTCCCAGCGAGCCCCGCGTCACTCCATGGGCAATAATAATCCTCGCCATTATCGCCGTTGGGTGGCGGTGGCGGTGGCGGTGGCGGTGTCGAGGCGGTCGCGGTGGCGGTGTCGAGGAGGTGTCGAGGAGGTGGTGAGGCGGGGGCTTATTGCGTATCGGCCCTCGCGGTTTCATATCGTCAGTGCCCGGGAAACGGAGACGTAGTCGGCCTCCGGTAATTTCGCCGAAATTTCATCGCCCCACCACGACCGAGCCGAGGTAATCAAATACCCGACGTAGAAGGTTATTGGGAAGACCCGCGGGTGCAAGGCCGTGCAGATAATGACCTTAGCTGTGGCTGCGCGCGCTCGCTCGCCGCCTGAGGAGGAAGCGCGCCCCGGCGCAACCTCCAACACGCGGCCTCGCTCTTCTGTCCGGTACTCCGAGCCCCCCCCCCCCCCACCCCATCATCATCCTCCTCCCTATTCTCCCTTACTATCGACGGTTTATCGATCCGATTTGCACAAATCGAACCGCATTGCCCGATAAATAAACGTATACGTATCTACACGTTGAGACTTACGTAAGCGCCGGCCTCTGCACGACCACCTAGCTCGACCGATACTTTGCTTCGTCTTTCTTATTGCTCTCTCCCTCCCTCCCTCCCTCTCTAACCCCCCGCCCCATCACTCTCTCGCCACTTTGTTTTTTCCCATACGTAGAAGCAGTCACAAGGCAGAAAGAGCCGAGATTGTTGCGTAAGACTGCTTATGAATTATCGAAAGCCAGAAGGGGAAGCCTCTTCCTCCTGCATTTCCTTAGCAATTTATTTATTTCACTCGAGTAATTACGGGCGGCGCGTTGTGAAAAAGCCGTTCGCTGTACTTGTATTGCTCGTATTGTATTTACCGGGAATAGAGCATTTCATTAGACCAAGTCATTGCGCGAGCCAACGAATGGCCTTCCACGATGTATTAAAGACGGCGGAAGGAGGAGCCTTTAAGGGGGCGCTTATATGTACGTGGAAGCGTTATTATCACCATTCGGATTAATAAGCCGTTAGAGAGAACGTGTAAGAACATAACTCTCAGGAGTCGAGGTCTCGATAATGGAACAGCGAGCAGACGAGAAGCATGAAAATTTCGAGAATCCGCTCTATTTGGCACATTCTGTATTCAGATTACAGATCAAGACTCGCCGTCTCTCCTTACGACTCTCGAGCGCGCCTATATACGTTGTTGCTATTGGTAATTAATTAGCCGCTCGCTCGTGAGCCGTTTCCTGCATTGAGCCAACGCTAAATGCTAAACAACGCCTTATCGCTTCTAACGAGACTTTTTTCGATCTATCCGGGGAGGCTGGGCCAGATCCACCTGGCCCGCACCGCATTAGGAAGCGCTTATTATTATTATTATTATTACTCGACAGGAGAGGTGAGCTCGCGCGGTCCAGCGTGAGGGAGAGCTTTAATTGTAACGAATTGAAGTATTTTCAAGCGGAGTAGATATCGTTTATTGTGTCCAACGATCCCGTTGCCGAGTGGCTGAGCCAATGGGGACGAGCAGGAGATGAGCGATCGCGATCAACGTAACGCGTGGCCTTCGATCGCCATTGAGGGGCATTTCGTCGAGCGCAGGGACGCGTGGTTCAAGGGACTCCTCTCGATCGGAGAGGAGACGCGAGATGCCGCAGAGAGCCGTGGGCTAAGCTCGCGACTTCCTCTCGAGCGGAGAGGATGTGAGCCATAAGGGGCGGGCCGCCCGTCTCTACACGTGCTCCTCCTCGTATACGAAAATAATCCAACGAAGCCGGAGTTTCGTGGCTGCCGGCAGCTGCCAAATAACGCGGTAGGGGCTTGTCGACCCGTGACGCGCCGACGATGCCCCGCGTACGTAAAAGTCACGTGATAGCCGAGGGACCGAGGCCACGGTACCTGAAACAGGCCCGCCACTCGGGCGCGCGCTTTTTTCGGGGCCGCTCACCTTGCTCAGGCCACCCACGCGCTCGAGGCCCATTACGTAACGAGCCGATCGGGCTGAGCTTTCGTTTAGATTGCAAACGGCAGCGCGAGACGAGGCAACGCCGCGCGAAAACGGCTTACCGTCTGCGACGTCAGGGAGCAGAAGAGCGAGCACGCCTATCGCGTATAGGTAATGGGATTATATATAAATGCGGATGGCGGGGACGGGGTGATGACGGAGTGACGACGGGGTGGGCGGGGGGTTACGGTGTGACGGGGCGAGCGGAATGTCGGCGATGAGGGAGAGAGGGCCCGGAGGGACATAACGGACAGCTGGTCGGGACGATTATGCGGGCGGCGAATGCAGCTCCTCGTGCCTCGACGGTACTATTGTCCGGGTCTCGTCCGTAGCGCCTAGCCGCGTAAGGATCCTAAAAGGTTGTGGGTTCGGCTACCTTGACTACTTGGGTAGCGGTGTCGGTGGCGGTGACGGTGGCGGTGACGGCGGCGGTGACGGCGGCCCGAGCTATCGCCTCTATTCAATTAGCCGCCGTCCGTGGAATCCGAGTCAACGGGTCACGCGCGGTAGCTTTCGTTTTTCACGACTCGGCCACGAAGACGTCGCACCGTCGGCCGCGTCGATATCCACTTGGGGGAATTAGGGCAGACATTGCCTTCGAGCGACCATTTTTTTTCGCCCTGCTTTTTCGAGCCCCCTTTGCGTGCCACCTCTGACCCCCCCTACCCTACCCCCCTGCCCCAATAACCCCCGCTCGCTCCGTGGAATCTCGACTCGCCCTTTTTAATCTTTCGCTCGCACTCGTTGCTCTTCGTTATTATGGCTGGGAGGGAGGGAGGGAGGGAGCGAATTTCAAGGACCAGCTCTAATTTAGGGAAAAATATTCTTACCTGCGTGATTAATCGTATTTTCATATACACGGAGCGGCATTCTTCGGCAATGGCGCATTAATTATTAAATGCCTGGCTAAACGCGATCGAATGAAATTCTTTCTGCTGGCGATCGGATAAAGCATAATTTAAAAACTCCTGCACCGAAAATAGTTGTATTAAAAAATTTTTTTATTTTCCCGTTAAAAAATTCGAAGCTATTGAGCGAAGCGTTTGCCGGTAATTACATCATTATACCGATTATTTTTCGCGAACGGCGTTATTTCTGAAATTATACACGAATAATCATTTGGTTAAATTGAGCAGCGCGTTATGAGGAACAAGAAAATATGAGAGTTAGAGAGAGTGAGGGAGAGAGAGAGAGAGCGAGAGAGTGAGTGAGGGAAGGGGGAGGGATACTTAAAAACGTTAAACGTGATTCGATGTGATTAAGCGAATGAAACGGGCGCTGAAGGGGCTCTCATAAAGTGCTTTCTTAAGAATCGAAGGAGGAAAGCGGGAACGAAGTGCGCAGATCGAATTTGCTCTACATGTTCTTGGGGTATTAATTTCGCGTGTAATGCTTGCCATCTGGCGAGGCCTAATATTTCGTGCCCACCGTCCGCTTCGAGAGTATTGGTCCGCTCGAGGATGGGAGTCGCCTTCGCCGATCGATGATCCGATCTACGCCTTCGCTGTAATATGCACAAAAAATATCTTTCCTATCTGCTCGTGTGCTTTTGTCCTTTTTTTCTTCTTTTTTCCAGAAGCGAACGTCTTGGAAATGTTGGCGCTTCTATTTATCCTTAATCCGCTGCGAATTTTTTGCGACCGAACGGACAAAATATCTCCAAACGAATTACGAAACGCAGATCCTTTTCTACGCAAGATTATAAGATTCAAATAAGATCCTTAACGTTCTGTTTCCATCCATGTATTCCAAGCTTTCACTTTACATAGAATCGGACTGTTTTCGTTCCTATTACAATTAAGTTTAATTAAGCCCGCCCCAATAACTATACGTACATGCACATGATAATGCGCTAATGTGGAAACTAGGGTGCCTATATTTATTTTCAATTGCGTATTGTAAAAGAAAAATTTTTTCTCTCAATAAATTCTCAATAGGTGAGCCTTCGAGTTTACACGGACTTTCTATACTTTGTTTACGCGAGTTTATTTAAGCTAATTGAGCAGCTGGCGGTCTTCCGTCAAACGTAAGTCATACGATAATCATTCTAATTTTATGGCTATCCTCGATTTTCAGATTTAAATAATATCATAGAGTCGTGCATTGCTCCGGTGAGTGAAAACCATAGATACTTAAGGCTCGGAGAAAGTCACATTATTGTTACTGTTATTGTTATTGTTATTATTGCTGTTATTATTTAATCGTAATGGCAATAATCGTAGTATTGTATTTAGGGCGGATAATTTAAAGTTTTACTCCTCGGCTTGAGTTTATTTCTCTTATATTTCCTCATATTGCGTATCTTGAGCACATGTGTACATATAGAGACAAGGTGAAATTTTAGAGCTAATGTAAAATTGACTTTTAACTGGAGTTAATCTTATAGTGGAATGAAATGTAAATAATATTAAAATAAGCAGCGTAAAATCGCGAAGGAGAGTATATAGAAGCTGGCCTATATTAATCACTTTCGCTCGAGTGTACAAGAAACATCGATCAAACTCCTTTTTCTTCTTCTTCATATTTTTTATTTATTTATTTATTTATTAATTTATTTATTAATTTATTTATGTATTTTTTCGTCTACATTGCAATATTTTATTCAGCGATAATTTATAATCGAACTGAATGTTTTATCTCCTCGATCGCTTGTTCAATTCCATGATTTTGCAACTAAACGATATCATTTTTCTCAATCTTTATCACTTAGTAAATCAATCGCCCTTGGCTCCATTATCAAGTTCACGTTTTTATTTCCAGGCCAAGTTAAAATTACTATCTGAAAAAGAATGTCGCACAAGGCTCTCGATAATTATTTACCTACATTTCAATCTCATAAAAACGATATCCTTAAAAACGATACTTGCTCTTCGACTCTTTTCTCTCTCTCTCTCTCTCTCTCTCTCTTTTTTTTTTTTTTTTTTTTTTTGGCACTTCAATGGAATCGTGTGTCCCCGTCACTTCCAGGCTGAGCCTACAGATACGTAATCTCGCATTAGTGTCCAATATTGGCAGATGAAAGTATCTGAATTATATTTACGGGGATAATCAATACACTTCCCGAGATCCCTTAAAATATTATCAGTATAAGCTTTTTAAAATTCATTCTTGTGTATATAGTCAGATAAAAATGTCGGTGCGGCGCGCGCGCACGCGCGTGTTTGTAAAAGGATTGTGTTTGTTTGTTTTGTCTGGGCGCTCTCGGATCGTAGGCGTCACTCTTAATAATTCACGTAATTCAGTCAGTGCTACGAACGGAAAGTTTTCGTTCTCAATGTTGAGAATATTATTGCGCTTAAGTGCATAAGTATCGCTGTTTAGTTGAGAATAGGGAGTCCGGAGCCCGGCCCTAGACTCAACGTTTCCTGTGCACTCGGGACAGAGAGCCAGTGAGGGGTTATTGGGGAAGGAGGGTATCGCATCCAACGCAATCACCGTGATTTATACTAGCCGCGAGTCGGCGAGGAATGACGGGTATGTGTGTATGTGGGTGGGGCGAGGCGGGGCGGGGGGAGGTTATTGGGGATGGGGAGCGCGATAGCGAGACTTGCGTGCGGCGGCGGTTGTTCCAGGCGAAGAGGCGGTCTCGCCGGAACTGCTGGCTGCTAACGCGTGGGAATCGGTTGCTAATCCTGGCGTCGTCCCTGGCACTTAGGAGTCAAGAGGAACGAAGGCTCGAGTGGCCCCAGCATCCCCAGCGACGACGCACTCGAGGATGCTTAATGCCCTTCCGGCATTATTAGCGCTGATCGTTCGGTTCGTCGGGGGGGACGGGGGCCGAGGTGTACGGGGATCGTCTCGGGGGCTCCAAGTCGCTCCAAGTAACTCACCCCAATGGAGTCTCCTTGGCAGGTTGTGTTGGCGCGGCATGAGCTCGTCAGCGTGGGCGAGGCTGTCGGCCAGGAGCGAAGGCGGTTACGATCGATGCCCGGCTTGACAGGTCGGCTTTTTAAAGACTTTTTATGGCTCGGCATTGTTGGATCGACGATGCCTATCTTCCGAATTTTCCAGCTCCCATCACTTTCGGAATCGCCTTTATACACTGACCGCCAGTTGGAGCCTATCCAGACATAAATATATATATATATACATTTGTATGCGTATCGTCATCTGTCCAGCATCCGAGCAGCATTTTCAAGACCAAGCTCCCGTCGTATCTGTAATAAATACATTCATTAAGCCGGCAATTAAACGTCAAATCACTTACACACGCCTCTGATTTATTTCTAATTTCCCTCTTTTTTTTTATATATATACACGCGTACGCATATTGTAATTTAACTGCTAAAAAAAGATTCTTTTCTTAATTATTTCGCCGATCGATTTCGGTATTCTATTTTTTCATTTGTCGTAAAGATTTTGGGATACGCGCATTGCATGTTATTGCGTAGAGGAATGCTCTTAACAGTGGGATAATTCGGGGTGCAGGTACAGAGAGTCTATCCATGATATCCTATTTTGACAAATGTATGAATTTAAAAGTCATAGTAAAATATAGTTATCGTGGGATTGACAACGCTAGAAAGAAAAAAAGGGGGGGGAGGGGCGGGGGGAGGGAGGGAGGGAAATCCAAAGGCAATAAATTGTATGAAATAGCGAATGAGGAAGAACAAGGAAACGGTATAAAAAGCAAGGTCAGAAGATTGATAGCTCGATATAGATGTATAAATGAAACGAGGGTAGGGGAATAGCGTAGAGTAGGCGGGTGGGGGGGTAGGAGGGGGGAGGAGAGAGAAAAAAGCTACGGACTAGGTGATAAAGAAATAGAGAACCGGGCGGGGTTAGAACGAAGAGAAATAGAGAAATAAAATTGAGAGGCAATCTCGAAGGAGTAGGGAATGCGGTATTACGATCCTTCGAATTATGGAAATTCGTGATTAAATCTATGATAAATGTCTGCGCGGAGTAGGCATGAAAAATGCTTAAAACGTTGTTAAAATTGTTTTAGATATATTCCGAGATAAAGAGAAACAAAAAAAAAAAAAAAAAAACAAAAAACAAAAACAAAAAAAAACGTGAAGACAAAATTGAAACAAAAAAGAGAGAGAGAGAGAGAGAATTGATATGAATCGCGAGCGGAGGAGGCGGAGAACCGGTTAACGTACGGGATATTTAGGATATTTAGTAGACAAATGAAAGTAATAATAACTCTGTATTTTACGCGCTGCGATAAAATGCTTGTAAATCGCAATAAACTATGTAGCGCCGGTGTGTAGTAAGAGGAGTCAAGGGAAATGGCAATGGGCGATGATGCGGAGACCCGGAGATGCGGAGACGCGGAGATGCGGAGATGCGGAGGTGTAAATGTAATAAACGGATGGATAACTCCGTTCCGATATTGCAAAGCCATTGGACGTGATTTATTTAACGAGCGAACGTCGGCTCGGGCCTCGTAACATTTTGGCTAATGAGCGCGAATATTAAAGTATATATAATTTAATATCCCCCCCCCACCCCTCGTAAAGGTCATTGGGGTTATTGGGAATGTCTTTATATTTTTAGCGATGCTCTGAGCTCTCGCTGATTATCTTTCCTCGCGAATACGAATCCGAATGGAAAGGAAGGAGTATCCATTTAAGGGCTATCAAGTAATATACGAAGGATCGTGGTGTTTATTGGCAATCGTTTAACGGCCGAGATGGTAATGCCGAGAGGGACGGGGAATGACGTAAGGGAGAATGACGAAGAATGAAACTCCGGTCGGAATAAAGTGTGATCGGGAACGCGTAGATCGATGGCCGATCGATCCGAGCGGCGCCTACGAAATCATCAACGATGCTCGAGTAATCCTCTTAGGCGGATTTACCGTACTTGCAGTAGTTCCACGTCCACGACCAGTACTCGTGTCGGTCGTAGTGCTGGTCGTGGTGCTGGTCGTGGTGCTGGTCGTGGTGTTGGTCGTGGTGGTGGTGGCAGTTTATTGAGGTTAGCGTAAAAATAGAAAACGAGCGCGTTGTGTGGCGTAGAGGGGTGAGGGAGAGAAAAAAAAGGAAGGAGGGGGGGAGGGAAGGGAGATGAGAGAAAAGGGAGTCGGGTGCGCGCACACATGGGTTTTCAAGTTCCCGCCTTGGTCTACGAGCTCTCGGCCCAAGTGTACGTACGGCGTAATCCCCCCTGTCGGATTCCACAGGCGAGGGCCGCGCCCAAAGTCCTTTTTACCATTTTAGATAGAAAACTGATAGGCTCTCTCGTTTCAAGAGGACTCCCTCCCTTCCCACCCACCCTGACTGGCTAAATAAATTTCTCCGCTTCACTTATACATACATAGGGGGGAAGAGGGAGAGGGAGGGAGAGGGAGAGAGAGAGAGAGAGAGAGAGAGCGAGTGCCGGGGAGCAGGAAAAATCACGTACCGAGTAGGAGTGCACTCGGACTCATCCTCAGGCTCGTATGTGAGGCTCTGTGTCACTCGGCCGTCAACGTCTCGGCATTATCGTCTAGACCTGGATTCGGTTCCCGGCTCACACACTCCGATTATTTATAAGTGAAAACGAAAGGGCTTTCCTTCCTCCTCCACTATTCTTGTTTATTCTTTTCATTAGGGAGCTTTTACGATGATTCCCTGGCTTTCCCGATGCCTTTGCCCCCTTCCCCGCCCCTACCTCTGCCGACACCTTTTAACTCGCTTTCCCCATTTCCCACTATGCTTATTATAATCATTAGTTAAGTGCACTTTGATCATAGGTAGAATACCTTTCTATGCCTCTTGGTCTTTTGTCGAAAATATTAATTACAATTGCCATTACTGCAGCATTAATCTGGCTTTCCAGTCTACCGCTCCACCACTTTCCCCAAAATTTTCATCGACAGATATTCTAAAGCGATATTTAAACTCATCATTGGAAAACAAAAAAAAAAAAAAAAAAAAAACATTTTCAATCATTAATTCGTATTATTTTCCTCGCTTATAATATTTTCGACTCGTAATATTCATTCATATAATAACCGAACGAATCTCAGGAGCACTCGAGACAATAAGAAATTCCCCTTTCTGTCGCCACGGTTTATTAAACCATAATTATTCTAGACGAAACCTTCATTATGGCCATGTGTCGTTTAAATTTTATTTCCATTTGTTTCTCTATCAATTATCTCAATGCCACTGCAATCTCCGTATTTTATTGATATTGAAAAGCTTAGGATAATAATAACAACAACAACAACAACGCCAATAAATATAATCATAATAATAGCAATAATACATAATAATAATAACAATACATAATAATAATGATAATGATAGTAATAATAATGATCTAGGAATCATATTTTTTCCAGATAAAAAATATGATAATTCGAATAATTAATGACTAAACTTATTTTATGACTTACTTATTTGTGAGCTTATTGCAAAATTAAGATCAATTATTTTACTTTAATAGCGATAAGGTTTTGAAAACAATAATTTTATTGGCATTTCTCACTCTCTCTCTCTCTCTCTCTCTCTCCCTCTCTCTCTCTCCCTCTCTCTATTATTCCATTGAATCATGCACAATAATACAAGATATTGAAAATAAAATCCCAGGAATTTCGTTCGAGATAACATTTAATTTATTTCCTAGTCATTACAAAATTTTTTTGTCTTATTATCTTTTATCTGTCTCTCTTCGTTTATTAGCCAGTAATTAAAATTATTGCATAAGCGTAACGCCTTCGGTATGTCGAGGATCCACTCGGAGCACCGAAAAGTCGATTTAATAAATATCCACTTGAATTGTGTAATATTTAAAGTACACGGTTCTTCTTCTTCTTCTTCTTCTTCTTCTTCTTCTTCTTCTTCTTTCCTTTATATTGATTGAAGCGCTACGAAGCTAAATGAATAAATTAATGAAAATGCTAATGAAAATGTTAATGAAAATGTGGCCGTGATATCGAAGGAATGATTAATCCGTCATTGTGGTTAGGTGAGCTAAGCGTTAATTCGGAGCTAAATTTTCTCAATTTTCGTATTATAACGTATTACGGAAGGATTGATTGGACAAGTGGGAGGCATGAATTCGTGAGGCTCTCGGGTTATCTCGATCCTCGATTCGGCGAGCCAGCGATTTCGTAGGCGAGCGGCGGCTACGAGGCGAGATCGGCCATCTTATTCGTGGGAAGGTAGATTTTTCGGAAAAGCGGACCGCCGATCGGTTCGCTATTGGCGAACGCGTGGGGGGGGGGTAACGGGACCGAGGGGATAGAGGAGGACAGCCGCCGAAAGAATAGAGGAAGTCATGGGGACGGATAAGGGTAGGACGATAAGGGGATATCTCGAGGCTCTTCGGAACGAGCGAGCAATTTTCCAATGAGGAATTAGTGGAACGCGTCCTCGCGGGAGTCTCGGTAATTGCATCCGGCGAACGTCCGCGCTCCACTCTCGCGCGGGACCGTCATTAAAAATACTCGGCGCACCGAGACTCCGGAGAGCCAGAGTCCGGAATTTATACGTGTGGCGGGGGGGTGGGGGGTATGGAGTAGGAGGTAGACGCCGCTCGGGAAAGTCCTCGTTAATAAAGATGAAGCTGAATAATGTGCCGGCCGGTCGCGCGAGTCCTTAAAGCCAACAAGAGCTGGAGATAACGACGCATAAGTGGTGCAGTCAATCACGGCTTCGCGAGCGAGCGAACGAGTGCTGGTACTGCTGGTGCTGGTGTCGGTACTCATGATGCTGCCGCTGCCGTTGCCGCTGCTTTCCTATAACGTCGCACGGTCGCACCGTCGCACCGTCGCTCCGTGAATGCATACAAGGGGATCCGCAATTAGCGCGTCCGACTCGTCTCTCTCTCTGTCTCTCTCTCTCTCTCTCTCTCTCTCTCTCTGTCTCTCTCTCTTCTCTGTCTTTGCGCGTACGAACCTCCGTAAGACTCCTCCTCGCGGTTTCACGGCAATTCTACCCGACCGACCGCAAGACCGCCGTGGCGATGTCGGCCAGGGGCAGGCGGGACCGAGGGGGCCGACAACGCCGGCGACAGCGGGGCCTGGGTGCAGCTGCACTTACGGTTGTTCGACCTTTCCCACCCGAGCGCGCGCATTCGATACGTATGTACGTAAGTACGTACGTGCGTACATACGTAGGAGCGAGCGCTGCCAACCTCCTGGCGCGTAAGCCCCGTGCCCGTCGTTCCCGATCCCTCCCGTGGACTTCCGAGTTGGGAAAACGCCGCGGAAATCGGATTAACACCGCCGAGGAGGTCAATAATGCGCGGAGGTAAGCCTCTCTCTCCCTCTCTCTCTCCCCTCTCACTCCCATCTCGGCTCATCTCGGCTCATGTCGGCTCACCTCAGCCAGTCTCGAGTAAGTCAACTCCTCACCGACTATGAATTATCGCAGTCGAGTTAAACGGCTCGCGCGCCCTTCCATTTACTTTGGCAATCACTGCAGCCCTTCAAAATATTTAATTTACCTCTTAAAAAACAGTCCCGTTATTTAATTAGGATTCCTTCTTCGGCTCAAGGGATAATCGTTATGAGGAGGAGGACTGGAGGTGAGTGTCGGCCTCGGCCAGTGCAACGGACCGTCCGAGTGCCGCGCACACAGCACACGTATCTTCGGATCTATAAAGTCGCGGTGCGGGAGAAGGAGGAGGAGGAGGAGGAGAAATAACCGAGATCGTTAAACCCAGGCAGGAGATGACATTCCTCGAGGGAAGCATCATGCGCGGATTGTTGGCCAATCGTTGGGGTATTTTATTTGTTGACGGCAGGTAGGCCCGAGCGAGCCCGAGCTCCACTAATATTGACGATCGGCTATCAATAACACTTATTACGTCAAGAGAACGGACTTTATTTAATAGAGACTGACTTAAAATGACCTTGGCTCTCGTAAGGGCTGCCAATTAATGTTGTTGCGCGGTTACAGCCACGCGGGTTGGTGGGACAGGGTGGTAGGGTGGCAGGGTGGTAGGGTGGCAGGGGGAGGAGGAGCTCGGTCGGCCGGAGCTTCGGCGACGAGGTGAATCCCCGACCAGGGTACCGGTGTGGTGGCTTTGTTTACGGTTGGCGGCTCCGCGAAGGAGCGAACGACTCGGCGGTTCGGGCCGAGCGAACGTGGTGCGGCGTCGAGGGGGAGAGCGGCAAGCGGCGGGGGCGCGCAACTGAAATAGACACGGCTGCGTTCCAGGATTATCCCGCATTTCGAGCAGCCGCGACCATCGCTCCTGGTTCATTTGTGCGGTCAGGGCCGTTTACGTATGGCGCTCACCAGCTCCCGACCAGCCGTTTTTCGACTCCTCGACGGCTGCCCCGTTCCTTTGGTGGTTGACGAGCGTGAGGTCAGCAGGGCCGAAGTTGACACCCGCGCCTCGTCCTCCCCGAATTCCTGGCTATCGAGTTCCTCGTAACTCGCCGTGGGAAACGCTGTCGACGGGGATTCGGCCGGTTACGTGAGAAATCCCGGTGAAAGCGTCGGCTACTGGTCACCACGGGTCGCCCGGTAAAACCTTTGCCGATCGTCACCGCGCGCCGTCGGTTCGCTAAATCATGCGGACCTGGCCGTGGGGTCAGATCAGTCATCGGCGAGGCGCGAGATGATTGAGCTGAGTCGAGTGCCCGTGCATCGGTAGGGTCATCGCCGCGCCTCGACCGCGGCACGAGAGGAACGCGGCCCATTTAAAGCCAAGCGGCATCCGATGACGTATAAAGTATCGCAGTGATCGTCGACGAATAACAGCGGGAACAAAGGAAAAGTGCGTAGGGAGCGATGCCGGATGGAGCCTCGCGAGGCTGAGGAGGGAGGAGGAAGCCCTTGGGATCGCGGGGCTGCGGTGGGGTTGCGGGAGTTGGGGTTGGGGTTGGGGGTGGGGGTAGATTGGGTCAGCGGCCCCGGGACTCGTGAAAAGGCCGCTCGTATTACGCGGTGGCCTTGAGAGAGAGACAGACAGAGAGAGAGAGAGAGAGAGAGAGAGAGAGAGAGAGAGAGAGAGAGAGAGAGACAGACAGAGAGAGAGAGAGAGAGAGAGCGATACCGCGGCAAAAGGCCTCCTGACGTTGTTGCTCCAGCTGTTGGTGCTGGTGCTCCCGTGGCGGGAACGGGGCCGATGATCCTTATCGCCGCGGTCCCCCGGGAGGAGACGTACCACCTCGGGAAAGCGCGAGCTTCGATTTTCCGCGACTCCCTCCCCCCTGGGAATCCGGAGACGCCTCCTTCTCCTCCTCCCTGTCCCCGCCCCGCCCCGCCCCTTTTAACCATTTTACGCTGCTGCGTAATGACACGAGGAAAGAAATTAGAAAAAGAAAAAAGAAAAAAGAAGAAAAAAAAAGAGCAGTCTAGGAAGTGATCGTACGCGCTCGGTGGCTTTCACTCCAGCTTTCACTTTTGAAGTCGCTCTGCCGGACGGTTCGCCCTTTCCCCGAGCCTCCCTCGCCGCGAGTCTTTGTGCAACCCTCGAATCCTAAGGCAAGTCATTTAAGAAGCCGCGATTCTTTTAAACCTGCGATTCCCAACGGTCTATTTATTGCTTCGTGATTCAGACATCCCCTCAATCACGTTAAGCCCTAACTCCCTTTTTCGGGAGACTGACGACGAGCTCATCAGAGTCATCGCCAACGAGACTACAAAGAACGGCGTAGACATACGTGTACATATATATATATATATATATGTATATGCTTGTGCGTGTGCGTGTGCGTATGCGTGTGTGTAGAACGAGAGAGAGAGAGAGAGAGAGAGAGAGAGAGAGTGCGTACGTGCGTAGGATGAGGGGCTGTGGGCGGAGAGGGAAGATAAATTACATTATTTTTTTAAATTATATTCTTGCATTATAGAGATTTATGAAAATTGATTGCCTATTTAATGAATAGTTTTAGTAGCGTTTCATTGCTAAACCCGCGAGCAGTAATAAAGACGAGGACGGTCGTGATAATTTTCATCCTAAGCGCATCGGTATTTACATTACATATTAGCCTCGATGATTGCGTACGGCGTATAATAGTTTATAGCTAAGCGAGTCGCTCGCATCGATTATGTAAATTGTGCGAATCCTCTTTCTTTCCTCTCTCGTTGTCGTTAATGTTGTCGTTAATGTTGTTGTTGTTGTTGTTGTTGTTGTTGTTGTTGTTGTTATTATTATTACTATTATAAGTTTGTTTGTTTCTCTTCTGCATTTGTAACGATGGCCATTATTGTTATTAGTAGGCCACTCGTAGAAGAATATCTCATTAATAAAATGTGTATATACGCGTATGTGTGAGAAATAGGGGCCCAATAGCGTCGATGACGAAGTAACGACAAATCTCGGCGATTCACGCGCCGCACACGTGATGCCTCATGAATAATCTAGCTTCGTACGCTACATGCAGTGGAGTACGTACTCGGTGCTCTGGAATCTTTTAATTCGGGAAATTCGGGGATTCCTCGAGCGAACAGAGACTTCCTTAAGAGGCGTGGCTCCGAAATGTCTCGCGGTTCAAAGAAGTAAGAAAAAAAAAAAGACAAAGAGGAACGTGAGAGAGGGAGTGGGAGAGAGGGAGGGAGAGAGGGAGAGAGGGAGGGAGAATATAGTCGACGGACGGACGGACGGACGGACGGAAGGACGGAAGGACGGACGACGTCCTTTGTTAATTCTGTCGGCATTTCTTCTCTTCGGCTCGTTATCTTCGCGCTAAAGTAGCCGTGGTGGAGGATTCCGCAGCCCCTCCACCTCCACCTCCACCTCCACCTCCACCTCCACCGCCACTCGCCCGCTGCCAGACTTTATATCGCGAGACTTTAACGGAGAACAAAGTTACGATTGACAGTTAGGTAGGTGAAGGGAGGGTGGGACTGGGAGGACGACGGATTCATTTGTTTGCCGCGTGAGAATCGATAGGCCGAGGAAGAGAGCAGTCATCAGCCCTCCCCGATAACGATCGATCGCTTCTTCCGCGGCGGAGTCTCGTGTCCGGATCCGGAAAGCGGCGGGGTTTAACGGTGGAGCGAAGAAAGTGCCTTCTCCTTCCTACCCTCGGCCGCCCCACCCCTTCCGCCCATAGCGAGTACTGATATCGGGGAGCGGGGCAGGAGGGGCGGCCGGTACTGGACTGGGGGAGGGACGGGGTGGAGGGACGGGGTGGAGGCTCGTGGACGCGCCCGCGGCCGGGTGAGCAGGTCGGGACCGCGGCTTCCGGCCCGGATCGCCTCCGCCGTCGAGGCTCAAGGGTGAGGGTGAGGGTGAGGGTGACTCGGGCGAGCCGGGCATCTGGCACGGCCCTGGGTGGGTGGGTAGCCTTCCCGGCACCCGTTTACGTCGTTGCCGCTCGAGGAGTAGACTGCGCTGCGAGAGCGCTCGCGTTGGTAGGCCTGCTCCCGGTGCCCCCACCACTCTGTCGACATCCGGGGGGCGCAGACTCGAGTTGCGGCGACGGCGGTGGTGGCGGCGGCGGCGGCGGCGACTACGGCGGTGGGCGCGAGACTCCCACAGTCGACAGTCAGAGGCAGTGCCAGATCGGCGCAGCACCGAGGCAAGCGCGCGACTTGCCGTCGCTCTATGTACTTCCGCACCCGCTACGCTCCTCGGGTTCTAGTGCGCCCGCCGCGGTCTCGGAGCCTCAATTCGACTCAACTACTACTGCACGCCCAGGGGCTATCATGGCCCACTGAACGTAACCACCGAATCATTTCGTCTCCTCGCGAGTCCCAGTCGCTCCCAATCGTCTACGACGGCTTACGGGACTAAGTGCACGAGTGCCAACGCCGTGTGTGTCATTAAATACATGCATACAATACCTACATACGTGCACACGTACATACATACATACATACAGATATTTATATATATATATATATATATATATACATATATAAATAAATAAATAAATAAATACATACATACATTTGTAGGCACGTATATTCGTATGCATACTAAGCTAAACGCGTACGCAACATATAAAGAGACAGCTAGAGAGAGAGAGAGGGAGAGACGAGTGAGGGAGTGAGGGAGTGAGGGAGGAAGAGCGACGGAGAAAAAGAGACAGAGAGTAACCGACGGAGACGACGCCTCTCGAGACGGGGCTGCGAGTGCGTCCTATCTCTGTGTGTGCGTGTGCATGCGTGTGTTTAATGCGTGCGCCGCTGGCGTACACGTTTCTTTCTCACTCTCTCGCTCTCTCTCTCTCTCTCTCTCTCTCTGTATCTCTACTCTGTGTACGTTGGCGTGACTCCTTGCGTTGTTGAGCATTCCACGGGAGAAAAAAAAGGAAAGTTAAGAGTGAGAGCGCGCGAGTCAGCGATCGGGTCAGAACGACAGAGACAGATTCTCTAGAATAGCAGTGACAGCGAGGAAGAGAGAGAGAGCGAGTGAGTAAGAGGGAGCGCGGGAGAGTCAGCGCGGTGAGCGGGGGACGCAGAAGCAACAGCAGCAAATAAAACGGCGAACGGGAGTACGGCTACGGAAGGAGGGGATAGTCCGTCAGCCATTTGCACCTCCCGCGCCTCGGCCCCGAGTGTTTATTACGCGGAATCTCAGGAATTCGCCTCGGCGGAGGAAGTCTTCGTCGCCCGGAGGTACGCGCTGCCCAACAAGACGGCCGAGCGAGAGAGATAACAGCGGCCGGAGGAATCATGCTCCTCTGATATCCCCGCACCCATTGCCTCGTGCTGACTTCCCCTCCCGTCCCCTGTCTTTCCCACCCAGCCCCGCACGATCCCTTACTCGTTACTTTTTCTGTTTCTCTCCCTTCACTATCGCGACCTCACGCACACGGGCACGCACACCCAGAGGAGACAGCAGCGTACGACACACGCATACCCACACGCAAAAAGCATTCACTCGCCCGCCTGCTCTCTTCCCCTTCCTCGACCCCCCACCCCCCCCACCCGGTCCCCCCATCCTTCCGCCGCGCGCGCGTACGCGTGCACCGACACGGTCAGAGGCACGAAAAACAAGCAGCGGGCATCGGCGCACACGTACCACCACTACCTTACGGGCGCGCACCTGAAGCACAGCGCCCGAGGCCGACGTACAAAGCTACCAAGGTGAGTGAGTGTATGTAACATTCTTGGGCTCGCGGAGGCTCTCGACTCCCTCCTCCCCCCGCCCCTTACCACCCCACCGCCACCAACGTCCTCCTCAACGTGCCCCCCAGCTTGTAGGACGGGCAACCGGGTAACCACCCAGCCCGCGGGCACGGTCCCGTCCAGGTCGCTAACGTCCTACCCCTTTCCCCGACGCCCTTCACCGTCCAAAGCCTCCTCCAGCTTGCGTGCGCCGATGCAGAATGCAGAATGCAAGTCCGATACGGCGGGCGTGCACGTAACTACACCCGTCTCGGCCGTTCGGCTCTCGCCCCTCCCCCGCGCCCCCACCTCCTTCCCACCCGCCTACCTTCCCGGGACGGGAAATCAGCCCGTGTCCTGTCCGAGAGATTGACGCGCGAGATTGATTTCACCGAGTCGCCGTCGCTCTGTCATCGCCGCCCTCGCGAGAGCCGCGGGCGAACCCTGGTCCGCCCCGGCGGTGGTATATTAATTGTCCCGTCCGCGGACCCGCGAGCCACCGGACCATTGCGACCAATGCACGCCAACGACGAGGGTGGGGCCGGCTTGGGGTAGGGGCAAGGGGGGGGGTGGGGAGTGTTCAGGGACGGGTGGATACATCGACGAAATGTCAAAGACGCTTAGGAAGAGCCGAGCCGAGCCGAGCCGAGCGGTGGTAGTGTAGCGATGGGTGTGCCGGTGCCGTCCATGCCTCTTGGCCGAGTATACGGCAAACGTCCGCTGCGATGGCCCGCCCTGGACTAGCGGGAGAGACGGGGAGGAGAGCCTTCGTAGTTCGTCCGTGCGTGTGCGTGTGCGTTCGTAATTTATGTTTACTACGGAGAGGGGTGACGAGCGGTCGAGGCTGGAGTAAGGGGCAAGGACCCTCGGAGCTCCTCTACCCGGGCGATTTGCTCATCTCCGCGTTCATTGACAAACTCGCTCGGCCGTAAGTTGGCCCCTTTAGCCATACGCTTACACGCGCGAGCCCGGCCAAACAAACATGCAGTGGCCGCGGCGGTGGAGGGCGGGTGCGCGTACGTGTGGTCGGGTGGGGTGGGGGCGCGTTGCGAATAATATATCTTGACATCGCCACGAGAGAATGGAATGCAGTCGCTGTCGCGGCTAGCCTACATTCCCTCGAGGAGTAGTCTCGCCGCGCGAGTCTGGCGGGGCAGAGGAGGTAAGTAAGGACGGCGGAGGGAGAGATCGTGGTCGTACGTAGACAGCGGACTTTCACGTCTTAACGCGCCGTGTCTCCCTTCCTCTCCCTTCCTCTCCCTTCCTCGACCAGCCCCGCCCTCCCTGGCCCCGTGCACTATGTCTGCTGCGTGCACGTATCGGATCCGCGCGCACTTGACACGGCTGCACACCGCACGCGAATCCGTTGCTGACGGAGACGCTCGCTGTAGTACGCTTCACGCATCGTCGTCTCGTTCTCCCTCCCCTCCCCTGCCCTGCCCAGCCCTCGGCCGAGGTCCCGGCAGCTCCTCCCGACGTGCGCCGCTCCCTCCTCCGGCCAGCAGCCCCCTGTGAACCCCGCCTTACGAAAGCTCGCTCGCCCGGAGCTTTAAGGGAGGAGGCGGGCGGCGGCCTCTCGGCCCATTAAAACACAAAAACGACCGAACGGCTCTCCTCCGGTTCTCTAAAAATACCTGAAGTGCGTGTAACCTCGGGAGCGGCCGGGACCGACGAGTTTTTACGTTAGCCGTCGCCGTCGGCGTCGCCTACCCGAGAATCAGCGCAGCAATATTTACATCGAGCGCGCATTTCGCTTTGGATTTATTACGCAGCTTCGGCTTTCTCGGCCGCGTTATCTAACGTCGTTTATTTATTCGCATGGCAAAGAGGACGCGCGCCATGCGTTCTCTCCTCCCTCGATAACGAAAACATTTAATAAATACTATATCGGGTGGCCCCCTCCCTACCCCCAGCCACCACGCCACCTCAGCCCCACCCCCGCTACCCCAGCCCCCGACCCCCTCAGCCCCCCCCACCGCCACAGACGCACGCACACGCACGCACACGCACACGCTCTCCCCCACCCCCCTCGTCGGATCTTCAGTGGTACGGAAAATGGTATGAAAAACGATGCCGGGTTATCTTGTTGGTATCTTACACCTACAGCCGTTCGCAAGAGAGCCAAGATAGATTTACTTGAGCGATACGCGCATATGTATCCGGGCTTTCCGCCGAACCGCCCAAGCACCTATTTTCCAATATCACCTCTCTAACGGCAACAATAACAACAAAACAAAATAATTTCCCTCGGCCAAGATTCTGATTAATCGTCCCAATGAAAACTGCTCGATCACAGTGCGATGAAACAGCGGACTCTTTCTTATTAAGGATTCAATGAGCGAGTCAGCGCTCGATTATCGAGATACGGCGATTAGCTTCCATTATTTCGTTATTCACGTCGATCGGGTTAGAATTTAATGTTAACCGATTACGTACACTGATAACAGGCTCCTTTTACTCTCCCGCGTTTTAAGACAATCGCGATTAAGAAGCGTATTAAGAAAAAAAAAATAAAGAAAAAAATAAATAAAGAAAAAGAAAAATGAAAAAGCAAGAGAAATTGCCTGGCGCTCCTTCGATTCTATTCGATTCGATTCCTTTCGATATTTGACTTAATTTAATTTAATCGGCCTCCCCCCTCCCCCCCAAATGCGATTCGATCCGAGAATAAAACACTTTTCGCGTATTTTCATAACGCGCCACGATTTTCCCCTACGGCATTTACGCGTTCAATTATTAAACACCGACCTTTTCTCTCTCTCTCATTATTTCTCCTTCTCTTTATGTCCGGCACGCTTCGAAAATATTTATTTCCTTTATGATAATTATATAAGCAATTCCATTTCCTGGTCACTTGAAGCATGGAAAACATATAACCTGAATAATATGCAGTTTTGAGACGATTTTAAGTTTTGGCGACTATATGATCGGAGGGAAAAGCGAATATTCCTCTTCTCTCTCTCTCTCTCTCTCTCATTGTAATTATTTTATCCGATGCTTATGAATAACGTGTCAGTCCATCGTCGTGTTAATGCAAGCGCAATGCTAATTTTGTAAGGTGATATGCAATGCAGCTTAGGAGCAGATAAATAATTGCCTTGTATTCGTTCGTTGCATCATTCATAGAATTAACATTCCTCTTATGAAATATTAATCAATAAATTACACGTGCGTCTGAAACGCGCTTGAGAAAGTCGTGACTTTTCTTATTGCACAATTTTTATTTAATTCAATTGAAACGAGAACGTCACACGATACACGATACACGACGACGACGACGACGACGACGACGACGACCTCCTCCTCCTACTCCTCCTCTACGTAATCTACTTAAACTTTCTTCCCTCTCGCTCCCGCCGCCGCCACCGCCACCGCCCCCACTCAACACCCTATTACGTAGACGTTTAAAATTTTCTTACATCTTAAAAAAAGAAAGAAAAAAAAAAAGATTTAAAAAGCGCTTGTTGTCACTTTTTCATCAATATTCGCTCGGTGTGTGGCTTTATCCAATTAAGCAATCAAATCTTTAATTATAATACTCCAATAAAAGATTATCGCTTTTACGCCAGCGGCGAACACTTTTTTTCTTTTTTCTTTTTTCTTTTTTCTTTTTTTTTTTTTCACTCAAACGCAGGATCTTTTTTTAGCCGCACTCGTTCTGCGGAGATCTTTTATCCTGGTTTTGCGCCCGTGCTGTGCAAGCCCATTAGAATATTTAACTGCAATAGCGATATGACGCATTGTTTGCTTTAATAGTCTTCAGAACTTCATTTCATAAACGAAAGTTTCAACTGTTTAGATACCCCAACCTTTCATTCCCGGCCAGTGAACCGCTTTCATACACAACTATTTTTCCCGCCTATATGTATTATAGTTATTTTAGTACAATATACATCCTCCCCTGATTATTTCGGAGAAATGCTACATTCGGCCGGAGCCCAGTAAAATCATCTCTCGACGTGCTCCAATAAATAAAATTCTAATTCCCCTCCTTCGCCGCCCCGCTCCCGCCCCCCGCTCCAACACCCACCCGCCGTCGTTTTTGTTCTACTACACGCGCTATTTAATATTTGTTATTTAACAATAGCTGAATTCGCTCGAACACGTTGCCCTCTTGGGGCAACTTTTTTTTTTTTTTCACCATCTCCTAATACGGATTAGTCTATTATTATTTTACAATCCACATTAACATACAGTAGACTCTCACGGATACTATTGGATTCTGCAAGAAGCCTCATTTGTTACGAAAATAATATTAGTAAACGTACATAAATGATCGTGACCAGATAAAATTCTGCGTTACATTTTTCGGCAACTGAAAACCTTTTATCCGAGTAGAATGTGAATTCAAATCTTAAAGAACGTTCGTTAAATTTAAATGCACGCGCAACAAATTTATTTTCCATCTACCTTTACTTTCACACTCTGTCTACTTATTGCTCACTTCTCATTACATTATGTTAAAATTATTTTGTCACTAGTTAAATATTGGTTAACTTTATTTATGTTACAATTATTTGTAAATAACAGCTTTATACTGCTTGTGAGTAAAATTTATTCAACCGGATAATGCTGTAAATTGTAAATATCATAAGTTTATGTTCCTTTATATTTTGTATATATACATATATACAAACGTATATACATAAATTTATTCTTAAGAGTTGTTTTTCTTAAAGCTGCAATAGATACATTACAATTATAAAGAATGTAATGCAGAAAGCTGTGTTGATTATTGTTTAAAACAAGTAAACAATTAGCTTTAATTTTTTATTTAATATGACTACATGAGGCTTCAGTTAAATTTCCGAAGATTTTTAAGGCGATCAACTTTAAATATACCAATATTAAAAAACTATGTGATTTTTATTAATTTATAAATCGAAACTGCCCTTTGCACAACTTGGATAATTTATTTAACAAGATACGTTTTCGCTATTTAAATTATATATTTGCAAAATATTATTTTCTTAAAATTTCATTAATTTAAATTTCTAATTTAATTTATAACATTATTATTTATTTCTCGTAACGACTTTTATTATGCAATTAATGTTATTACTTTTAGTTTTTAACAATAGCCATTTAGGTTTTCTTTTATTAAATATTAAGAATTTTATTAATATTTTTACATTCTTTACAATTGCTAAGTAGATTAAAATACTCTGAATTTTAGACGTTTGCTTTGTCTCTAATAAATATAAAAATAATAATCATACGCTACTGTAGGAATATTATAATTTGTTTTTCATTTAGTAAAAAGCCGTAGGTGCTATCGATTAACATATGCTTGATAAATTACATTTATTTTATCATTTTCTTTTGATAATTGACTACAGTCGTCTTATGATAGCATTTATATTCATTTAATAGTATTAATAATTTTATATGATTTTTAAATAGAACCAGTAAACTCGAGTACAATATTTGTATCGACTTTTTATTGCACTGTTTGCTCATTTTATCTTTCAAATAAATCGTGAAGCTTAAGATTGCCGGCATATGATTTTAAGTTAAGAGTAAATAGATTTATGTTAAAAGTTCCGTACTCGGAAAATAAAGTCGTGCTTTCAATGAAAAATTCATTTTTCATTTAGTATTAATATAAATTCAAAGAGTCTCGAATAATAATAATAACAATAACAATATCAATGACAACGACAACGACAACGACTATAATTACAATACTAGTAATTTAATCGATGGATAATATTTTTACTGGAAAATAAGAGCTCCGCCGAACAATTGCGTTTGTTACGAAGTATGTAAAACTATCGGTATACAAAAGTACGTGTAAAAAGATTTTATCGAATAGTATTTATTAGTCAGTTACTTTTCATTAAATTAAAGAAGTAATAAGTAAAAAACTAAATGAATGAATGAATAAATAAATAAATAAATAAATGAATGAATGAATGAATGAAGAATGAATGAATACATGAATACATGAATGCATGAATAAATGAATAAATATAAAAGTACATGTGGTCATTATTTTTGCAGATAATTCATCATGTATATCAGATGACTGTTAGCGAATCAAGCGCTCATTTGGCTTTACTATGAGCGAGGTAATAACTGTGCCAGTGTCCGGTAGCGGACAGACTCGCCAGGAGAATGTCACACATCTGAAGAGGCACAAATTAAGTGGGTGCAATGTTCCACTTGTTCATGGTAGACCGAATCCACCGGTCAACGCACGCAACAGATTAACGACCCATCAACGAAATCACAGCTTAGACTTCAGGTATGGGCAGCGCATTATTTATTAAAAGCTGACACTGATTTTAGAAGGTTTTTTATATACGTGTTGCTTATCTTTTGTAGATAAGGCGTCGTAAGCTTCTTCTTACGTGCAAACTTTCAATAATAAAAAAGTTCTGTCTTGTCGAATCAAGATATCGCTGACAACGACATTGTCATATCACGGGCTTATAAACAAGCTACATAAACTTATCAACATTCGACTCATTCTTATTCTTATTATTATTATTGTTATTATTGTTATTGTTATTATTATTGTTATTAATAGTAATAGAAATAGTAATAGTAATATTATTATTGTTATTATTATTATTATTATTATTATTATTTGTTCTTCTGGTTTTGTGATTAGGTCAATGGGTATCTTGCTACCACCGGTCCCCCAGGCAACCGTCACGACTTTAACCTTACATCACAGAAACCGAAGCTTGGACTCTGCCTTGCAGCGGATCCCCGAGGTAGACGTCACACCGAGTCCAGAGTGCGAGACGAATCCGACCCCGACGGCTAAGTCTGTACCGACTAACAAGGCCCGTAGCAGGGAACGCGACGATCTCGCTAGCCTAGGCTCCGATGACTCTGGGATACTGTGCGGCTCCGATAGTGGCTCCAGCGACACGGCGAATATCACAACGAGGTTATTGTTGTATATTGCAACAACTATCAACGTGGCTCCGTCACGTTATACGTTGTGCGACTGATTTTTTTAATACGCAATCCCCGATCTGTCCAGGGAGTCGAGCGTAGATCACTTACACAGCAGGGAGAGCTTGGACTCGTCGCTGTCGCAAGCCGGAGACATGGACGCGGACGTAGTTGACGGGGAGCTCGGCAATCTGTCGATATCCCCGGTGCAGATGGAGGACGAGCGGGCGAGTGGCGGCGGTAGCGGTAGCGGTAGCGGCGACGGCGACGACGTCGTCGACGAACCGGAGCAGCAGGAGAAACGCGATCGCGCGCCCACGGAGCCGCGGAAGGTCTGCGATTATTCGGCGAAGGAGCTCCGCGACGCCGAGCCCGGGCCATCGAATGTCCAAGACACGATGGACATGGTCGTTGCGCCCCGTGATCTGGCCGGCGCGGCGATGACACTCTGTTGCGGCACTGGGCAGCCGGAAATCGAGACGGTTAAGAGCGAGCCCAAAATACAGAGGCAAGAGACTGCGCAGCCCAAGCCCTCCGAGGGATGCTTGCTTAGGTTATTCGAAAGCCAAGTTTTCGACATGTCCATGGCTATATCTTATTTGTTTAACTCGAAGGAGCCAGGAGTTCAAAGTTATTTGGGTGAGTTTATTCTCTTGACAATCGAACATCAATCGAATTCCGGCCGGCTCTCTTATCTTAAAAAAGTACGACGCTTTTCGAAAATTCATTTGGTACATATGTAACGTACAGCACGTGTGCAATATTCTCTTTAAAGTTATTAACGATGAGGACGTTTTTATAAGTACCATTTAAAGATTATGTTTTGCCTTCACGAGATCTGTAATTTTTGTTCGTTAACGTGAAATTATCGGGGCCTTAGTAATAATAATACCTATAACCAATGTAACGATCTTTCAGGTAACAAGCTCTTTAGTTTTCCCGACAATGATGTGGACTTTTACTTACCACAGTTGGTTTTAATGTACATACAGTTGCACGACGTCACAGAAGTTCTTTATCCATATCTGGTCCATAGGTGAGCGAAAGCCGCGTAATAATAATGACAATAATATAGGGAAAGTAGGTGTTTTACTGATACATCTAATGAATTGTGTGCGTGAACAGGTGTAGGCACTCGGTAGATTTTTCGTTGAAATGCGCTTGGTTGCTAGACGCATACAGCTCCGATGCTCACTTGCCGTCGAAGAAGAAGTCTCATGGGACCAAGCTGAAAAACTTAATACTTTCAGACGAGCTCAGGTAAGGGGATGGGATGAAGCACGGCCTTAATAATACAAAAGTCTAGCTCTAAAGTCTAAAATGTCACTGTTTTCCAGACCAAAGGGAAAGAATCGTCCACTTGGATTGCAAGTTCCGCCTGCGCCCCCTCCTCTACCTATCGTTCAAACAGTACCTTCTCCTAACAAAAAAACCCACCAAAGATCTCAATCTGATGCCACTGGACTATTTCAAAGTCTGCGTCGTAACCATTCCGGTAAGTCGACACTTAAGCCCATATCCACCTTATTAATAAATAATTGTTGATGACGATGGATCTATCGTGGGGATGCTTTGCCGCCGCCCGGAATCCTTATAACTCCGATGCCATGAATATTAACTTGGTTACTATTTTTCTACTCATCATTGGATGGTTCGATTCGATTCGCTTAGGAGGGCTGCCCGATTGATTTGTGGTGGTCAATAATTGTTTATCCAACCCTTAATTTCCATGCCATTGATATAACTGTTCTTAAAAAATGTTTACGCTTTACGTGAAATGTGCAATTTAGGTTCAATAAATAAAGTTAGTCTCGGAAATCTTAGTTCCGGTAGAGCGTTTGACAATGGATGTACCTGCTTTGATTCCTGCCAAGGAGTGGTAAACGATTTACGGGGCCAGAAGACTGACTGTGTCTGCAATGTTAGTTTTTTTTTTTTTTGTACAACTTTTTAACTCCTCTCTCTCTCTCTCTCTCTCTCTCTCTCTCTCTCTCTCTCTATCTATCTATCTATCTATCTATCTATCTATCTATCTACCTTCTTTTCTATTTTGAACATTGATCAAAATTTATGGTCGGCTCCAAGGATTTGCAATACATAATTACTTGTTTTATTAGGCACCTCGACTCGCACCAGAGCTTGAGTTCATTCGGGCACTCATAACAATTGGAAAATTGCTCGGAATAATACCGACGAAGGAGGGAAAAACTGTCCAGCTCGTCGCCGAGTTGAATACATTGAATTTAAATCTGCCGGCAAGAGTGTGGGTACCGTTGCACTCGACCGTTCCTCATCACATTGTCAGAGTTCCACCTCAGTATGCTGCTGTACTGAATAGCAAAGACAAAGCAAGTGAACTTATTAAATAATTATATTCCCTGCCCGTGTTTGGCTGGATCTCCTTTAGCTAGACAATAATACGGGCACAATTACGATCTCTATTATTTTACTTCGAAGGCAAATACTTTTTCGTATGGATAAATAATGTCATCCGTTCTTTTTTTTTTTTTCTTTTTTTTTAGGCTCCGTACATCATATATGTAGAAGTTCTCGAAGTCGATGATTTGTATACGTCACCAGTGCCAACTAAAATAATGGGGAGTTCATTACGACATACAAAATCGGAAGAAAATTTGACGGGCGGTGAAGCACCCAATAAAACTAATGTGCCAAGCGAAGAGGCTCAACAATCCTCACCGATTGCGAAACAAACTCCAGTCAGAACAAATTATACAAGGAATCCCGACGTATCCTTTAACTTCATTGACGATGATCCCAACGACTGCTGGAGTCAAGAAGATGACGAAATCACGCAACAAGTAATAGAAATATACTAATTATGAATTTTCCTATTATAAACCGAATTCATTAAACGCTAAGATTCATCGATTTACAGAATGACTTTGAATTTTTAATCTCCTACGCAATTCAATATTTACAAGTAGAAAGTAAATTTGGTTTTTGATATCGTAACTTAAATCTTAAATAGTCCCCAGAGCGGTAGATAACTTTATTATTCTTAATTTGAGCTCAAGGCATTCCTTTTAATTATTATATTAACAGAATTAGTATTTGGAGTGAGGAAAGGAAATACCCGAATAATTAATATTGTTAAATTTGAACGCATTTATAAGCAAAAATCCATTCTATTGCATACGGATTATTATCATTAATAATAAGACTATCACCAGGTGAAATACAATCCGTCATGGGCTTGCAACTAACGAGCGCGTATATATTTATTTTTTCAGTATTTACAGCTTCGGAAAACAAAGGACAGGGACACGATATCGCAGTTAAGCCAGGACTCGTCAGACAGTCGGGAGCCGGTTTTCGTTCCCGGTGACATAAAGAGACGCTTGACTGAAATGGCCGCGGCGCCGAAGGTTACGTTCAACCACGATCCGGAGGATCCGTCGGCTGCCGTGCTTAAGGAACCCTGGGAACAAAAACAAAAGCGTATACGGGCCTCGAGTCCCTACGGGCATTTAGCCTCTTGGCGACTCCTAGCGGTGATCGTCAAGTGCGGCGACGATCTTCGACAGGAGCTTCTTGCCTCTCAACTCCTAATGATGCTCCAAAGGGTTTGGCAAGAGGCCTGTCTGCCTCTCTGGCTGCGTCCATACAAGTGAGTTCTCACTCGCATCTCTCCGTTCGTTTTCTACTTTTATTACATTACAACATTTCTTTTAATAAAACCGAACCTCTTAACGCTGCCAATAAATTCAATTCAAATACATATATATATATATATGTATATATAAATGTCATTTAATTCGCCTTTTAGAATTCTCTGCCTCTCGAACGATAGCGGACTGATTGAGCCGATATTGAACACGGTCTCTCTGCATCAAGTGAAAAAGCATTGCCAGTTAACGTTACTTCAATATTTCGAAAAGGAATTCGGACCTACGGATTCCGAGGCCTTCCTCGACGCACAAAAAAATTTTGTCCAGAGTTGCGCGGCCTATTGCCTCGTGAGTTACCTGATCCAAGTCAAGGATCGCCACAACGGCAACATTCTGCTGCACAGCGATGGCCATCTCATTCACATAGATTTTGGCTTCATCCTCTCGACGTCGCCCCGCAATCTTGGCTTCGAAACGAGTCCCTTCAAACTGACTCCAGAATTCGTCGAAGTTATGGGCGGCCATCAGTCAAAGATGTACGGCGAATTCAAGACGTTGATTTTACAAGGCTTGATAGCCGCGAGAAAGCACATGGACAAAATAGTGAATCTCGTTGAAATAATGGTGTCAGGTCAGTTTTATTTATATCCCTTAATGTTCTATGTACATATTTATACATTACGGAGCTTCTCCATGAATTTCATATATATATATATATATACATGTATATAATGAATTAATAATGTGTTTCAATTTTGTAATCGCTTGCAGGCTCTCAGTTGCCGTGCTTCCGTAATGGCGGTGCATCGACAGTTCAAGGGTTGAAAAATAGATTTCACCTTACTCTAACGGAAGATCAGTTGCGCAAGCACGTTGATGACTTGGTGGAAGGAAGTCTACACTCGTGGTCGACGAAGCTCTACGACAGATACCAGTACTTTGCAAATGGCACTCTTTAAGCGTTACCATCTGCATACAAATTATCCTTTCGATTCTGCATATCTACCGAGATTTTTGTAAAAACAGACTGTTTAAAATTTCGTAAACGCTTCTTCGTCATTTCTAAACAGATACACTTCATAGCATTCCAGAAGCCAAAAAGAAAAAAGAAAAAAGCAAAAAAAAAAAAAAGAATAGAGAGAAAGAACAAGTATATCAATGAGTATCGAACAGTGGACGAAGACTGAAAATATTTAGTATTTCACGTGTCGCAGTTTTAAGTTCTTAGAGGAGAAGAAAATTGTGGAAAAAAGAAAACACTTCCGATCAACAACCGCAGCAACAATACAAACAATTAATAATAATGAATAATAATAATAATAATATTAATTAATCATAATAAATAATCGTAATAATGATGATGATGATGAATTGTAAAAATGTATAAGTAATAATTTGGTGAATAAAATGGAAGTAACGCGAGGAATCGATGAAATCAAAGTGAACGATCGGCAGTTTAAATAATATAAAGATAATAATTACGTTTGACGATAGTTTTGAAGAAGCGTTCGTTTTTGTTACATAGACTTTGGTATGTATGGATATTTTGACTGACGCTACAAGGTGTGTTACAGATCCGAGACGAGATGATGTAAATCTGTAGCATTATAGTTAAAAACTCTTGTTGTCAGAGTAATTTGATGAAGGTGCCTTATAAGTAGAAATCGAAAATGAGATCGATAGGAGTTGGAAAAGTGCAGTGTATTCAATTGTTCGTCGTTTCAAAGAGGACAATCTGCTATTTGTATATGCGTCTATGCATATTTATATACATATGCATATATATGAATATACACATGTGCATGTATATAGATTCGTAAATTAGAAAGGAAAAGAATTTCATCAGTATATATATATATATATATATATATATATAGTTACGACTTGGTGAAAAACGACTCGATGAGTGTGTGAGCGCGAATGAATAACCACGGAGATCCTGAGACTAAGGGTAAACGCAGAAAATACATAAAGAAAAGAAAAATAAAAAACGAAAAGAATAAAGGAAAAAAAAAAAATTAATAATGGGAGACGAATACTCAAAATATTTCCTACTTTATATATGTATAAATAAATAAATAAACTAAATAAACTAAATAAACTAAATAAAGCGTTAATGCTGCTATTTACGGTAAAAGTGTAATTCCAACAGAGTTAAAACAGCAATTAACCGTAGTAAACTTTTTAAATTTGCAATCGTAAGTTTTTGTATGTTCTTAATACATAATTTCATAGTTGTAAAATTATAAGAAGCGCCAAGATAATGTATCTTAGTTAATGAAAGATAGTTATTTAACGAAGAAAGCTAAAAACGGTAAAAGAGCGCCGAGTATGCGATTTTGCATTTTCGCCTCATGTTCAAGCGATGAAGTTAGGCTTTAAAGAAAGAACTTATTATTGTACATATATATATTATTGAAATTCATTGTTTAGCATGTAATTGCAGATGAATGTGCAAAGCTTAATCATAGTCACGGGTGGACAAGTCCAAGTTTACCTTCTCTCGTGAGGTTCTGTTAAGCCCCCGTGACTTCAAAGTGTCTTATCTCCTTTTCTTCTATCTTTGTTGTCTCATTGATCAACGGACAGGCCAGCGATGTTATTGTAACAAGCGTGTATACATGGCTTTACACGAAACGAAATGAAAACGAAAATGTGAAAAGAGAAAAAAATATACAAAAGGGAGACATGTTCCTATTTTTTGTGGATTGAGAAGTCTTCTCGTAGCGTGAATTTTGTCTCTTCGTTATGTTTCTGGTCTGCCTCGTTCTTTTGCCTCATTACAAGCTATTAATGACATTAAATACCGAATAAATATAAATCGCAAGTACATCAAATGCTCTCATTGTCTTCGTATATTTTATTACTCCTATAATATATAATTATCTCTCTCTCCCCCTCGCTCTCTCTCTCTGTGTGTATGTTCTTTTGACAAATTATCCATCAAGTCTCACGCGTATAAAAATATTTATAACAAAACGAAGAGAAAAAAAATAGCCTGTAGAAGTAAAAGATTTTTTTTTTTTTTTTTTTTTACATGAATTAAAATCATTGTCTTTTGTCCAAGTATATTTAACACAACATTTATAATAATCAATAATCAATATTTAATAATAATAGTAATTTTTCAATTGAATGCATCAATTATCACAACAATAAAAGTATAAAGTCCATGCGAAGATTTTCATCGGTCAAAATAAAATGCAGAGATTATATATTATGTTCATTCGTACGTCGAGTTCGGTAATGTAAATACTTTTAATTTACTTAAATTATTTAGTAATCATAGTAATCAAACAATTTTATAAATACGTTAGATTATCAGTCCTCGGAATACATATTCTTCAAAAAATTGATACGATACGAAATACATGCATACATGCACAAGCGGACTTTATATATATATATATATATATATATATACATATATACATATAAATATTTCGTACAATAATGAGATTGACAGTATCCGTTGTGCAGAAGTTGTGCCAGCCAGTCTTTTCATTGACCCCCCCTTAGCATTGGGGCGATCTCCTTTTTTTCCCTTCCTTACCCCTCCCGCCCATCCTTCTTTCCCATCAGAATTTCAATCAAGAGCGTCGTGAATACAATGTCATTATTCGGTTAAGTAGCTCCGACGAATCGTGGGAGATAAACTAAATAGATAGTCACGCAAAATATCACATTAGAAGCCACGGGCTTTTGAGATACCCGGTAAAAGTTATTTTCCAAATTAAAATAACGCGTCGGTTATCTGGATATCCTGATTCCCGGGCACTCGTACCCTCGACTACACTAAACTAAAGCAACGGGTACACAATATAAAACGTTCGAGTTTAATGTGCTAAGTACCAAGTACCTTAAATTGAAGTTAATTTAAGCGAAATCTATCGCGGCAGGGGCAAACGATTGAAATTAATAAGGGATGAGAGATCAGAGCGATCGCTTTTAAGAGACTGTAGCTTGTTGACGGTGGTTTGACGGTTTTAATGACGCTTGCATGACGGGTAGCACGGCGGTTGAGTCGAACGAGCTTCAGCGGGAAAATCTTTTCACCAGGTGATCCGTGCCACAAATAACTGCCGCTCCTTATATTCTGGATAGCTGCTGCAGGAGATTCGAGGGCAGAACCGCTTCCAGCTTATCGAGGACGTAATGAAATGGTAGGGAGAACCAGGCGAGCATAGCCCTCGCGACGACCCCCATGGTGTCAGGGTACTGATACGTGAGTAATGCCACCAAGGCGGTGAAGGAGCACAGTCCGGCGGTGAAGAGAATGAAGAAGGGCAGCTCCTTTTTCGGGTAAACGCTCACGTCGTGGAAGGAGGGCAGAAGCTCCCGGTCCGCGCATTCCGTGCACGTCGGATAAGGATAGAACAAGTGTCCCCTTTCCAGCGGATAGGGCAGCATTCTGAATGTGCCTTCCCACGTGCAGTGCAGCAGGTTCAGCGCGCCTTCCATTTGCTTCCAGTGAGGAAGGTGAAAGAAGGCATAAGCTATAGCCTCTGAGTCTCCTCTCTTGAGTACGTGCTCAGGCGGTAGTATGAGTGGTTTCATTTCTAACAGGTACTTCGGAACGTGTGGATTGAACTCGACGGCCCTGTGAATCGCCTCCACGGCTGACATTTCTGCTGTCGTTAATCCCCTTTTACTCGCAATGTCCGGAGAAAATTTGTCCGCCACTAACCTCGCTTTCAACAATGCCGCCGTATAACATATCGTAGCTGATTTTGGCAAGCTTATGTCGTCATATTTAGCCAGCACTGCTTGTACGTCTGCGTATGCCTGCATTTCTAAAAGGGCTTCTATCAAATTCTCGTGGATATTCAGCACATTCATTATGGGAGGTACTTCTTTAGTCAAATCTCTGAACATTTTTACAGCTTCTTTTAATTTACCTAATTTTCTGGCACACATGGCCAGCCTCCGTTTCACATAAATTAAAACATTTGTGTCCCTTCTGTGAATGGCTTCGGCAATGGAGCCTTGGTGCTGAGTATTTTGAGATTTTCTATAATTGTTCTCTGCTACTTTGAGTGCCTGTTTAAGAATCTTTTCTGCTTCTAATATAGTTGTCGCTTCCTCTTCAGCCAGCAAGATGTAAGCGGGTGCGCAATCTGGATTACGTTCTAGAGCATTGTGAGCTGCCTTTATGCGTACCACCGGACTGCGTTCCCTCCATGCGGTTTGCATGATTTCATATTCTGCTTTGCCCGTATCCCCTTCACAGGTAAAAAAGGTTTGATGATCTTGAGCAGACAGATTCATGTCATAATAGGTTAACGGCTCTTTATTGGTAGCCCAATAAAACCTCTGATACTCTGCACCTCTGAATAAATTAATTGGATTTCGCCAGACCTTACATTCAGGCACAGTTTGTTGATTGGAAGAATTTGAATTGCTTATATTTGAATTATTACTATCTGATCCGGAATCTCCACCACCGATCCACGGGGAAATGTGATTTAAAGATACTTGCTCGATAAAAGATGTACCATATTTTTTAAAGTACCACCATTCAAAAATTAAAATTATCCCTGATATGAGTGAAGACGTTCCTGTAAGAGCCACATAAAATTTTGGTGTTAGTGTATTCAAAAACATTGTTGAGTCCCACATGCTTGTAAATAAAAGGGCCATTTAGATACATAAAATTGTATTTTTAAACCCAATGCTGTAGCTTAATGTCTGTCCACAACACTGTATATCTGCAAATAACGAAATATATTGAACAATAAAGATAAAATTCTTAAATGCCATAAAAATCTCTCTAATATTAATTTAAAAATAAATACTTGAGTGCATACGGTATTATTTTTTTGAAAATAAAATATTCGTTATTTTTATTCACTGTTTCTCGTTATTCGAATTTAAAAAATTCGAAATGTGCTTTGTGTTATTACTGTTATTATTATAAAACAGTAAATTATATTTACTCACATTATTTAAATTCCTATACAAATAGTATTGTATTTACGGACAATATCAGAAAATAAAGGGAGGCGATCTATATTTTTCACATACATTTATATCGTATTATTACTGTTATTCTCGATTAATTCAGTCTCACATTTTCCCCAAGTCTAAGTTATTTCTTGGGATAAAGGAAGCTAGCAGACTGATAGTCATTGATCAGTAGTTTAACAGACGTAATTCCAGTTGCTCTGTAAAATCTAAACTAATGCACTATAGCACTATAAGTAAACCTTTTTCTGGTAAGTTCCGAAAACGTGCTGTTAAAGCATTGTTGGCGGCCATATTAGAATATGTCAAAGCGCTATAAATTAAATACATTTATTCGCACAATTTTCTTGCCGAGTTTTTTTAAAGATTATTTAGTAATTTTTAACGATAAAATTATGCTGCATTAATGCAAAAGAAGCTTTCTTTATTTCAAGACGCGTGATTAAATTTAACTTTTTATTATATTGTTCGTAAAATACTTATTTCGATAATAAAATGATACTTTATTAATAAAATTTTGTCCACGGAAGATTGTATTTCAAAACGATTTAGTTAATTGGATTTAGTTAATTCGGAGAGGTACTTTTTAATGGTCAATACTGTTGAGGAATGAGAACGAGGACTAATACTAATGAACTAAGGCACTAAAACATGCAATATATTACATTAATTTTATAAAAATATTGATCTTTACTATCGCATGCTTAAGGTTAGTCAAACTTTTAAAGATTTTAGTATATAAATAATAATATAGGGCTGGAATCAGTGCTATCCTTTAAATTCTACGAATCTGTTAAATCGAAATGAATCGAAAATCATAGACAATCAATGTAAAGAAATATATTTAGGTGGAATAATAAAGTAAGAAGTAATATCAATGACATTAATATAAAAAAAAAAAAAAAAAAACAAATATACATCGTACAATATTTTTAACTAATCAAATGTGATTTTTTTTTTTTTTAACAACGAACTGTATATTGTGAGTTTATTGCACAAAATAAGTGCATAATAGTACAAAATGATTAAGGCATGTTTATCATAACGCTGATTGAATGCCATTATAATCTCGAAGCATTTTAAGTAGTTATAAAACAATAGAAAAATTAAAACAAGTTTTTAATTAATATGTCCGTTCTCGTATATATTTTTTAATTGTGCATGTGTTGCTGCTGCTCTCCACAGTAGAAAAATAATCTTCATGCGATGCATAACATTTTGTAAAAGTATTTTATATTTGATTTTGGCGACACATTATTAACGATTAAGCAAATAATTTACTTCCATAACATGATATTCGTTATCTATACAATTTTTATTTCTTATTTTAGCTTATAACTCTTGTGTTTTTTTTTGTTTTTTTTTTTTTTTTTAAGTATTTTTGCCTTCAGTTTTTAATTAACGAAAATGTAATTCAAAGAATCGCTTTCCTGCCAATGCTCAGTTCCAATAATTCTCACTGTTTGCTATATTATATTGTTTTTATCGAATTGTATTATTCTCGACGTGCATTTTCATGGAAAAGTGTATAAATTGTAACGAAATTTTCTAACGAATTTTCTCGCATGGAAATCTAAATAAATACGTAACACAATAAAAAAAAAAAAAAAAAAAAAAAAAAAAAAACTAAAAAGTTTTGTACACATAAAATCTTGCTTTTTGATAATCAGAATTGAGTATTTTTAATATTTTCAAATTCAAAATTAAAAAATCCCATGTGAAAGCTAATGATGGAGAATTTGTACATCAGAGTTCCCTCTCTTATTCCATATTGTCCCGACATCCTCTTATTCTCTCACTCGATGGTGCCATCACCGCAGTTTTCATATTAGAGCTTAGAAGGAGAGGTTACGTGAAACGGTATTCATATTTAAAATAGACATGCGTTCGAATGCTTGAACTAGCCCTTTTAAATTACATTAAAATTCTCGATGCTACAATGATCAATATTACAGCGAAATTATTGAATGGATCGACATTCTTTACTAGTGAAACTATCGAATGTCTAATTACATTCAGCTGTCCAGAGAAAACATCTCTTGACAAGGCCGAAAGCAATGAGTTGGTTTATCTTTTTAACGGCACTAAACATATTTTAACAGAAAACTCTTACCTCTCACCTTTAATTATTATTTATGATTTTTATTCAGGGGTTTGTATGAAAATCTTGCATGGGCCAGTGCTCAGATACATTGTCAATGCTCGATAAATGAAAAATTTATAATTGGTGAAAAAGTCAAAGAAAATGCTAAACCAACTACAGGGAATACTGGTATGTCATTCTGTAACTATTCTGTTTCTATTTTAAAAAATTTCTAATTTTTCGTATTGAATTAATAGATACTACTTTTGCCCCATCATCGTGTGATAATGGACATGACATATTAAATACAAAGCCCAAGATATTGTTTTGTGATTTAAAAATATTACCAGGAGAAAGCAAGTCTTGTGGGTGAAACCTTTAATTTTAATTATCATTTAATTATTTTACCTATTGCCTAAGATTTACAGTTCATTTTTTAATTTTAGACACTTATAAAGAAATGATTCCATTTAATTCTCCTCCATCGTATAGAGGTCAGGCTGTTAAATATTCATATAAAATAACTATAGGCACTCAACGTGTTAATTCACAGACTAAATTATTAAGAATACCCTTCAGAGTGTTGTCTTTAAAAGGTATAACATTTTATTAGTATTAAAAAAAAACACTATTTTAAAAGAAAGTTATTAAAATATTATGTTTAACAAAGAAATATATTATTCAAGAAATACCTGTGGCACCAGCTAGTAATGACAGTGCTGAAACACAGCCTATTAATCCATTTCTGGAAATACCGAAGGAAACACCCGTTGAACTTGCCATGCAGTCACTTCAGGTAATTACTTTGTTTTATAAATTTTTTATTTAACATATAAAGAATAATAATAGTAGTAATAGTAAAATATTATTTAACATTCCAGAATATAACAGCCAGGCGTAGTCCAAATTTTTATAACATAACAAATGGACGTGGCAGTGTTGTAAGATTTTGCCTTTTTAAAAATGCTTATAAACTTGGTGAAGATATAGTTGGAAGTTTTGATTTTTCAAATGCAACCGTATCCTGTACTCAAGTATCTGTTACTCTTCAATCGGAAGAATATATTGTCGAGGATTTCAAAAAAGGAAAGTTTCCACCTGCATTAAGTAGTTACAATAAACACCACGAAGTCGTTATTGGTTTTTTATGTACACATTTAATGTTGCCAATTCCTTTTCACATTACGCCGGCTTTTAGTAGTGAATTGGTTAATTTGAAGTGGAGGTTGCATTTTGAATTTGTAACAACAGTGAAACCTATAGAATTTCCAAATGAACAAACTATGAGCTGGCAAGCACCATCGAGTGTAGATGTTGAAACAATGGTTTGGGATTTACCAGTGCACATATATTCAACAATGATCCCTCCAAATATTACACCGCTAGTGCAAAATAGTATAGTGGTTTGAAACAATATAAATATATTTTATTATTTGTACATAAATTAATAATGTAGCTATTTATCAGTTGCAAAAACATTTATTGAAATGTAACATAAATTATATTTTTCTAATCGAAAACTAGTGGAATAATTTTATAAAAAAATGCAGTGTTTTTTAATGAATGAGATATTTTTTTAAGAATTCATAAAAATTTGTTAATAAATAATAAATATTTAACATGTACATAGTAATTAAAACAAATGATACTAAAATAATTTTTATAAGATATAATAATGAAATTGAAAGAGAATAATTTTGCTTAAATATGAAGGAAATTCAATAAAATATATAAATTTGAAGATATTATTGGTAGAATGGTTTCCATTTCAAATAAATTGAAAATATATTTGATTTCAATAGAAAACAGTGAAATATTCCAGTGAATTGTATAGATTCAAACTATAATACTATTTAATTTTTGTTATAAAATGTTGCTTATTGTAGAATTTTAATAATAATTACTGATTCATTGATTATTGTAAAACGAGGTGCCAAAATTTAAAGAGTATTTCTTTAAAATTAAAAGTAATTATAAGGTAAATGAAGGGGCAAAGTACAAAATAATCACGATTTATCATCGTCTACATGCAGTAATATATTTTAAATTTTTGTAAACAATAAATTTCAATCAAATAATATAATTTTAATTTATATGTCTTTTATTAGAAATTAATTTCGTAAGAACTTATAATTATATAATAATTATAATACACAATAATGAATCAAAATTGGCGTATAATTAATTACTAAACGACGTTTAGTATCTATTCATTATTATTCTTTTAAATAGAAATGAAATGATGAATAAGTGAAATTATAAATTTCACATTAAAGCAATCAAAATAAATTATAAGAAAAAATATTAATTTTTTAATTTATTACACTATTCTATTAATTTAATTTCAATAACGTCTTCTCTTTAATGTCAAGTTAATTGTGAATGTTCAAAAAAGCTTCGTTCTAAATGATAAAGAAAAATTGATATTCGATTTTGGCATTGTATATACTTGAAAAGACATGAAACTATAAATTCAGCTGCTCTGAAAAACTTGTTGAAACTAATAAAATATTCAAACGGTTTTTCAACATTTCTTTCAATATCATTGGAAGTAGCTTGCATTTATAGAGATTGGATCTGATTAATGATAATTTTTTTACGTGACGTATTAACGATCGTACGTGAAATGTCCGAAAGACTTTATTTATAAGATGAGCTTATAAAAAATTTTAATTGTACATTTACTTTGTAATTGTATTGTAAAGATTTTTTTAAAAATTTACCAAAAAAGTATACCATAGTCGACGATAACAATAATGGGCAAACAATGTATACATGCTTTATGTAGTATATGTTTTGTTTTGATAAAGCGTGTAAAATAATATATTTGTAATAAGTTTTGTTACATTTTACAATAATTATAATAGGCAATGAGAAACATACATATATATATATATATATATAAAAATTTACAGCAATAAAATATATCTTATTTATAACAACGTATTCTTTCATGGCGTTTTAATTATACTTAAAATATTTATCAATAAATGAATAAATCCCATCGATCAATAATTATAATAAATTTCAAGTACGTTAAAGTGCAAAAAATTACAAATTAATTTGTAAAATACTGTAGTTGTAACGTGGTGATTGTAAAGCTCAGTCGTTGAAACGAATCGTAGAATTCACGATGAAAAAAGGATAAAGAAAGCTTTATTTTGGCTTTATTTTGTGAAAACAGGGCGTGAAAACAAAAAGTATTCGGAATGAATGTACATTCGGTGTAGAATAGATTAAACTAATAAGTTTTGCCATACGGAAGCTTCAATCGATCGTGTAATACGACAAAAAGGAAATTGAAAAGAATATATCTATTTTATTACTATAGTTTAATCTTTGGGATAGTTTTCGTTAATGCGAATGAGCAATAAAGTTGCCCTTATAATCTTTATGAGTGCCATTGTTTTACCAATACGCGACATACTTTTGATAAAAGGATCATCCTCTTTCGGAAATTCTAGGTCTAGGACACGCGTTCGGGCGATAGTCTCTTAAATGGGAATATATAAATAGAGTATAGAGTATAAGGACTTTGGTAATACGTTGGCTTATGTACTTCTTTCAATTTTCTCCCAGTGGCTTTGTAAATGGCTTATTTGTAGGTGAAGCGATAGGATGCAGACGAAGGGACGAGGAGGCCTTAGGACCTCGAGCTGTAGGCGTACTGCTGGGGATGTTGCTGGGGGTGTTGCTGGGGGTGTTGGTGCGGGCGATGCTCGACGTGCTGTTGTGGTTGCTGGTGCTGATGCTGGTGCTGGTGCTGGTGATGCTGCTGCTGCTGCTGCTGCTGCTGGTGGTGGTGGTGGTGCTCTGGATGCTCGAGGCTGGGAAGAGCCCTGAGGGGCGGCAAGGGGGTAGCGTTGACCGGGCCGAGCCCGAAGGCCGGATGGTAGTCGTAGCGGTAGTAGGCGTAGCCGTCCCAGCGGGGGTGTCGGCTCGATTGGGCCTCGACGTAGGGGCTGGTCGTCGGTGCCGGGGCGAGGTAGGCCGGGGTCGGCAGCGGGTTGCTCGGCTGTCGGCTCTCGGCGACGCTCGCCGGTGTCGTGTAGGCGTGCTGAGGCTCGAGGAGGCTCTGCAGGTGTCTGATGTACGTGATCGCGTGGCGCAGGGATTCGATCTTGGAGAGCTTTTTCCCCGGTGGCTTGCAGATCGGCAATTTCGAGCGCAGCAGCTCGAAGGCCCGGTTCATGTCACGCATGCGCGTGCGCTCCCGGTCGCAGGCCGACTTTTTGTAATCTGTAAGCAATAAGTTACTCGTCGCTTCGATAGTCCATTCGATCACCGTCACACCATCGCCGAGACGTCCCGGATCAATCAATGACGGGCCGTGCTTAAAACGGAAGTTCCCTTATTCAAGAGACAATTCGTGTACGTACATGTAGTACACGTATGCATGTGTATGGAATGAGAATTAGATTATTGAATAATTAATACGAGATCCTATAAAATTCTTGATGAATTAAGTATCAAATATGATAGGGAAAGAAACCTATACATCTTACGAAGAATTACGAAGAAAAACAAGATTAGGCTGCAATTCATAATAAAATAGCGCAAGCTCGTTACCGTGAAGTTGGTAAGCTTTGATCTCTTCTAGAGCTTTAATTTAATGCTGCCTAGGACCTAATGCGCAGCGCCTCGGAAGCGAAGCCTTTCGTTTCTCCTACTATACGAGCTTTCGTAACATATTCAAAAAGCTGTAAATAATATAAGTGGCGTTGGGGCGAGCGGTGGGGAGTGGGGGGGGGGTGGATGGATGGATGGGAAACTGATGATTCCAGGGCTCGGGTCAAAGTTTCGTAGTTTATATTGCAGGTTTGCCACGAATATTAACGATTTATCAAGCACCGAAGCTTGATAAATCGATGCGATCCATGCATGTGATCTAAGCATGTAATCGTCAGTAAATTGAACCCTCGGGCTACTACTGTCCTTGTGTTGAAGCAACAACACCCTCGTAACTTGTAGATCTAGGTAATAATAACTTTGGACCAGATAGGATGGATCGTCGCTTTACTCATTTTCAAGTACATTAAGTAAAAGCATAATGGGTTTAAAGTAGCGCAATTAAAGGCAATGCGGGCTTGAGTTTGATCGAGGAAACTTTGGTTAAGGAAAAGTCATGGGATCAACGAGGACTTTAAAAGGAGTTTAATGCTTGCTACGTCATTAGTCACGTGTTTATAACGACTGATCAGAATTGTACGTGAAAAGTTTTTAACGAAACTCTTAAGTAAATTGAGCAGTATGTCTTCGTAATTGATAAGTTAATGGGCCGAATGAAGACATTCGGTCTATGGACGTTGTATTTGTTAATGTAATCGATGTTGGTGTGTGGAGGTATATGCATAAGTATAGAAGATTGTGAAATGTTGGGTAGACGTTGGAGGTCGGGAGCGCGAGCCAAAACAAAACTAAGGACATAAACTCGATTATCTCGTATTAAATAAAGCGCTTGAAGTATCACGAGGCGGAAAAGAAGTAGAGCTGCGCATAGTATGAGAATTTGCATAATCATAAAGTACAGAAGCTGTGCACTTGAGTTAAATATTATGAGGGTAATTGAATAGGGTGAATAAGCCGGGCCAGTCCAAGCGGCTTACATGGGAAATAAAAAAAGTTACACCCGAAGGATTTTACTGGATTACCATAAACGATTAAAGAATCATTATCGTTGTTGTTGTTGTTGTTGTTGTTGTTATTATTATTAATAATATTTGTTAGCCGGCTACGTCAATGACGGAATGGATAAATAGCCGGTCTATTGACTCTTCTATTTCGTATATTGTTACTTTTGAAAAGCATTAGCATAGCTTTCATTCGGGGAGACGGTGAATTTACCCTTGTTTTCTGAATGACTCAATCAACGGAATTATTTCTCACTTTTTACGAGAGCACTTTTTTAATTAATGAAATAACTATGCAAGATTTACGGGACTTTTTAACGAAACATTAAACGAAATCATTGGTACACTAAAGCCGAAGAAACTTTTTAATATATACTTCGTTGTAATAAGTTCTAAAAGCTAATGGATGAATGAATTAATGAAGTTATTCGTAGATATTCCTGTTACGTTCCTAAAGTCATTTCATGTCAATTTGATCAAACGGTGACGTTCACTGAATTCCGTTATCGACTAACGATACGGTTTTATGTAATAATTTGTATAAAATTTACATGCTTATAATAAAAAGCGGACTATAGTTTTTAGATAATAAATAAATAAATAAATAAATAAATAAATAATAAATAAGCGTATGTCCTAGATAAAAAAAATTGTAATGAGCAATAATATCATTCACTGAGGCGATCAAGCATTTTAGCCCTCCTACGATCCCAAGATATAAGTATACTTGAAAAAGAATATTTAAAGAAAAGACGAATTTCACAACAAACTCTTTAAGCATAACTATATGCAATAAAATTTTCTTTGAAACAATCGATTATAATAATGACGTTTCATTTAAAACGATATGTATATTGGAATTCCTGAATCTGCCGGCCGATCAATCGTTTTCTATTTTAGAATGAAATATAAAATATTAGCTCAAGTCATGGTCTAATAGAAATTTATAAAAACAGTTCTTTCATAATATAACAAATAAACTTGAACCTACTAATTAATAATCTTTTGATTCCGTATAATTTATTACTTATTGGCTTAAATTTAGTTATTATTCCTTACACATGACTTAACAAATACTTTTGCCCTGAAATAATTGGTGATCGACGCGTGTAGTCGTATTATTCGTTCGTAATGTTATTAATAATAATATCAATAATTAACATTAAAATGATATAACCGTGAAGATAAATTTATACACTTTAATAATAGATACAAAATATATATTTGCATAATTTATCTTTCTACTATCTAGTGTTTATTTATTGATATTATCTCGTACTAAAATTTAAAAATTGATTATTAGCCTTAGAATAATAGATTACGGTACAAATATATCAATTAATACTATTTATAGCCTATGATATTAGAATTGTGTTCTACGCGCATTTATTTGTTTGGTAAAACGTAATTTTTTTTTTGGTAAGGTAGGAACTACTAAATTTAAATATACATATACATACCTACGTTTAAACCGAAAAACGTAATAAAAAAATTAAAACGTTAGCATTATATTTATCAAATGTATGTAAAAAATGAAGACGTAAAAATAAACAAACTTTATTAACCATGATGCTAATGCGACAATAATTTTTTATATATTTTGAATTCGAGTAATATATTATTTACATACGTCAGAAGTAATGAAAGAAAATAATTTAAATGGTCACCCGTAATATCACTTATTTTTAGCTAATGTAAATGTATAAGACGAAATCAAATTAAAGGTCGTATTAAAATAATATCGATTTATGTTAAAATGCCCGATTCAAGTGTATTCTTTTTAAGACTTCTTTTAAAATTCTTCTTAAAACGTAAAAAACTGATTTTATATGAAAATAAATTGATGAAATACAAATGAGGCAATGAACCCAAATATATATATTAATACATATTTAATATACAACATTCAGTATAATATGGACCGACTGGATTATTTTTAAAATAATTAGATTTAATATTATTTATTATCCGTGGGGTTTTCATTACACGTATATTCATGCATTTACCAAAACTCATTCAACATGTATAAATTTATCATTATGACGAGCGTATTCTTATTGTAAGTTAGAAATAAACAAATCTCAATGTTTGTAAGTAAGCAAAACTTGGACAAGCGGGTTAGAAATTGAATTTCTTTTGCAAATATTCATCACGAGTACATGCCTTGTCGAAAGACAAGAGTTATCAAAGCCATGTATTTTATGAATTTCAACAACTTCTTCTTTAGTTTGTTTCCAATATTTTCGTCAAGGAATTCGAGAAATATATTTGAATAAGTATTCGTAAAAGTACGATATAGCTTAAGGTAAATTGCATTTATTGTACATGTATTGTGAAACATTGATTAACATTGATCAAGAACATTTAATTATTGAAGGTAAAGGAAGGATAAGAAAATTTTTGTGCATATTGTTAAGGATGAGAAGATGCGATAACTATTAGATAAATGAGTTCCGGGAATACCGAATAATGAATTCTCTGTCTGTGTAAGCATGCGAATAGACTCTATGGAAGCCATTTACTAACGCTCGTATAAGAAATTAAATTAAAAAATTTGTACAACCAATGCCAGCAATTAAGACGCATTTACTTGTATGTAATTATTGATAAAAAAATGATTTAATAAATTTTCCCTCGATCTCTCAAATCTTATTGCGTACGTCCTTCTTTTCAGTCAGGAATCAATTGTTTAATGTTTATTAGTAAAAAAGAAAGCGGAGTTTCGTGATTCGGGAATATAAAACGAATTGTTGGCGATGATAGAAAAAAAAAAAAAAAAAAAACTAATGCAGATATTTCCATTAGAATCGCTGATGTAATAAGAGCCAAACTATCACACAAAATTAGGCAAAATTCGTTGTGTTATATCTGAAAAGGATCTCGCGAAATTATGATTAATTAAAATTCTAATTAATTTCTTGCTCTTTCCATTGTCATAATTTCACGAGTGGAATTTTATTTCAATTAACGATTCAATGTGAAATTGATAATCAACAATCACAATTCATTGGCAAACGATATCGTCAAGTTATGATTCAGATTTTTAAATTTGCCCTATTCTAATTTAAGATTAAGTTACATTCGGCTTTCCAATACATTGATTATTTCATTAAATATTTGAATGTCTTGTAATAATTTTTTTATAAAGTCTAACTCTAATAAAGAAATTATTCATAAAATTCGTAGGTTACAATCACTCAATGAAGGAAGATAACATATTGATAATTTACTTTTGTTTTTTGATTTACATTTTTACACGTACATTTCACGTCTTTATTTGGGAAACTACGGTTTAAACTCATTCGATCCATTCGTATTTATAACGTTATTTTTCTACTTCTTCTTTTTCTTCTTATTCTTATTCTTATTCTTATTCTACTACTTCTTCTTCTTCTTCTTCTTCTTTTAATAATAATAATAATAATAATAATAATAATAATAATAATAATATTGCGATATCTGTTATACGTCAGTAATGTTTGTGAATATTACTTATATCTGAATATATTATAAATTTTAGGAAAATTACTAATTGAGATTCAATGTTTTTTCCTTGTTTTGTAAAGATTCAATAATTGCTTCAACTATTTAATGATAAAAATGTAAATATGAAAATATTGTATAAAAGGTATGTATCACATGGACAAAACGAAATTATCTTCTCAGCTATTTGAAAATATCTATTAAAAAACAACATGAAATTTGTTAAGTCGAGAAATTATGCAAAGATTAGATAGCAAGTTTTTTTTTTTTTTTTTTTTTTACATACATACAGTTTTATTGTGAGAATATTGGCGCGCAATACTTATTTGATTAAAAGAATATTTTAAAGCGAAATACTATTTCATTGAAAAGTAGATTACTAGATTTTTTTTTTTCTATTAGATTACTAGATGTAGAAATGTATACATTCGATGTTAACAAACTTGCCCCTCCGACATTTTAAGTTATCAACAAAGCATAAAAATTTAAATATATAAAATTTTCTAATTTCATTAATTATATTCTTATATGTATATATTTGTGAGTTTCTTTGTATAACTTGTGATTAAAGTATTTTGAAGAATGTATTCACAGGTAAATATTTCATTTTCATAGTCAAATACATGTACGTGAAGGCAAATTCATGTAAAGGAAAAAAAAAAGTATATAAGAAAAAATGATAAATGACTGGAGATGAGAATGGCACGTACGTCGTAAAATTTATACGTATATTAAAATATTTTTTGAATTTTATGGAAAATAATCCAAAATTACGTCAATTTGAATTAAATTCTATCGTCCTAAAAGGGAAAAAGATGATTATTTAATGAACAAAAGCAACGATGTAAAAAAGTAGAAGTAGATAAGGTTAGTGTAAAAAAATAACGAATGAAATGTTATTTCCGACCGAGGTTATATAGCCGTGCGCGCGTGTGAGAGTATGGCTAGAATTCATAAATTGACGGGTTTAGCCGTCGCTCGGTCACTCTTACGCGCCGTCTGCTGAGCTTGACATGTTGTAATTGCTTTAAGCCCCGATCGCAGGAATGAAAATAAACGATACAATAGTATTTCCGGCAGCCGAAGACAATTCCTCGTAAAAATAAATAAAAAAAAAAAAAAAATGAGTTGCCTGGCGGTCATTCCGATCTTCTCCCCGACGTTATTGAAAAAACCTTGAGATGGACACGATTTCCCACGGAAGGTACCTCCACTTCTCGAACGTATGGCAGCCCTCGAGCGTGTGCGTCCGCTCCACGCAGACTAACAACCTGACGTATAAGAGGCCGGGGGAGCACCGACCGTGTGATAACAAACGAGCGCAAGAGCCGCGCAAGCTCAAGCCGTCGAGAGCGGTATGCACCAAAGCTCTGATCCGGAGGAGCAGCCCGAGTCCGAGCCGCAACTCGAAGTCGAAGCCGAAGTCGAAGCCGAAGCCGAAGCCGAATGCCAATTCGAATTCGTTCATTACGCAGTACTCATCGCGACTCTACTGCGAGGGACGGCCTAGCTCCGGGCGTAAATCGCGGCACCGGAGCTCTGCCACGGTCGCCGGTCTCTGGCGCATCGTCACCGACTTTTTTCAGAATCTCTTTAATCCCGGCAAGTCGAAGCAGTCCTACGAGGGGAAAAACGAGCCCCGATGTAAGAACACGTGCTTGTTCGCACGACAAGACGATGGCCTCAGGAGAGATTACGTCAAGAACATCCTCAAGACGGAGAGGCTCGAGGTCGAGAACGCCCGCTATCGGCAATTACTGCAGAAGGTCCTTAGCAAGCGGTTGATCGAGCCCGCCTCCTATGGCTGAGCCTCCTCCTTTCCCATGGACCCGTGAATCCGTGGATACGTGACCCGTGGACCCGTGGACCCGTGGACCCGTGGACCCGTGGACCAAACGCTACGATGCCGCGCCATTTACGCAGGACGAGCCCGAATGGCCCATAAAGATCCCCAACGAGTGGCTCGACTTCCCGGATCGCCTCCGCATCGCAACCACGTTCTCCCCAGGCTCATTCTTACATTACCTCCAGCCCGTACAAGTTTCTACCGACTTTCTGGAATTTATGCACACCTGCCCAAGGACCATTTTACCATGACAAGACAATCAAGTTATATTATATTTCTAACGACAGGCAAACATTTTTACCAAGTTCTAGCAGTTTCCTTACCGAGTTTATAAGATTACAAGTGCCACGGTGGACAAGGAAGTATTTTTTACAAGAATAAATGATCGGGACAATTGAGAGAGAGGGGGGGAGAGAGGGAGAGGGAGAGAGAGAGAGAGAGGGGGGGAGAGACTTTCGACGACTGGTTAAGATCCCCGGACACCGAGCCAAGCCCAGGAAAGAGATGGCAAAGATGATGGAGTACGATCCAAACCTTTTTCTGTCTGGGACGGCTCGCGCTGCAACGATTTCAAGCTTTTCTCCTGGAAGGGCTCCAGATGGGACTGAGAGTCGAGAATTTCCGTCTCGGGCAAAGGGACGAGGGATACTCCATGGGCGACCTGGTGGGAGCGTTGCTCGTACGCAGCGGCGTCCTGCCATCGCTTGCGTAAATTATGTCGACGGACAGCAAGATCCTCCTCGGTCAGCTCTGAAACGTTCGGCTCTTCAACACAAACCCACAACCATACCAATACCCATACCCATACCCGCACGCACATTTCCCCACGAGATTTTTTTAGACCGAGGAACCCGCTCGTTTCGAATCCTCTTTTTTCATACATTTTCACCGGCAACGATGTTTTTATAAATAAATAAATAAATAAATAAAAATAAATTAAATAAATAAAATGAAGCCATTTATTTGATTCGCGATTTTTCTTCCTCTTCTTTTCTTTTTCTTTATTTTTCTTTCTTTTTCTTTCTTTTTCTGCCTTTTATTTCTCTTCAGTGCTCGAGTCATCCAAGCGAGGAGTATTTAAATTACAATGTAATTGATAATTACAAGTTTGTCGTTCTCTTTTTATTTATATATTTATATCGATCGAGGCCATGAGCCGTTATGTTTTTAACGGTAGTCGGTAAACGTAAATATAATCAGTTAAAGCAATAATTTGAAACCTGAAAGGTGCTGGACAGTGTTTACGATGTTGTTTGTTCCGCTAAAAATGGATTCTTTAAGCTGAAGCTTTTGTTGTTGACGTTGCTGTTGCTGTTGCTGCTGCTGCTGTTGCTGCTGCTGTTGCTGTTGCTGCTGTTGCTGCTGCTGCTTCGAATTTTCATCTAGATCCAATATTATTGGCGATTGATTGTAACACTCCTCCCTGCCTTTGCTGTCAGGCTGTAATCAAAGCAAGAACCGATTCAACGAGATAGATTTTTTAACCAAAAAGCATATGCGCTCGTATCTTCTACTCTCACAACTTCTTCCTACATGAGTTCTTCTGAAACGAGGCAAAGTATTCATTATTTGGTAAAGTTGATAAAGTATCTTTCTATCTTTCTATCTTTCTTTCTTTCTTTCTTTCTCTCTTCTCTGTTGAAATATTCATATATCTATGAAATAAATATTATTTAGAATGTTCTTTCAATGATAGAATTATACAAATAGTTGATAGTCAATGTTCATTGGCGAAACAGACTGATATTGCAAATACTTTATAATATACGATGGAATTAATTGAAATGGTCAGATAACTCTGATATAATTAAATTGGGTATTACAAATCATTCCCAACGTTACGAGTTCCAACGTATTCGGTGGAGGCAAACGAACGGATCGTTAAATCGTCGACTTTTCTATCTGATATCGAGTTTAATTCAACGATTGGGAAAATAGAGAAGAAAACGGCTAATCGTTTAAGCTAAAGCTAATCTGTGCTTATTTGCTGAAAAAAATTGGTGCCCCCGTGGCCGAGGACGAGGACGAGTACAAGGACAAGGACGAGGACGAGGACGAGGACGAGGGCGTTAGGCGTGCAGACTTTATCTAATTACCTCGGGTTTGTTCGGAAATCGACTTTGGTATTTCTCAGAATTTCTTTCCATACTATTTTAACGGCCAGCCAATAATATTAATTATAAACAAAAGGATAAACAAATTGGTAATAAAATAAAATAAACTCGGTATACGCTCGAACAACAGACTCCATCTGCTCCCTTCGAAGCTTCTTCTTCGACTAGAGATATGTCTGTCCTCGGGGAAATGTAGATTAAATGCAGACAGTCATTATTAATGCCCATTTTATTCGTTTATTAAGTATTCAGGTGTTCAAACAGAGGCTCTCATGTAACCGGCGCTCGCGCGGGGTCGTATCTAAAATGTCGACTTTTTTTTTTTTTCAATAAAAGACGAATATTATGATAATGCAAACAGTAACGGGCCTGAGCACAAGCTCACGTCCTTGGCCGTTACGGCAACCAAGAGAGATAATAAATAAAATATGAATAATAAGGAAGGGAAGGGGCCGGTAGTTGCGAAATAAAAACAATTCCGTGTATCGGTAATATCGCCCGCCTTTGTCATCGTGCCATTAATTACAGAGGCGGGTCGGGGCTGCGACGCGCGGATTGAGCTTTTACGGGGTGGGGTGGGGGTGGGAGGAGGAGGAGGAGGAGGAGGAGGAGGGAGAAGGGAATACCACTGGCCCCCATCGCCCCCCCGCCCCTAACCGCTCGCGATTTTTCTCTCGATTCGAAAACGGTGACGGCGTCGAGGAGGGCCGAGGGTCATCCGGTCCTCGGGCTCATTGACCTATGCATGAGAGCCGCTGCTGTGGATGTTTGCCGACGTCTCTGCGCCCGAGGGACGAAGGGAAACGAATTAATATGAATAGAGACCGGTACAATAGACCCTTTTTTTCTTCTTCTTCTTCTTCTTTTTTTTTTCTTTCTTTTTTGTTCATGAAAATGCTCACGGAATTCGGGGCCTTTTCGGAAATTTGAATGATAACGAGATCCGAAGAAGATGACGTGGGTGTATTAAAGTCACTGCCTTTCTTATCGCCATTCGCTGTCTGTTTCTCAACTTTGTCTCTCGCTATCCTATCGATCATTCCCCTCGACCTCCCCTCAACATCCCCACAACCTCCACTCAATCTCCACTCAACCTCCACTCAACCTCCACTCAACCTCCACTCAACTTACATTGCAATGCTCTTTTCGCGAGCCTTGCTTTCACGCAGACTATGTCTAAACCTATTTATTTACATGCTCTCCTTACAAACTCTCATAAACAAAAGAATTTTTAATTTCTGCTCCTCTGCTTTTCATCGTATCTACGTTAGTGTTGTATTATTTTTTTTCCTTTCTTTTTGCTTTGTTTTGTTTTGTTCTAAGACTACGTTCGTACGAAAATTCTCCATAATAAATCGTAAATGGACTGTTTCATTTAGTCGACGCGTATAATAATTTCTTTCTAGATTACGAGATTATAATTTATGATTGTAATTAGCTTATAGGAAATACTTTCAAGCTGCTTTTACATAATGCAATTATTTATTACAATGAAACTTTGTGCCCCTCCCCCGCCTCGCCCTCACCCTCCAGCCGCCGCTACCGCCCCGACCATCAATACCACCATCATCCGACTTAACAAGAGCGTAAATAATTGATTATGGTACGATTACGAGATATTAATTATAAAGGTAGTCGAGGAAAAGTGTATTGACTCGGTAAAAGGATCGTGAAAGCTTGTAAGATTGAAAATACAGAGCGACGCAATCGTGCCATTATGCGGCGATTTTATTAATTAACGAAATCCCTCGGACTCGCATTCGGTTACAATACAAATGTTATTGTCCCTATCCCACTTACCCCTCGGAGTTTTACTGCATTCAATAATATTATTATTATTACAAAAGCCGGGACTGGATCATTAGGCTATCCGGTGCATTTGAAAATTTATTAAAAACGCTCGGGCGTACTCACGAATAACTTAAAGCAGTTAAAGCTTAAGGCGCGAGAAAGATGAAAAGGCCCAAGAGACTAATAGATAATCGTAGTTGTACTTGTAGTTTACGAAGCAAGTTTTTGAATACGGAAATCCGCGTCGTTGGCGATGACTGATTTAATAATGCCCGATGTAATAATGCATAGGATAATTAATAAGGAATAGGTAAAAAAAAAAAAAAAAAAAATAAGGAATAAAGGTCTATAAGGATCGCTGGCCTCGCTGATTACCCCTTCGATAACTGGATAAGTCTCTTCGGGGAAGAGTTATCGTCCGCTTCGGAATAATTGTAAGGATTGACCGTAGGAGAAATGGCTCGGGATACAGTTATAATTAAATGTTTCGAGCGAAATTAATAAAAGTAGAAAATCAGAGTCACAGCTTCGGGTAGGGAAAACATGCGGTAGATAGATACGTAGAGGTCCAGTGGGGGGGGGGGAGGGGAGGGTAATAATAATCGGAAGGAATCGTTGTTATCCGCAGAGTTGAATACCTTCGATTTCCCTTGTTATATAAAAATTAGCATTTTTGTGGGCAAGCCGAGACTTCGAAGGCCGCGGGAGCAATGTAAATAAACGTCCGGGGCTAATAGCACGCAATCGGGCTCTCGTTTTAGGATATTGGATTCGGATCGGAAAATGTCCCGAGCGCGGACGCTCGTCCCTGCCCCCCCCCGCCCCAACCATTCTCCTTCGCCGATTCAATATTATCTTCCAATCTTATGTTGGCGGGCCCTCTGATCGAGGTTAAAAAAAAAAAACGACCGATCCTTTTAAGATCTGGCAATGATCGACCCGGCTGATTCGATCCCTACCCTGCACTTGCGCTTATTAGCGTAATTTCTTTTTAATCGACGTAATGCCACAGGCGCGGGATCTACGAAGCCCGAGAATTATCCGACAGCTCTGATCCATTAAGGCTCGACTTTGCTTAATAACTCCGGCCTACGGAACGTTATAGCTTTTCCGTATGAAAACATGCTTAGAGAAATGGTGCGCCAGTGCACCAGTTCACCGACCACCTCCTCCTCTCTATGTAGCTCCAGTTAGACATTACCACCACCACCACCCCGACACGCACACTCAGCGGCGCATGCATAGTTGCATTCACGCGATTTCTCAGCGTGATTAATGTCCCTCGGCATTTACCTGCGCATATGACGCTGGAAAAACCGGCGGACTCTTTAACGCGGACTTCCGTAAACATATGCACATGCGTCTCTGTCTCTCTGCGACTCTCTCTCTCTCTCTCTCTCTCTCTATCTCTGTGTTGGGTGTGCGTGCGCGCGCGCGTTCGTAATGTAAGCACGGCACGCGATGATGCTTGCCTCGAGAATAATATTTCACGCTCTTACAGCATTTGCCGAAAATACTTTATCGAGATCGATCGCCGTTTCGCGAAACTCATAAATCATTCATTACCGAGATCATTCATAACCATTATTGCGCGTCCTTTCTACTTTCATTGGTAACATTTTAAAAAATAACACTTATTCGAGTTCATTACTAATTATATGTACTTTTCCATTTGGGGAATAATCCGGTACGTTAATTAGATCTATATGACTTTATTAATGCCTTACAACTTCTTTAACAACTTTCACTGCAAATTTAGTTAAATCGTTCACTTGTACAATTAATTTACGGAATCCGAGATTATAGCATTAGACCTCGTAAGAAATTTAAAAAGAAAAAAGAAGAATTCTTTTTATTACCCAGTCAAGAGTATATTATAATTAGAAAGAGAAAATTTAAGTCAGACTTTGACGAGTTAGATTCGGTTAGATTCTTAAATGTTTTATACGTATATCGTTGAAAAAAATCTATGCCCATCTCTCTAATAACATACCGCTCAAATGCTTGCGTAATTATTTCCATTATAAGAAATAAGAGATTACTGGCAAATAATGACGATTTTCACTCCCATTTATTATCATTACTTTCTACAAATATTTCTCCGTGCATAAAATTTAAAGCTGCCCAGCATGCTGACAATTAAAGTAATTGCAATATAATTGCAATTGGATGCTTGGAACGTTATAATATTTTACAGTTGATTTACAACTGTTGGTAATAAACTACATTATCCTTTAATACGTATTTGCTGGAAAACTCCATCTACGATGCTTTTATTTAACTTAGATTCCGCTCTGAAACCACGAAGCAGTAAGTTAATGGTCTAAGTGCTCGAAATGACGGCACGGCGAATGTAAGGAGTCTTAAAAAGAGAAAAGAAAAGACGAATAGCAGGTAATTATCCTTAATAAAGGTTTACATTAAGGTAAGCCGAGTCATTCGCAGTCAGATTCGAACGTCGCGATACAGATTACGGTGATTGGCGCTAAATTTGAATAGGGAAAGTACGGATAGAATAAACAAAGTCGCACGAGTTCGCGTATCATAGCGAGCGGGAAGTATTTAATAATCGCGCGCTCGTACCCCGTTCGCGTTATTGGCTACGCAGTCACCAGAGGGCGTGTAACCAATCACTAGAGCGAGATAGTGCGAGGGAGGGAGAGGGGTAGCGGGGTAGCGGGGGGTAGCAGTCGATTTAACGTAGATCAGGTCGATCCGCTGCCGTTGGGAGATTACTTGGCCGTATAATGACTCGACAGGTCGATTTCCCACTTATTAATCCTTATTAATCCTCGTCGACGTGGCCTTTGGCGTCGCGCGCCCAAGTTCCTGGTAAACACCCCCGGGTCGACTGCCGCTCACCATTCGGGATGAGCAGCAACGGATTCTCTCGTAGCCTTAGGCTCTCCCTTAGGCTCATATTGTCGATGTCCGGACGGTTACCCGCGCCCGCTCCTGCAGCGGATGCATGGACATGCAGATGGAAATCCAGACGGAAATCCCGTTTCGTCGTGTATGGGGGGGGTGGAGCAGGGGCGGAAGGGGGAGGGTCGGGGCTCGTACTAAACGGAGCAATAAAAGCATGACTGGCGAGCGCGTGAGCCGAAACTCCGTTATTTATCATGCATCGACGCCTATTTACCTTCTTCCGTCTATCCTTTTCTATCTCCATCGAGCAGTAGACTGATAGATTTTCTTTCTTTCTTTCTTTTTTTTTTTTTTCCTTTTTATTTCATCGCTCCGTTGATCTGGGCAACGTACGTGGAAGTACCGATAGATCCTATACGGGGCCTCGCGCACGAGTACGCACGATTCCATGATATTTCCTACTTATTAAGTTCAATCGAATCGCGTCCTCTTTAGTAAACGTGCTAATTTATCAAAGAAATCCTTCCGTATCCTTCCGGTAGTTTTCACTCCGTGCCCGTTGTTAATTTTAATTCGCTGATCTTTGATCGATGAATTATCTTGGGCGTACCGGACATGGTTTCGACGACATGGTTATATTCCAAAAATTTCTACAACTACTTAAACATCCTGATGCGAACGTTGAACGTTGAGCAATTATCTGAATGATTTTTACGCGACAAGTCGTTGGATTTTTCTTTATTGGCAATGATTTAAAACTAATCGGAGCAGTCCGTTAGATCGTCGCGTTGATAATTGATTCGTTCAGCTTGACGGGAAGTATTACGCCTGTCCGGGAATAAATATTCCCACACAGATTCATTTCTCAGGATTACGACATTCGTCGATTAATGAGATTAGCTTTACGTAAACGCTAATTAAAACGCCTTTTAAAGCCGGTAAATTGGCATCTCGTCACAATGTCGCAGTCGAGCGAGCTCGGCTTCGGAGCCGCTATCGCTCGCTGCATCAATAAAGACGCCTTAATTCGAGAGTCATCGTCGTCATCGTCGTCATCGGCGTCCTGAGCGTCGTGAGCGTCGTCTGCCAACACGAGCATTGTTTAAAAACTCAGAACAATGTAAATTATTCTATAGAAAGACGGCGAGGCAGCGCAAGTAAGCGCTTTTCAGCCCGTTCTACTTTCATGAAAGGATATACTACGAAGCGTATCCAAAATACACGCCAAAACTTCCTCCGACGCGTCTCCTTAACAATCCCCTCCCTCTTTGTCCCACCATCGCTATCCGACGTCACAATGCCCCTCTTCCTACATCGTCGAATCGTACGTTTGACTATACTTACACTTTCTCGCTCTCCCAAACAGGTAATTTATACGAATCCCTTTGTGTGGCGCACAGCCGATGCGTGTATGGAAGCAATTCATTAGGAGCCTCGTCGGAGGCCATCATCGGTAGCCTTGGGAATACACGTATACGCAGCCACTCATAGATAATTCAATAAATAAATAAATAAATAAATAAATAAATGCCTATAAATAAAAATTTGACAGATACGAGCACGTGGCCAATAAAGCGGATGCGTTCCCGTTGTCAAAGCAATTGAAAGTAAGACTGTTCTCAGTTCTCCGAAGCTACGATAGTCGCTGATATTTAACTTAGCTCGGGAACTTTATCCAAATACGCGCTAATTGAAATGTACAGGGCGTAACGTGGCGTTTTCGGTATGTGAGCAGGCGGCCACGAGAGCTTTATTTAGAAAACTCATTAGAAATTAGAAGATGGAGCGGCGCGCAGAAATCATCGGGTCCTTGTTGGGAAGGGTTTCCGATGCCGCGGCCATCATCCTCTTGCTTGGAAAGTAAACGTATTACGTACTGGAGACAATAAAAGGGGAAGCTTTTTATCACTTCTACTGCAGAGTCAAACGTTTATTTATTTATTTATTTATTTATTTATTCGTTTGTTTGTTTTTTTTAATTGCGTTTATAAATCAATACTCTACTGTGCCTTTGACAATATTAATTACAAAACAATAACAATAACTGTCAAGGAGTACGGTACAAGTAGCGAAATTCGGTACTCAAATACCAGTTTGAGAAACGTAGTATCCTTTCTCATTACGCAGTTGACTCAATCCTCGTTATTGAATGTCGGCTTTGTTCTTAAAAACGTCTAAGTGCTAATTAATTAAGATAATTTTTTAATCTTTGTACTTGTTTGTTTATCTCTCTCTCTCTCTCTTTTTTTTTTTTACCAATTAATTGTGAAAGTTGTGATTTTTAAGGTTCGCTCAGTTCTTTAATTACCTAAAAATTTCTCTTATTAAAAAAATTAGCAGCGGAGCTAGAATTCTTCAATGAAAGCTATCGTTTATTATTATTTCTTTTTATCTTGGAAGCTATTTACCGTCCCACGTGTGAATTTCCCGTAATATAAAGCATTACAAATACATTTCAATATCGTTGAATATGTTTGGCGAAAAACTTCTTCATGTAGTATGAGTTTAAACGTAAATTCAAAATATTCACTTCATTAGTGACTTCATTGAAAGTATGCACGTCTTTTTCATACGTATAATTACAAACCCAAAGCGGCATTTATTTTAATTTACTCATTACTTACACTTTCATTGCAGCTTAGAGTAGTAAATACGTTAAAATGACATTTTCAAATGAAGAATAGTAAAATAGTATTGAGATTTATTACTAAATGTACTTTTTTTTTTTTTTTACTGAATTAGTTTAAAATTAGCTGATAAAATACGACGCTGTTAAGAGTAGTTCGTAAGACAGTCGAGCTAATGATAAGTTTTACCGATACAAGAAATAATAAAATGAAAAAGACAAGGACTGAGAAAATTGATTTTTTTATCTCAACAACGTTTCTTTTTTTTTTTTTTTTATTATTTTTTTACACATGATTAGCCAATAAGAGTCTGGAGATTCATGTTTTTCTTTTCTTCATTGAGCTCTGGTTCTCTTACAACATACAGTTTTCATTTTATGGTAAACGTATTGTTGATAAATATTATTTATTGGTCTTTTGTCGAAGCTTAGATGGAATGGAGAACTTTTTTTGTAGGATCGTGGTATCGTTGTGGTATGATTTTCGACAAGGGATCAACGATACTATTGACATGCCAACGTCTCAACAGCATTGCGTACGGCCAATGGCAATAATTATATTTTAATGGCCGTTCTTTATGTAATATGTTATCAGCGTTTGAGCATATTAGCGGCATCGAGTATCCGGTGCCGACGTTACAAGAACGTGTACTAACCGCTGAAAAGCACTGGACTGAGGGCGCTGGAGGTCCCGTGATTACGCGTACCTTCCGCAAGGTTCGGCTGCTCTGCCGTTAGCTAGACTCTTAGGAATAAAGTGCAGCTATCGCTTCCCTCTCGCGTCTCGAGCCTTAATTGAATCTCACCGGAGCTTTATAAAAGCCGTTATCATTATGGCATTATATTAAAGGAGTAGCATTTAAGTTAGCGTTTAAGTAATATCGTTTAATCTCGTAAAGAAGAGCGCGCCCCGAGAGGAGGGACGCTATGAATATGAAAGGATGAAAGGGCTATTTAAGGTAACGGCACCCTACGCGCATCCTTAAACTACTTAAAGCGCAGCTCAGTGTCTGGCATTGCATATTCTCAATTTCCAGCACTTTCCGGGAGCTTTACTCGGAGATATTCTTTGCCCAACGAGCGAATCGAAAGAGCAGACAGAGAGGTCTGTTACACAGTCTCTTGCTCTGACGTTGTTGTATGCGCGATGATGCGGGAGCATGCCGGAGGAGAATTGGCTGCACTGCGCCATAATTGCGCACGATCGAGCATTATTGGACGGGATCGTAGGCGGTGAAGGGCGGGGGGTGGGGGGTGTAGGGGATGTAGGAGGAGGAGGAGGAGGAGGAGGAGGAGGAGGAGTAGGAGTAGAGGAGGAGGAGGAGGAGAGGAGGAGGAGGAGGAGGAGGAGGAGGAGGAGGAGGAGGAGGAGGAGGAGGAGGAGAGTGCACGTCGGACAAGCGCGGACAACGTGCGAATGTGCGTCGAGGAGGCCAAAACGAGGTGATTTGCGCTCGCGATTGTGCGGTCCGACAGGTGTATTAATGTCCGTAGGTCGGCGTGAAAACGCGCCTCGTCATGCAGGAAGTTTTCGAAGCGAAAGCCGAGGCTGGGCGCGAGCAGCGGGAAACCGAATATTTTTCTTTTTCGTTGACGTTTTGGCGAGTCGAGGAGAGCCGCGCGAACGAGGAAGCTCGAAATAGTTGGAACCAGAAGAACCCGCCGGTCCGGCGGCCGACGTAATCCCTCATTTCGTCGACACGAGCTCGTAAGCCACGGGTTCTGACACTGTGACGAGGAGGAGGAGCAGGAGGAGGAGGAGGAGGAGGAGGAGGAGGACCTCTCTCCTGCGTGAGGCTGGAAGAAAGCCCTGGGAGTATAAAAGTTGACAGATCGAGTCGAGTGGTCGCAGTATTGGACACGGTACCCGCGTATCCTGCGGTGAGAAGCGATTTTTACGCTCGTCGAACCGGCCGGCGACGAGCGACGTCCCACCCGCACCTTCCGCGAGCCTCTTTACCGTTAGCCGCGCATAAAGACTTGCGTGTCGCGGACGGGAACGCAGCCGCGACTTCCCGGTCGGTCGTACGGGGAGTGCGACGGGGTGACGGGCGTGAGTTATACGTACCCTTTCGCCTAGGCTTCCGGTGAGCCCGAACATCGACGAGGACCCGCCGTCGACGAGTGGCGCCCCCTGCCTACCTCACCTCTCCTAATGGCCATTAACGGTAATTAGGTACACCGCGTGGACCGCCTTCCTTCTGCCGCGCCCGAATTATAGCTGCGGAGCCGAGCCGTTAAAGCCGAGCCTTAATAATTATTGTACATCGATCGGGGGAGGGGATGGGGAGGTGGATGGCTTTCTTATTTACGCGAGTCCCGAGTCCTAAAAGTGACACCTCCCGCCCCCTCTCCAGCCCGTTCTCGCTCACGTCTTCATTCTATCGGCGAGAGCAGCTGACGCGAATTGTCTCATTAACGGGAACGTTAACGAGCCGAGCCCACCGCGGTTATTCGGGTTAAACCGTAACGAGACGTCGCTGTATTCACAGATTGTCCCCCACCCCCCTGCCTTACCTATTTGCAGATTTCTGAATATTCGTTTAATTTACTGTTTAGCCCACAGATCCGCAACGTTGCTCTTGCTCTCCTCTAAGCGGTTAATTAGCGATAGCTGATGGGTCGATAGCTCGATTAACGTGAGTAAATTTTTAAATAAAAACGTTAATTTATTTATACGCAATATTCCTTGCGTTACGAGTACACGGGCGATAATCCTCTGTTTTCCGCCTTTACTTCGAGCTCGAGCACTGCAACGTCATTAACTGTCTCACTGACTTATCTTAACAGTATCTCACTATCATTTCCCATTGATAGCGAATCAATCGATGCCGATGATTTATAATAATCCTTGCCTCGTGTAGCTTATTCAGCGTAAAATAATTAGTTTTTTAAGAAATGCTTCGAGCCAGTTGTTGTTACTTTGGAAGTAGTCTTGGGAGTTTTGGGGTGTCGTGATGATTCATGGATTTAACTTGATAATCCAGTCGAGACCTGCTCCCGAAATAATTTTCAAATACTTGACAACAACAATTATCCCAAGAATCTCTTGGGATCTTCCTGGAGATTCGTTAAAAAATTAAAGGCTCGGACGCTGCTTATTCTTATGCAAAAACAATTACTTGATTTGCGCATCTTGAAAATACGAAATGCACAAATGCCAGATTTACGGACAATGGATAAAGCGATCGATAAAGACAAGAAAAGGATGGACAGGCACAAAAGTCTTTGTTGTCTCATTTTTTTTTTTTTTTGATTGTCCGTGCTCACATGATAATTCGAGCGAACGGTGGAACGGATAAATGAAATGTTACGGTCTGCGAGTGATAAAATAATAGGGATCCTGGCTTAATGTGGATCTCGGATGCGAGGTTGGGGCCGAGTGAAGGGAGCAAAGCGTCTATTAGCCAGAGAAATGAAGCTAATTCAATGAAGTAAAGCCTAATGAAAATAGTAAAGCCGAGGCTGACTCGAAACGTAAAGGTGCTTTGCCAGTTTACCGTTTCCTTAACGAGCGCATTAGTTCGCGAAATTCTGAAGAAAACGGACTGACCGACCGCCGTAGCGCCGTAGGAGACGAGGCTCCTTATCACCGGGGAGCCCCGTCGCCGTGTCTTTGTCTCTAGAAAAAAGAAAGGAAAGGATCGGCGAGCATAGGTAAACAAGGCTCCCCCTCCCCTATCCCCGCTCCCAGGCCGCTCTACAGCTCGACGGCCGGCAGCCGAAAGGAGCGGAATGATCCGATCGTTGACTCTCGCCGATCGTGCGCATCCGCGTGGCCGGGCATCCGGCTAAGGAGCATCAGGAAGAATGGAACCGGGGAATGTCGGTCAGTGGGGCCCCGTGGATACTCCTCCGTCTCCTCCTACGTCTCCTCCTCCGTCTCCCCCCCCCTCGGCCCGAGGCTCTCGTAGGAATGCCACCGTTAGCTCAGCGGCCCCGCTCGCCCCCGCCTCCCGCCCCACCGCTCGACACTCCCGTGCGTGCCGAATTTTTAAATAGGCCCCTGTTACGTAAGGGCCCCGCTCGGACCCGCTCGTACCCGCTCGGCTGAATAACCTACTTGACTCTTTGTCGATAGGCCCCCGCCACTGCCCCCGCTACGGCCCCCGTCACCGCCCTCTGCCAGGCAGTCCCGTTCACAGGCCGCGCGCGTGCCCGTCTCCTCTCTGCGTCGCCCTTGACGCGCTATTCCTACGCCGCGCACGCACCCACACGCGTTCACGTATAATCTAGCTGCTTTCATCCTCCCCCGACGCCCTCGAGGGCCCGGCTCGACGCTCCGTTCGATCGATTATACCGAATAAACGGCATTTACGTCCTCCCTCCCTCCCTCCCGCACCGTTCTCATACCACTATCTATTATTTACTGACGATTCCTATCTCATTATTATCATTATTATTATTGTTATTATTATTGTTGTTGTTATTATTATTATTATTATTAACCACTACTTGCAGCCGGAGCCACGCGCGCCCCTACTTAGCGCCTCCATTATCATACAATTCCTACGGAGTCAGTCCGGCTTCGCTCTCGATCCATTATGATCTCGTAACGCTTACATATTTTTCTCATCCCCGATCCTTTCCAAGACCCCCCTCCCCTCAATAACCCCTTCCCCCGCCCCCGGTACTTTTCGTTCGCCGAATTCACTTTCTGATCACTTTTCTTCTTTCTTGTCCTCTTTTTTTCTTTTATCGATAGAATCAATATATTTTTACATTTAACGATCCCAAAAGAGCACTACTTCACTGTTTCAGAGAACTCTATCCTATCCTAGTTTCAATATACCGCAAAGAATACATTACAAATAGATTTATCAACATTTCGTACGTTTCTATGCCTCGAGTGCAATTGCAGGTCAACGTATTTTTTACCCCAAACTGTCGCTATTTCAATATCATTATTTCAAAACATTTTCCTATACTCATTTTATTATCCTTTTTCCGTTTCACTTATCTCGCTGCTAAAAGAATTCGCACTTAAATAAGAAAGTAAAGTTTTTATATCGCATAGCCATTATTTTTAGATTATATGTGCTCCGTCATACACGTATACCCGTAACCTTATAAAGCGTGTCACGAGATTTTTTTTATTTTACCCAGCCACGGAATAAAGCGAAAATGAGAAGTTGGGAAACATTTTTTAAATATTTGCATAAAAATAAACGAATCAGTGAAAAATTGCTAAAGTAATGTAATAAAAATAAATACGCGCTAAGAGCTCCAAAGGCATTAAATTAGATTTGAATGAAATTTTAATTACTCGCATATTACTTTTTACATTCATTACCTTTTTCCAGAAACGCATTATTTGTCCGTGTGTTTATACATATATATATATATATATATATATACACATTTTTTTTTAACCTATTCTTTTCCGAAGCTTAGAATAGATGAGTTTTAGCTTTAATATGTATTTTAAAACAGTTGGAAAAGGATATTCATTATTATTAAATTCCTAATTTAATTTCCGATTTAAATTTCGATACTCGTTAAAGCATAATTAACCTTAGTCAATTGAAGTTCGGAATACAACGAATCAATTTATTTTAAAAACATTTAAATTTTTTATTCTTACACGAACCAGGGAAACCTGCGCGCGATACAATTCTATACAATAATAAATAAATAACACGTATAATGAAGAAAGGGCACAACAATAGTAAGGAATAATCGATTATCGAGTATCGAGAGTTTCATATGTAATTCGACCTCTTACTAAAGCTTGAATATTCGTATTAAACAAATCATGTAACAGCAACATATCGCTGCCAAGCGTAAATCTTTATTTAGAATGCCTTTAAAGGCTTTTCATCATAATATATCATCGGTCTAATTATCATGACTTTGTAATTAATAGGTATGAATTTTTAATACGATCCATCGTCATCCCTACGTTAAATCTTCAATAGAATTTTACCGGAATTCATCAACTGTAAGCGAAAAGCTCTTTTTCAACAATTATTTGAAGAAACTTGGGATTTTACATTACATAGTTACTTGCTTGAAATGAAAATTTACTTTGAAAAAGCACGTAAGCTCTAAATTAGTTATATTTTATAATTATATTTAGTTTAGAGCTGTTCATAATTACGAAAGTGCTTCTTATTAAAAATTTTCAAATAAATAATGATTTACTCTTTAGTTTATTATTCGCCGTTTTATCTCTACGTATTAAACTTATTTTAGTCCTTGGAAGTTTAAGAATTTTACAAAGCTAATATAAATTAGCATAAAATGTATTCACTTCAACTTCAACTAATTACTTCAACATGATAAAGGATACCTTTTAATCTATTTTAATTTTATCGGGTTATTAAAAAATTCTATTTGTCTAATATATAATGATTATACATTGAATCGTTAGAATTCTAAATATCGAATCACTCTGGATTTATTGGCATCAGATATTATTGAGAACGTACTAATAAACTCAAATATTTTATATTTCAATATAATTATTTGTATTTATAGTTCTGATTATAATTGATTAAACTTTTGTTATTAAATGTTAATACAAGACTTCAAGAAAATTTACGATACTTTTCTATATACAAATCTTTCTTATTTGAATAATTAAAGCAATACGTAATAATATTTGTAAAATAGTAAAAACAAACAATATTATTATTGATACGTAAGTCGAAAAGAATTAGTCTTTAATAAAATATTTTGTTCGATTTTAATGTAAATTGTAAATATCATTCGGATAAAAGTTTTCGACCATGTTATAAGGATATAAACATTTAAGATGCATTATTACAAATGTTTTTCATAATGAATATCTCCTATAGATCTATTTTGTGTATTAATATTTTGTGTATTTCAATAGAATACAATAGAAATTTACAAAAATATAAGATAGATTAGATATAAAAATAATTAATGCTGTAAAAATAATAATTTAACGGTCGTCCTAAATTTTTGGCATTTTGATGTATATTTTAAAATTTTAAATTTACTATAGCTTTTCTTTAATCCAGAGTTTTAGAAAAATAAAAAGCGCGTGTAAGACTATATTTTTCGTAAAGCATAAATGTATGTAAATTCTGATTTTTTGAGTTATTTGTAAGTATTTGCGTTCATTATTGAAGTTTACAAAAAGAAAAAAAAAGATACGTTAATAAAATTGCACATATAAATAAACAAAAATTTACATTCTTTTCAAGTTTATCTGCTTTAATTAATTGAATATAATTCTTTACAAAGGAGCTTCAGCCTAAAAATATCATGGGTTATCATAAACTTTTGACTTTACTTCGAATGAATGTATTTATTTTACTGTATACGGATTAACGTCAGAATATTATTTATTTCAGTATATTGCCCGCATGACACAAATGATTTATAGCAAAACAATTTTCATTTAGCAAGTTTTTTTAAAAGCAAGGCTCATTAAATACAGAATAGAGATTTAATAAAGTATTTATAATACAGTGCTATACAATATTACAATATAAATATATAGTTTTGATATTTGAAGTTAAATGAATATCCTATATCAATTAAATTAATTTTGTTTATATTTCTATAACGCTATTGACAGAAAATAAAAATTAAGTACATATAAAAGAAGGAAGAGCCAATGAAGATTTTATTAGTTTTAGAGAATCGAAGTGTCGGCATTTGAAAAAGTATATGATAACATTACACGATTATCATAAAGTTTTAACGTAATGCCATGAAGTACGTACGTTGGTGGATAGAGTTTTATAAAAATTGACTTTATCGGCACTATATCGCACTCGATATTATTGTAATTTAGAATTTCTCTTACCTCAATTTTACCGTCTTTTATGCCGATTGAAAAATGGAGCAGTGCGAATAGAAAAATAAAATAATATTTGTCATTCGATAAAAAAAAAATACAATGGCATCGTTCGTTTTACGTATGTTAAAGCGTTGTAGATCTGCCGTAAGAGGAAAATGCAGCTCGATCGAATCTACCGTCCAAATGCTAATTTATTTCTTTTATTTTTATTTTATAACGCCCATTCCGACGATCTTTCGTATAAAATGCATTTCGTTCGAATTCACAATGAACTGAATTCAAATAATTACAACGTTCGCTATATTTTTACGAGAACTTTCAGGAGAAACAATAAAATAATTAAAAAAAATTTTTTTCCTTTATTCATCGCATAGTTATTCAGAAATTATGAAAATTTGTATTTGATAAATTGACTGAATTATTTCACCGATTCCAATAATACTTCAATGTACTTCGTTTATGAATACTGCTTTAATAAGAAAAAATCGAGTTTCATTCAAGACTCTCTCGGTTCAATATAATCCCTTTTTCTCTTTTCTTTTTATGCCCATTCGAGTCTTAATATTTATGAGTCAATGTGAAATTAGGATTAATTTTATTGACAGACGGTACTAGAGTGATAAAATACCGAAGACTTCGTAGTAACCCCTCTAATACAAAGGAAGAATAAGAAGAAGAAGAAGAAGGAGAAGGAGAAGAAGAAGAAGAAGAAGAAGTGTATAGGAGTGTACGTTTGTCGAGAAGAAAAGAAAAGGAAACCTTAGATGTAATTTTAACTAAAGATTTTACTTTATTTGCTCACGCGTACATTTATTTCCTTATTTATAAATTAACGCCACAATATATGTATATGTTCGTACACACACATATATATACATATACGTTAAAGATAGAAGAATAAAAGTTTTTTTATAAAGAGGTAAATGACACTTTAAGGATTAAATAAACAGAGTTGGGAGGAAAGAAAAAGTTTAAGTAGCCGTTTGAGGAAATATGTTTCAGTTGTTGGTTCTTTGAAAATAATTTAAAAAAATGTATAGAGTAGGAAGAAAAATCTTTGTTCGGCCAAAGTACGGAAAAATGTAAACTGTTTTCTCAAAAGGAAATGTTGATGAAAGTTAGAGGAACGTAGTTTTTATTAATGAAATTTCTCTTTGACTAAACTCAACTGCCTTTATTTATTTTCTTTATTCTCTTTGTTTCATTTATTTATCTATTTTTACATTTGAGTTACCGAACTATTTATCAGTTTTTCCGTTTGCACATTAGTTGCGATGTGTTGTGCGTACAGCCGTCGAAGCTAATAAAACTTGAAAAGAATTTGTGAAAGGGGTTCGGAAAAGAATTTGTAAAGGTAACGAGTAAAGGGTAAATCAGGTAAGTCAATATTTACGAGTTTTATAAACGATTTATTAATGATGAGTTCAATTTTCAGCGAACGGCAATCAACTATATTTTCCATATATATATATATATAAACGAGTTATATTTTTTCCCCTTTAATATCCAATCGGAAATGCCACGTACTTTCTCGGATCTATTTTCCTCTTAGCGTTGTATGTTATATACAAAGTGGCTTTATCTATTATTCGTTAGATTGAAAAAATTGGCAACGATCAACATAAGCTATTTTATTATTAATTAATTTTATTATAAATCAACTATTAAATTACGCATGCATACGCTTTATTGAAACACTGCCTGCTTATTATTAACATATTACGCTAATTAGCGATTACTAATTACGTTAATCAATTATATATTTTAATAAATAATAAGGCGGTAAGTAATTTCAGAATATGGTGAAATAAATTGTTGTATTTTGCAGATAATTAAATCAATTGTCCGAATAAATGAGGCCGATAACGTTTAATATGGAATTGAATGTATGTCATCCGCTATGGCATTTATATTCAATATTTACTAATACATTTGCATCCAACGTATAGGCAGCATTAAAACTAATATTCCAGTTAGAATTTCTTAGTTTAAAATAAGCGCATACGCGTTGCTCACTGCGCTCTTTACGACATCCAGAATTACTTAATTTTTCAGCATCTTATGTACAATAAATACAATAGGCATGTATTTGTAAAATAATTCCGTATTTAAGGTGAAGCGTTTGTCTTATCTCTACGAATAAATATTCAAACGCCAACATATACATATATATATATATATATATTTCAAGCAAGAATCTTTGGAAAGCGTCGATCCGAGAAATAAATTAATAATTGTTCGTTGTTGGAAGGTAGGATTCGATTATTTTGACAACACACGAGAGTGGCTCTTAGCTCCTTTAAAGACAAATATATAACATAATGATAAGAGTGTTCGCGGAGAAGGTAAAGAATAAAGAAGAGTTAGTTTTAGCGTTGTCAGACATTGTGAGGCATAAAACGAAAGTTTTTGCAATAAAGGAGAATAGAGAAAAAGGGAAAAGAGAAAATGAAAGGAATGATTAATAATAAAGAAACGATGGGGGGAATTCGTAGTCTGGATTAAAAGTTTGCGCGTGTAGGAAGTGGAAAATTAATGGATTAAGAAATTATTACGGGCAAATGTACGAAGGAGAAATGATTAAGTATTAAAGGTCTGTTGTTGGGACGGATATGCAATGTCGAGCCAAGTCAAGAACTTAAATACGCAGTAAACGCATAGATCCCTTATGTCGGCGGATTAAGTTCTATTAATTTCATTGAACGGGCTCGGTATCGGGGGTTTCGGGCCTCCGATAAGCCGATCGGGTTATTCGTGCGTCCGTCCATCAGTCCATCCACCCGTCCATCCGCTAGTGCTTGATCGCGTAGGGGAGGGAATGCCTTTCTGGAAATTCCAGTTACTCGTAGTAACGAATTCAACGAGCGGATGAAGGTATTTTGGCAAATTAGAAGCTCCATCACGGGAGCATTTGTCTTCCAGCGGCTTCGATCATCGACAATATCGCTCGGGTGATACAGTGATCCCGTGACCCCCCGCTACTGACGTACTCCATTAGAAAAATCCCATTTAAGCTTTCAGCGGAAATGATTGAAACCAGTCGGATAAGGATAGAGGAAATGAGAAAGTTTTTTTTATCCAAGAGCTTCTCGAGCCCAAATGATCCATTTAGGTACAACGAACCTCCTCAGTTGTATTTCAAGTAGTCAAGGTCGCCGTTTCTTTAAGTTTTCCTGACGATTAAATAATTTCTCTGAATCTGTGAATAGGAAAAATGCATTACTACGATTCACAGGATAATAAAGCTCGAAAGCTTTCGGCGAAAGAGTCGTCATAGACCGCCTAGGTAATCAACGGGTTCGTTGATCCAAGGTCGACGTTGCCCCATCTCATAAGTAGGATCTGTGTCGCGACAGATGCTCCATACGCGTCCTATGCTAACATTAAAACACGTCGGAGTGGTCACTCAACCGAGTGCTGAAGACGGTCCTCGTTCTTAAGTCGTCCGCGTCCTCCTTATCGAACTCAACGATCATTCGTATATTAATTACCTGAATTCTAAAGGACGAGAAGGACTTATTTAGTGCATCTCTTTACTTCTCGTAAGCTCGTGCCGAAAGCACGACAAGTACCGCCGATGCAATAACGGCGGATGATGCTTAGCCCCAACGTCTATAGTATCATTAACGTGAGAGCCAGGGGACAGGAGATCCTCTAGGTATTAATTCGCTTCTGTGGGTAATCCCTCGAAACTCCCGTACATACGTCCGTGGCTGCTGAATTTAAGTCACGAATTAAGTTATGAATACAAAAGACCAGCTGAGAGTATTAAAAATTTTATTGCCAGCGACTTTATTACGGCTTACTATGGAGCGGTATATTGAGGAAGCTTTGGTTCTTTCGGTGCAGAGGAAAAGTAGTCCGGGGAGGAGAGTAATCGATACCGAGTACGCGCAATTTAACATTCAATCAAATATTCAGGAGTGTCGAATTATAATGCCCTGGGGAAGCGATCTAATATTCCGAGTCGGGAATCTCGTCGCTCCGAAGCGATGACCCTTAAGCTCAGGACAAACTTGGAACGCCGTGTCTGCGACGCCCTGGAGAGGCGCCCTGGAGTTGAGCGAGTAGCCCGGGGCCGTAATGAAAGATTAAAAGCGCGCGAGTGAATGCCGGGAGCGGAGGGGGACGAGTGAGCCGGGAGCCGTGGAAAAGGAAATTGACGAGAGCGAGAGAGGGGGGGGGGAGAGAAGAAAAAAAGGAGCGTGTAAAGGGCGTGATTCGTGATTCGTGATTCGTGGCCTTCCGGTTGTTCGTCGTCGACCCGTAAAATCGCGGGAAAGGACGAGCTTTGAATCGGAGCTGCGCGTCCCCGTCCCCGGCGCGCGAGGAGCCACGTTTTCGCGTTCGGCGCCGCGTCGCGGTGGAAGGGGTTCGCGTGCTCGGCGGCGCCTGCTCCTCCTCCCCCCTCCTCCTCCTCCTTCTCCTCCTCCTCCACCACGTCCACCTCCTCGTCGACGAGCTCGTGGAAACAGGTCGCTTCGGCAGTAGTCCGCCGTCTCTCCGCGCGAACTGTCCGCCGCAACGGCAACAACCTCTCGCGCCCGATTCCACGCACCTTCACAACGTCCGGGTAGACCAAGAGTCGCCCCGACGACCTTCTCTCCCTAACCGTTCTTCCGTCAGACAGAGAATTCGTCATTCGCCAGGTATACGGCCCATCCTCCACACACCGGGGCGCTTCGCCGATTCGACTGTAGACGACTGTGGAGCAGCATCTTCGTCGCGGAGCTCCGATCACCAGGTGAGTCCGACACTCTCGCGCTTCGAGACTCATCTTCGTCCGGATCGTGAATCGCCCGATAGTAGATGATGTCACCCACTTTGGTTGGTTGACCCAAGACCGAACCGACTTTCCATCGCTCTCTCTCTCTCTCTCTCTCTCTCTCTCTCTCTCTCTCTCTCATTCACTCTGGCTACGCGTGCCGTGATGCCGTGACTATCGCGAGAGCGCCAAACGACAACGGCTAGATGTGTCGCAGCCTCCCTCCTCGGCCCCTCCCCGTCCCGTGCGTAACCTAGCTTCCTTGAAACTTTCAAAATATCACAGTCGCGGTCGTGGAGCGAGCGCCTATCCAGGAACTGGCCCGGTTCCGGCCCCTCGAGTCATTCGCGTCTCGGATGACGCGATCGGGGGACGCCGGGAGCTGGCGGCTCGGGTAATAAAAACACGGCGGCCTCGTGAGTGAGGCGGGCCTGGGAAAATCCGGCATGGAGAAACGGCCGAGCGGGCAGGTAACGGCTGCGCGAGCCGACCTGGACGCAACAATTGCCGGTGATTCCGAATAATGGGCACTCGCGCGCTACTGCGGGTGCGTACCCGGAGACCCATCGCGACTACCCATGCGATACCCGTTACGGCGCCGTTCTCCTCTACTCCTTCGGACGTGAGTGCGTGCGTGCGTGCGTGCGTGCGAGCGAGCGAGCGTGCGTGCGTGTCGATCCGAGATTCGGAGAGGACGGCGTCCGCGGCTCGGACATTCGGGGTAGGAGCGTCAGGCCACCGGACAAATGAATTTATTATCCTCGACACGGCTTTTTCATTTCCATCCCCACTCGTTCGTCCCCACGGTCTTTTAATTAACCGCTCGAGCGCAGCCACGGGACCGAAGATACGAGCCCTCCTAGACGTTCCCTGTTCTGTTCCGCTCATTTTCCCATTTCCCATTTCCCTGTCCATGTCCCTTTCCCTTTCCCTTTCCCTTTCTCTAGCCCCCTCCCCCCCCATAGCGGCCCTTCGCTGCCCTTCGCTGCCCTTCGCTGCCCGTAGAAACGAAAACCCGTGAGCCAATGGCCCCTCTCCACATACGGGGAAATTGCCTTTTCCCTGATTTTCTATCTTTCCGGAGCTCTGCCCCGATTTACCGGGGGACAAGTTAATTTCACGAAACAAAACCATTACAAAATACAGACAGGAAAAGGCCAAAGTTTTTGTTTTGCCCGAATATTCCCCGGCCTCGAGCTATCATCGGCTTTAGCTGCGCGCACTCGCTTCCCTTGCCCCTTTTATTACTTATCGAGATGATAAAAAAAAAAAAAACTTATAAATCTAACGGACTTATAAATCTAAGCGTAGCCCGTGATCGCGGCTTCGGTCCATCTCTTATCAGAGGCACAATAAAGCTCCGGAGCGCAGACGTACTTGGCCATCGCCTCGTATAAAACTCTTAATTCCTCCTGCAAGATGCACTCTCGCGATTAGTATAAAATAAGTATTTCCCCCACCCCACCCCGCCGTCCAAGCTTAGCCCCCAATAACCTTCACTTCTCATAACGAAAAGGTGTATAAAATTATTTTCAACGGCTCTTGGTATTGAAGGCGGCGGCCGACTTTGTTCTCGAAGGTTATAAGGGAAGGGACAGGACGCGGTCTGCTCAATTATCCGCATTCAGGAACCACGTGCGCGTGAAGAGAAAGAAAGCGAGCGAGCGAGCGCGGGGGGCGGGTGTCGAGAGGGTCGCGGTAATTTTTAATTTTCACGCTCGAGTCCCGGGCAGGCTGAGGACGTAGACGAGGAGGACGGAGAACGGAGGAAAGAGCGTATGTAGTACGGAAAGGGTGCGCGCGAGTCAAAATGAAAGTTATGAAAATCCTCGGCCCGAGTGAAATTAACGATAAGGGCCGGAGGGGCGGGGAGGAGAGGGGGGGGCGGAGAGGGGAGGAACGATAAGGAGGCGGCATACGTGCTTTAAAAACTTAATGCATAAATCCCGGGAAGTCGTAAAGCCAGGTGGAGTGACAAGCAGCTGAGCCGAGGAATGTAGGCGTGTAAGGTAATTAGATTAGCCGGGTAAATGCGATGACCCGAATCCGTGTAGGCGGCGGTGGCTACGGCGGTGGCTACGGCGGTGGCTACGGCGGCGGCTACGGGAGACAAAAGCCAATCGCCGATAGTCGCGAGGCTCCCGCTCGTTTTCCTTTTATATATCCCAGTAAGCGGAGGTGCCTCCGGGTGCTTTGGCCGGTCAAAGGAGCTCGAGTCCCGACGACCGAGTCCCCACCCCAATAACCCCACCCCACCCGTCAAAGCCTCCCACACGGGAAACAACGATGAGGCAGTTTATACACTTTTTTTTTTTTTATACACGTTTATAATGTCGGTGGAGGCGGCGAGGGCGAGGGCGAGGGCGAGGGCGAGGGCGAGGGTGGGGTTATTGGGGAGACCGGATCGATTGCCGCGGCGGAGGAGCCTCGGCAGAGAGGACGCGCCGATAGTTTTACTTTCTCCGTGAGGCCCCCGTGAGTCCCGTGAATTCGCCTTCTAGAAAGTAGTGCGGCCAGTCCGCGGCTGGCGCCTCGGGTCTCTAAGTAAGTAAGCGCTCCGCTCGGCGCTACGGTAGGCGGGGGCAGGGGCAGGGAGCGGCGGCAGGGAGCGGCGGCAGGGAGCGGCGGCGACGGCGATACCGAGCGGCGACTAGGATGTAAATGTTATCCCGTTGGCCGGCGGGAAGTCTCGGCTCCTCGAAAGTCGGTCGTCCTACTAAGGATTCTCGTAACTCGGGTGGAGAATCCGTCGCTCGGCCAGCGATGCGGAACTGTTCGCTGTCGGACGGACGCTAAAGGTACTGGCAAACGCGCGGTAATGGGTACGGTTATGGATACGGTAATCGGACGGTTATGGGTGACGGTAAAAAGGGCCGAGGAGAGGCTCGTTCCGTAGGGGCAGACCGAGCCGGACGCGATCGTAAAATCAGGGGCCCCGCGCACATGCCTAGATTACGTTCCGAGCGCCGCTGCTGGGGAATCGGTGTCAGGAGTCACGTTCGTTGTTCCGATCTGGTTAGTTTGTTGATATAACGACTCTCGGCTCTCTTGGGTCCCGGCCGGCAGCTTCCAACGAGATGACGATAATGACCTCCAGATGACTGACTGCGTCCTACGGTCCGCGTCTACCCGGGGGACTCCGTGGGAGCGATCGATCACGTCTCCGGGCTACGGTCGCTGTCTCCGCAGACGTATTACTCAACTCCCCTCCCTTATTAATTCCCCGCCCGACTATAAACAAATAATTATTAAAGATCCTATCGATCCCGCTGATACTCGACTCCTTCAGCCATCGCGTTAACGCGCTCGCAATGAAAAATCAAGCCTCTGTCAAGCGACGGCGCATTCGCTCCGGGCCAATATCTCCCCGAGAACAAGGTGGCTCGAAAATTCTTACAACTAGCAGCCGCATTACCATAACGTTCTGTCATTGTTCTTTGGGTAATTTTACAAAAATAACGCGACCCTTTGCCTTTCTTCGTAAACTTGACTTTGAGATAATGCCTCGACATTAAGATAAAGCCCGAATGCGCGAGCCCTTCGCCCATAAAGTGAGTTATGCAAAGTCACAATGTACTTTGCTCATTGCGACCGAGTTTTACTTTTACCACTGTAGAATTCCATGCAAATTTTTCCAAAATTATAATAATACGCGTTCAAGCCCGAACAGAAAAATGTGCCCTCTAATAACATGCCTTACAATATATATATATACATATACTTTTTATCTTCTTCTATTCGTAGACGTAGACGAGTAGACGTTCTGAAGGTAAGTGAATGTCTATTCTCGATAGAAAAATGTTAGACGTACGTCAAGATTGGGGCATCGATCACTTTTTAATATAGAATGCGAGTTGCGAAGGGCAGGGCTCATCGTGCCCTTATAAATGGAATAAAAGAATTTGAGGAAGGGTCGGGGGAGCAAGAGACAATAAGATAGAGGAGCGAGCGCGAGTAAAAGGGATCACATTAAGAGTTAGTGCTTTCAATAAAGTAGAAACGGCAGGAGTGGTGGAGCAGAAGGAGGAGGAGGAGGAGGAGGAGGAGGAGGGCGGTGGTTGATAAAGGAGAGGTTGATTAGGCCATTGCGAGCTCTCCGGGTCGGCGAAATTCTTTTATTTCTCTTACTAGCACCGCCCCCCACCCCACCCCACCCCACCTTCCCACTTCCCACCTTCCCACTTTTTATACCACGAGCGGCTGATAAAGAGTTTGGTAAGCCGGAGGATGATTTACTTTTAATACAATTAATATCGCGGTGATGAGGCTCCGTGCTTGCACGGCTCCCGATAATCCGACTTTAATGAGACTTTTTTTCAAGGAGATCTCCCGACTTCCCCCCCCCCTGCTCTCACCGAAAATTAAGTGTCCTCCATCGTCCGACATCGCGACGTTAATTTTACCTCGAAACTCCTACGAGGAATTACGAGATTCCTCAAAATGGATGAAATAATCTCCCTCGCCCAAAAGATTAACCCATCCAGAGAGCCTATTATTATTACTTTCCCAAAAAAAAATTTGCCCTCACCCATTCCCTCTCCGATTAACAAGGCCTCTCTACGTGATTTACCATAATTCCGCGACTATAAGCTTAAGGGGCTCAACTACAAAGACAATTACGCCGTCGATTTTTTTCTTTCGAGACGCTCCGTCTGTTTAACATATCACCAGGTTGCTAGTAATTCTTCCGACCCCCCCCCCTCCCCAATCCTCACGCTCTCGCTCTCGCTCTCGCTACATACTGTAAGCGAACATGGAGTTGGAATCGAGTTTTGGAGCTGGAACATGTGTCGAGTAAGCCTTGCATTCCGAGCGCAAGTATTTAAATTCAGAAACGTGGATTATTGATTAAATTCACTGGCAAGACATGACAAGTCTTAAGTGTTGCAGAATACGTAGGCTTAGTGGCCATCACTAAGCGGCTCTGCTGATATCAATAACCGATTTACCAATCGTTTCAATAAGAAAGTACTTTTCGTACCCGCTCTTTAGCGTATATAACGATGAGCGACAATTACTAGTGTCCGTACGCGTTGCCACGTATGCGGATGTTATTGGGGTCATTGGGGTGAGAATGATGAGCAGCGGGAGGGACGGGAGATTCGGCGGATCCTATCTGATGGAGCCACATCTACAGGAAGCTCAGAGCGGATAATTATTGCATACTTGTACGAAACTTGATTGAGACCGGCAACTGGTTTACACGAGGATACGGATCCGATAATGCCCACAATGTAGCACTTGGTCTAACGCACGCGCGATTTGTCCTGACGATGATTTTACGATCCCTTCGACTCGTTTTCGACTTGATTACACGCTTGATTACCCAGCCACTCGCGTTCAACGCCTCGTGCTCCTTTCATTTTTTTTTTTTTTTTTTTTTTTTTTTGTTTTGTTTTACTTCCCCCCTCCCCTTTATAAATCAAGCTCTGCATTTGCGCGACTCTGCTGCGAGCGAGAAAAACAAAGCAAAACCAAAGACATACGAGTGCACGGAAGCTGCTCCTTCCTAGCAATTATAATACTTTCTTTCGGCGTCGTTTTTCTTAATTATGAAATGGAAGGGGCGGAGAGAAGAAAACACGGCCCCGATGTATCATAAATTACCTTCGGTATTCCCCTGTTTAATCCGACCAATACGACGACGAACAATTTTATATATAGAAAATTCTTCGGCTTTAGCATCGTGCGCTCGCTCCTCTAAGCCGCAATATCGTTAGATCGGATTTCAAATGCATTATATTACAACGCTACGCGCAAGAAGCTATTTCCATGAGGTTCGATTGAAATATAAGAAAGATTTCTTGGCAGAGGTGAATTCAATATTTCATGTTGAGGAGAGACAAGGGGAGCAGAGGTGGAGCCACTGTCGCAGTGATTATTTACCCTCATTGTAATTTCCCGACATCGTTAAACTCAAAAGAACATCGAGATTTCCATCGAATTTTCCTCTAAGGCAATTTTCCTTTTACCTTTCCTTTCGAGGTAATACAATACAAAACCAAATGAAATTTATAAAATCGATACGACGTCATCATGCGGCATCTGAGAACATTTCAGCTACGGGTATTATTCCTCACGAAAATGTACTCCTACGCGTTTGGAAAAATTGCTCTTATTGCCCTTATTACATTAATAATCCATCGGGGCGACTAAGTACGTTCCCCGGGTCAAGATGAATTTAGAAAATGGTCTACGTGACCGATGAAAACGGTCTACCAGCCTCTACCTTCGTTTATCGACCCTCTTATTTTATCATGACTCAGTTTTTAAAATATATATATATATATATATGTAATGTGTATGCATATGATTGGATACAGTCTCTATTTTTATATAAAGAGAAAAAAAAATCGCACTTTCCGGATAAAATAACAATAACAATAACGATCCGAGGTGACTTTCTACCGTACCGTAGTAGCTTACTTACTATTAAATATTTCAAATTTCAATTTTGTTTCATGGCATCATTTGCTTAAGATTCCTATTTCCTAGGCAAGTGCACTCGAATACCTTCTCTTATGATTATAGATCGAAGCTGTAAGTAGTAACAATTGAATGTTGAAAATTTCATTGATATTTAAGCTTCCATGTCAACAAATAATTGAGGAATAAAACAGGACGTTTTGATTGTCTTCTTTCTTTCGTTTCTTTTTCTCTTTTTTTTTTTTTTTTTTTTTTTGCTTAAGCATTATTTCAGGCTTACAATCGCTTTATATTCAAATAATTAAAGGAATGCCCGGGAGATCATGTCACTCATAAAATAAGCAAATGGTTATGCAACGCGAATTTTCAAGCGGGACAACACATGCTCGTAAATTTATGATTTTTTTCATGCATAAAAACTATAATGATTAAACTACCGAAACTAAAATAGTAAAAGTAAATTGCACGAGTAGCAATTTTGCAATAGCTTTCCAACATCAATATTTACGTAATATTAGAAAGTGACTATTTTCGTTTATGAACTATGCGATTTTTTAAACCAAGATCCTCTCTTACTATATATCATCACCTCTTGAGCGTTACATTATCAATTTTTATTTCATTTGCATTTATAAATAACAATTGTAATGCAAAAATTACATTCGCAGGTTCGAACGTTTTGCTTTATTTCAATAAATCAATAAATAAAGTCGTCGAACGAGTTATTAATACCGAATGTTAGCAATAATCTCCAAAATGTTCTTAGACAGCGTTATTTTAATTCACACAACAAGCCCAATAACTACGAACGCTATTCCGGAAAAATTTAATATGCAGGGTAGCGATTTAATTAAAATTTCAAATAATAAGAGAAAAGTAATGCTAAACTTCATTTGTTAATCTCTTTGTTTTTTCTCTTTACTTTGTCTTCTTCTTCTTATTCTTCTTTTTTTTTTCATTTTTTTTTCTTTTAACCGGGTAGTTATGTAGAACAGTTGTGTTAAACGTTTCATTACTTGATTACAATGGCGTTTCAATTAAATGAATTGTATAATTGAACACCTTTAAGAGACAGATATTATTAAAACAACGATATTAAAATACGAGTTGATAAATTAATATAAGAAATCAATACTTTGTTTCGGCCGGTCGTTTCAATCACCTGACGTAAGCCTTAATTAGAACTTAAAAAAAGTTATTTTTACATTTACCTCATAAAGAGCCGATAAAAGTTTTCATCTATATTTTCTTATTTAATTTAATATAGAATTTATTATCTGCCCGTAAATTGACTTCAATTGTTCTTTAATACTAATAATATCAATTTTTTAGCTCCGGCAAAAATTATACAATGCCATCAAACGAATTAGCCTATAATGATAATAACAACGACAACAAAAACAACAACAACAACAACAACAACAACAACAACAAAATAATAATAATAACGATAACGATAATAATAATTTGATAAAATAAACCGGCCAGATATAAACGAATTATTACATTTTAAGTAAAGTAAATAAAACTTTTATATGAAATATTTTATTAAACTTTTGAGAATTATTGGTTTTTAAAATGAAAAATAAAAAGAAAAACGAGATTAAAGCTGCTCAACATTGATTGTGCATTAAAATTATTAAAAGCACCGTAAGTTTATAAAATCGTTTTTATATTTTATTATTATAATAATATTTGAAAAATGTTTTTGCCAGGTTTCGTTCCCCATTATTTACGTTATTTCTTTCATAAATCCATGTCGATATGGCGAAAGCCTTGAATTTTATAGATATTTTACAAGGTGACAGAGTGAAAAATGTAAATTTCACGAGTGACATTCACTTCCAGGAGTTGCTTATTCAGTATCTATCACTAGGAAAAGGATAGTGGACTTACAAAAAAAAAAAAAATTTAAACCCTCTCGAAAAGTCAATCTATGCTAAGTGTTTATCGTTAATTAAAGTATAAATACGAGCCATTGTTTCGAATAAATTTTTTCGCACTGAGCGTAGATTGGAGGAGGTCGAGGACGATTTGCATTATAAAATAAAAGTTACGCAACGAAAGCGAATCCTACAGCGAAAGCGTACAGCGACCCGGGAGGATTAAAAATAAAGAATATAATGGGTGGTTACGAAGCATCATCTAATGCCACAAGAATATTCAAGACATTACTTTTTCTGTTGGGATTAAAAGAGTCTATTTATTCATGTCTAAGATATGACGTGGAATGCATAAGAAGGTGAAAAACGTTGAGGATAAAAAAATATTAGAGCCATATCGGGAATGTGAATGCATGAATTCATTCGAATGCTAAATATGTATACAGGTATGCGCGCATACGCGTATATTGAATGAAATTCTTAATTTTACATACGAGCGGGTGGATTATGTTTATAGAAATTTTTCGTTGTTCCAGTCTGAAAATCGAAGGGGCTAATAATGCCTCCGTCGCTTATAATTCGCAATCAAGAGACTGGCTCTTCTTAATTTGTTAATTAATGGAGAGCGAAGATTGAGCGAGAGAGTCCCGGAAATCAAGCCTGAAATTATTTCCCCGTCCGAGTGAAGGATGAGAGTGGCTCGGTGGAGTGGGGTGGTCGGGCAGGGTGCGAGGCAGTCGTTTCGGCTCCAGCGGGTCAAATTAGCTCGTCGGCGAGGGGGGGCAGAGGGAGGGAATGGCTGAGTTCGGGTAGGTTCGGAGCCCAGCAACAATCATCCGTAAGCTCGACGATGTCGGATTAAGGTCCGGACCGAGCGGATTCAGCATCCCCGATAACCGGATGCGTTTATGGGTTAAGCTACGGTCGAATATCCGGAGGCTGGTAGACGCGAGCAATTAATTAATATGCTAATCGCGTTAGCGCTCCGATTCCATTGTTGGCGGACATTTGTTTAGCCGTGCCCGATGAAAATAATAAAAAGTAAAAAACCGAGCGCGGCGTCGAACCCGGCTAAATCCAGAAAAATTCTCTGCTGAATCGCCTACTCTGGATCCGGCTAACGTTTTCGAGGGGAGCGCTCGGGTAATTAATTGCCTGCTCCACCACCACCTCCTCCCCCCTCCTCACCTACTCCTCATGAATGCACATTATGTCGAGCTCGCGATTAAAAATAGGCGAGCTAATTCATACCAGCGAGTGAGAGAGAGAGAGAGAGAGAGAGAGAGAGAGAGCAAATTAATGCACACGCGGACTCCGATAAGAGAATACCGAGACCTTTTCCATTTGCACGTTATTTGTTAACTCGTATACGCGTTTGTCTCTCTGCGCCTGTTTGTTTACGTTACCCTTCACCGTCCCCTTTTTACGAGGCCTATCTTTTTAATAACCTCAAAATCTCTGATGCAGCGAGGGCATTTGTAACCAAAGTGGGCGCGTTTTTCCTGGGGGCAAGTTTTAACGACCGACTTTGACAAGTTTAATAAGTTTTTATTTTGAAAGTGACGGTTAAACGAATTTAAATGACATTTTACGGTAAAAATGGGACAGAGTCTGGCGCTCTATGCGAGTAATGCAAATGTCGAAGAACAATGCTAAGCTGGAAGCGAGGCCTTATGAATAATACAAACTTTTCTAAGAGGGTCGTCTGAAATTAAAAATAATGGGAGAGAGGGGGAGAGAGAGAGAGAGAGCGTGCGATGCTCGTTCGTAATAATCACTCTATACGAAGCTGTAAAACAAGGAGGGTGACTTTATTCAATAATTTTCTCGACTCTACTATCAGTCTTCGCTTCCCTTTGCCACAAAAATCTAAACAAACTGCATTTTACGCGATTTTTTCTTCTTTCTTTTTTTTTCCACTCTTAATCCTACGTGTAAACGTAAACGGCGGATGTATCACTGAGCTAATATTTTCTGGTAATTTGGCCAAGTAGCGAAAAGTTGTAAAAATGGTAAAAAGTGGTAAGAAGTATTCGGGGAGCCGGGAACGTCGAACCGTAACATTCGAGGTTTAATGAAATGCAAATGTCAAGGCTTAGTTTATCATTAATTCCGTATAATAATCCCTTGTGTATTTATTGTTGTTTATGCTCGCATAATAATTTCTAATGGATTCGGAACATTGTCTTAAAGTTCGAGCCTTTTGTATTAAGTTATCCGTTCAACATTGTGCATCATGAAATGATGGGTTTTATCCTACAATGAGCCCAACTTAGCCACGAAATATGCTTCATTATGGAAATTCACGAATTTCCAGACGCTACGTTCATGCCATTCTAATCACCTTAACAACTGAATACGCTCTTTCCTTCTTTTTCACCATTATTATTGTTGTCGTTGTCGTTGTCGTTGTCGTTGTCGTTGTCGTTATTATTATTATTATTATTATTATTATTAGTTTCTATCTTGTTTCGCCGCTCTTCTTTCTCGTCCTTCTCTTCTTTTTTACTGCGCCATAAGATGAAAAGAGCATTAAGAGGACAATGCTTTAGAGGCATAAATAGAGACGGAACTGCTGGTGAAAGCCATACGAACCAGCGCATACAACAAATATTCTTGCACATTCAAGGTACTTTCGGTATAAATATATTATTCCACATTACGTTTTACAAGTAGTTTTTGTAAGCTAAACTCACTTAACCTTATTAGCCAGGTAGACGTATTTTATTTTGCTAACATCAACGCTTACCCTTTAATCCATCACGTTATTCTTATTAATTTCAACGATAATGCTTCAAGAACTTTTTTTTCTGCACCAACTGAATCTATTTCGAAATATTGACAATTGTACGAGCTCGCCCTACCCCATTCTACGGTTTGTGAATTTACACGCAGCCTGTAATAAACAACTTCACTTGATAGAGAAATTAAAATTTCAAATAGTAATTAAAGTACAAATCTTGAGAAGGATGTGCTCATTCGCATAAAGTTTCCGAGAGCTTTTCTAACTGAATTTATGAATAAATTCCTTTCGTTCTGTTTGTTAAAAGAAAATTTTAAAACAATCCTCGGCAACTAACATTATTTTTGCTATTACGGACTATGTTAATTAGAATAATAATATTACGTGCAGCGGTGCTCATCAGATAATACTATCGACCGATAATCTTTAGGGAAGCTGCTAGGCTTTTTTAATTTCGAATATCCTCTCCGTTAATGAAATTGCCTAATACGGAATTCGTCGATGAAATATTTTTGATAATTCAATTAATCATTTTTGAATATTATTTCCGAATTATTATCCGAATTGTTTCGTCCTTTACAATTGTAAAACGCCCTCGTACGATGCTTAAGGACAAAATAAATAGTCCTGGCTCGCCTTTTTCAAATAATAATACTATCGATAATAATTTAATTGAAAATTATTGTATAGCTTCGTGAAATTAGAGGAAGTATTAATGAAATTAATAGATTTAATAGTATTCGCGTACGAGGTAAATTTTTATTCAATTCCTTTGAAGTCTTGTATTGAAAGCTTTCATTTCATCACGTATCAAACTAAAGAAAGGGCTGCCCCATAGGAATATATGAATAATGATAATAATAAACAGCTAATTAAACAATTTTGAAATTCGCTTTAAGAAATTTTGGTAACACAGCATTTATGCAAAACTTGAATATCAGAAAATATTATACTGAATTATTCATTTTTAAAATGAATTTAAACCTTGATTTAAGATCTCTAGCACGTGATCCGCTATTATGTGTAAAGTTAAATTATATTACTTAGTTTATAAAATCCGTCATATATTAGAGGAATAAATTTGTAATTATTTTCTGCAGAATGGATACAATAATAATTACATTAAAATTTCACCTCACGGTATCAATAAATACTCCATTCTGTACTATACAAAATCCCTTTACGTACGCTAATGTATACGAAACAAATCTAACGAACCGATAATTTATGATAGTTTGATTTATTTCGGTCATTTGAGGGCGAATATAATCGAAATTCATGAAATCCGTTATTGGATTTAAAGGAAGAAGAAGTATTATTCGATACACGTACACAAAATTATGCTCGGAATTTATTTATTCCCGCGAATAAACGAACGCGAAATAATTATAATTAATGTAAATCCGCAATTCCCCGAACGCGTTAAATAATTTTACCTGTTTATTGTCCAAGGTAAATGGCCTATTTTACATACATTTACATGTATTTTCATCATAAAGAGAGATTATTAGGAATGAAGTTCGTCTAAATACAATGATTTTTAATAAGCATCGAAACTTTGAAATTCCTTATTCGGGGCTGTTTACGTAATATTTTTAGGATATAAGGAATACATACGAAAATGAATGGAAAATACGTGCTTGGAGAGAGCGGAAGTGAAGGGGGCAGGGGGGGCAGGGGGGAAGGTCGGGATCGTCTAGCCACTCGAGGATGGGGTGATCATTGAAAAGGTACGATATTGCCGGAAGGTTTTCCCTTCGAGATATTAATCTCTCTATCATTCTCGTCTTATGCTTCATAGGCTTTAAAGACATGCCTCTCTACTCGCATAATTTCGTTCCGCTCGCGAACTCGAGGCAAGAAAGGTGAGCAGCCTCAGTGAAATGTCGATTCCATTTAAACCGAATCACCAATTTTTTATGGCGATGGGATCGATTGAAATCTAACGAGTGATCCCTATTGTTTTCTTAACTACTGCTTAGACAGTGTTTTTAACGCGATCGCTCGAATGATCTTATCAATACAGTGAATCGTGTTAATTAATATTGCGGGATTGAGCGATCGCGGGGGATCGAACTGATTCTATCTCCGCAAATTAGACGGTTTGATAGCGCGCCGTTATTAATGATTAAATTGAGCGGATTCGAAATCCAAGGTCTTCTTTGTTTTATTATACGTAATTAGGATTAGGATGGAATTTTCATTTAAACCCTGGTTACGCGTCGAACGTGTTTTTTGTTTAGATAAAGAGGAAATATGTGTCAGCGGTGGGTGGGGGGGGGCGTTCGAGGTGCTAAGCTGCTCCGAGGCTGTGAGTCTGTCTAAAATTAAGGTCAGCCACTCGGCTCTCTTTGTATTGTCCAAGGGCCGTAGAGGAGATGGTCGCGGACATTAGCGGCTCTTTTATTAGGGTCCAGCAACGTCTCCCTTGGCTATATGTCGTCGTCGTCGTCGTTGTTGTCGTTGTTGTCGTGGTCGTCGTCGTCGTAGTCGTCGTTGTCGTAGTCGTTGCCGTCGACGCCGGGCTTCCTGCGTGGAAAAGAAGTTTCTCGAGCTGCGCGGGCGTGCGTCATTCAGGAAAGCGCGACGGGTCGGAGCCTCGGGAGTAGCGCAACGCGTGCCCGTGACAATAGAAAGTCGTCCCTCTCGGTCTCGTGAGCCCCGGTGCGCTCGAGTGGGAGGGACGGCGAGAGGGAACTGGCTACGAAATGCGGGAGACACAGTCGATCGACCCGGAAGGAACTCGAGTGACGAGCCTGACCTCGATCTCCCGATGTCCCCCCCTTCCCCCGCCCGCCCCACTACCCCGTCCTTATACTCTACGGACAAGAAGATGCGCTCCGCTTTTACTCCTCGATTCCCATTTTATTATCTCGATACGCAAACGCCGCGTAACCCACCGAGCATTCCTCGTCCCCGTTTCAGTGAGAGCCGAGCTCTCGCGACTTTGCAACCTCCTACCTACCTGCTCCCCCTGCCCCCTTGCCAATAACCCTTGCCAATAACCAATGCCGACGAGTTTACGCCCCGGATCCAAGAGAAGCTCGGTACTTTAAGGTCGGCCGGTACCCTGACCGAGCCCGTACCCTGCATATCTTAATACGACGAAGAGTTACGACCTCGGGCAACGCTTCGCTAACAGAATCCTAATTAATTCGGTCTGCCGGTCGAATTAAAAGTATGTTACCGACACTACGGCGCGAGGATAGCATGCGAGCCGATTAATTTCGGCACGAGTCTGCCTTTCGGCCGAAAGTCGAATGCAACGTATCTCTTTTCTGCCGGTCTTTGGCTCGTATTCGTCGGCAGATAATCGAACGGGTTAACAATCGCTACGTAGATCCCGAGAATATTCTCCGAATAGTACGGCTCCGCCGGGCCATTAGTCACACTTAATCGCTTAAGAGTAAGAAAAAAAGCGGCCGGAGCGTTTCATTTTTCATTTTGCAAACGATCGAAATTAATTTTGCGCATCGAGGGCGGCCGCGCTAATTTAATATTTAACAAGAGGGCTCGAATTCTTTGAGCGAAGCGCGGAGAAACGGTGACAGGAGAGGTCAGGAGAGAGATGAACGACGACCTCGCTCTTACGCGTTATTCAAAGGCCGCCGGGAAAGTAGAAATCTCCCCGCGAGATAAGCAGCCGCGTTTACTTAATACGGGATCCCAAAAATTTCCCCCAAATGAACTTTCCCCGCTAATATCGTCTAAATAAAAATTGCGGCTCGCCGGATGCTCGATTCGTAGCTTTTCACTCGGAAATGCCAATGGAAGTAAGGAATGCCTCGAATAACGGGGAATGGCGTGTGCCGCGTTCCGCAGCTTCCAACATGGCGCATCCTTGTCTTTGAGCGGATCTTTTGGGCATCAGTGGCACGTGAAAGTAGCGCGCAATGCGTTGTTATGTGTTTAATATCGGGAAAGCTCCGGAGATAAGATTTCCTTTCAATTCCAGGTCAGTTGAGCTTTAAAACTTCCCGTCGAATGCCGAATTTTTAGCGAATGTTTAAGTACGCTCGAGGCCAAATGACTTTGCGAAATCGCCCATCAGTCTTACCGAAAATTATAATTTCCCAACTATTTCGCAAGCTCGTCGTATCGCTCCTAGATGAAAGATAAATGGCAGGCAATTTTTACCTCCCCTGTAAATCCATCTGGCCATTAGGTACTTTCAAAACGTGCAATTTCCATCGATCACCCGCTCGAGTTCTATATTAGCTCGTAAACATGCGAATAACCTGTAATCTTACGAATAGTATAGCATTTATGCAAAAACTCCGAGTCTCCGGCGATCATATTACTCTTGAACATTTCAATTGGCAGACTAGATGACAGGCCAAGGAGCCCAATAGCCCTTATCAGCCGCATATTAATACTAAATATTACCCGCTGACCGTTCAAAGAGCTGGTGGGGGCGGGGGAAGGGGGGGGGGTAGGAGAGGAAAGATTCGTTTCCGTCTACCCGCTGTCATTTGCAATTAATTTGAAGCGGCAAGCAACATTAGAACAATAGAACACAACGTTTCAAGGCATTGGTGCTTGTTGTGGGGATAAATTTTTATATAATTCCACCTTGGCTGAACTGACATCTCAAAATGATCTTGAGATCTAACCTACTAAAAGGATTAGCAAAGGCTAGATTGCCTCGCGTTTAAATTCGCTTTTCATGCAGTTTATAAGTAAATATTTAATCGACGAAGAAGTTATTCGAATATCATCTAAGCTCTTCTGCTGGCTTACGTTGTTGTTGTTGTTTTTTTTTTTTAATGAACTTTTTAAAAAGTTTCTAAATTGTTAGTAAAGTTTTTAACTCCGATTGTTACATTACATTATTAAGCATTGATAATGAAAATTCAAGTGTTTTTCAGTCCTCACTAATAATTACAAAACTTACTCGTATTAATTTACTTCAGCATATTGAAGTTTTCCTTTTGCCTCGACATTCTTCCTAAAGTTTAACTCCGACTCCGTAGTCGAAAATCTTCAAGCCCGTGAATTTCTTAATCTACATAGCTTTACAAATAAATTAAATAAAAACTAAACGGCAAAAGGCTTTCGTCGCATCACGAATAATTATACGTAAAGTAATAAGTAATTGTACGAGCGATCGATTCATGAGCTGACGTACTGACGTTTTACGCCTGTCGATGGACTTGGATGTGCGAGCTCACGCAGTAACGAGATCTGCAAAGAAAATATTCGAGCGGACGGGGGGGGAGGGGGTAAGCCTCGCAGAAATACACGTATCCAGAGACCGGCCCCAAGCGGACTGATTTTCCAACGGAGTAATTCAGCTGCGCATTGGTTAATATTATATTTTCCTTGCCCAAGCGCAAGGAATTCTATAGTACGCTTACTTAAAATACAGTCGGCATTAGGTACTGCCGTCGTACTGCCGTGTACCGTCCTCGTCTTGCCGTCCTTGTATATTCCGACGTTAGAATGTAGTTCAAGTGGACCGTTTTAATGATGGCATTCCAGAAGCCAAAGTGAGTTATCGATCAGTGGGCCGAAATTCCCGTATAAATGTCCGATTCGTTTTTGGTGGGACGCTGAAACCCGATGGCCACCAATACCTACGATTCGGTAATAATCGATTCGTTAAAAGCTTTTCAGCCCCCATTGAAATGCGTCTATAAAATTTTTGTTCAAGGCCTACGTAGTGGACGTCCTCTTGGTCCGCGTCGAAATCTCCGGGGACGCTATTGTAAAAACAGGAGTAAGGAAGTTCCGGCTCGTAATTCGCTTGAATTACACGCAATCTCCGTGAATTAGTTTCCTCCTCCTCCTCCTCCTCCTCCTCCTCGTCAACCCCAAAACTCCCCTGCCCCCTGCCCCAACTCCCCCGACCCTTCGCCAACCCCAATTTTGTTTATTGCAAACTAACCCCTAAGCGATTGAATACGGCTTGAATAGAGCAGGTGATAAACCAATCGGGTTCCAAACCACGTAGACCAGCTCTGGCTAAACTTCGTTAATCACCCCGGATGTGAGTCGCGATAAAATGATCGCTGGACCCATTATACGTCGCAGGACGTATAATTTATCGTTCGTTATCAATGTCCCCGGTGGAGGCAATGGGAAATGTCCAAGTAAGCGCGTCCCTAAATGATCTTTTTAACGCAGCCCCGAGTCATTTGTAACGTGAAATACAGTGTTTTCTTAGCGGATTCGTCATTATACTTACGGCTGTATTACGCCATTGTATGCACAAGGCCGAATCGAGATTGTCTGATTACGGGCTGTCAGAAATATATGCCCGTTCGAGAGATTCGAGGCCACGATAAACATTTGCGAAAGAAATTAAAAGAATAAAAAAAAAAATAACGTGTTTGTAGTCAAAGGCATGAAAAGAAGTGAATCTCGGAAGAGCGAGGGAAATTACTGAATTAAACACTGTATTCTTTTCACGTTTCAAATGAAGGGAAAACTCGCAGAGGCTGTTAGAGTGATTTATTAGGTTAAATTACCGGGAACCAAAAAATCTGTAAAAAGTTTTTAAGTGATGATTTCGCTTTGACTCGTACAAATTACAAAGGAATTGTAAAAAATTTTAATAGGAACAACCGGGGCTAATCATCGAACAGGATAAGCCTTAGACTAATTACCTCGTACGTTTCTCTGTATTTAGATGAAAAAAAAAAGAAAGAAAGAAAGAAAGAAAGAAAGAAAAATACGTCTGATTAAAAACAAGGATTCGCCTCGCGAAGTCAGAATCGGACGTGAAAAGGGTATTCCTCTCTCTCTCTCTCTCTCTCTCTCTCTCTCTCTCGTGAAAGTGCTGTGCTAACGTTATTTTAAGTTACACAGGAGTCCGGTCCGGCACTGGATTACGGCCACCTCGTAACACCCGACCCAGCCACTGTCAGAGATTAGAAAAGTATTGGTGTCAAAGCCAAAGGAAAATAAACGAAAAGAATTCCATATTTTTAGTATTCCATTATTATTTTACAAGGATTTTTTCCTTTGCTTATTACGTATCGAGCTCAGCCAATCCTCTCATAAAAAAAAAATCCTCCTTTGCCTATGGCAAACAAAGCCCGTCAAAGGGAGCACGATGATTACCCGTAGTTCACCGGTACTTGCATAATCCGAAAAGTCCTTAGAGTTACTTTATAAACAACGGAAGGCCAGATTCGGGCAATAATAATCAATTAGCCAAGTACTCATGAATGCACGCCATTAATCATGGCGTTTCGAATTATAATGCACCGAATGACGTTGACCGCTGCTGATGATTTTCCTTAGAATTGAAATTAAAGTTACCCTTAGTTTGTAATTATGAATAGCTCGTTCCGAGTAATTTATGACGGAGGGCTCGGAGGGGCCAGAGACAGGTACATGGGCAGAGAGAGAGAGAGAGAGAGAGAGAGAGAGAGAGAGAGGAAATGTAAAAAAAAAAAAAAAAGAAAACGCGCAGCCATAGGTGTTTGCGAATCTAGCGTAAGAGCAAACAGAGCCCGGTTATAAATCTTCTGGGACGGAGTCCTGCAGAGCGCCGTGCGGGGTGTGGCAAAAAATATACCTTCCCGTTTACGTTTCGTCAAAAGCCGGCGCATATTCGTCGAATCAGCCGTACCAGCAGCAGTTGCAGCAGCAGTAGCAGCAGTAGCAGCAGTAGCAGCAGCAGTAGCAGTAGCAGTAGCGGCAACTCCCCCCCCCTCGCCCCTATCGTCGTTTTCTTCTTTCGCTCTGTACTATTTTACGCGTTTTCTTCGACGTCCTTTTTTCTTAACGTTACCGGGACTTTGATGAATTTTAAGAGACGAGCGTCAACGTCCCGAGCCGGTGCTGTTGCTTTTGTGCCGAGCCGAGCGGAGCCGAGACCACGACCCTCTGCATTTAATGGCAGGCCACGGCGAGAGGGTAGAGTGCCGGGCGTAAATTCCCTCCTCGCTTTAGTATCATTAAATTTCTCGGATGGGCTTTGAGGGGAGTCCCTTCGAAGGGCTCGTCGCCTGGCCCGGCGTTACGTAGCACTGCGAGAAAGAAAAAAACAAAAAAAAAAAAAAAACACCAAGTCCTGCGCCTCTTCGCCCTCCTCCGTTCCCGCCCCCGCCAATTCGGTCGTTTTATTTCGGCATTATCATGCAGTGGGATCGGTGCTGGTAGTAGTAATCATCAGGATGAAATTTTCGCTCTCGACGGCGCCGAGGGATACACCCGGAAGAGGATGGGCTCGGGGACTCCTCTCCCGCCCGCTCTCTCTCTCTCTCTCTCTCTCTCTCTCTCTCTCCTCTCTCTCGCGTCCCATGAATAATTTACGACGAGGGAGTCGTTGCGTCCTCGGCCAGGTATACACGCTAAGGCGTAGGCGCGCGGGGTGGGCAGGGGGTTGAGAGATCCAGCAGTGCTTCAAACGACCCGCGAGTAATTACGTAGCGGTAATCGCGTCAGGGTCGGCTTATTACTGCCCCTCCCCCATACCTCGAGCCGCGCCCCCCTCCCTCATCGCCGTAAAGCTCGCTTTCAGGTAAAATTACCCGTAGCGGCATATCTCGCGCGAGCGATTGGCCAATACGAATTCGCTATTTCATTAATTTTCTCCTCTCTTTTCGCCATCCCGTTCCTTTCGGCTTTCCACGGTTAAAGCATCCCGGCTACGCGGCACCGATCCCCCCTCCATCCCTCCCTCCCTCCCTCCCAAACGCCTAATAATAATTTTTACTACATAAGCTGCGGTTCCGCTCGGCTATGCACGGACTCGATTAGATAGTGCAAGTTCGTGTCCGTGGCCGTTAAATCGCCAGAGTTAGGCGAGGAAAAGGTGCGGGTAAGCGTCCTACGGAGGCCCGAGTGCTTCTATTCCCCCCCATAACTTCCGATTGTCGTAAAAGGATGCATAAAAAAAAAAAAAAAAAAAAAAAAAAGAAAAGGAAATAAGAAGAAGAAGAAGAAGAAGAAGAAGAAGGCCTTGGCGTACATTCAAAGTACAGTTGGACAATTAGAGCGATACTGCTATTACGATAACGTCCTCGTAACGTCCTGCTAACGCGGTTGCAATCCTTTCGACGAACAGTATTTCTGACGAACGGAATAAATACGTCGAGGGAGCGGCACAGCGTTATTCGAGATATACTCTATTTTCTATTCGGATGGCCAGGCGAGAACGAAAATTCAGTGATAGTTAGCCCTTGAAAGGGCGGGACTCCAATTTTAACATTTTACACGCCTATTTCTTTAGTATTCAATTTAGCATTCAATTAACAGGATGTATTTGAATACGTAGAGGGTGAAAGGAGCATAGAGATCGCCGACTACTTACTACTTTTTACTAAATTATTAGCTTATACGTTGCATTAGAAAGTTTCGTTAATCGGCCCCAATCTCTTTGTGTTATTCCTAATAATTGAAATGTTTTAACTAGCTGTTGCTCTATCGGTAATACAGAATCGAGAACAACTGGTTGCTTTACGCAACTACGCTTATCCGTAGCGAGGCGCCTTTTTTCTTTCACTTTGTTTCTCCTTTTTTCTCTCCTTTTTTCTTCTTTTTTTTTCTTTTTTCTTCTTGTCGGGCGTAACGCGGAGCGCTGGAATAGAAAAATGATAGTCTTCGTTAGGGAGGCGTGAGCTCGGTAAATTCGCAATTTGTAATTCGGTATTTTCGCGCAGACGGACGTCGAATTCCTAGTGGATTTAAATAAAAGCTCGTTCGATTTTATAGCCAAGACTTATATTCCGGACGCTCGTTGAGAGAAGAGCTCGTCGTACAAAGCGGCCCAATCGTCAAATGCTTTATTCGGCTATACATCATCGTCGAACCTGTCGATAGATGGATGGCGGCGGAGGGGACGGGCGCCGGCGAAAATAAGAAGTCGAGGCTCTATCTGCTATCCCCGGGCGTATCTGCCCGTTTCCTAGCCGACCGTTTCCCAATTGCCGCCGAGCCATTAATCAAAGCAATGAAAGATGTCAAAATTGCGTTAAACCGTGCGCTCGATACGGGGATGATGTATCCCCGCTCGCTTCAGACTCCCGGGCGAAACTTCCTCGTGGACGGGGAGGCGGTCAGCGACTAATTTAACAACGATGAGTTCTCGGCTAGTGCTGGGACGGAGGCCTCGCGAGGCCTTCTTCGACAAATCGGAGAAAGACCGTTCGCCGAGGGAATGCTGGGTCGGTCGGAGAGAGAGAGAGGGGGGGGTGGACGTGGATGAAAGACCCATGGAAAGGCCTTTGTTCTAGATAATCGTTAAGGAGGGCGGCGAGCTCGTTCGACCGTTTTAGGGAAAAGTCCACTTGACGCGCGGTCCCGGCAGTTGGTAGCCGCCAGGGACAGTAGCAGAATTTTTCGTGGACGCGATCGGTCCTCGGGAGCACGAGGCGGCCCCGTAGCTTAATCCAAGTCCATTAAAAGTTTATCGGACTGCCCGTGGACGTAAGTTTCCCATGGTCTGCGGTCGCGCTTTCGAAGGGAGGGGCAGGGCGATCGATGAAATCGAAATGGCAATTGCCGGGGCCCCTAGACATCTAATCTCGTTATCCGTGAGACGGTGGGGGTGTAGGAGAGGGGTATGGAGAGGGAGCTCCGCGTCGGGGATTTCCAATTTGGATTATTCAGAAGCGGAATATCGCCGCTTACCCATCGCGATGCATATATGATTTCCCCGAGAAAGTTTAATGTAATTGAATTATTCATAATATCGAGTGCGCCCTGCAGCATCACCTCCGTCCCGTCCTCCGCTCCGACTCGTCGGCCGACCGAAGAGCCGCCGAGCCACCTCGGATTACTCTGACGCTCGGAGCAGTGCTCTAAATCCATTTTCGGATATATTTGGTCTCTGGATAATTGAAGGATTAGTCGCTCCGGCCGGATTCCTCCTCATACTGGCCGAGGCGCTGCCGATGTTCTTATTCTTACCGCTATTTAGCCTAATTCCATCAGGCTTAATTGTTATCCCCCGTTTCCCGTCCCCGATCCCGAGCTCGCTCTATCATTATCCTGTAAATCTATCTTTATTGGGTATCGGCGGCCCCATCCCCCTCCCCGACATCCGATTATACTTTTTACGGCCTGAAATATTCTAGTGACGTAATGGACTCGCCGTGGACTCGGAACGCGCACCAACACGCCTCCACGTGTCAAGGATGGCAATCATATTTCTCTTTGTGCGCGGCTGAAAAATCGTAGGTATGCGACGGGGGGAACGCGTAGCTGCGCGCTAATTCTGTCATTCGTTTGTGAAACATCGGCCGCATATGTAATTGTTGCGGCGCGCGATCGTCGCGAAAAGAAATAAAGAAAAAAAGGATAAAAAAGGAAAGGAAATGTACGAGGAGGCGGAGGTTATTTTTAAATAAAAGCCTTGATTGCCGGATGGGTTTGGGAGGGAGGGAGGGGGGGGTGTGGGGGCGGAGGAGGTATTTAGGAAAGAAAATTAGAAAAGGCTGCCTTGGGCGCAGAGGGGCGGATGCCGAGGGAGTCGTTTAAGCTCCACGGCCTCTGGCGGCGCCTGAATTTGATTTAAACGTGTACGAGTAAGGAGACCGCCTCGCGGTCCAACTCGTATTATTTAAATAAATAATGGCGTTTACGTGGTTGTTCGTTGGATGTTCGCCTCGAGTGAAGCTCCCGTCGCTTAAAAAGCTCTCTCTCTCTCTCTCCCTCTCTCCCTCTCTCTCTCTCTCTCTCTCTCTCTCTCTGTGTGTGTGTGTGTTTTATCTCTCAGGGATCTTGATTTACTCAAATACTTTGGCCGCCGGCGCTTATCTAAAACTGCACGGATGGCTGTGCTTTAAAGGAACTTTCCTCGGCTAGAAAGATGTTTAACATTGAGTTCTTTTGATTTTATATTTGACTTTGTTCCCAAGTCCCTGCCCAAGGAGTCGGCGATGAGAGATAGCTGTGGGGGAGTGGGGTAGAGAGGCAGAGCCAGATATCAGGTAGATAGGAGCGGGTGGGGAGCGACGAAGAGGAGGCAGGTGAAATCGATGGTAGTTGGTAAGGCTCGTAATAACGATCCACGATCGCGCAGACTCGGAGACGTTAAAAAGAGGATAGAAGACTTTGAAATCCCGAAAGGAAGCCGCGAGCCAAGCGACTTATATTATTCTTACTATTATTATTATTTATTTTATTTTTTTGTTTTGTTTTGTTTTGTTTATGCACAGAGGGAGTAGAAAACTCCTTTCGCAATAGATCTGCCGTCCGATCGAGCCGAACGATTAAACACGTCGACGAAGCGTACGAATGTGTGCAGCGCAATATTATCGTTCGAAAAGAAAAAAAAAAGAGAGAGAGAGAGAGAGAGAGAGAGAAAAAAAAATACCTGTCCCCGCAGCAGGCGCAGATTATTATCGTTTTCTCTTTGCACATAATAGACCAGGTTGTCTTGACTGAATGCGTCAGTTGAATATTAAAGCCACCTCGGGGCCGTGACTTAAATTAAGCGGGGTTCCGATAGGGGGGGGGGAGAGGAAAAGAAGTTACCCATCGCCGTGATTAAGCAAGACGTTGCCCAAGTGCATTGTATCGAGTCCTCTGCGAAACGCTCGTCCTGAGGATGTATGTCCGGAGCCCTTCCGGATCCCGGATCAGCCGGGCTCCCTAACGACGACAGACCTCCGAATCGTAATGAAAGTTTAAGGAAGCCTCGAAGCTTATCGGGAAATCCCCGTGAGCTTCGAGTCGGCAGACCAAGGGCACACGTGACCCGGCAACCGCGGCATTAAATAACGTCGCTTGTGTAAAAATGACGAATCGAGGTGTTTATTCGGATCGCACGGACCGAGAAAAGGGGGGAGGGGATATGCTTAGGGAAATCCGAGGGACGTGGGTAATGGCTGCGGCAGGGGAATTTAAGGAGGAAGAGTATGGTAGGAAGGGTCGGGAGAAAGAAACACAAAGGTGAGTCGAGTGAATCTCTTGTTCTCGTGCCGGGAAAGTAGGAGACGTATTATGTGTGCGCATCTCCCTCGGTCCCGCTGCCTCTCGACCGTCCTGGGAGGCAATGGGGTAGAGAGCCGAGGTAATAGGGCGACATTAAACGCGGAATCTAAGGGAATTCTCTGTAAGGAGGGAGGGGGCGGGGAGGAGGAGGAGGAGGAGGAGGAGGAGGAGGATCAAGAGCAAGGAAAGACGAATTTCCGCGGCGGTATAGTAGCACGCCTTCCCCGGGGCCGAGGTTCCGTCTCTCGAGCGAGCTCTGCCCCGGCTGCATTAGAATATTCCGTTTGCGCGAGGAGCCGAGGTCGGCGACGATGCCTGTCGTAGTGGGAGGTCGAATGGGAGCGCACCTATCCATTGTTACTCTCCCTCGGTACTCGAATCGGCGCTCATTGTTGGCAAGGAGGTCGGCGACGAGAAGGAGGCCGAGTTTGCCGAGCCATCGACGTTAAACCGAACGTTTTTGGCGCAAAGTTAATGGAGGCTGGTGGCGGTGGCGTTGGCGGTGGCGGTGGTGGTGGTGATGGTGGTGATGGTGGTGATGGTGGTGGTGGTAGCGGATGGCGGGTAGCGGGGGGGGGGAGGCGAGCGAGAGAGAGAGAGAGACGAGAGTGTAAGTAGCGTCGAGTCGTCGCATTAAGGAAAATTGTCGACGGCTCTGCAAAGATAATATGATTAGACTGGCGGGGTGGAGGGGGCGAAGTTGGCCGTTTTACTTTTGCGGATGTGAGCGCGGATGCGTAGCTTCCTCTTTAATATTCCGAGACGATCGGAGCGCGTTTTCCCTAATCTAGCTACCGCTACCGCTACTGCTGCTGCTGCTGCTGCTGCTGCTGATGCTGCTACTGCTACTGCTACTGCTACTGCTACTACTACTAACCGAACGCGCGCCAGTCAAAGCTTTCCCTCTGATTATAAGTCGAGGGCGTATACATAGACAGACGGTCGGTCGGCTGGAGGCTGGATAAGGCTACCCGATGCCGAATGAAAGAGAAAGGCAGACACGGGGAAAAGGGATAAACGTAGACCGACTGCGGCACTGCGGCTCGTTTTTCCTTCCTTTATTTATTTTATTTTATTTTATTTTTTTTTTTTTTTTGTTCTTATTGCCGGAACCCTTGACGCTGATCTCTGCTTCCTTTTAATCGAACGCCAGTTAACTTGCGATACATCCATCGCCAGTGGGGGTCGGGTAGAGAGATGCCCTACCGCCTCGAGCCCCATCCCACCACGGAACACTGCCAATTCTATCTCCTCTATTTCAGGAAGCGAAATTAAAGGCGAACGGCTCCCTCCCGCCCACCCCGCTTGTTTGGCCTCGCGAAGGGGATTTTCCTCCGAGGCGGCTCCCCCGTTTCTTCTTTATTTATTTTTCTTTTCTCCCATTTTCTCGTTCGTTCGCCCGATATACGGGAGCGAGAAGCACCCTTTTCCCACCGAGACCGAGTAATTAAGCGAATAACGATGGCTCTACTTGGCTTTTCGACTTGCAGGTGTAGCGGCTCATAGTAAAGGCCACTTGATGCGTTGAAGATGCGCCGAGTGCCGAACAACGGTGGCTTTGCCCACGCCGTTGTGTGGGTGACGTCGAGTGCTTTTATCATCCTACTGACGTCGATATCAACATCAACCGATGCTGCCGGTACGTATTATGCTCTCTACCCTCTTTTCTTCCTTCCTACCTTCCTTTTCCTTCCTACCTTCCTATCTTAACCTTCCTTTATTTCTCTTTATTTTCCGTTATTGTTCATGTCCGTATAAATAAAATTTGCCAACCCCAGTAAGCCGAGGCAAGCAAATCCGTTGCTTCGCTCGAGTGGGATCTTTTATTAATTTATTTAACGAGCCCCGGCATCTCCGAATATTTACCTTTTATTATCGAGGCCGCGTAAATATTCATGGCCGATGATATTTAACCGCTAATTTTCAATAGAATTGCCAATATTTGAGAGATTTCAATTTAATTTTCAATGAACCGCAGAGGAATTAGCCTTCCTTTCATTAGGCAATGTTCGCGGAAAGCGGGCCCCTACTATATATTTCCCTCTAAATTGCTACTTGCTCCCTCTCTATGCTACAATTTTAAAAACTACGCCCCCTCTCGCCCGCGCTAATAAATTCTTTTGTTAACGTTGAATAATAAGTAAATTTCTATGTCTTTGTTCGAATTATGGGCAAAAATGCCCAATTAATTTATATATTTAAGCTCATTATAAAGCTATGCGTTCTGCAATATGCATACGTACAGCTTTGTACGTGTGCGTACGTGGATTTGGACAAAAAAATAAACAAAAAAAAATAAACAAAAAAAAATAATAATAATAAATAAAGTAGGAGGAAGGCGAATTTTTCAATTTCCTTTATCCGAGGCAGATCATGTAATCTTTATTAATGGTATGGAAAAAAAATGTATGTATATTAGTGAAAACGTTGGCTCGTATCCAGAGTCGGTCGGTGCTCGTGCTTAAAGGGCAGGAAATCTTTTCAAAAATAGAGAATGCGTAAAAATTGCTCAGGTTGATATTTTTGTAGACGGCCAAGAGTGACGATGGGGAAAATTAATTTCAGTTACAATAATGCCGAAGGGTGAAGGGTGAAGGGCACGAGAAGGATCTCTTTATCGAAAATGGAATGAGATCGTTGCGCAACCGATGGCAGCTCTTCCATAATATTTCACACTCTTATCGAGTTATGTTTATATTAATACATGAGAAGCGTTGGATAAGAGACAATGGCTCCGCACCATTGTCATCCAGTGTCACCTCTTTACGGTCTCACTCTGCCGCATGCGAAAAGAAGTGCGTCATCGCCGAGTTTTATCGTAGTCGAAGGAGAGGCGCCCGCGACTCCTGGGAGCGTCCTCGCGACACCGTATCTCTCTCTCTCTCTCTCTCTCCCTCTATCTCTCAGGGTTCGTAAAGCTGCGCGTCGGTGCTTCCGCCCCTCCCGCCCCTCTCGCCGTCCTGTCGCCATCAAGTCTTGCATGGCTTTTGTTTTCATGGGGCGAGGGAAGGAGTCAGGCCCGGCAAGACCAACTATTTATCGGGGCGGTGCTGAAAAATGAAAGTGCTGACTTCGTGTGCGTGTGCACCTTTACGACCTCCGCTTTCGAAACGCCGTTGCCGTCGCTGTAGCCGTCGCCTCGACCGGTCGCTCGTCCGGTGTCCCGGCGCTACGCCGACGACGGACGTGACGAAAATACGGGATCGGAGACTCGTCCTCGAACATTCGTCATGTCCCATACGGCCGAGCTGTAACAATACGGAGGATAATAATCGACGAGCTGGAATTAATCGATGACTCGGGGCCGACGACAAATACAAACGAGCCGCTGCCGCATCCTTTTTCTTATCCACCGCCGCACAACAAGAGCTGATATACCACCCGAAGAAACGAGGCTTTCCCTCTAGCCGCTCAATTCCATCACCTCTCGCCTGCCCGTTTACACCAGAGTCTGCTTTATTAACAATTTTCTTAATTCTACGACCCTTTAAGACCCTTTAAGGCCCGTAACGGGCCCGTTACGGGCCCGTGTACGCGCAAGGACAGCGCCTCCCCTCATTCCGATAATGAATACCTGCTCCTCCTTCCTTGGCATTAGCAATTAAAAACGGAGAGGGCATTTTAACGATATTTCACGTACGCCACGAGTAACTTATTGCGCTTACGTAACCAACGTAACTTACGCGGCCGCGCGCGCACGACACACTCTTACTCGTATACACGGCAAAAGTAATTGGACGTTTTGTTTTTTTTTAAATGCCCTGGCTTCCCCCATGATGAAACGTAAATTGAAAAACTCGTTATAAACTGTTAAAAAACTAATAACCTCGTCTGAGTGCGTGTGTACGTGTTTTTTTTTTGTTTTTGTTTTTGTTTTTTTGTTTTTTCTTTTAAGCACAGCGTGCATCGGAATCAATTACTCGGTGGATTTCATTTATTTTCTCTTTTTCCTTCAATTTGACAATGTTGTTAGTTTTAAACTGTGCGCGCCAGCGATTCGTTAGAATTCATTAACTGAAACGTTTATACGAAACCCCCCCCCCATCTCACGAGCCCGAGGGTATTCAGAAAAAAATTCCAAAAGGGATTATTAAATTCTTATTGCATATGTTTGGGAGGGAAAATCTGGAAAAGTGCTGATAGCGAGTGCCCAGAGTCACGTTCGAGAATTTCGGAGCTCCCCCATCCCATGTAATTTTTATTATTTGCCTTCTTTTCCCATCTTCTATCCTCGCATTCTTATTTTTCCTCACGAGATTCTGTATTATTTTGCTTTTCTCGCATTTCCATTACGTCCCCGCCTTACGAGCAAAGAATTTTACTCCCGAGTATGGAAAAATGACTGTACTCGAACAATAATAACAATAACAAACAATAATAATAATAACAAACAATAATAATAGTAGTAATAAATAGTAATAATAATAAACAGTACGGGAATTTCGGATAATAAATTACAGCGCTTGTAATTCACATATCCCTTAGAATTTCGTACAATCCCTGTATTCCAGCCATAGTAAGTAATAAGCCACGATTATTATTGCAATTACCAAACTATAACGGACTTTCGTAAGTTACGCATTGCCTTCCTTGTCTTGATAACAGAAATTTATCATAAATAGAAGAAGAAATGTTTTGAGCATATATTTACCTGCGTCCCGCGAGTACAAATAAACTTTATTTCAACAAGAAAAGTCTACACTTAGTTTAAATATAAGATGAAACATAAATAAATTCTTTCGCTCTAATCAATCTTTCTTGAAATTACGAGAGCGCATTAAGTAATGAGAAATTAGTCTGATTTATTTTTCCCTGCACAATATAAATTCTACTTTAATTTGTCAAAAAGTGCTTAGAAAATACGCAATAAAACTTTTTAATGCACTTGTTAATGCATTTTAAGAATGAACGGCTTGAATTTGAAATGCTCTTACCTATGATTCGAAAAAATAGTTAGTTTTACGTGAAGATATCGAATCTTTTGCACCAACTTTGCAATCAAGTCTATGATTACAAGTTTGATTTACTTAGTGAACGCTTGGAAAGGGATAAAAATTAAGCAAACCTTGCAAAATAATTCGACCGTCTTGTGAAATTAAGACCTCGATCGATAAAATTGAGTTGAGGAAGGCAAGATTTCATTTGTGATTTTTAGTAGACAAACAGGGAAATTCAGAAGTTTCTAATGTTTATATACAAAATTTAGAAATATATTATTTACCTTTGGAAATCTGTCTTACTAAAGACTCCGAAATAACGCAACGAACAATGTTTTTCATTACTCCCTAAGGTATTTTTATTATTCCTATAGCCGTGAATCCTTAATGCTCGCGAACGTGAAATCAAGTCTGACCGTTTCTTTCACATTAAGAATAAAGATTTTTATACTAAAAAAGAGCATGCTGCATTTCATGCTCTGGACGGGCTGACTAATAAAGTATACGAATTCAGCCAGATTTGCAGTGTATACGAATACGCGCACTTTGATTTGGTATATTTGCGTGGTCAATGTATTGAATAATGCCGAGACGTAGAATGACTTTCCCAAACCATTGAATGTTTGTTCGACGAATAATCTAGGCGTTTTTCATCACCGCATTTTCTTTCTATTTCCGTATACGTCTTTTCGGCTCGCCGAAATCGCACTCCGATCGAGATAAAAGGCACTTTAAGCCATGTTTGTGCTCGCCGATGAGTAAAGTGGAGGAGGGTCGAACAGCGCCGGCACGTATTTCCTAAAGAGACGAAATTCAAGATTTTCTTTCTTTTTTTTTTTTTTTTGCCTCTTTGAGGGCTCCTCTTCTCGCTCGCTCGCTCAAGGCCGAGTTCAATTACAATGATTTTTGACGCCGTGAAAAATCGAAACTCGCAGATTACGAGATCGCATTTTAGTACTTCGTAGCTCGAATTCAATTTCTTCCGAGACGCGACGATCCCTCGAGGAGATGATGCAAAGGGATGTAAAGGAGCTTTACACCCGTCAGAATGTCTACTTTGAATATTCCACTCGCGGATATCAAATTCATCCTTCATTATATTAAACATTGCTTTTTGTGCGTGTAATTATGAAGCTCAGCCATGTAAGTGCTAATGAAAATTAGATACGTACCGTCAGCCTAAATATTCATTAGCCGTGATGGCGGCACATGTTCTTCTGGCTTTTCCAACTTCGACTATGAAATACATGAAATGAAATGTAAAACAATGAGCGGCTAAATATCATCATGTGAATAAATAAAGCTTTTCACGGAAATGCAATTTAATTAATACGACGTAAATAAAGTACGTAATGCATAAATACGAAAGAAAGTTTTGTTTTAAAAACGTCACGAAGGTCAGATGTTCATGAAGCATTCATTCCTAAGTGGTATTAAAAACTTTTGAAATTCACCAGCATTAATAACTGACATTTTACGTCTCTCGTTGATGGATAAACATCAAAATAGTATATAATGAGAAGATGCGGCTGTAAAGGAAATCCAATGACGTAATGCGTAAAAAGTCCATATTTCTCGTAAAAGTTAAGACGTAGTGTATTGAGAAATAATTAAGTGGCAAGTATATGTGCGCGAAAAGAAGAATTGCATTTTCATCGTACTCAAGGTTTGTAAAATATAACGGAATAAGAGCTTGACCGTGTTTCCCTAGAATCGAATCGAGGATTAATTTTTTTTTTTTTTTTTTTTGATACATCCAAAAGGTAATATGAGCTAATATATTGAAATGACGCAGATCGATATCTACGTTTTAAAATTATAAGGTTCCGAATGGAAAGTAGCTGTCGTGTCGAGTTCACTCTTACAGTCACTTACAAATGTGCTTCTTAGATATATATATATATACAATGAGAGAGAGAGAGAGAGAGAGAGAGATCAGGAATTTTTCTTCAATTTTACAATAAACAGGGGTTTACTGGAATGTACGGTAATACGATTTACTGTTAATTCGAAGAGGCTTAGAGAAAACGGAAATAACTGCTTTAATTGTGATGCCGCCGATGCAGCAAAAGGTACAATTAAAAAAATTCAAGTACTCCGTGCTGTAAGGTACTCAAATTTTCTCTCTCCGCGTATGCCGACTATTTTTATTTCCGGCGTCCTGAGATCTATATTAAAGCGATTAACTTTTTTTTCACCCGATCCTCCAAACGGTTTAAACCCAAGTGTTAATTCTCTGCCCTCGGAGGGACGCCGCGTATTGTAATCATTGTACACGGGATATTTGAATTTCAGCGAGAATCTGCTGAAGATTACGGGCTCGAGAATAAAATAATCTGAAATCCAGGCTTCGTAATACGAATCCCGGGGCTGGGAATGCTTTAAAGCGCTTAATCTCCCGAGCGTTGAATACGTGTATATCGAAAGACCGAGGTCCGGTAAATATTTATTAGGATTTCTGCAAAAGGTCTCGGGTAGATTTCCTGTTGGTATCCGCGGCACTTTTCGAGGTGGCGAAAGGCATTGTCCGGCGCGCGCTAGAGAGTGAGTGGGGTGGGGGGGGCGGTTGCGGATGCGGCGAGACGCATTATCGATAGATGAGACGCATAAAGGCGGCGGTGGCGGCGGTGGCTGCGGCGGCCTTTAATGGAATCCGATAGCGGCCGGGGTGGGTGAGGGGTTGGGCGGAGGCATTCGCTCGCCACTCGCGATACGTCGTCGCCTCTTATGCAAATAAAATTGAGCCCCGCTCCGTAAGCACAATAGCCTCGTTCGACGAATGTGAACCGCCCGACGCTTCCTCTCGGTTAAAAAGAGACCCCCGGCTCTTTCGCTCCACTTTCAACAACTACGTAGACTACGACTACTTGACTTCCGGGCCGCTGGCCATTGTCGATTCCCATTTATAAAACATCGTCTCCGTCCGTCCCCACCCCACCCCACCTCCCCTGCATCGGACGCCACTGCCGCTACCACTTCTTGTACGTTTCGGGTAATAGGGAACGCGAGCTCGCTCCCCGTTCAATGGATATCCAGTTGCACTTATTAGCGCTGCGCGAGCGAAAATAATGATATTCCGGACATAAAACAAAGTTAGCGCTCTCATTTACGTCTACTCGATTTCGTCGCACGAGCCAGAGAGTCCCGGGGGGAGGGGCGTGGCATCGAGAAGAGGAGGGACAGGTTAGAGAGTAGCGCATCCGCCGGCTCTCTGTCCTCGATTTCTGATCCTCTGGCCCTTATGAATATTTCGTGGTCCACGGGATCGGGGCCGTAACGCGATGCCGCCATCAAGCGAGTCGCTCAAACGATCGCGCCCGTAAAGAGAAGATTCCGAAGAAAGCTGCGCTCACGGATTCGCTTTCGGAATCGACTTCCTTAGACAATACGAGGAGATTTCGGGGATTACCTTGAAAATTTCCATTTCACGCCAAGTCCGAGAGCGACTCCTTACAATTTCTTGCTTTTTAAAAGGAAAGTTACCTGGGCTAGTCAAACCATCCGCCCGATATTTATTGGCTGTTTTCTCTTATTTTTGCAACATTCCTACTCAATTTACATAATTGAATTCTCGAGCTTAAGGCCGTAATTCACAATCTGCAAAGCCAATTAAATAGAGAGAGAGAGAGAGAGGGAGGGAATTTTCTTTTTGCCGTCGCGTACGTCATGTAAGAATCTCGTTTTCCCGAGCCGCACGGATTACTCGAAAGCTAGTGCGCCGCGAGAGTTTTGACAAACCGACAGGTGCACGCGCGTATATAGAATTGCATCAGTCCCGAATAGGATATCGTAGGTTAGAGGTAGGCAGGTAGACAGGTGGGCAACCTAGGCAGACACTGTCGTATTTTTTAAGTAGCAGGGGAGCGCCTGTTCTCGACTCGACGAGGACCAAGAACTTGCAAGTTTACCACCTCCCCTCCCCTCCCCACCCGCCTCCGCCCCTCCCCCAAGGGGAAGTGAAATCAGGTTACGTGGCTTGTACGTGGCTCTAACGCGAGGAAACTTGTCGGGAAACTTTGTTTTCCCAAGAATATTTGCCTCTATATGGAAATACCATTTTTTGAATCATCGCGCGGTTAGTAAAGAGGGAAGAACTCGCTCAGTTTTTCGATTATTTTCCCTGCTTTTCTTTGATTTTTCCTCGGTTTTCTCTTATCTTACAAGATGTAGGTAATGCCTGCGCAGCTCAAGTTGTAACGAACGTCCTTGCGTTCTTGGATATGAGTTTCGTTCTTTTCATTGCCTTTCCATCCAGCTCGAACAACTAATTAGAGTAAATAAGGAATTATTAAATTATTTATTTCTCCTCTGCAATTAAAATCATTCCCAGTCGCTGAAAATATACATTACGTTATACGATGGATGCACGGTAAAATGTTAGCTTATTCGAAATATTAATAATATCTTGCTAATATTGATATGAAATTTTAATGCATTTTCGGTATAAACAGAAATTATTCCGTTGCGTTGCGAAAAAGCAAAAAAATGCGAATGAAACTACGAAGGTAAAGATACGAGATACAATCGTTTCGTTATTTATTCGCTGAAAATACGCGCTTTGCTTATTATGACGATAAATGTAAAAATGCTAAGCAAGATAATTATCCAACTAATTCGGTCTTCTTTTATTCGCTCGAATAATATTTTCTCGACGGCATCGCAAAGATTCGGTTCATGCGCTAACTTTTAATTTCCATTACTGATTACGAATGTACTTGGTGATTCGGGGCGGGGTAGGGAGGGGGAAGAGGCGGGGGTGGGGGGGGAATGGTTACGTTCAATTACGCGCCTCGGTCGCATTCTTAATTGAATTGTGCGTGTAATTTTGCAACGGGATGACTTTGAGTCGCGAGTAAAAGAAAATATAATTAAAAACGTAATAACTCGCTCGCATTTGATCCATCGTCCTCTTCTTACGCACCAATTCATCCACGTGCTCAAGAAATTATCTTAAATTATTATAAAGAAATGCAAGTTAATGTTTCAAAGCCTCAAGGCCACAAAGACACTGTTTAGAGAATATCGGACACGGCGAATGAATAACATTTAAACATTTATCGCTGCTTTAACCCGGTACAATAGCTTTTTATTTAGCTGCTCATGCGGATATTTATCAGCGCACTTTCACACAGAAAGGCTAACATTTTAATACCCCGATAAAAATTTAAATACATAAGGTAGTATGCCTTTCCATTTAGCGGCGCATTTGGCGGATCTCGTTATTCCAATGAAAGAAAAATAATGCAGGAAACGTGTTTCCTAGCAATTGGAACTCGGAGTTTTCGAAAACTCGCACCTTCCTGATAGTTGTTGATGTTGTTGATGTTGTTGTTGCTGCTACTGCTGCTACTGCTGATGTTGTTGTTAGTACAACGTATATCCGTAACGAGATGCCGAGATGAATAATTATGTGCTGTAATAGCTGATGGACGAATCGCGGGTATGAAATTACAAGCGCAGCGAATGAATTGAGAATGGCAAATACGAAAAGCAAAGTAAGGATGGCTTCTTCGTCAGAGGCATTTAACGCATTAATGCCAAGGGAAAATGTAGGGATCCGGCGAGTCCCGGAGTGTTTCGTGAAAATAATGTAAAATCGATGCTCGAATCGATGCTCGAATCGACGAGGAAACCGACGAGGAAACCGACGTGGAAATCGACGAGGAAATCGACGAGCAGCCTAAATGAGTAGTCTAGCGGTAAAAATGAATGGCTCGTTTCACGGGATCCGAGCGGCCGTTTAACGTAGACGGGCACATAAACGGGAGCATTCCAGGTTTCGCGCGGTTTAATTACTCCCCCCACCCACCCATCCACCCACTCAACCCTCCTCCAACTGCCGCTCTTGCGATGCTTATGAGCCCGGAATGCCTCGCGCCTTTGACTTTCCTGTGCAGAGGGCACATCCACGCGGAGTCCCAGACACCTGCGCCAGCCTCACCCACACCAACTAGTCGAGGAACACGTCCGTCGTCGTGCTCGGGCTCAAGGAGGCCTCTCGATAGAAAGTTACCTCGCGCCGACGGAGCGGCATTCGACGTGCGCGAAGGATCGGAATCGCTCACGAGGAACGTGATGGCCGACGGGGGACGGGGATGGCGACGGGGCGACGTTGATGGTGACGGGGCGGGGTGCGGGGCGGGAGTAGGGGGGCGTAAATTATGCTATTGTGAATTTCGGGAAACGCCGTAGCTCTTCGATGGATTTCATTTCCTCCAACGAGCCTGAGACTCCCTCCCGACTCGCATTTTATCATTAGCCGCTACTTGTCTTCTTCTTTTTAATCGACCACCTCTAGCTCTAAATAATAATAAAAAAAAAGAAAAAAAAACCTCGCCAAGACTCCTTTTCACATTTATTCATTCGTTGAGGTCTTCCACGACTCGGTGAATAACTTATGCGCTAAATGCTAAATATGCGTCCGACTGCGCCCCCTTTGTATTAGTATTCGTGAATTGCGGTAGGATTAATCGAGCCTTTTTTTTTTTTTTTTGACCCAGAAGGTACAATATACATATGCACGTACACGTATGGGGGAATGCGGTGGTCGTTTAAGAAAAGAGAAAGAATCGAGCTCCCGAGATAATTCGAACTCATGCCGTTCCCGTTGCGATTGTCAAAAAGAATGAAAGAAAGAAAGAAAGAAAAAAAGGCTTAATTTGCGGCCGGAGACTTAACTTTAATGAAACGTCTCGGGCGTCGCGGCTATAAATACCGATTCAGTACTCGCTCCCCGTGCCCCCGGTACTTTGCCTGAAATTTTTAAATGCGCTCCTTTTTCCTCACAACTAATTAGTCCGAGCGAAGAGAAGGAAATTTTCCAAACTTTTCAATTTTTTTCACCACTACTATTTTCCGGCTAAGCATCACACGAGAGCCCCCGTATCCGAGACCTTAAAGTACTTGGGCCGCTTTTTGTCCCCCAGCATCCCTAGTCTCGACTAATTTATTGATGCGGATTTAAAAGAGGACGGAGCATCCGTCCGACAACGTCGTATTGCCGCCGTATTGCCTCGTATTCCATTGCTCTCTGCTGAAATTCTCTCTGCTTACGTCATAACTCGACGCGTACAAGACAACGATGGCAATAATAAAACTGGTTTAGAAAACTGTTTACATAACTGGGACGTATTTGAGCAATTGTTCCGCATTACAGGGATGTTTTTCCCATTTAAATAAAATGAGCGCGTGTGGTTTATCATAGGGAAAGCTTATATTACAAAAGAGCGGCTCGGTTATCGCTGTTGTTGCTCTTATTCTTATTATAATGCAGCCACCGAACGAGAAAACTCTTATATTTGGAGACGAAGAATGTTCGAATAGTATTTTAATAAGACGGGGTACATACAATACATTGGCGAGCTATGCTAGATGTACTGATTTAAAGAGAAAGTATTCCAAAGATATTCATAGGATCGTAAGTTATGATTAGAAAACTGGCTTTTTTATAGAATAGAAGAATAGCTGGAGTACTCGAGTGTTGCCTAGGAGATGGGAGTCGCTGAGCCGTCTTACGCTGAGCCGGGCTACTGGAAAAAGAATAATAACAAGACTACAAGAAGGTACATATAATACGAACGGCTGGGGAAACGTAGACGGTGACGGGGTGGGGTTAGAGGGGGATTGGGGATAGGGGGTATGGGGTAGGGTAGGTTTCTACGTCTCCGTGTGGGTCGGCCGCTCTTTCATATTACGATAATTAACGAGAGTGTCGATAATTTCGTTAAGCTCGTTAAGTGGCCGCTGCCAAGTTGAATAAACTTTGATAACTAAGCTTAAAGTTCATTAATGTTAGGATCTCGAGCTTAACGAGTCGGGATGTTTCGTAATGGAGTTGTAGAGAGCGAGCGGTGAGTAATGGATAAGGTCTTAGGAAGGTTCACGAGTCCTGAGGGGTACTTGAATAAGGGCGAGGAGGGAGGGTGGGGCGGGATAGAGGTAAGCGATTCAGTCGGTGGGGATAGGCTGGAAAAGGAGCCGCCGAGGAGCGCGGGGCCGAGAGAGACGCGGGAGCCGAGCTCTGGGAAACCGGCGCTCCAGTTATTCCATCGGTCGAGATCGAGATCGAGACTCATGGTAAGAGCGAGAGAGGGAGAGGGTGAGAGGGGGGGAGGTGGCCAAGGATCGACGCAATAGCGCGGAAAATCATTGTCCCGTGGCCTCGACTCGCTGCCGCAATTACGAAATCGCGCGAACCCGTGAGCGGCGCCGGGAAACTCGTGCACTGATCGTGGAACAGGGGCTGGGGGGGTTAGAGGGAGAGGAGGGGGAAGTCGGGCCAGGGCCGGTGAGAGAATGACCGATCGGATGAAAAGTCGGCGAGGAGCTCCGTATCCGTATGTGTGCGAGCGTCCCGACGCTCCGGCACGCGTTACCTCGGCCGAGAGCGGCACGAGAGCTAAGTGTGCTAAGTGTGGCAATAGGATGCGAAGCACCGTTAGCCCGACTCCGGGGCATTTTTGTTATTTTCACCTGGCGCGGCGTCGTCTCTCCTCTCCTCATACATATACATCTCCCCGGGTCCGGCTCTAAACCGGTGACTCGTGTGCCTCCCCTCTCTCTCTCTCTCGCTCTCTCTAGCTCTCTCTCTCTCTCTCTCTCTCTCTCTCTCTCTCTCTCTCTCTCTCTCTCTCTCTCTCGCTCTCTCATACACAGACACACGTGGCCGGCTGACCGCACTCGGCACTCGTTAGCCTGTATTTCGGGGTCGGGGCAGAGGGCGGGGGCCCGATTCCACGCTCGTCCCGTTTTCCATCCTGGAGCAGAGCGCGCTCCGAGGGTCCTTTGATCTCCTTCGCGCTCGAGGGCGATACTTCACATGCGATACAATTAACACGCGTCGAGATGTTTCCCCCATTGTCTCGGCACTGGGACGAGCTCCTAGTGGACGGTCGACCCGGTGCCGTTACCCACGACAAAGACAGCATTTCTTGGAGGTCGCCCGTAACTAGGCTACGCGAGAAATTTCGTCCGACTCGATCGTACGATCGTACGATCGAGCAGAAGCTCACTCCAGGGTCAATGATCCAGGATCAGCGCTCCGTAAGGGACTCGATCGCCCTTTACCTTTACGGCCAATTATAAATTCATCGCTTATTAGCCTGTTGTTTTGACGGTGAAAATCTTGCTCTACCGTTCCCTTCGATCGCACCGTACTCCGATCGACACTAATTCCTAAATAAGTGCAACCCCATCCGCGTCTGCGTCTAGCTCGCTGCTCCCCCCCCCCCCCGCCCCCCGGGCCGATTTCCCACGCCGATACCTAAACAATTTTTACTCGCTACTTTCTACGCGGTATATTTAATCTGAATTTCTTTCCATGGAAACCCATAATAACCCTCGGTACCTGATTACTTTCTTTTTCCGACATCGATTCCTCTTACGCACTTTGAAATCTCCATGTTTAATCGGTGCTGGCTAACGTTCCTTTACCCACGTCGTTTCTCCCAATATCGCTGGATCGTCGATCCTTATTTAAATTTCCGAGATTACGGCTCTCCGCCTTCAGGGCTTCTGAATAATTATTGGCCTCCCGATCTGGCAGGCCAATGAGATTTTCAATTACTTTTGCCTCCGAGCAATAATCGTAAAAACTACAAGAATATCATTCCCCTTTTCAAAATCTATACGTATAACGCGATAATTTGAAAGCTCACTTCGTCAACAAATCGAAGTTGTTGTATTCATTCTGAATACGAATCGTCGTGAGCTCTTTTCTATTCATCGCCACTCTCACTTGATGCCATCATTATTATTACTATTATTATTACAATAAAGACGCTCTCCTTTCCTACTTTTTTTTCGATTGCATACAGTTGTTCTTTCGAATATTTATATCCGAGCGTCAAATCATTAGCAAAGAGGAATGTATTATTGTAAAATAAATCATAAGCGTCAGTACGACGTTGCGTTAATGGCGCCGTACAGATCGTCAGAGCTGGCAAAATGGTTTACGTATTAATAAATACTTCTCTAAGGAATTGCCTTCTGCAGTTTCGCTTTAATAACCGAAGGAGTAATAAATAATGTATCGACGAGAGAGCTTTGGCATTCGATAGAAAGCCATTCCGCAAAAAAAAAAAAAAGAAATTCATCATTAAACAAGTCACAGCGTTTGCAAAGCTAAGCAGTTTAAGTAATTAGGATAAATTTCAGATAGTATTGGTCTATAATGGTCTGTTTGTGACCCAGCACGAAAATAATTATAAATATTTAATGAACGTAATTGCATATGCGCACGCTCCTCGTTTATTTAAGAAGTAATAAAGCAATGGGGATTCGTCGCCAACATAAATTACGCGATTCCGTGTTCCTGGCACTCGCGTTCGCTAATGCAATTTTTCTTTTTCACGAAACTTTTTGACCTTTAACAAACGTACGTCGAACTTTTATAAACGTCATTACTGCATTTGCGCTTAAAAAAAAAATGGATCAATACGTATCGCTGAGAATTATTTCAAAAGCAGCGTAATTTATAACGATTCAATTTCAACTATTAACCGCGTATTTGTAATTTTCCATGCCTTACAAGTATCTCAATTTCGAATAATAAATTAATTAATTACATGCATAAATTCATATCGGTGGATACAAGATATATATATATATATATACATATATATTTTATTGACTTTAAAAGTAATTTATTGTACGATGGCACCTCGGTATGAATATTTATTAATTTGAATAAGTCCGAGACCGAATAATTAACGATGATATACATACACACATAACAAAAGCGTACGCTCCGCACGCGTGTGTGAGCCTGTATTTATTAATTATCCAAGCAATGTATAAAATGTAAATCTTCATTATGCATATACGTGTATATATATATATATATATATATTGTATTCTTTGAGTAAAGATGCTAATTTAAGTAAGTAATTTATTTTAATTATGGTTATTTTGCATAATAATGAATACTTCCATAAGGTTTGTATTTGATTAATGGTTAGCCTGAGTATGGGGCTTGTGTGGCTAGTGACAATTGGTGTTGGTCCTTCTGGTTTCAGACCCGGTGAGGAGTAACGCGATAGGGAAGGCGGTCGGCCGATGCCCGGCCTACGACCAACAAAACGTCTGCCCGGCCAGGTCGGCGGCCTGCGACTCTGACACGGAGTGCCAGGCGCCGTTAGAGCGCTGCTGCTCGACGGCCTGCGGCAGGCGCTGCGTCACCGGGGAACTGACCGGATGCGAGCAGCTCGCCCTGGCCGCCCGACGACGATCCCGGGCTCGGGGCAGTCCCCCGCAGTACGTGCCGCGCTGTGACAACGGCACCGGGGAGTTCGAGCGCATCCAGTGCGGCCCGAATCCGGACGCCGGCTGCTGGTGCGTCGACGAGTTCGGCGGCGAGGTTGCCGGAACCAGGGCCACCGAGAGGAACCTGGTCGACTGCGACAACCCGAGGATCTGTCCGGCCCACACCTGCCGCATGCTCTGCCCCCTCGGCTTCGAGGTCGGTCTCTCCCCCCCAACCTCCATCCACCACCCACGCTGCGTTTGTAGTCTTTAACTTTAGAAATCCCACCCCACCCCCTCCTCCTCCTCCTCCTTCTAGGCAGCATCCCCGCGTTACAAAGTCTCGGCAAGTCGATGTCACCAACAATTTTCCTCTCCGACTTAATGAATTACGTTCTATCTGCTCCCGAGCACATGACGTATCCGTCGATCCTCGTTCCTCATTCATCTACATGAAATAATTTCATTCCATGTACATGTAATTTCATTCCTCCTCGTACTTGTCATTGCCATTATTACCGTTTTTTTTACATAATAGGTACATCCATAATGCCATCCATCATCATGGACATTTTTTTTTTTTTGCCAACATCCGCGTAACATTTGTATATTAACGCTTACATCTCATACAACTGATTTATAACATTTGAAACATTTTCCCATCGAAATCCTCTCTCGTATTAATATTTAGTCTGCGATTTTATTGAAAATCCACATAAAAACCTTGTTTGCGAATTATTTATTTATTTATTTATTTTATTTATTTATTTATTTTCATTTTAAAGCCTATTCATTTTAACGTTGATTCGTTAATTTATGAAAATAACTGGAACTGATGTAAAATTCCTTATTTCACAAATCAGATAGACGATATAATAAAATACGTAAAAATAATAAAAAAATCCCGCTTGACGTTGCATTTTCATGCTGTTCGTGGCGCGTTTATTGTATGTGTTCCTTTTGATTTCCTGTGACGAGTACCGCAGTAAGTTGAGAAAAAGCTCAGAATCGCGCTTGTTGTTTAAAAGTACACGAAACTTTTTATGGTGAAGCCAAATAAATATTCTTCGAATTAAAGTCTTACGGGGAAAAAAGTACTGCGAAACGTATTGAGAAAATTCGTAATATAAAAAATTGGCAGTTCAGGTGAAATTATATCAATTGATATATACGCGTCTGTCGCTTGGAATTTCATAAAAAGCCTTGTACGGACGGGATAAAAGGACATAATGAAATGGTAATAATAAAAAAAAAGAGAGAGAGAGAGAGACAGATTGAAGATCTCGATCAGTTTAAAGTTGGAAAGTTTTGAGGACGAGGAGAGGGGAGGGGGTGGCCAATTCGAGAAAATTGGGAAAGACTTTCACGTCCGCTCGAGTAATTTCACGGGGACGGAGGCTCTGCTCTGTTAGGAAGGACGTGGGGACTATAAATTCGCGCAAATCGTACGGGAGTCCTTATCCTCCGGAGCCACAAGCTCACCAAATAAAGCGGCATCTGATTGCAGATCGAGCCCAAGAGCGGATGCCCGAGATGCGAGTGTCGCGATCCCTGCAGGGGCGTGAGCTGCGGACCAAGTCAGACCTGCGAGCTCATCGACGTGCCCTGCGCCCGTCCGCCCTGCCCGCCGGTACCGAGCTGCCGCAAGGCCAAGTCCCTGGCGAACGTCTGCCCCGCGGGCGAGCCCCTCCAGATCACGGACTCGCCCCGACCCTTCCTCTGCGGGGACACTCCTGGGAAGCCCGAGTGCCCGCCCCTCTACCGCTGCCTCGTCGAGCACGGCCAGGAGTACGGGGTCTGCTGTCCCGCGAGCAAGGAGCTCCAGAGGCCCGGTAGCTGCCCGCTCCAGGAGCCGAAGAGCTGCGGGCCGACCTGCAGCCACGACCTCGAGTGCCCCGAGCCACAGAAGTGCTGTGCCGGATCCAAGTGCGGGCCCGGCAGCTGCGTAAGCCCCAATAACCTTAGCGCCTGCCACAAGAATCGCATGCTCGCGGAGCTGCTGAGCATCTCCGAGAGGCAGGGCCGCGGCTACGTGCCCCAGTGCTCCGACGGTGAGTCCGGCTCTCTCGTTTACGACTCTCTGACGTTTACAGGTCACCACCCGGTGCATTGCGAACCGCGCCATCGAATGTACCAGCCAGGCACACCACCACCACTCTCTGTCTGTCACTATCCTTCACGGAATTTCATTCGAGTTGTTGCGTAGAAATACTCGCTCCGGATGGACACGTTTGCGACGCGGGGGGGGGGCATTTTATTTGCCAGTCATTGAACCTTACGTAAACATCGAAGTCAACGTCCTTGGCAACAATACGCACGGGCTTTCCTTAATGTTTGCTATTGTTTTCACCAATCAATGATACTCATTGATCAATGACTCGTCGTATGCCTCGGCTTACTTATATTATTAATCTGCTGCGTATTTGCGTGGCACTCGATTTACTTCAATGCGTTTTATTCGAGCTCCTCTTTACATTAGCTGTACATTAACGAATTAAATCAATCAAAATTTTCTCTCCCATACGTGTTTGGCTTTGAAAATCATTAAAAGGAAAGCAAAAAGGCCGAGACATAATCATCTATCAATGATGCAATCTGTCCAAACGTATGCGTCGGCTTAAAAAAAAAACAAAGAATAATAATAATAATAATAATAATAAGTGAGAGGAATTCTGAAAGAATGGTTTTTAAATTATCGAGCCGGAGATTTACTTTACTCCTTCTTTATAGCCTTAATTTCAAGCTCGATATAATTTTAGTAGACAAATGCAAAGGGTGGGTGAGTGGGTGAGTGGGTGAGTGGATGAGTGGGAGAGAGAGAGAGTGAGAGAGAGAGAATTCTAAGGAACGAGAATAAAAGAAAATAGTCGGGGCTCAAGGTTTTAAGTGAACCACAAATCTTTTTCTATCTAGTCCGTAGCTGCTTTATTTCCTTGGACATGAGCTAATTGACTCGCCGGTTTATTTTTATTCGCTTCATCCGGCGGTTCAAGTAGACTCGGCTCAAAAATGATATAATGTCATTTTGAATAATTGAAATGGCTTTTCTATTAAAATCACTGACGACTTGTCCGATACTTAAAATTCATATCAGCGTTTAGGTCGGACGTAAAAGTCGAGTGCTAGAAGTACTAAAAGAATAAGAAGAATAAGAAGAAGAAGAAGAAGAAGAAGAAGAAGAAGAAGTAAAAGAAGAAATACGGCATTGTAATAATGATCCTCCCCCCTCCGCCTCCCCAGCCCCCGAAAATCGAGGACTATTTAAATGTGGGGAGGATCGGATCGATAATTTAATTATTAAATGGGAGCGCAGCGTACATAAATCAAATATTTATTGTAAAAAGTAAATAAAACACGGGGCTTTATTATTTAATCGGCGAAACCTGCTTTGAAGCGTCGATGTAATAAAATCATTTCGCAATGATCCTTTCGGATTCGCTTTAGCTTTTTTAATTGAAAATAAAATCTATCGATTTTAATTGGAAAGATAATAAATATTTCGCATTGGCTCGGAGGATGTATTTGCATAACTATCGGTACCGGAACGTTGCATAAAAATGAAGATGTCGTGGTATGGTGAGGTGTGGGGGGGTGGGGTGGGGGCTCCTTTAATTAAGGCGTAAGTTGGCGTAAGGGACAGATTGGTCTGACGGGTCGGTTCCCTTATGATTTTTCACGGGGATTATTAAAGGGGACGAAATGGAAGTGGCGGGGACGTGGATATAATACTTTTTGCCGGCGTTACCTTGAGAAAATGGGTTTTCGGGCACATTTTACGGGAAAGGCCAGCTTCGATATTTTATCGAAGCTCAAGCTCTCGTAGGTGTGAGGCGAGGGAGAAAAATTGTTCACCTCTTTCTCCTCCTCCTCCTTCTTCTTCTTCTTCTTCCTCCTCTTCTTCTTCTTCTTATTCCCAGGAGGAAATAATAAATCTCGGCTCTTTTCCTATTATGATATTAGATTCGCCGGTATAAAGCAGATGATCTGTGTAAGGAGGCTGAGGAAGGTGACTAGACGAGAGCCGCGAACGCATCGGGTAAAGTGGATTCTCGTGTATAGTACGAGGCGCTCCGAACCCCATTGATCGTATTAAAAGGCCGTTTTCTAGCGACGAATGCAACCGGCCGAGATCTAATAAAGACCTTTCGGGGCCGGAGCATCGAGGGACACTATTGGCAGGACTATTGGCAGGAGGCCAAGCGAAGGTCGTTACACCTTTAAGGGCGCTGCAGGTCCGTTTAGAAAATCCAGTCGAAGGGATCTTCCCCCCCCCCCTCTCTTTGTCTGTCCGTCGTACGAGTATCCGTCGTACAGGTAGATGGATGCCTGCCGGTGCATTCTTCCCACGAATTGATTATTCAAAACCGGCAAAGTGCGTTTATTAACGCGGTGCGTCGGGCTGACGATATTTTCGGATCGTGTAGTATAGTCGGTGGAGGGGAGGCAAGGCGACGCCCGACTCGAATTAATCCGGGAGAAAAGGTACTACGCTTAGGGATGGAGGTGCAGGAGGAGGAGGAGGAGGAGGAGGAGGAGGAGAAGGAGGAGGAGTAAAGAAGAGGGGCCCCTTCCGTCCTTGTCACAACGGCTCCGACTCGACGCGTTGAGGGTTCGGCGAGAGATAAGGAGTCTGACGTAACGAGTTCACTTGTCTGCGGCTCGGAGGGCTCGGAGGGCTCGGAGGGCTCGGAGGGCTCGGATCGACAGCAAAACAAACTTTCAACGCGAATGCAAAATTTCGTAAGCCACCTCCGACTATATTCTCCCTCTACCCTCCCCCACCCCTGAATTCTTCTATTCGGGGACTCTACTCCCGCTGCCGTCAGACATAATTAACTCGAGATGAAGATGAGCAACGATCGCCCATCCTTATTATTAGTCCGTTGCCGATTCTCCGATTCCGTGACAGAAAAAGGGTATTCGGAACTTCCGCTTGGAATTAAGGACCGGCGTTAGAGTTATTCAAGCCCTGATTTGCCGTAAAAGTGCGAAGGGAAGGTCGGTTCCGGGTATTCCGTTGGGCCTCGTAAAGTGAGCCTGTAAAGCCGCGTAAGCCATTTGATGGGATGCCGGGGCCTCTGCAACAGTTAAGCCTTTACTATCTTTTGGTTTTCAATGATAGAGGGAAGCGGATAGAGGCTGTTTACGAAGCTCGAGTTTAGTGGACTCGGGCTTTATTAAACAACAGCAGGTAAGCCTTACGTTCGGCAGCGTAACGCTCGAGGAAATCCCTCCGAGGAAGAGTCCGCGACTATCACTGACCGACTCAACGACTCGGCGACTCGGTTCATCCTGTTAAAGCAACCTTGCGGTCGCGCGTCCTATGATTCCCCTTCGGCGTACTATTCCTCCACGCATTTACCTGTTATGGAAGGCTATTATAGTACGTGTGACTCTTTTAGCCACGTTACTCACCAAACTCAACATCCACGGCTTACCCACACGTACCGCTAAATTGGATATATATTTTATCACCTGCCGAGCCATTTCAGCCCAGACCTAACTACTTTCCTACGATCATTATTAGCCGTCTCTCTCTCTCTCTCTCTCTCTCTCTCTCTGCACATTTATTTTCTTCCGTTTTAACGTTTGTTAGTTTATGATAAATCGGATATAGGATGAGGCGCCTACAGCTGTCGGCTTAATAACCGGACTCTCGTTTAATCATCCGGACGCGGCTTCGACAGTCCGTTTAACCGATATTTATGGCGACCAACCAATCATTAATTGAATGTAAGATTTTAATTAGGGCTCGATGAATCGCTCACCGAAGCCGGGAGAGGGACGGACTTTTACGAGCTCCTCTATTGTCGCGGGAGGTCGTAAGTTATGTACCCTTACCGCCACTACCACAACTCCGTACGCACGCGAAATCAATATTAATGTTCAAATAAAAAAGTAACAAAAATGTAGCAAATAGCTCGTGAGTATAAATTTCATAGCAACAAATTATCGATATAAATGCGCGCGCGCGTGTGTTTATATATATATATATATATGTGTGTATATATATATATATATATATATATATATATATAAATGTATAAATGTATATATGTATATATGTATGGGATACACGTCTGCGTGATAAAGCCGCTCTATAGACTTTAACTATAAAATAAGACATTAAATCATTCATTTTATTACCCCGAGTTTGCGAAATATCAAATGAAATATTTCTACAGGCCAAGCATTTTTTTTTTGGGGGGGGGATTTTTTTTCTGCTTTTTACGAACGATAAGCTTATACAGATAATGCTAGCTGATGCTGTGCCGTTAATAAGAGAAAACAAAGCACTTTGGCAAACGATATAAGCTTCGAATGAACGTTGCCGAGCTTTTTCTCGACTAAAGCCGACAATGTTGCTGACATACACGCGAACGTAGCCTCTGCTGCTTATCAGATGCTCTTTGCCCCCTACAACCATAATTACTTCTTTTCCGTTAGTCTTAAAAGATTGCGCTTCCTTCAGATCGAGCCAACAGATGTAAAATAATTTGGACTATTGTAAGAAATGACGAAGCTTCTTCTTCTTCTTCTTCTTCTTCTTCTTCTTCTCCAAGTCATTTACCAAGAATACAGAAGAATGAATGAATGAACGAATGAATGAATTAAGTAATTAATTAATTAATTAATTAATTAATTGGAGACGATAAAACCTTCTTGTGTGGGAGATGAATGTCTTGAAAATCCGTAGACCGGCGAATGTAAAGTTTGCTGAAAGAGTGAAAAAAGAGGAGCTTTTCGTGTGTCAAACGGCTCTTCGGGTTAAAGCGAAGGTTAAACGAGGCAGGGCCGTAACAACATGTCAATTACTTGCAGGAATGTAAAAGGGCTTTCTCACAGAGCTTCGCAGAGCTCACTAGGGCGCCGAGCGCCAACGAAAAATTGAACGGGATAGGGGTGGGGAGGGGAGCGAGCTGGATCCGTAAGATCTCGAGGCTCCGTAAAACATCCCGAGTCCTTCGTGTGGAGCGATATGTAATAAGGGAGTTCTTGGAGACCGAATCGAAGGGACTCGTGCCGCACGTTCCGCACATACGCTTCCGTATATTCGCACCTGTATATGTATACGTGGATACGTGGTGAGGTATATAGAGGTAGTAGAGACATGAGGCTCGGAGGTAGAGGTTGCCGTAGAGCGCGCCAATAAGTCTTATAACTAGGACATGTGGACCTCAAAGGCGTGCCTAATGATAAGGGAAATTCGCTTAACCGACCTCTACCTCGCAGCTGCCTGCCTCCAGCCGAGCTTCAACTTGATTTTCAGCCAACTATCCTCCCCTCCTCCACCCGAATCGGGACAGAAGGATTACATTATTTACGAACCCTTAGGAAGGAATGTTTTAATTAGCCAGCGCCGCCGCGATAGCCGGATCGTCTTATTTGATATTTTAATTAAAAAGCTCTGGCGGGGGGAGAGAGAGAGGGAGAGAGAGAGAGAGAGGGAGAGGGTGGGGGCAAGGAAAGAGCGAGTCCCGCAAATCCTGTCATTTGTTACTGCGGATTCGTATCCATTTATCTCCTTCCTTCGTCATATAAAACGCGATCCATTACTGTCGCTTCCTCGCAAGAACTGTTTATTTGTTTTAACAGAAGCACGTAGACGTTGTCCCGAGCCCATAAAATTCCACAGACTTCCTAATTAATTTCACGATTAATAATCCTACGAAGGTCATTCGTTGTTCGTCCAATTGCCAACGTTTATGCGGAAAATGTAATATCGAAGTCGCATCTTTTGCAGCAGGGAGTATATGCAAGGATAGTAAATGGAAAATAAAAATAAAAGGTAGGTAGACTTAGGTGGGGGGAGCGTTACGGTTCGAAATTGCGAAATATATAAAGGATGGGCTTGATGGGTCCGTGGGAGGATACCCGGGAGTTTTGGGTAAAGTCGAGGTAAGCTCAGAAGGGTGATAACGGATGTTCGTCCGCTGTTTTCAGACGGGGAGTACGAGCCGCGGCAGTGCTCGAGGAACGGCCTCGTCTGCTGGTGCGTCGACTCCACGGGGAAGAAGCTGAGCGGCTCGATGGGCCCGGCCGAGAAGGTCGACTGCAAGAGTCAGACAGCCGCGAAGCCGAGGTCCCTCACAGCGACGAGCCCGAGCTGCAAGCTCCAGCAGTGCGCCCAGGTCTGCCAGTACGGCTTCAAGGTCGACGCCTCCGGCTGCCCGAGCTGCGAGTGCGACGACCCCTGCCAAGGGTACGTATACATCCCCTTTCTCCTCTGACTCCCCGCGCCCGCCACCACCACCGCCGGGCAATTGAATTTCCTTCTCCCCTCCCGCAGCGATTACCTCGCTTGGTTTTTCGTCGGCCCGGCTCCAATAACTCATACTCCCGCTCCGCCCCCTCGCCTTTTGGCATTCATCTCCATGGGGATCCCGCCTGCCTGTCGGGCCGATGCGTCGACGCAAGATCCCTCCGTCAATATCTCCCCCCCCTACCCCCCTCGATCCCTCGGCCGATATTACTTACGAATTTGCATTTAAGCGACGTGGGGGGATGGCGCGCACGACTCGTTGGCCTCGTTAATTGACTTTGAAATAAGGCGCTGATACATCTCGCTCCTTCCTCGTTAAAATCCCCACCGCCGCCAGCCTCTCCCGTCGACGGGGTTAGAGGCCGGGGAGATAAAGATTTTTCATGATACAGATACGTCTGGTACGTATATAGTCAGTCGGTGCAGTGCTTCAAAGAATGAGCAATCAGTGCCGGGGATACGGGATCCGACAACACGTGACTCTATTTAACATTTACTTTAACTCTAGTCATAAAGCTCATAAGCTACGGCTTTATCGAGTGTCAATTGCACTTGGGTGCTCGGTACGTAGACTTATGAAAGACTTACGAGCGTCTCAGCATCCCCGAGCCTCCTTCGGCATTACGTGGCACGGCCTCGTAAAACCTAAAACGTCCCCGATCGTATAAAGCATCTCCTCCAGATAAAGAGATCTTCAGACTTTTCCTTCAATATTCAATACGCAAGTCCAAATATATTATGGGCTATTATTCTTGCTCAAATTTAAAAGCGATAGTCGGTCCCTCTCTCTCTACCTACGCCAGAAGGGCCGACGTCTACGGATCATCTCTTATCATCTCTATTTATTACAATTACATAGTACTCTTCCGCGGGACCGTGCGCCATTGTCAGTCTCGATCACAACCAGACTCGCGTTTCAAAGCGAACCTCCACTCGGAGCAGTCGGTCGTTTTCAAATGAGAAATTATAAATTTCAATAGTATAAATCCTTTGTTGCGCACTCCGTACCTCCCGAGCACGAAACAATTCAAGCTCGTGCATTAGCTCGATTGCACGTTACCCGCGGGGCTCAGCCAGGGACTCATGGAATAAAGTAATAACGGCTCGGATGTAAAACTGGGATTTGAGGCGGGGATTTTAAAAAGCGGACTGGCGCATCGTAAATCCCCCGCTACTTATTGTTATTAGAGTCTGTGGACGGAGTCGTTAAATTAAGATGGCTGGAGCACGTCCCGGAAGGATATTGACGATACCGTCTGTTACGTAGCGTGATAATTACGGGGACGGCTGGCCCGCCCCGGTTCAGCCAAATATCGATAAGGGCAGAGGGTCGAGCCTTAAGGACGTCGATTTAGAGGAGACTCGAGATCTAGAAGCGGTAAATACGCAGCGCGATAGTAACTTGAGCTGGACGGAGGACGTCGATTAAGGGTAAACGAAATTGGTCCCCCTCCCTGTCCAACCCCTCACCGCCACCGCCACCGCCACCGCCACCGCCCTCCCCCCCTTCCCCAACGTAGGGGAGGATAGCCGAGGAGATGGAGCGAGGTTATAATAACGTTACTGAGGTAGGGCTGGTCGGAATTTTCAGTTATCCCTGTCCGGACGGTGAAGAGTGCGTGCTCCATATGGAGGACGGATGTCCGGACTTCCTCTGCCCGACGAAGCCCGAGTGCCGCTCGAAGAAGGCCTTCCGGAACCCCTGCGACGTCGGCTCGCCGCTGAGCGATCGGGAAGGCCACGTGATCACCTGCTTGGAGAACGCGACCTGCCCCCAGGACCACAACTGCACGAGGGTAGCCGAGGCCGAGGAGTCCGTTTGCTGCCCGATGGCCAAGCCCTCCGTGAAACCGCTCACCAGTGAGTATATCGTCCCTCGGACCGCGGCTCCCCCGACGTGGCACGCGACCGCGCAAAATTAGCCCCATTGAACGTTTGGTACATTCGATGCTTTCGATGGAGTCGCCCAGCCTACAAAGAGGCTGACTATCCACTTTTTCTCCCCCGCCACGCAACAATACAACGACGCGTACGAATAATCGCCGTAAACCACTAAACGATGGCCGAAAGCCTGAATTACTCCCGGCATTCCGGCACACGATGTTAATTACATTTTTGCAACAGGGCCCAAGGAATTTCGTTAAGGAATTTCGTGTAATCGAGACCCTCGGCAGCCGACCATCCGACTCGACTCCTGGTACCCTGTAATACAGGATTTTTCTCCCTCTCTCTCTCTCTCTCTCTCTCTCTCTGCCCCTCAAAATTACGTAATAATAAAGGTACGATGCCCCGCGACTATAATCGCCCGGTTCTTTTGAAATTATAACGGAATGACGCTTCATAAATGTAAGCGTTCCGCGATTATTCGAGTATTTACTTTTATTGGAATCTCAATAATTCAAGATAATTTTACCGAGCATTATACCAGCGCCAATTCAATATACGAATTATCACGCCCACACGTTGGCTCCATTAAAGCACTTTTTGAACAGCTCAAAGAGAGGTTGATTTTAATTTTAATCCAATACGTTGCTCTGGCTCATGCCGCACTCTTTTAAACCATAAAGGCATCGACCGCTACGTAGTTTGTATAACAATATAACGACAAAGGGCGACCGACGTAGCAAGCGGATTATCCTCAATTGGCATTATTAATTGTACGTATTGCTGTTTCGTTTCAATTACGCTTACGTGTGAAACGATTGCCGGAGTCGACAATATTTTCGTTCTTAAAATTCAGGAAAAGCATTAAAGTGTAAACAAAGCGTAATAAATCTCGCATTTATATATATATATATATATATGTATATGTATATAGTATGTATGTATATAGTATGGAGCAAATGGTCCGGTCGCGAATACTTCGTCTCCGGAAGGAAGGTTAAATAAAGTTTCGGGAAAGCTCGGTAAATTGCCAGATCTTCGATGTTTTTCAGATTCTGAGCCGTGACGGTGGCTCGAGAAACTGAACGATCGATAAATTTTCGAGATTTACGCGACGCGGGCGTAGAATAGTAGAAATAAATACCGAATATCGATGCCGAAGTGGGGTTGGGGGAAGAGTGAGTGAGAGAGAGAGAGAGAGAGAAGAGGGAGGGAGGGTGAAAGGGACGAAAAGGAAAAATACGGAAATACGTAGTGACTGGAGCGCGGAAATCGGAAACTGTCCATCGATACGGGTGAGGAGGCGGTTTCCTGGCTACCTCGGCACCGGGGCCAAACATTAATCACCGTACGTGGAATTATCAGGGCGGCGATGCGCTGGAGATTTTTATCCAGCATCCGCGGAGCGACCGTCAGCCGGTCGAGCGGGCGGGGGAGGGCGGGATGGGGCGAGCGGGGGCGCTTACAAATGTCGTGTCGGAAACGTCGCCCGACTCCTCGCAGGAGACGCGTCGAAACACGTCTCTGGGGTTTCGTGCGCCGGGAAGGGGAGGGGCTGGGGGAGGGGGGTAAAGGCGACTTCGCTCGAAACTCTCGACGGTGCAGGGGAGGATTGACGGAATCCGAGTGCACTCGTCTACGCTCGGAAGAAACTTGCGAGTCGGGATCGTCCCCCCTTTTAAATATCTCTCGGAGGTGGTGAAAAAGGGAAGGCCGCACGGAATGATGAACGAGCTCGGGATCGTGGTTTTTCTAGCGAGCCCAGCACAACATGTTTTTAACGGGTCATTTGAACGTTCGGCAGTGTGCGAGTACCTGCGTGACTTTGGCGAGAGGATGGAGGGAACGAGGGAGGGGATGAGCCTGGCGATGCCGGCACCTCAGTGCGACGAGGATGGCGGCTTCCGGGCGATCCAGTGCCAAGGGAATAACTGCACCTGCGTCGACGAGTTCGGGGTCGGACTGAAGTCGGGGCTCGAGCCTGGCGCCGAGGCCGACTGCACCGAGATGCGTGACCTCCTCAACCTCTGCGAGAACTTCAACTGCAATCTCACCTGCAGCTACGGATACCAACTGGGTAAGTTCTTCTATCATTTTCTTCCTTTTAACCTGCGCCCGCACAGACTCGCACAGACGCTACGGTGTACGGGATTTCCACTGAAAGTCCCGTAAAATAATCCCATAAGCAATTATTATCCATAATTCCGCATTTTATAATTTCTTATTTCTTATTCATCCCCTGTAACCTAATAATAAGCTCATTTATTGGTCATACGTAGCCAATAAATCAGTACTTCAGTCCTTAACGAATAGCCGCTCTCGCTCGTCTTTTCTTTCTTTTCCTCCAAGCACAATGAGTCTCATAATCACCAATGATATCCGAATGATAATAAAATAATTCTCTATAGGGCTTAATAAATATTCGACTGCAGGGGTCGGACGGGAATGGTTGAGGGATTGAAACGTAATTACCCACAACGTAAATATACCTTTTTCCATAGAGCTCCTTCTCTCTCTCTCTCTCTCTCTCTCTTTCTCTCTGTTGGAAACGCAAGCAGAGGCCTGTATTGCAAATAAATAATGCAAGCTCGTGGAAAATGAAAATTTTCGATCGACTCGCGGAGCATTATTTTGGTTTTATCAAGGCCGTGCTGTGCCCCCCTCCCCCCTTCCGCGCACCCAGTAGAGGGCGCGATCCATAAATTATCTCGAGAGAAAGCATCGAGTTAATAAAAGTATCGCCAGTACATTGAAATCATAATGACATTGTCGGAAAATTAAAATTTTTCTACGCTCACGCGAGCGCTCACGAGTCTCGGATATTGTGAGGCAGTAAGTGCGGGGGCGGCTCCCACGCCGAGCTTAGTTATTTATCGTCTACGTATATACGGCATCGGACATCTCTTTACGCAGCCTTTTTCCCAATTTCATTGCGCGCTCGCTTTTTACATACTGGCACGCTCTTTCTTCAATTACTCGTGCGTTAATGGGGCGGAGAGCGGAGGGCGGAGTGGGAGAAGCTCCTCCATTATAAGTAACGTCTAATTAATCCTAAATGAAGCTATTGTGCCTCCCGGTGCAAAATCTAGTTTCCCGCGGGGTTTTGCATTCGTTTTGACCTTACGTAACGCATTCGTTCACTCTTGGATAAACAATATAATTTCACGAACAACGTAGTTTCACCGTAAACAAGCCTTTCGCCGTCGGCGCCATCGATCTCATAACGAATTCTCATTTCTGTTCATGCCTGACAAAGAATGTAATGTCTTTGTGACGGCGATCCACGCGATAATGACGGTAAAATATAAAATGCACAAGTTGCAATTTTAAATATTCAATGCTGCCGAGCGATGCTTTTTCTTTTCAAAGTCCGCCTACCTTTACCCTGTAATTTTGTACTCATTTATCGATAATAACAACAAGGGGGGGAGAGGGGAGAGGGAGCGAATTTTTCATTCGAGGTATTCCGCTGAAATATTTACATTCCATACGAAACGCATAATGGCGACGCGTTTTTTTTTTGTTTTATTTTTTTTTTTGCTTTTTTTGTTTGACTACCGAACGGTTCACCATACTTTTAAAGTAAAAACGTTTCCCAAATAAATTCAAATAACAACAACAACGTGAACGAGAATAACAGTAAGAATAACGATAATAATAACGATAATAATAATAACAATAACAATAACAATAGCAACAGCAACAATGATAGTAATAATAATAAAAATAATAATAGCTTAGTTGGCGCAGCTGCGGCGGAGATAAAAAAAATCCTATTTGCATTTAATATTTATTAATGAAATAAAATTGACATTTATTTATTGGGAAGGGGGTCGGTCGCCGCCAATAAACCATACACGAGTTGTTTACGATTCTTTATCTAAAAGAGCCGGGGAGCGATTAGATGATAATAATTGCGCGAAGACGTTGAGGCTCGTAGTGACAATGATCGGGTGAACTGACACGCACTGATGCGCAGATGCGGCTGGATGTCGCGAGTGCCGATGTCGGGAGCCCTGCGACGAGATCGAGTGCGGCACCGGGGAGGCCTGCAGCCTCGTCGACGTGAACTGCGGCCCGGGACAGCACTGCCCCTCGGTGCCGGCGTGCCTCGCCACCAAACCAGGACAGTGTCCGTACCTCGTGCCGAGCTCATCCAGCTGCGAGCTCCTCTGCAACAACGACCAGGACTGCGCCACCGGGGACAAATGCTGCTCCACCGGTAAGTCCACGAGCCTCCATCCGGGAAGTGACCCGACAGCTTACGAGACCCTCTCGGGAATGCCCTCGTAAAAATCAAGCCCCATCCCGACCTTCGATTTCGTCCCCCTTTTTTTTTCTTGCTCGGGGATTTGTTCGGTCCCTTATCCTCGACGGATCTCCGGATGAGCCGGCAATCCTCTGAGGTCCTTTTTATCGGCGCTCCACTAGCTTATACACCCAGAGCACGGGCCGCCCGAGAGAAATCAATACCTATAGCTCGACAATATTTACACTTCCTTCTTGCGAAACGCAACAGATCTGCGATTCTTCTACTCGTTGGCTTTGTATGCGTGCCAGTGGCCAAGATTACCATAATGCTAGAGCTTATCCAGGGCAGAAGACGGATGCGGCAGGAAGGAGGCGTTATCTTGCCCGGACAACTCAATTATCGTGATTGCCTACGCGATAGACGGACGCCCCGGGCGATCGAGTCGGACTATTTACGTATGCAATAATCTCTTTTGCAATGCCGGTAACCTGCAAAACGTTCAGAAACGGTAAAATCCTGTAAATCCAAAGTCCGACTACATATTTTATCCGTGATTGTTGTCCGCGCAGCGAGCATTGTCTTGTCTTGCAGATGCTCCCTGCAAATTACTCGAGACCGACGAGAGTCGCGGCGAAATTTAGAGATCGCGTTTTGTTATTTATGGATTTAGGGATTCATTATTTCTCAGGCTCTTTCACATTTAAAGACTTCACATGCAAGAGCTTAAGTCTATGGCATTGATGGCTCACGCCACAGAATAGTAACTGAAAATCAATAAGTTCTCGCTCATAAATTTCATGCGAAACGAGGATCCGATTAATGCGGTACAATTGGGACATTAATAACGTATCAGCGGGACTTTATGAGCTCTTTTGCAGCGTATGCCCGCACCCACACGCGCGCGCGCATATACGTGTCTATACGTAATTAACAGTAAAGCGCATTATTCTAATAAGCATGAAGCAGAAAACCAAGTTCTCGTGACATTTCAAGACAATAATGAATATTTCAGTTAAGCCAAGCTCATTTCAAAGCCGTATTACGCAATAATAGCCTTTACAACCCGAAGATTCTGATATTTTTTTTGTCGCAAATGGTTTTAAAGTGAGTTTTCAGGGTACAATACAATTTTTTAAGTTATCGAAAATTATTTTTATAAATTTACATTTTAAAAGACATTGCCTGCTCTTTTGTAAGAAATAAAAATAAATGTGTGTGTGTGTGTGTGTGTGTGTATATATATATATATATATATACATACACACACACATACATATACGTGCAGATGAAATTTCGTGGAAATAAATTTGGATTCCCCTAAAAAGGTATATTTTATAAGCCACTACATTTAACTTTATAAATTCCAACCGTTCAAAGTATGAATAGTTTATGGTAGCAATTTTTTATTTTTAAATTGTACCTATAATAACGTTATAAGCATTTAAATATATCTATATATATATATATATATATATACGTTTATGCCTGAGGAAAATGTAAAAAGGTCACGGTTTCGTTAAAAAAAAAGAGAGATATATTAAAAGCCTTGAAATTGTCTATAAAGTAATACAGAGTAATTTTTAGATAGGGTAATTGCAAGAAGAGAGTTTGAAAGAGTCGCGAGCGCGTAAGAGAGGGATTCCGATTACGTATTATTAGGTTAAGTATTAATGGAAAGAGAGTATGATTAATTTACGAGGGACGTTTTCGGGCAGAGAGGGTAAGGGAAATGATGAGACGGTTGGTTCAGCGGCTCGTGAGTCGGTCCGCGCAAGTACTCCGGGTCGTGAATTCAAATACGTCAGGAGGAACGACCGTTGCCGACCGCTTGCAACTTAACTCGACGACCATCTCTTGACGGGGAAGTCACGAGCCCCGGAGTTCATCGCTCGCGCTCACGATGACTGCTCGCGAATCCAGGTCGGCGAGGAGCTCATTCGGCCTTGCTTCGATAGGGCGCTATATTCTCGGCTTCGAGGGGCGATTGAGGGAGCCAGGGATGGGGCGGGGGCGGGGGCGAGGGCTGACGGAGCAGTGACTCGCGATACGTGGAACGAGCCGCGTTTTCCATTTAATTTCACGGGAGACAGAGTTTTGTTGGCTATCGGTCCAGTAGCGAGTATAGGCTAATGGACAAAAGAGCTGAAAGTCGATGGTAAATGCCTCTGACTCGGGACCGACAGGATAAAAAAAAAAAAACACACGCTCAGAGACAATGGACGATTCGATCGAACGGCTTGAAATGCATGGGGTCTTCGAGGTTATCCGGCTTTAGCGAGGGAGTGACGGGGCATTGTCAGATTATCCGCATTAAATGGAATGGCGACCGGGGCTCGCCAGGTAGACCCTCGGAGTTACGTATCCTCGGATGTCAATGAGATCGGCATACGGAGTAATGATAACAACATCGTCCTCGTTGATCGACAGGCTGCGGGACCCAGTGCGTCTCCCCGGTGATGGCGACGGCCTGCGAACACGCCAGGGCCGTTGCGGAACACGGGGCCAGGGAGTCCGGGGAGCCGGCCAGACGTAGCTACATTCCGCGCTGCGACGCCGGGGGTCAGTTCGAGCCGGTCCAGTGCCACGGGCCCATCTGCTGGTGCGTCGACGAGGAGGGCCGCGAGGTCGCGGGCACGAGACGTGCCGGTGGCCGGATACCAGAGTGCGGTGCGCCCCAGAGATGTCCGGAGGTCGACTGCCCGCTGGAGTGTAGGGACGGACTGGAGCTCGACCCGGCGACCGGATGCCCGACCTGCGCCTGCAGGAACCCCTGCAAGGCTGTCACCTGCCGTGGCGAGAACGAGGCTTGCAGGTGCGTAACTTCTCGAGCGACCCTTCATCCCATCCATCCGTATACGTCCTTGAGCACCAAGGACCTTGACTCCTCTTAACCTTGGCCCTTCTTGAAGTCGCTCGCGATCCATCAGTCGCAGACTACTCGGATTTTTCGATTGCCGATGTATTTCTTACGTCACAGCGAGTACGTTTCAGCTTAAGATCCATCGATCCCGCGATGAAATTTATCAAATCGTTTAAGTTCATGAATGTATTTGAAATTCCGAAGAGGAGGGCACAACTGCCAACGTCGATTTTATAAAAGATTCGACGAGACGCGCCAATGAAATATTTACATGAACATATAAGCAGATGCGAGTTTCCTTATTTTCTCTGCTCAACTCGATAAATAAAATATTCAACGGTACACAAATACTGTACTTGCAGTCTCATTATAACTTCATTACTGTGAAAGACGCAGAAATTCGCGATCCAGTGCACGTAATTGCTTTTTATTATATATTTAGGCTATGAAGACGAAATCGAGCTTTGCAATATATGTGTATGTGTGTATATATATATATATATATTATATCATATCGTATCACATATCGTAGAATATTTAATATTTCTTTAAACTTTTGTCAACAAGAAAAAAAAACTTCTTAATAGCTTTTGAACATGTCACCGTTAATAACCTGCTTTACGCGCGACCCCTTACTTGTCTCTCTATATCTAAAAAAAAAAAAAAAAAAAAAAACTTTTTTTTACACATTAAAGAGTGTAATAATAACTTTAATGAATATAATTTGCTTTTCTCTTCTCCCGTACGACTATTAAAAAATATTTTGAATAGTTGAAATAAACAACTACTACACTTTTTCTTTGTATATAATTCATCAACGCTTTTATTAATCTATTTTATTTTTAGTTCTTGATTTATTTTTTTTTATGTTTTTAAATAATGTGAAAATGCCTTATCATGCTCCTTTGCTTTTACTTCTTATTTAGAATCTCACTTGTACAAACAAGAGGACGTAATTTGACAATAAATTCTCGTCCGGATTTTATATGAATAATTATAAAATCAAAATCGATCAAAAATTACTTCATAACCGTCGATATATTAAGTTGTTACAGGTTGGTACAGGTGTTTGCTTAATATGACCCTCTACTTTAGCGTAAATGTGGCGCTATCCAATTCAACTTTTGATAGTTTTCATTTATATTAATATCGAACGGCTCAATCAATGGACTAATTAAAATACGAATTCGACGGATTTACAAAGGGTAAAGGGTACTTTCCGGCGTAGTAGCCATTTCTAAAGCAGATTGTAAATATTTATTTTAAAAGTGTCGCTGTGCGTACGCGCCTTTTATTCATAAATTGGATTGTTAGTCGCTAGTTAATGTAATAAAGTAACAGCGTTTACGTTAAATTATTATTGATATCGGATTGAAAAAAGAAAAAAGAAAGGGAAGATTTTTAAACAATTAGTTAGCCGAGTAATTAATACTGATAATAAAATTCACGAGTCGCTTGAAATCAGTTTATTACAAATCAGAGAATGTAATAGGAGGCGTAAATTGCGCTTATAACTTTCAAAAACAAAATAAAAAAAATATTGCGCGAACGGTCCTCTGTAAAAGGAGTATTGATTTTTTAAGTCCGTTGCTGTGTCGGGATGATAAACCGGTGTAGAACTACGACGACGACGACGACGACAACGACGACGACGACGATGATAATAATAACAATAATAATAAAAAAAATAATAATTATTATTACTATTATTATGGTAAGAGTTCGTTTTTTCAGGTAGAGTCTTTTGTTGGCCATAAAGCTTTTAATACGTGACCTGAGCCGCAGACCAATACAGAGCCAGGAGCTGAAAAAAGTCCACACCGAAATGCATAAAATTCCATAAATGGTATTCCTGGTTCCATTTATCGGCGATTGGCTGAAATTCCCAGCAGATTAATCGAGGCGACATTTGATTTATCACAAAAAAAAAAAAAAAAAAAAAAAAAAAAAAAAGAAAAAAGAAAAAAAACATTCATTCGTTTATTTTCATCGGTCCTACAATTATATTTGGCTCCGGGGAAAAAACCCTCTCTCTCTCTCACTCTCTCCCTCCCCGACCCACCCCGTCCCAATAACCCCACCGCTACTCGGTACAAGGAAAATGTCCTTTCGTACTAATAATTTACTCGGGTTTTACAAGCCGCGGCCCGGCCCACTGAATTATTCATGTGCAAATTTAATAACGATAAGGTTATTAAGTACGAGCCAGCGGGCCAAGAGTGAAGGCTGCGGCGGAGGGGCGGGTAGGGCGGGCGGGCGAATGAAGCAGAACCGTCCGATAATTCTTTTAATCTTTCCGAAACTGTTCTGTTTTGTTCAGGATGGTCGAGGTCGCGTGCAGCGCGCCACCGTGCCCACCGGTCCCGGTCTGCCTCCCCAAAAAGGACAACCCCTGCCCGGACGGGTCGCCGCTGCTCCTAGAGGACGGTAGCCCGGCCACCTGCGGCCCCCACGGCCAGAGCTGTCCCTCGACCCACAAGTGCGAGCTCTCGCCCCTGGACGAGTACGCGGTCTGCTGCCCGAAGCCACGGGAAGTCTGCTTCGAGGCGCCCCGGAAGGTCGACTGCCCGCTCAACGTCACCGCCGAGCGCTGGTACTTCGACACGGCGACGAACGGCTGCAGGAGGAAGGAAGGCTGCTCCACCGGGCACAACGACTTCTCGAGCAAGCTCGTCTGCGACACCGTCTGCCGCGTCCTGTCCCAGTGCGAGAGGCTGAGGGAGCGGAACCTCAAGACCGCCCAGAAGTACAAGCAGCCCTCCTTTCTGCCCAGGTCAGCACCCCCCTCACACGTTTTTTGCCTCTACACCCGGGTCAGCCTCTACATCCTCGCTAACTACTCGCTCCGGTTCTTCAAAACAAAGCAGCCGCTGGTTATCGGTGATTAATGGCTGCCTCAGAGGGCGCAACAAATATTTTTTGCCCGCTGAGAATTCAACGGCACGGAGTACCCCCACCCCACCCCCCTACCGCACCGACTTGCACGAATACACTGGCACTGCTATCGAAACTTGCCGTTTTTCCTCGCACTTCCTGATGAAAAAGTCCTAAATCCCAAACATTTCACAGGCTTCGAATAATCGCTCTACTTCATTCGTTGTATTACTACTACTACTACTACTACTAATACAACTTCTTATACAATACGACTCCACTTGATCCGCCAAAGTACTTAGATTTTTATCCTTATAGAGAGCACTCGTTAACTCGCTCTCCTCCCGCTATTATTTTTCCAATTATATTTCAGTAAAACAGCATAGACGAACGTTGTTTTGTTTATCTTGTTTCACGAAAATTTCATCTGCGAATTACTTAAAGCACGTGTGCGTGTATGCACTTTGAGAATACTCAGCGGGAGCAAGAGCGCAGCGGGTTATTTAATTTTGCCAATTATAATTATTTTCGTTGCGCATTATCTCAAAGGTCGTTTAGTCAATTCAACGTATGCATAGAATTTTAGATAACCGGAGTAACTGGGGTAACGTTCAAGTTATTATTATATCATTTTTTTACTAGCATGTGCTTCTTAATGCCCTTTGTTTGTAAAAATAATTGTCATTCAAGGAAAAGGGAGAGGAGAGCAAAAGAAACTTTATAATTCATAAAGTCACTTAAATTTAACGTAATAAAGGAAAAGGTCTTTCGTGTATAATGAAAGAGCGATGAAAAATGTCTTAGTGTTGCAGCGTCGTTTTATATCTTGAACTGTTAGGCGATCTACAGCGAGTCTGCCAAACTTTATAATAAAATGAGTCTCCTTCATCGCGGAGCGAAAATTCACTTTAATTGCATGAATATTTCAGACTCTCTCTCCCTCTCTCCCCCCCCCTCGCTCTCTATCTCTCTATCTCTCTATCTCTCTATCTATCTATCTCTCTATCTCTGTCTTAGGGAAATCTTATCACCTAGAAAGTTCAGAGTCTTGATTGCCCATGCAGATAAAAATATATATTTCACTAACGTCATTATTCAATAAAACTAATTTTCCGTAGTTCCAAACCTCGAAGAAATATTCATAAATATTAATTAACGCTACATTGATTTGAATTATACGAATTGCACGTACACGCGTAAAACATTTCACTCGGATATTTAGAATCCTGATTATAAATTTAATGTTCAGTTATTCATTGTTTATTTATTTATTTTTTTGTTTTTTTTAATTATTAGTTTTATTCTAATTACTCAGTTCTTAAGATACGTTTCAGTTAGTATAATTACAAGGCGATGTTGCGTACAAGGCTTCTGGAGTTTTATTACCCTGCTTCTGAATTTTTCACTTCTTGTTTTGTCCAAGAGTATATGTATATGCTTTTAAATAAATCTGGCTTCCGTCGAATTAGTATTTCAGTGGATGTACAATTAGCAATTTTAATATTAAAAATGTCTAAAATTATCAGAAAATTATGGTAAAGCATATGAATCGATAATATCCTCGTTATAGTTTATTATTATTTATCGATAATTATATACATTTATAAAAATAAAAAGGGGTCATGGATTTTATTTTTAATTGATTCGATATTAAATAATATCACAGAGGTAGTAATAAAGTATTGGCACAATTTATTGAACTATTTCGTTAATCCGTTATTAGCATAGAGATAATTGAGCGAGGACAATCGCTTTATTTAAGTATTACTTTAGTTTAAGTATGATAGCGTGACGATGAACTTTAAAGGCTTACGTGTCTGCATATGTATTGCAATGTAGGATAAAGTAAGTGATCCGTACTGAGTGACGGGACGGGCATTTTTCTCGGTTGAAAGACAGGGCTGACGTACAGAGAGAGAGAGAGAGAGAGAGAGAGAGAGAGAGAGAGAGAGAGAGTCGCGGACGAGTAACAGATGTCCGTTTAAGTATGGTCTTGGGAGAACGGCTGTGAAGCCAGGCGGCCCGCGCGTTAGATAAAGAGCGAGCGAGAGCGGTTACTGGCGTACCGCAGGGAGAGGTGCTCGCCCACATGGAGGATGCGTCTCAAGGGGTAAAGTCAGCGAGTCCTTGTCGCCGTTTCAGATGTAATCCGGAGACGGGAGCTTGGGAGCCGGTCCAGTGCCACGAGCACGTCGGGGTCTGCTGGTGCGTGAACAAGAAGGGCGAGCCGATAAAGGGCTCGTTCACCTGCGACAGCGAGCCCAAGTGCAACTTCCGGCAGGCGCGGAGGGGTCGCGAGGAGGTCGTACCCCCCACGGAAATCGACGCCCAGATAAAAGCGTACATGGAGAGCGCGTATGTAGGACTGACCGCGGAGGGCAAGGCGATTAACAAGGTCCTGGGGAGCAGGTGCCAGGCCATGAGGGAGCGCGGCTTCGTGCCCGCGATCTGCGACAAGTACGGGCGCTTCGAGCCGACCCAGTGCGCGGCGGAGACTTGCTGGTGCGTCGACGAGGCCGGAAACCAGCTCGTCGGCTCGGAGCCCTTCCTCAAGGGGACCAACATTTGCCGTGAGTACCCGTGGCCGTTTTCTTAGCTAGGTGGCGGGTGACATCTCACCTGCTCACGAATAATGAAACGATTGCAGTGCCAACGCCTGTCGAGGCCGTCGAGGTGACCCTCCACTTCCCCGGAAGCTTCCTGCCGATCGAGGACGAGCCCCTCTTCGCAAAGGAGGCCACGGACTTCCTTCAGGGCATAGGTGCGCGTCTCAAGGACGGCGTCCAAGTGGAGATCAGTCAGGAGTCGATAGTCCTGGCGTTCGAGGTCGTCGGACCGAACAAGGTCGACGTCGCCTTTCACCTGGAGGAGCTGACCCGCATGCAGAAGCTGAGCGTCCTCGGGTACCTGGCCGACGCGACGACCTCGCGCTTCACCCACCGCGTAACTTCCGGCACCGTCCACAATCGCGTTGTCGCCCTCGAGCAGCGCGAGATACTCACGGAGCTCGACGCCCCGATATTCCAGACGGCGACGCTCGTTCTGGCCGCTGCGAGTGCCTTCGTCATCAGCAGTCTCCTCATCCTACTCGTTCTCTATCGGAAAAAGGTAACTAACTACTGGCCCTAACTCCTATGCCGTCCAATGGACGCCCCGTCGTTATCATTATCATTATAATCATTATAATCATTATTGTTATTATAATCATTATTGTTATTATAATCATTATTATTATTGGCGAGTCTGGCGTAATTAAATAAAGAGTTTCTGTTTTATTAAATTAAATTGTCATTAAATTGTCTGTATTAAAAGCGGTAGAGGACAAATGAAGCGATCGGTCGATCTGAGGTATATGTGCAAGCGAACTAGCGTATAATCTGAGCACTGCGAATCTGCTTTCAGATGAAGATAAAGAACGCGGCTGATGCGACATCGGCTGACCAGCACTTCCTCGCCTACGGCAGCCAGCCAGTCTACGTTATATCGGGGATGGAGAACAAGGAGAAGGAGAAGGAGGCCATCGCGGCGAGTCAGGACGTCATCAGCAGAACGTCGGAGAACATCGGCTAATACGTCTCCGGCTAATCATGTCAACCGAAACAGAAAAAATAACAAAAAAAAAAAAAAAAAGAAAAATAATAAAAATAAAAAAAAAGAAAGAAAGAAAGAAAGAAAGAAAGAAAAAAGTTTGGGGGCGTTCGTCGTAATAATCCGGATATAAATTCTATGAATCGCATCATTTCCTATCGCACCTCCGACCGACCATTAAGGATCAATAATAAAATAACCAAGCTCTCTTCGTCTGTAATCGTACATTTTCAAAGAAGACACACAGCCAGCCACAGCCAGCCACAGACCCAGACACACACACACACACACACACACACGTATACTACTGATTCGCACATATCAGACATCCTTTTGATATTATTGATAGAATAAGTAAGCGCTGGTACGAGATGCGTGTCCCCGAATCCGAATTAATTGACTTGGCATTTACGTTATTCGGCCCGAGCGTTTGCACTCGTCGATCCCGTTTTCTCGCATTCGTAAAAGCTGTGAAAGCTGTGAAAGCTGTAAAAGCTGTGAAAGCTGTGAAAGCCGTGAAAGCTGTGAAAGCCGTGAAAGCTGTAAGAGCTGTTTAATAATAAATTTCGATGAAACGGATCGGATGCTTGTGTCGTGATAGAAATCGATCGTCCAACGAGGCTTAACGGCTACGGGATGAGCTTTTTATTTATTCGAATTATGCAATCGTGCGTAAGGCGTTCGACAGTTCCGTCAGTTCCGTCAAGTTGGCCCGAGCTCTAAGCATAATGTAATTATTAAGAAGGTCGGCATATAATCTGAAAGTTTTGTATTTACATTGGAGCTGTGGATCGAATCGGATTTGCTCGAGCAGCTTACTCAAGCGCATTGAATATTCTATTGAAATTTCTCTAGAGCAGACCACTTACGGTAAACTGACTAAATTTCCATTATCGGCCAGAGATAGATGACCGGTGCACAGAGCGCCTCATCCACACACGCACACCATACGCGCAGAGCCAGAGAAGGAGAGAAGCGACCTTAGAGAAGCTAGTGACCGATCATAGATAATACGATGAGCAGTAGATGTAGAGGCACACATTCGCACACCCACATCATATCTACCCTGTATATGTATAATGATGAAGCATCATCATGCCTCGGGATACTTGTATACCGAGTTTTTCGTACGTCGTCGTCGTCGTCGTCGTCGTGTTTTTTTTTTTCCTGTTTTTTTTTGTTTTTTGTTTTGTTTTGTTTATTTGGGGGTAGGGGGGGAGGAGGCGGCATGGGGAGAACAGGGAGGAGGAAATGGCGTCGTCGAGGCGGATATATGATAAAATGGCCGAAAATGCCGAAGTAAAGAAAGGGGCATCCAGGTCGCTCGAGTGTCCTTGGGACGTTCTCGTTGCGCTACTAGAGGGTGCGCGTGTACACGGAGGCCGAGGCCGCACGAGCACCGCATCGAGGATGTCTCCTTCTTCACCGGGGATGTAAATATTATATATTTATTAGACTGCACCCAGTGTAGTTTTACTTAGCGCCACTCGGGGATTATTACGAGCTTTGATGTACAGCACCGGTTCGCCAGGTTCGTCAGGTTCGACCGGAACAGCTAGCGCGCGGCATTTTATACCGAGTTCGAGGCTGCTTTTTATTGCATCTGTCGGCCGAGCCGCGACGATGGTGCGGAGCGAGTGCGGTCCACGGGACCCTCCTCGATCATCGACGGCTCGCCCGTAATACGAACGCGTTGGGCGTCAAAGCGACGGAGGTGGTCCGCGCACAGGTCCGGATGGCGGTCACGATGAGGAAGGACTGTGCGCGGACGAGCCGCAGGTATACGACGAGCTCTTGGTGAATAAAGCGTAGTTTCTAGCGATGTTAATTTATTTATTTGACTAACTCATCGACATTATTACAACAATAAATACGTAAAAGTATAAATAATAAAATTGTTCTCGTTTCATTTCACCGCAAGCCTTCGTCATATCACTCTCCCCTCCCACTACCTGACACGTAAGTTGCTTTTCTTTCGGGATCCCGAGCCGAGGAGATGCTCGTTGTTGCAGCAAGGGCAGTAGTAACTCTTGGCCCCAGGGCGCGTAAAACTTTTACAGCCCCGGACTGCTTTACACTCGCTGATTCGTAACATTACTCGTAATTAGTCTTTTATCGCCGAAGGAGCTATTAATCCCGGGGATAGCCTCGGTAAGGATAACGAGGGCTGTTCGCGGCTCGAGCGGGTAAGTCTGCGCTTGGGGACGGGGGATTTCCACGCTCCGAGGACGAATGGCCCATGTCGGATTCCTCAAAGGGGTCGCGAGCCTTACCCGAAGGCGAGGAAGATGACGTTCCCGTAGGGAGTCCGCGCTTCCATTAGGAAGACGTGGGATAAGCGACACCGTCACCGAGTCACATCCGGTATTCGCTTTACGAGCTTTACAGCTTCACCGAGACTAGGACGTTAAGCTTGTGACGTTTTAAAACCTCCACTCAACGCCTTTGCTTACCCGAGTCTCCGCTTTACTTCCCGCACAATCCCTACGCCGCCGGTCCCTTTTTCTCTTTCCCCTTCCTTTCGAGCCCATAAAGCACGGGCGATTTCGCCAGACTTTGGCCATTCGTTCCGGGTCGTTCCGCGTCGTTTCGGGTCGTTTCGGGTCGTCCCGGATCGTCCCGGATCGTTACCGCGGCCCCGCGAACCTATCGTTTACATTTACTTTGCATCCGACTCCGCCCGGAGAATTAATCGACTTTATACGTGAAATATATACAGAGTTAGCTTATCTCGTGGCGCTTGGCCGACAAATTTTAAGGCGGATAAGGCTTCGCTCCTGGCCGAATCCAGCCCATCCCTCCGTCCATTTGAGCGGACGCAGCGCCTCTTTATCAGATGCACGTGCCCGTCGGTTTATGCGCGCGGGTATCCAATGTAATGGGTGACCCGCGCCCGGAAAACAGCGCAGAGCGCGTGTTTTCCACTGGTTATTCCGTAAAGCTCACCCCCCCCTCCTTTAACCATTCTCTCCCCTTCCTCTTTATCTACGGTCATTCCCAATCCGCTTTCTTATAATAAGGATCTCTGGATTATCAAAAAAAAAAAAAAAACTTGATCGAGAATCGGGGTCCGAGCGAGAGAGCGATGATCTCCCTCCAATTTTCTTGCAGCATCCAGTTTCCTTCGGATTAAAAGGAGCTCGTCACCATCGATGTGCTCCGATGTGCCAAAGGCATTTTAAAATATCCCGTATTGAGCATTTCGGGAGGCTTTATTACGTCCTTATTAAGTACATCCGTACGTCCGAAGCGGACGAGGATTCATTTTTTTTTTATTCTTTTTTTATTCTTTTTTTTTATTCTTGATAAATCAGTGCCCTTCTTCGTCCCCGCTTTGCTCGATAAGAACGTTCCCTCTTTTTGCCCATGGAGGCCGGACGTCGATAGATTGGGAAGCCATGAACTACGGACCCTACCAGCTGACAATGACAGCCACGTGTGCGTGTCGCTAGGTAACGACTGCCAAACAAAAAGTAAGGTGCACTAGAAATCAATCATGTCTTTCTTACCTCTCGAGAGCCGCGTACATGGGGCGCTTGAAAATTTTTCTCTCTGGAAATTCTCACTCCGACGGAAGAAAATCTTAAATAATGACACGATGCTGCAAGGACAACATCAATTTAAAGAGCTCAGGTAACAACAACCCATTGTACTATTATTCTTGCTCGGCTTATTAGTATTATCAAAGCTTATGAAGGCTTATAAGACCGTCAGACGATGCTTTGCAATATCTTAGGGGTTACGCGACCCTTACGTGACGTAACGTGATTTTCTATTTAAACTCCATACCTTTTTCTATGTTTATTGTTCGATAATGAGCTCGATCTCGTAAATCAATGACAGACTGGGTAAAATCGTTGATTAGTATTAAACCTTGCTGCTTAAGAGCATTTATTTATACAACTCGAACGGTATTAATTTTCTTCTTTTATTTATTTTTTTTTTTTTTAATATACATTTATGAGAACGAATTGGTTGATTTTGTAGCATAATATAGGTAGGTAATACGTAGCCGGATGAAAGGATTAGAATTATTATTAGGCTCGAGTAGTATGGGGGTGGCGAGGCTGAAATGGAATTGTGAAAATGCAATTTACCCGAATAAATCGAGTTAGCGTCGGGCGTTTGGAGTGGGCAGGAAATGTGCCGAAATTATTACGTATGCTAATAACGAATAAGCCATATTAGCCCGGAACGGATAACGTCCTAGAGAGAGTGAGTGAGTGAGAGAGAGAGAGAGAGAGAGCATGGGGGGGGAGCGGGTGTCGAGGTTTATTAATAAGAGATTCTAACGTATCGTGTGTGAGAGGAGCAGCTTACAACCAGACGGGACAGAGTTACGTGGAGCAGCTCGCTCTCCATCGATCGATGTGTACCCATCTGCGTCGGGTGCTCCTGGCGAAGAGCGTCGTCGACTCGAGGAACCCCAAGTACATACAAGGAATGCAGAGCCGCTACAGGCCCTCGAGCTCCAAGCCGAGATCTTTAGAAGGATGCCCGTCCGACGAAACCATTGACAAATTGGCCTACGACTCCGAGCACCACCCCTCCGTAAGAAGCCCCCGCGCCCCGCCCCTACAAATTATCCTATATATGCCTATGTATGCCTATGTATCCCGAGTACGTATGTGCGTATCACCCCCTCCCCTTGTCTCCCGCGTTTCACACGTTACTCGTAACCAAGCCTTCGCGTGTTACAATACATAACCAGCTTTACGCTGTTTCTATTGTTTTGCCTTTCAACGAGTGACTCACTTATTTTGCAATTCTGCACAATATAATTTCGCAGAGTAATTCGATAAATTACATTGCAGCTTCAAAGTTTATTTTAGTTTTTCAGCGGTTCGGTGTAATATTAAATTTTATCTCAAGCTCCCATTACGAGATCTCACGTCGTCGCCTTTCTCGCAGATCAAATAATATTCTTTACTTTTCACCTCTTTCAACCCCTTTCATACCTTTCTACTCTTTTACATTTTCTCCGTCGGCCTTTATTTCGCCGCTCGGTACTGCCGCTCTGACTTTTGTCAAGAGCTCGCCGCCCGAAAGAGCCGCGTAATTACAATGCTATCATTGCCAGGCGTTGCGTGTAATGGAAACCTGATTCAGAACAATAACGTGTTGTTACTCTTTCAGGAAATAATTAAAATAAATTGCCACAGAAAAGACTCCGCCAAACCGGGAGAGTATATTAAAAATCCAAACTGCTCCTGCTTACAACTGAACATCACGCAACCAAAGTGCAAGCACAACAAAAAATTAGACGAGTGTGCCACTTGCAAGGAACAGTGTGTCAAGGACATCGCTACCAAGGCGTGGAAGTGCTCTGATTCCAAGTACGAGAGCTTCTCCCGTCTCAGCAGCAGAGAGAGGTAATTGTAATCTTATTGTCGAGTAATTGATAAAAGCCAGCATTGGCTGATAAAATTTGCTGGAAATAATGGATCCGTGGGCCGAAGAAATCGTGATTACTTTGCTCGGCTAAGGGCTACGGGGATGCACCTTCACGACGCTTGCCCTGTACAAACAAACGATAAGGCTTAAATGGGCGATGAGGGGGGCGGGGCGGGGCTGGAGGGAGGGGTGCTGGATGATGGGCCGACCTTCGATCGAGTCGAAAACGTCGACCGAGCAAGAGCGATTCGTAATGATCGTGGACAATAAAGGCCCTCTTAATGCACACCGGAGTGAAAAGGGTGAAAAATCGACTTGATCGGGAATTTTCCAGCTATTGCGTAACAGAATGGAAGTTAAGGGGCCCAATTACATATTGAATTGAATGAAGTCAAATATTGAAGGGGCAGGGGGAGGAGATTATATCCGAGCGATTGGATCGTCATTGGAGCTTGGAAGGTTATTGGGGAACGATTGCACGACCAGAGTTGGTCAAGTCGTCGAACCATCTGGTTCACGGGGAGAAAGAGGGTTATTGGCACGAACCTATCCCCGTCCCGGGCCCCTCCTACCGACGATTGAAGCCGCAATGTTTTCAGGAATCCGGAGAGCGCGTACGTGCGCTCGTCGAGCACCGGCGAGGACTCCCCGAGTCCGAGGATCGAGCACAGCAAGAGGACGAGCGACGGGGAGGACAGATGGGAGGACAAAAGTTTCGCCAAGTACGTAGAGAGGGGAGAGGAGGAGGCGCGATACGCCAAGTTCGTTTACGACATCACGCAAGAAATTGTTCGCAATGGCCTATACACGGACCGGGAGTTAAAGACTGTCTTCGAGAGGCACCTCGAGAGGTCTTCCGGACATCTGAACAAGGTGCGCTACCCTACCCGCCCGACCCTCTCCTCCCTTCGGGCCCGCCACCCGTGCCGGCCGACTTAGTGCCCACTTTTATCCATCGTCAGCCACCCCTTTGTATTATTTCAAATCCCGTAGGCGGCCGAAGCAACGATATTTTCCATGCGAACTTTTCACAACGTCCTGAAGTAAATAACAGGCATTTCTTTCTCTTTCTCTTTCTCTTTCTCTTTCTCTTCCTCTTACTCTTCCTGTCACGTCAGTTTTGAAGGGCATGGTGCTCTCGAGCATCATATTCTTTAATGCAACGGTAATACTGAAAGTAAATTTATGTCGCGCTTGGCTTTTGTAAATAAGCTTGAGCGAATAACTGATTCCCCCCCCCCCCCCCCACCCCCTGTTAAGTAGGGCCTTTAAGAGCTTTCCTTTATAATTTACGGCCCAATTTTCTCTGACGAGTCGAAGCAATAACCGCGTTTTAACGACTCGAAAGCTCACTCGTTACTTCTTATTAACTATCGCGCAATCAATATACGCGAATAATAACGGCAGCGAGTGCCGACTTTAAAGAATTAGTTGTCGTTTGTTTTATTAACCTCCTCTCCTTTTCGAGACGCTTATTGATCACCAAAGGTCTAATAAGGGAATTAAAACGAATGCCCGCGATACGTTCACTTGGTATTAATTAATATTTCAAGAGCAGACTTAGCTATAGAGTCGCCCCTAACCAAATCATTCTTCTTCTATATTTTTTCTATATTTTGTTTACTCTTTTAAAGAGATCGTGAACAATAATTAAGATTGAGCTGATACTTCCTACTTTACTCTTGAAAACTCTTCTTTTCTTCTTCTTCTTCTTCTTCTTCTTCTTCTTCTTCTTCTTTCTCCTTTTACTCTCTTTAATATTCATAAAGCTTCTCGACTTTGGCTTATTAAATATTCTTCTGCATTATACACGTCAGATGTAAAAATATCTTGTGAATTTTAAGTAAATTATCATGAAAACTGAAATATTTAAAGTCTTTACGTAAACTCTCGGAACGCGAAGAATTTAAATCGACTGTTACGCTGTTTGTTGCTCAGCTGCAAATGATTGATTTACTTTAAAAAGTAGATCTTTCTATATTAATAACGTGCATTAACAACGCACTCGGACAGCCGGGTAATTTGTTTTTATTAGTAATTGCAATGAAATACGGCTAACAATAAATACACCTTTGTTAAGTAAACGGAAGTGCTTGCTATGTTGTAGCTTTTACGTGCAAGCATTGGCATTGAATTTTAGTTTTTAGATAATTTTTGTCGATAAAATAGGCGATAAGAATATAAAAAATTTTGATTATTAGCGAAAAATGCTCTACGAAATCTATCAATTGAAAATTTCTCTAAATATGACGGATGGCTCCGAAGACGAGGACGACTCGGACGGGGATTACCTTCTCGCGCAAAACTTTTCTAAATTCCAAGTGCCGAAGCCACCGACGCCGCCGAAAATCCTCAACGATAATAAAATACTCGAGAAACTGGAATCGTTTAAGGAGCAGCAGAAGCAAAACAATGACATTGATCAAAAGCGTTTATCCGGTAAAAAGAGCGTCGTGCTCGTCGATGCTAATCCGGAGTTCCTCGTCACTCAGCGCGACATACTCTTCACCCTGATGGAGAACCACGTGAAGCCCGAGCAGATTCAGCGCATTTACCAGCACCTCTTTCAGAAGAGCAAGGACATGTCACTTTACGAGGCCGTAAGAACTAAAGCCACCCGTTTACGAAAACCCCAATAACCCCCCCCCCCGCAACCCTCACGGCTCCCGTCTCATGTTCCTTTAGGTACAAGTCGGCAAGGAAGTCGCGTACACGCACCGTTTGAACCTAGTCGACAAGGACGTCAGCGCCATGTCCTTGAACGACCCCTACACCAAGGACAAATTGCAAGGTATCCTCCGACACAGGGAGTCCAATGATTCGGACAAGAAATTCCTCTCTATGCAGACGTCTTATCACAAGTGCGACTACAAGATTCATCCGAAGGAGCACGTAACGAGGAGTAAAAAAACCATCGACTCCGTTCCAAAGTAACAAACATTCCATCGTCGTTTTAATAAAATATTTATCTTTTCCGTGATCGGGGACTGCTAGACTCCGTTGTGACCTTTGCAGGGGGAGCAAGGATACCGACGAAAGGGACAGGCCGACGAGCACGCGTAAGACTCCTTCCCAGGAAACGCTTCATCCTGACAAGAAGAGCAATAATATTAAGAGCAACAGAATAGGGGAATTAGCGAACCTGGCCATGCATACACTAGAAGCTAAAGAAATGATCGGCTCCTTAGGAAATATCCAACACATGGCCAACAAAGGTATTTAAAGCACCTATGACTTTCTCATAGGTTTGAAAAGCTGTGGTTTACTTACCAAGCGAACCAATTACATACAATGCCATCCCATGTATCCATTATTACCGTACTAAATTACCCGCGTACGTGCTTACCTTCTTCAGCTTTAAAAATCATTTTAAATTAACATCACGTTTCGCGCAAATGAAGCGTTGTTGTTGAATGATATATTCCGTATACCTTCTTTTTATGCAAATACTCGGTAACTTGTTTCGACGACGACGACGACGACGACGACGACGACGACGACGACGACGAAACAATTTGTAGAAAAAATTCGGAAATATAGCAAAGTATTTGCGTTCGCGTAATTTACGAACGAATACGCGTGAAAATACGTCGTTGGCAAGATTGAACGTGTATTCGGATCTTTTTACATTTATTTAACCTTCAATATGAATCATTCGTTTTGTTTTTGCCAGCTAGTCAAATCAATAATAATAAGACTCGGGCGTCACAGAGCAATTGTGCATTAAAATATGAATATAAATAATTAATAATTACAATCAATAAACAATACCGTAGGATATTTTGTGGAAATTTTATCGAAAGTAATAAATGTGTATTATTATAAAGCGCTTGGCACGTGCTATTCGACACGTGATGAATATATTTTTATATTTTAATGAGAACGTCGTTTTTTTTTTTTTTTTGTGCAAAAGATAACGATGATTCGGAAATCGAAGATGAGAATAGCGACTTTGAAGAAGTGCATTCGGACGAGAACGAGGAGTACATTGAGGAGGAAATCGAATCGGAGGAGGAGGTGGAGGCGGTCGCGAAGACGAAGAAAGAGGAGGCAAAGAAGGAAGAGGCAGAGAAAGAGGAGGTGGAAGTGGATGAGAAAGAGGTGAAGGAGCTGAAGGAAGTGAAGGAGGTGAAGGGGGTGAAGGAGGAGGAGGAAGAGGTGGAGGAAGAAGAGGTGGAGGAGGAGGAAGAGATGGAGGAAACGGAGGAGGAGGAAGAGGAGGAGGAGGAGGAGGAGGCGATTTTGGGGAAAAAGTTGACAATACCGCCGATGACGAAGGAGCACGAGATATCCGAACAGGAGGCGCACGACGGTAGAGACTCGCTGATCTCGATAACGAGTAAACTGTCGCAGGAATCGATAAAGCTCTCGGATGACATATCGATTCACTCGGAATCGAGCGCCAGACTCGGGAGCGTGCACTCGGATATTCACAAGGTGCCGAGCACCTTGTCCAAGAATAAGGTGTGAAAGCTTTCTCTCCTATCCCCCCCCCGCTTCTCTCGCTCTCTCTCTCTCTCTCTCTCTCGCGCGCGCGCGTTCTCTCTCCAAACCGATGTTGTAATCTCCCGCGATAGTTGCCTCTGCTTTATGGGCAGCTCGTGCATATTATTCAAACTCCGTTCAAAGGTATTGAGGAAAAGGTACTCGTCGATTCAAGGTTACGTCGGCAACTTTGGCTTAGCCAAGAAGATGACGTCGAAGATCTCGAGCCACAGCAGCAGCAGCAGCAGCAGCAACAGTAGCAGCATCTCAAACTTGTCGAACCTCTCCGAGTACGTTTATCCAAAGTCCGATTTAATGGAGACGAACCTCGACAGGGTCATCACGAAGCGCACTAGCTGGGGACTCCGGGGATTGCAGTTCTCGCCACCGTGGACCACCCGCTCGTCCGAAATACCCAACGCCCAGGCGGAAACTATATTCAAATACTACGACGCCAAGTATCAGTCCCCGGAGCACAACAATGTCCCCGAAGAAACTAGTAACAACGCATCCGATCCGAAGGATCCGCAAAAGCCTTCAAATAAGAAAAAAGGGGAAGCGGAAAGCAGCAGCTGCTCTTCCGAGAGCTTGTGAAACTGTCATTCCTTGTCCTTTTCTACTTTGTCTTCTCCCCGTCCCTCGCTCATCTCATCGCCCGCCAACGGACAATTTTTTACGTACTATTTATACATGATTTATTACCAGGTTTTCCGACGACGTCAGTCACGTCACCTTTTTATCAAGCAGTCACATTGTTGTGAAATTTTTTTAGATAATCTTTAATAATCCTTAATAATTTCTACCGTCATCGACCCTTCCTCATCTCCCTCATTACATTTAACCGCTTAAATTTCTATTGTTTCCCAAAGGGGATAAAAATATTTTTAATTCTCATTAAATGTGAATGCGCACGAAAAAGGAAAATCCTTAAGCAAATCTAAGGTATAAATTATTTTATATATATATATATATATATATGCATACGTCCTTTTCTTATTTGTCGGTCTCTGTAACGGAAGTAAATGACGAAAAGCGCACTCCGCGATCGGTTGGCATAAATAAATAAATAAAAAAATAAATAAATAAATAAAATTGCACGTTACTCGGTAATGAAATGCAAGAGATTAAAAATATTTTTATTTTGCGCATTATGAAATCAAACGAAGGGGGATGGTCGATTAGCTCGAAAATAACCAACGACTCGTCATTCCATGTTAATAATGTTTTATTTTAATCAGAAAGACATAACTTTTTATACGATTTAGGTGTGTATGTTACAGTACTAAAGTAGCTTGCTGACTTGATACATGTGTTCAACAATGATAAAATGTACAGTGGAAAAATATACTCTAATGTACATACGTATTATAAAGTAAAGTGTCTTAATGTGCAGCTGATGCATATCATATTATAGACATACGCACAGAACCACTGAATAATAATTTAAATATTTATCTAGTTATGTATTATATATTTGCTTCATTCTTTCATTTGTTTTTTCTTGTTTTTCTTTTGATATATATATATATATATATATATGTATAATATTTTACATGAAGTTGCAAACGTAATGAAAAGAACTCGAGAGAACAACTTATTACCCTAGTTACTTATTTGTTCATCGTCATAATTTTCTATGTATAAATATATGCCTTTTGCCTTTGTACATTTATTACATGTTTCTTTAAATACACATGTACATGAATGGAGAAATGATTTATGCACAGATTGATTTTAGAGAAAGTCACTGTTATTGAGCTTACTTGCTAATCTTTAAGGCTGCGTAAAATCTTGTACCGTGAAAATTGACGTTTCGCTCACTAAAGGTGCATCCAGACGACCTATTTCCCTGGTTGAAGCTTAATTATTTGTCTGTATTAGTCTGTTAAACAGACGGCTAAGTCCTTCGGCATCGACAGGAGTATAGAAACTAGCTTTCATCTAAGCATGCCTCAACGCTAAAAAATCCAACACTAGATGATGTGGAGGGCAAAATATTTGTACATGGTGTGTCAATATAATATATATATATGTATATGATAACATAATTACAGGCTAAATTGTAAATCACAAAAAATGCACATTGTGTCATATGATCCCGTTACGGATGATCTACCGTAACGCGATGTCGTCAAAGTATATTATTATAAAGTAGTAGTAGTAGTAGTAGTAGTAAGTAGTAGCAGTAGTAGTAGTAGTAGTAGTAGTAGTAGTAGTAGTAGCAGTAGTAGTAGTAGTAGTAGTGGTAGTAGTAGTAGTAGTAATAGTAGTAGTAGTAGTAGTAGTAAAAAAACAAAAAATAAAAAATAGTTTCGAGTATGCAAAAGTAGCGAACGTCAGAAAAAACAGTAATAGTAGTAGAAGAGCGATTGTAAAAAAATAGTTGATTTTATCAGTGATTCTTTTTCCTACTTGTCATTAAAACACGAAAAAGAAGAAGAGGAAGAGGAGGAGAAGGAAGAAGAAGAAGAAGAAGAAGCTGAGAGAAGGTGATTTAGAAAATTAGAAGACGAATAAGAAGAAGACGGAGAAGAAGAAGAAGAAGAAGAGAGAGTAGAAAAGTTTGCTTTGGTTGAGATCCGAGCGTCGAATGGTCAAGGATGAGCGAAGGTAAAAAATCGCCGCCACCTCCCCTCCTTCGTCTGCCAGTCATCTGCAATGTCATATACGATCTTCTTACATGCCATCGGAAGCATTAGATGAGGAATCTTCGTATTCGTGTGCGTCAGGGCCACGGTTTAGGACTTTTACTAAATCGGTAACTTGCTTTATTGTGTGGTTCGGTTTCGGACCATTAGTGACAAGACAATTGTCACCAAATGGCACCCACACGGTTCCTGCAAAGCCGGCTTCAATACCACCTAAGACATTATAAAACGACAGCGTTATTGATTTCTCGAGTAGTTGGCCTGCAAATCGAAAAGTGCAAAAATCTTTCATTTTAAACACGTTATATAATGTTATATCCACACGTATGTATACGCAGTTATATATGTATATATGTATATATGTATATATGTATATATATATATATATATATATATATATGTATATATTTATTTATTTTTTTGTTTATATATATATATATATATATATGTATATGTATATGTATATGTATATATATATATATATATATGTATATATGTATATGCGTACGCAGGTCGCATATTGTGTACGTGACACTAGTCTCGTTTCGTAATTTGTAATTTATATTACCAATACGTAAAGGGCTTGGATAATCAAGCATTTAGATAACTACAATAGTACTGTTCAACAATATATTACTCCTATTTATATTCTTAATCCATAAATACGGATTTCTGTAAACATAGGATTATTCAGACGTTTTGAAATGTCAATTTTCGTGTGAGTCTCACCTAGAATGTCAGTCTCTAACTTATCCCCCACCATTATACAATTTTCAGGGTTAACTTGGAGATATCGACAGGCTTCTTCGAATATCTTAGCCTCTGGCTTTTCCCAGGGCACGTCACCGGATACTAAAATGACGTCGAAATATTGCCGCAGCTTGAGCTTGTGGATCTTTTCCCATTGGGCGTTGGAGGGGCCGTTCGTTATGAGACCGAGGAGGTACTTCTTCCTTAGCTGGCGGAGCATCGCGACGGTCTCGGCTCCGAGTGCGAGGTAGTAGTACCGCAAGTACAGCCATCTCTCGTAGATCCGGGCCACGAGATACGAGTACTTTTCACCGAGGGCTTTGCTCCAGAGCGAGGATCGCCAAATATCTAGACTAAATGCAACGTTGTCAGGACACTTTCTGAACTGCTTAAGATAGGTAGAGACGATCTTGTTGGAACAATCTTGGGGTACCCCGTACTCCTTAGTGAGCTCCTCTGCAAGCTGTTGGTAATCAGGAAAAGTCATTATTGATTTTAGCTCCTTGGCGAAACAACGATCGGTAGAGCAATTTAGGAAAACGGCCCATGATTCATTTCATTTAATATTGCATGTGACAGAATATGCGAAGACAGAAAATTTTTTCTTTTTTCTCTAATTTTTTTTTTTTTTTTTTTTTATTAGTTTTCTTTTCTTTTTTTTCTTATTTTTATTTTGAAATTTTTCTTTTTCTTCTTTTACCACATTCAATAAAATCCAGGCTGTTCGCGCGCGCAGCGATGCATACGGTATACACGCGCGTGTACGTACTCGCGGCGCACCAATGCAGGCACACGTGCTTACATACATACGCACACGCGAAATACGAAGTAAGTGCGATTATGATGGATATCTATCTATCTATCTATCTATATATATATATATATATATGTATGTATATGTATATGTATAATATATATGTAGATACGTAAACGCATGCGATGAAGACGCGCGGGCGCGTATCTTAATGCACGTATGTAGGTAGGTAGGTGTGCGTGCCCACTGCGTGTCTCGTATGTGGTCTAACTAAAGTAGAGGAGGAGAAGCATAGATTTGCGTTAAGCTCAACCGAAACGAAGATTATTGAATGTGGTCTCTGAAAAATAAACAAAACTTTGGGATTAAGGAAATTGAGCGGTCAATGAGGACTCTTAATTCTTATTAATGATTACCTATAAAATGCATTGATTCATTCAAATACTCAAGCTGATTAATTGGACTCTTGATCTGGCATCCGTGGCAACTGCTGTAATCACAACAAAATCAGTTGTGCCAACAACAGACTTATTGGATTATTTAAAATTCTTTACAATTAGCGTGTGACGATTATCCTGCAGATGCTGTGTTCTCTCTGTGATTAAATAAAGTGAGAGGCTTAAGAAAAGGTCTCCAAATACATAAGAGTATGTGTAAGGAAGACCCCTTAAAAGACTATGTATTGATTCGCGCTCAAACTATATGATCTGAAATTGAGAAATTACTTATATGATATTTTAAGGACAGGTAAATAATCAATCAAATGCAATTTTATGAAATTATACATTTTTAATTAAAAATTTCTTTTGAATACAAATGCTTAACAACAAATAAACATATAATTGCATAGTATTATCCTGAGATAACATTTACAATTCGACTTTTCTTTCTCTTTTTTTTTCTCTCTCCCTCTCTCTCTCTCTCTATTATTTATTTATTTATTTGCATTTATCTTTAAAATTCAATAATTTCGACGTTATTGTTATATTCGTTAAAATCATTACGAGCTTATCCCAGCATTACATAAAAAAAAAAAAAAAAAAAAAAAAAAAAAAAAAAAAAAAAATTAAATTAAATTAAATTAAATTAAAGGAGACGATGAAAGTAGATTAAGGGCAGGCACTTAATTAAGATTTCTTTTGGCATTTTTCATTTTAAGTACCAGAAGCTTTTCTCTCCTTTTTCAATGGATCGTAAAAACGTATAACGAAGAGAATGTGGAAAGCCAGACTCTGAGAAAGCGTAATAAATAGTAAGTAGTGTTAAAAAAGAAAACCGTGCGTGTAGGTAAACTGTCGTCTATATCCACGTGACTATTTTTATTTTCAGGTGTAAGCATTTCCGTCAGCCACACCAGTTATTATAATGATTTTTATTATACGAGAACTCGAGAGAGTCAACAGCATCTATAGCAAAACGTGCGATTCCGTTTTTAAATATGAAAACTATTTTGAAATCTGCTTGTCATGTAAACAAATCGTCATTCGCTTATTGCGAACCGAAAACACGTTTTTCTAGAGCCGTTAATTTCGTCTCCAAGCTTCCATTAAATTTTTTAATATCCTTCGAATCTACCTTCTGCTGGAATAATGTAATAACGTAAGCCTGAGCACGGGCGTTAATTGTGCGTTTTATAAACTCTTATACAAAATACAAAGTTCATATTCTATACAGTATTTGGCAATATTGAACTTCTTTCTTTCTTTCTTTCTTTCTTTCTTTCATTTATTTATTTATTTCTTTCGTTATATTTCGTTTCGTTTCGTTAATGCGGTAAAAATAAAAAGCACACTCCTCACGATATAATTAATTGAATGGCAAAATTTAATGGCAAAAAAAAAAAAAAAAAAAAAAAAAGAAGAAGAAAAAAGTAAAAATAAAAGGAGACAATAACAGTTTAACTGTACAAAATTGTAATTGTAATATCAAATAGGTTAAATATTTAATCTCCAAACAGATGCTTTCCAAGTTCCATCATACGATGATTCCTGCAGACGGTCAAAGCACCAGCTTTCTTTAATACGGATGCAACACTCGTGTCGGCCTTAACCAGATGGCATAACAAATCTTCGTATGCTGATTTAACGTTCGGCTGGAGTCCCCCGATCTTCACCTTTTTCAAGGTGTCTATGATACCTTCTGCCCAGCCGGACTCGATCGCGAATTCCGAGAGCCAGGGGACCATTTGCAAAACCCCCGCCATTGTCTGCATGCCCAGGAACCAGAGCTCCATTATTTCCATCCAGTGCTCTTTGTACAGTATGTTGACGACGAGCTCCGTCGGGTCGTTACTTTCGTCCACCATGTAGGCATCCCAGAGGAAGCGAATCGTGGCTTGAATGTAACGGCAGATTGAGAAGTCGTTCTTCTTTATGCGCTTGGCTTGCTGTTTCATGAGCAGGAGCCCGAGAATGGCCAGATTGCCATGGAGAACCAGGTTCTCTGGTATTTGCTTCAGCTCCGGTAGGCTGTCGAAGATGAACTTGAGCAAATTGACAAACGTCGTGGACTCCTCGACGAGCTTTGCTTCCAATACAGTTATGTTCATAAGGACATTACAAATGGAAACCATGGCACTTCTGGAATCCTTCATCTCTTCCAGGATGTGAGGTTCCAGTTCCTTGGCAGGCTCTTTAAGAGCCTTGAGCCTCTCAGCTTTTGGCACCGGTGGCTTCTTGTAATGGACAATGCTCCAGTGATAGGACAAGCATTCAAATAATACTTCATCTTGCTTATGCTTCAGCAGTATCTTTCTTGCATCCTCTTCGACAGCCAGATGACAAAGTGCTGGCAACAACAACCTCAGCACGTCAATTTCGCTCAAGGGATCAGGCTTAGCAGGCTCCTCCGAGACTGCTTCAGCCGTCTTGGATGCAGCCTTGGCTTTCTCAGCGATTTTCTTATTACGATGCTTGTAGAAGGTATCGTTGGCAATGGTTAGGACAAACGGCAGAATGGCATGAACCTGAGTACGCAATGCAGAGGTCTCTTGAGCTAACCAAGCTGCTAATACTCTTACCATGGCACAGACAAATATACGCTCTTTAACATCCGTTAATTCCTTCATTTTTGATACAGAGGTGAGCAAACCAAGTACAGCCGCAAAGGCTCCTTTCAGAGCTGTGTACAAGGACTGTTTCTCCTTCTGTTCTAAATCTAATTGATCCGTTATGATGTAAGATAGAGAAATCTCCAAGATCATGAAGCAAGCTACGACTAGATCAGCAGACCCTACCACAGCCTTAATTTGCTTTCCCTCCAGTTGCATTTTCACTTCAATGGAAGCGAGCTGAATCAACAAGAGGAAAAACACTTTGGGCCTTTCTTCATCTGACAGAGCCCAATCAACGCCTACCAATTCTAACATTATAGACGTAAGCTTCAAAGCAGGATCTCTTTGAGCCTTACCTATTTTTGATGTAAGGATGTCGTTAAGCCCCTTGTAAATACTTTGAGGCCAAGATTCATTTTTAGAGCTTTCTGCGATGACATCTCGCCTGCAGGAGGCCAGGAGAGCTTGCAGTATAGAGCAAAGCTTAAATTTCCTTTCATCGTGATCCGTTTCAAAGTCCAAAGCAATTTTATTAATAATTGCATGGAAGGGGGCTGTATTGGTGGCATCCCAAGCCTCCGGTCCAAACTGATTAACTAGAGTTACCAAAATGTTCAAAGCTTCGTCAGTCTTGAAACTCTTTTCAGCATAAATTTCACACATCTTAGGAATAGCCTTCTGCTCTATCAATGCTTTTTGCCCAGGATAAAACTGAGCGATACTTTGTAAGCATGTATAAGCTTCGCTTACAGTGATGAGGGTATCGTCTGGAGCATCCTCGTCTGCCATGGAAACTATTTCTAAAAGGGCAGGAACGTGCCCTACCATATCGGGGTGAGAAGCTAGTACAGAGTCAGAACAGAATGCTGACAAGATGGACAAGGCAACAGACTTATAAACTTGGGGTGGGCAATCGACGGGCACATCATCACTGGTTAACAACTTTCTAATAAACTTTGCACCGATGGCTTCGAAAAGCAATTTCTTGGCAGCCGATGAGCAATCCTTGCCGTTGACTAATTTAGTAACCATAAACAAAGCAGCAAACTTTTCAGAATCTCCACTGACCATTTTCAATATGGCAACGCACTTATTAACTCCCTCAGGGATATTCGCTGCACTGTCGCACTCCATTGTTGACCGGCCAAATGAAAAATATTAATGAAAAGTAAGATTGCTTAAAAGAGATAATGAGCCGCTTAGACTGTCTTGAGCACGAGTAGTGGAAAATCAATGAAACGCTTATTAGCCAGCATGCCTCCCTCCGCTTCTTGTAAAGGAGCTCGCAGCCAACTGGCAGCACTCCCACGGAGCAAGAGTTCCCTCCTCTAGCCTTGCCCTTTAGCGCACTCGTATGGAAGCGTAAAAATAGCACTTAATTAGGAGCGCTTCCAAAATTAGTCGTGGAGGATAGGATCCCCCGGTGGCAAGAGAGACGAGAGGCTCGTCAGCCGCCAGGAAGATTATATAAAAGAGGGCGAGGAGGGCTCTCGCTCACCCCTATCAGAGAAATTCTTAACGGCTAAATGAAATGCTAATTGATGAACATACCAGGAGGGCAAAGTGCATTAATGGCCAATAATATACGGTAGGAGGAGGCCAGGCAGGCACAGCCGAATAATAATAATAAACTCCGAGGTCTCTCACTCTCCTAATTAAGGTTCTAATGAAAATTATGTCTTAAATATGTATGTGTAGAGCTGGTGCGGCCCGAGGTGAACGAACGAGGAGCGCGTCGCGGAACTTAAGAACCGTCCCGGTCGTCCCTCAAAAGCTTCTCTTCTCCCCGGCGATGACGGTGACGACGAGCGACGCGGCTCCGTCTTGGCGCAGAGGCGAGCTAAATGCTCTTCTCGCGAGAGGACTCGGCGGCTCCCAACGAGCGGGGCTGCTCTCCATCGTCCGCTCCCCGTCCACTTCCCCGGCTCTTGTCCGCGATCGAAAATAATCGTCCGAGGATGGGCTATATCGGGCATCGGCTCGTGTTACGGCTTGGCTCCTCCCGCGAGCGGCCGCCACGCTCTATTTTCGTCCTCGTGCCCGTCGTGGGGATGGCTGCCCTCTTCCTCAACGCTGCGCTCTACGCCAACTCCTCGTGGACGAGGAGGCGCACCGGGGGCCCGGTGCGCGCGGCGCTCCGCAACCGGAAGAAGCGAGGTGGCTGCCCGCCCGCCCCTCCCTCTCGCGGCATTAAATATAGACCCGGACTCTATCCCGTTCGCCACCCTCGCTTATAACATTCCTACTATATTCCTCGCTGCTACTTTATACTTTTCTGACGGCTTTACTACTACTCCGAAGAGACGCGGCGGACTCGAGGCGCCCGTAAAAAAAAAAAATAGGAAAATTTGACACGCTGCCGCTACCGCCGCCAAGTCCTCGCGCTCGCGTCGTCTGCTGACCATTCGCTCCGACGCGCACGCGCGTCGCTTCAGTCGTACTCCCAGTGCTTGACGGGCTTGATCGGCATGACCTTTCTCTCTCTATCTCTATCTTTATCTCTATCTCTATATCTATATCTATATCTATCTCTATCTCGGATTCTTGGCGTCGTTTCTACGTCGTAGTTGAACCGATATTTCGGCTTGCGTGTTTACCTTCTGCTTCCCGTGACGAAGCACTTTGATAGCCAGCCTCTTTGACTTGCAGACTCTCTCTCTCTCTCTCTCTCTCTTTCTCTGTCAGTGAGTTTAATCAGCGTTTTTGCTCTTCTCACTCACTCGCTCGTTCGTTCGTTCGTTTGTTCGTTCGTTCGTTCGTTTGTCCGCTCGTTCGTTCGTTCGTTCGTCCGATCTCGATCTCTCACTCGTTCGCAATATGCGACTCTACTCTCACTCACTAATGTACATATGTTTATGTGTTTGTGATTATTGGGCGGACATGTGGGTGCGTTAAATGCCCGTAGCCACGAGATTCCGCGGGTGTCAGGTCGTCTCAGCCACTCGTATGGCCAAGCGTACGGGGGTTCGTCTCAATCCCCGCCCCGCGTCTTCGCCATCGTTTGTTTTATTTATGAAATTAAGTGTCCCTCTTGTGCGTGTCTGTGCTCCAGGGCTCAAGGAATCGGGGTGTTATGTACACATAGACACAAATGCTTGGCGGGATATACGTATTATGTAAAAGTATAGGGGTGATAGGGAAGGTGGAATGCGAACTAATGGATTATACCTTGCGACAGGCTAAACTGTCCCCCTTTCTGGTCTCGATGAGGGTGTTGTCCAGGTCGAAGAAGAGCGCGCTGAGGGCAGCCTTAGGTCCATTGTCGCGCGCTCCGAAGCCAGCCATTTGTTTCCTCTCCGCTCCTCTCCACTCACCCTCTCACTCTCTCCCCCCTCACTCTCTCTCTCTCTCTTTCTCTCTCACTCTCGCGCTCTCTTTCTCTCTCTTTCTCTCTGTGTTTGTATAATATATATATATATCTATATATTTATATATATATATATATTTGTGTATATATAGAAAAATATGTATGCAATGTATTGTATTGTATTGTATTGTACTGTATTGTATTGCAATGTAATGTAACGTAATGTGTTTATGTCGAGTGTATGTACGTATATATATATATTGTGTGTATATATATATATATACCTGGGGCTCTTTCTCAGCCTTTCTGAAAAACACACGAAATATCCGGAGCGCCTGAGAGGCTACAGAAGGAGAGGTGACCTGGATCTCTCGATATCTCTGGGCTCCGCTGCGCTGATCCCCTCCTTTTACTTTTTCAGAGACGAGTCGTGAGCTCGTCGGGGGGCTTTGATTGAATAAAGCACGCAGGCGCGTGGTTGGGCTCTTTGTTCTTCCGCTATGTGATATTGCCAAGGCAGGTACGAGCCGTTCGATATTTTCTAAAAAGATGGCTCTGGCTGTCGTGTCACGTTGGCCAACCTGATAACCGACTTATTTTACGCTGTCGCTGCTGCTGCTGTCGCTGCTGCTGCTGTCGATCGCCCTCTCCCTCTCCCGCCCCCCACTCCCGTACGTACGTCCTCTCTCTCTCACTCTCTCTGTCTCTCTCTCTCTGGTCCCCCCTCCACCGCCGCCGCCGTTACTTAGACGGACAAACGCGAGCGCCACCGTCGCGCCGCTATTTCGCTTCTGCTATCCTCGCCCCACCACTACGTAAGCTCATTTCCAGATTAGTCGGAATCTCCGTTACTCAAACTGGCTATTTCCTCCGTTTCTATCTATGTACGCCCGAGCCGAGGAATTTCACACCCAAATACCACCACCGCCGCGATTCCCATCTTATCTGTTGCGATCCCCCGACCCACACCTCCCCGCCAGCCCCCCCGCCCCTCTCGAGCGAGCCGCTGGCCGCTAATCGCTTACGAGCGAACGCACACACATTTCTTTTTCCGCCAAGATCGTGCGCGATAGCCGCGTTCAATTGTAAAATTAGCGATTGACATCACGTTAAGAGGAAATTAGAGCTCGTTTTAAAAATAATAGCGTAACCAGTCATCGTAATTCTAATGCGTCGTTTTGAACTCGCGATAATAACCAATACACGTAAAGGCAATTACATTGCAATAGACGTTATATATACATCGCCCAGCCGATTCCAAACGTTACTCTCATTAATTCGTTTTATTTTTAAGATGCCGAAGGTGCTTTCTTTACAATGCGAATGTACATTTAAATTTACATTAAAATTACAAGAAACGATAAAAGAAGAAAAACGAACGCCTACTCCCGAACTTATTCAATACTTTCATATTTCCAAAGACGTGTAATCGTAATCTGCTCGATGTGCCCACGCATATCGTCCATAAAAACTATCTACCTTGCGAATTCAAAAGGTCTTTTCGCGTTCTCTCTACGCGGCCACAACGTCTATCTCTTTCAAAATTTATAGATTCGTCTTCTCGGAATAATAATCTACACGATTATTACGCCAATAACGTATTATACCGCAGGAATATTGAAATATTGAATATTTACACGCTTTCGGACTTTAAAACTCATTAATATGTTATTTATTACAAAAGCACTTATTATTTCGTGTTTTTCTAGACGCTTCTTGCTAATAAAATAAACTTTAATTCATGAATGAAAATAGATTTATAACTCGTGCTTTTGGTTTCGTTGCTATTTTTTTTTTTTTTTTTTTTTTTTTTTTTTATTATTTATTGGCTACCTAAATACTCGACGCCACTAAACTTCCTCTTTCAACACTTTAAATTGTCGAAATTGCCTTTTTTTTATTTATTTATTTATTTTCTTTTCTTTTCTTTTCTTTTTTGTACAACGTACTTTTGCATCGAGATTCCCTTCGTCGACTCTATCGAGCCTATTTTGGGAAAATAAATTCTTCATACGGACACTGTGCCTTTATTATAATATTTATTTTCAGAGTAAATAGTAGCTCTTAAGCTTTAAGGAAGACTAGCCGAGGCGGAATTAAATTTGTGTACAATTACATTCTCTATCCGCTATTCGCTCTCCTTCTCTCGTCGCCTCGCTTTATTTACCATTCTATTAATATATTTAAAAAATTATTGATACTTCAGATTATTGTTTTTAACGTATGTACGCAATAAATTTGTTGATCCGAATATTCGAATTTTAGAAAAGGCTTGCAGTTACGATTTATGGAAAAGGAAATAATTTAAACATTTTACGAGTCGCGGATTATTTATAATCGAAAATTGTTTAAAACTCGTTAATGTTCGGTAATAATTATTACCACATTCGTTCGTAACAACTTTTTTATAGGCCTAATTAGATTAATTTATTTTTAAAAACCTAGTTTCATACATTGCAGGCGCTTCCAATGAAAATTGTTATTTTCAGAACTTGGAAAATTTTATCTCTATTTGAAATTTAATATTAATTCCTTTTCTTTAATTATTTACATTTTTATATATATATATATATTACCTTATTTAATGTAGGAAGAGCAATGAATATTAATATTTCGTTACTTATATGAGAAATATGCAAAATCGTATGGATCGATATAGTTACATCATTTAAGATTTTTAATACGAAGCTTCTTTTTTCACCGCTCAATTAAGAACTCTTCTCTTTTAAAGAGAATTTTATTATCAATTATATAAAATTGTATTAATATTATAAAATAAAGATTGTTCGGCTTATTTTACAAAGTTCACGTTCTTTTTTCGGTCATTATAAGGTAAGTTATATGGTTAGAATGTCTAAAGAAAAATATTGCAAGAATAACGTAAGTATTATTAGTGAAAAGAAAAATAACACGTTCGATTAAATATTTTATAATCTTTTTCTCTCTTCAGTATCTTATTATATAACGTAGCATTCATAATGTTTTTTTTATTTATAAAGCTCAAGGAATTTTTTATTATGGAGTAAGTACGTGCCTAGACAGAAAGAACGAAGGGGTTTCGATCTTCTAAGCATTTAATTGTTTAATTTTTACTTAAAACCATCAAAGAGGAACTGAAAATGCTCTACTATGAAAAAGCTGTAATATATATGTGACGACCAATACGTTAGATAAATAAGTGTAGCGTACACATTTCGATCTGGCAGTTGTATGGGATGACTGAATTCTTTGTAACGTGTTTACAGTGATTTTATAAAATTACAAACAAATAAGTAATCGCTGTATTAGGTAGACATTGCTTGGGACGATGTTTCAGAACTTAATGGAAAGTACAATTTTGATGAGAAATGAGTAACTGTCAGACTAGACATTTTATTTATAATAAATAAATATCAGTTGACAACGTTAAATCGGCCCATTAAGTACGAAGAAATTTGTGCGTTTCAGTATTTAAAGAAATTTATGATGAAACGAGACTATAATTACCAATGGTACGATGAAAATTCCTTTCTAGTACAAAGTACTCGAAAGAATCATCATTATACGTATATTTATAACGTTAAAGCGTTTGAATACCTAAGTTTTAAATTTTAATCCTCAGCATTGTTGTTTAACGACGTAATTAAATTATTAAATTACGAATGAATGAATAAATAAATAAATTGAATAAATAGGTAGATAAAGAGTAATACGCTCTTAACAATGACACATTGTACTATTGACTTAAAAGGAACATTAAAAGTATTTCGTTCTTTTTTTTTCTTTCTTTTTTATTTATTTCTTTATTAATTTATTTATTTATTTATTTTTTTTTTTTTGTATGCAACCGAAGATTTTTAGCGGTAAAGCTTAATATTGAAAGAAATATAAAAATAAAATTTCCGAAGCGGGTTGCGGGTCTCTTTCGAAACTCGAAAAGCATAAATTATTTGAGATCTTTCAGCGGCGGTAAATAGCGATGCCATTACGGCGGTATAGCCGTGCTGGAAGAATTTCGTTTCTAAGTGAAAAGATCTCACTCAAGTAGCGACTTTCTACCGAGTCCGCTCGCTTTTAAGTCTATAATAGCCAAGCGAACCCAGAGTCATTACAATACATGTTTGTCCAAGTGACTCATGTATTGATATTGGCAGCGGCGGCGAATAACGACCGGCTTCTTCAATTTTCAGATATTCCAAACAAATATATCAATAAATCTTTATAATAATTTGCTCAAAATTATTTTTATCTATTAACGGTGATTAGTAGCCGCTTTATCGTGATAATGGCACAAATCGTTAATGTACTTTATTTCGCAAGCAACGGTTTAGATCAAATGTACATAATATTTCATATTATCGCCTATTGTACGTACAATTACACATAATGTATATTAAATATAAATTCATAAACTGAATTATTACGATTAATAATATTTTTTCCTATATATATATATATATATATACGTACGCGTACGCGTATAAACTTTGACGCGCTAGTGTAAACGGCTATTTTTATACTTTATGCATGAAGTTTTTAATTTTGTGTAATAATATTATTTTATTTTGAAACCATTGAATCAGGTTTATCGTGAAGGTTTTAAATACGATTAAAACTTTTGACCAAATAATTATTTCCACATTATATTACACATTTCCATGCGAATGATTTTATTCGAATGCTTGTTATTATTATTAATCAGCAGCATTCGTATTAGCTTAATACATTCATATTACATTTTATTATACAAATGTCTTTTTATTTTCCAAATCTTCGTATTTCATTATAAATTAATTAAAACGAATAGCAATAACGACGAATGCGTATATTTAAATATTTAAACGATAATAAGTACGAATGTTATTTTTTTATTTATTTTTTTTTTTTTTAATTAATTTTTTAATAATTTATTTTATTATTAAATAGAAGGAAATGTGGTTATAAAGTGATACTAAAAGTACAGAAAAGAAACGTACACCGTAATTTGAGTATAAAGTCACAAGTAGCTTGAAGAACTACGTAGCGAGATTTAACGTTGAAGCGTAAAATAATTTTATGAACGGGCAATTAAAAAAAAAAACCTTTTAAAAGCATATTAGCGTTAAATGTTCAATAGAAAATAAGCGAATGTAAGATACGTATGTATTCGTTTAAATGAAATGAATAAATATAAAATAGTTTTTAGTCCCTCCGATTAGCCTTAGATAAGCTCGCGGGGGAGGTTAACGTCGAAAAGCAACAATTCGTATTTATATTTCAGGTGCTTAAAATGTAAAATTTCTCATTAAAAGGTCAAGCAAGCTGAAGGTTACGGTTAAATAAAAAGCAAATACTGTTTGCTTTTGGCATACTAAGTAACAATGACGTATCGTGCGCGAATTATTAAGCATAGGATAGTCAATCGCAAACGCGTTCATGCGCTAGTTAACATATTTATTTGTTTACACTCCCCCATACACTGAGTGTGGGGATTGTGGGTATTTTAGGTAAGCAGGACTTGCAGGGGTTGCCGGACACGGTCGAACGGTAAGGAAGAATCGATAGCCGATAACCTACGATCGAGGATCCACGTATTGAATGGAAAATGCCGTGGGCGGCTCGTCATCGCTTTTAAAAGATCGGGCCGCGACCAAAGCCCCTGTCGGTGACTCGGCACCACGAGGCGGGGTTCGACCAGTCCCGCCGTCCCGGGTGGAACCGACCACACAACCTCAATGCGCGTCATTTGTATGTATGCCCCGAGAGCGTCGATTTGATTTTTCAGTCAGATCGCATCGCCACTGAGATTATGACTCTTTCAAGAGATCCATCCCACTCACGGACAGACGGACGTACGAGTGACGCGAAGGGGTGGCTGGAGGGTGGGGGGGGGCAACAGAGGAACTCAGCGGTCGACAGCTTAACCGGGGGACACCCGAGCTCGAGCCGACAGGATCTTTGCCTCGATTAAAAACCACGTTATTCTTCTCCTTCTCCTTCTCCTCCTCCTCCTCCTCCTCCTCATTATTATCATTATTATCATTATTATCATTATTATCATTATTATCATTATTATCACTGTTATTGTTGTTATTTTGACCATCTCGTCAGTTTTTGAATGTTTTATATACTCGGCGGACGTCGCTGTTCCGTCACGGCTCCGAGCCACTGGCAAAAACAATGTATCAATCAAGCTAGCTCGTCCTTTTGTCCACCCCCCTCCTTCTATCACGCTCACTCGCTCTTCCTTTTTTTTTTTTTTTTTTTTTTTTTTTTGTTCTGAAAACAGGTAAACCAAAGTGCCTGTAATAAGCACAATTAAAAAAAAATTGTCATTGTCTATAACAATATGAGCGGGGTTTTCAACGCCTACAATTATTCATTTATCTTCGCGAGTCTCATTGAATCTAAGCGACAATGCCGTAAAGAGACAATTATTTTTTTAAAGCACTTGACCATGAATCGGTATAATGTACCCGCGAGTGTATGTATAGGGAGGGATTGGGCGCGCTAAAAGCTCAAATTATAAAACACAACGTATTTTGAAACGGTGTACACATTCTGTTTCGAGTGGCTAAGCATCGCTCGCCCGCTCAAGGTCAGCAGAGAAAATCACGTAAAATTTTGAAAATTAATTATGTAACGCGCAATCGGAGTTTTCAAAACTTTGTAAAATAATCTTATGGAATTGAAAATATACGGGTATCGTTAGCCGCTGATAACGAGCAACCACATCGAGCTGTAAATCAAATATTATCAATGAATGGAATATTAGAAACGCAAATGGTTTCATAAAACATCATTCATCATTTTGAATTTATTGCCTCCGTTGCCGATCATTAAGATGAAGTTTAATACCGAACGCCGTTACATATGTATTCAAAAAAACAAAACAAAAAAATAAATAAATAAATAAAATAAAAGAAAAAATAGAGTGAGAAAAAGAAAAAGACAAAAATACAAAAAATTAAAAAAAAAAAAAGCCTTAATTTGGAGTGGCGAGTAAAACGATGAGTTTTCGGCCTAGGTATAAGGCAGGATCTGCCCGGGGCGTCTTGTTCCCGTAGACATACATGCGCTGTAGTAGATGTAAATACTGGCCTTCGGCAAATCGTTAATCGAACAATGAATCGTTACGCTACGGCTAGATCGGAATCGGGAACATTACCATCGTCTCATGGTCTCGTCGGTCGGACCACATTATTTACCAAAGACATGAAAGAAAGAGAAAGAAAGAAAGAAAGAAAGAAAGAAGACGCGTCCGACCAGTCCGTCCTGGCGATGATCCTGGCGATCGCTGAGCCGGCCACCGACACGAAAAGATAACGCGTACGGATGGAGGGAGGCACATGGGGGGGGAGGAATAGGAGGCGATGGAGGAGGAGGAGGAGGAGGAGGAGGAGGAGGAGGAGGAGGAGGAGGAGGATGAGGAGCAGGAGGATGAGGAGGAGGGGAAGGAGGAGGAGGAGGAGGAGGACGTAGCCAGGACGTAGGACGTGGTGGGCGAGGAACGAGTTTTGACATTACGAAGAGTACACGTGCTTGCTCGTCTCGGCCAATCGCGAGCCCCGTTTTCCCCTCGGCGGATGATTATTCGGCCGTCGCCGGGCTTTCCTCCCATGTCGCATCATTATTATCTCGATCGTGATCTCGTCGATCGCCGGCGCGTCGCTTAATATTCTCCTCGCTCCAGCTATCGCGAGCGTCCGCGGCATATATAAGTACAAAAATTTTGCAAGTCAGTCGGCGATTTGTACGCTGCTAACTCATTGTACACTGTCGACTCTTCATCAGTCAACAGTCATTAGCGGACAGAGAAGCAATGATGCGTAAGTTTTTCGTCTCCCTTATATCTTTCGACTCCGCTCCCCTTTATTTAGCGCTTCCGCTTCCTACTTCCGAGCGTCCATCCTCCGCGGATCGCGCCCAATTAACCCATCGATTTATTTATTAATTACAAACTATTCCAGTCGTATTTAACTATGCTTAAATGGCTTTATATTGTAAACGGCATAAATATTTTCTCTGCAATCGATGCTCGTGACTCGTTAATATCCACTTTATAGGTTATATTGTAACTAATTTATTTTTTTTTTTTTAATTCTACGCGGCTTATTTACGGGAAGAACTTTGCTCGTTAATTTCTACTTATTAATGTCGCGCTTGAAATAATACAATACTTTCTTAATACTTGCAACGCGGCTTTATGCATCGGGAAAAGCTTCCTCGCTCTCAGCGTATGACATATTTATAAAAAAAATGTTTACACTTCGCCGTCTTCGTGTGCTTATTTACAAAATATACATACATTAGTCTGGCAATGAGTGTATGAAATGTTATGGCTTTTATGCTCCAAGAGGTTAATGTCCTACCGACCATGACACAATGTCAAAATATATTTCATTATTGTAAACTTTCTTTTCTTTATTTCGATGGCTATTTTTTTCCTATATCTACAATAATAATTATTTCAATTGAACCAAAATTAACGACTAATTCATTAAATATTACATTTATTGTATCCAAGCTGTAATTGTAACAAAAATAAATTTAATACATATCTGTGTATATACATATATATATATATATATACAGTTTAACGTAAATATAAATTTTTATTCAATACTCAACATTAGCAAAGTAACAGGAACATGTATTAAAACAAATTTTTTTTACTGCAATGTGATTTAGTGTGTGTAAACTCAAAAGCTAAATGTATATTTTCACACCAATTGATTAGGAAATAACTGTTGTATTCATTATGATTTTAATGAATTTGAATATTGTATTACTGGAAATTAATAACAGAATAACGTTTCCTTTGAAATCATAATACTAATCGTTATTAATTATTGTCCCTAGGCTTTACATTAGCTTTTGTTACTTTTGCTGTTGCTGTGTTTGGGGATGATACCGTATTTAATCAAGAAAGTGATTGGAGCAAGGCAAAGTCTATCTATGAATTTCATGCAAACGATATACACGGCAAAGAGGTTTCATTAGATAAGTATAAAGGCCATGTTTCTGTCATTGTTAACGTGGCAAGCAACTGCGGTTTGACAGATACCAACTACAAGCAACTCCAAAGCTTGTATGAAAAATACGGAGAATCACAGGGCTTGAGAATTTTGGCTTTCCCTTCGAATGAGTTTGCTGGTCAAGAGCCAGGAACATCAGAAGAGATCTTGGAGTTTGTCAAGAAGTACAACGTAACTTTTGACATGTATGAAAAAATTCTTGTAAATGGAGATGAGGCCCATCCTTTATACAAATGGCTCAAGTCTCAGAACAAAGGAGCTGGAACTATTACAGATGGAATCAAGTGGAATTTTACTAAATTCTTAATAGACAAGGACGGAAAAGTCGTAGCTCGTTTCGCACCTACAACCGAACCTTTTTCAATGGAAGACACCATAAAGAAATACTTAGAATGACGCCTTTAATGCTTATTGTTATAATGCCTTATTATTCGTTTAAAACAAAGAAAAAATTTTAATTTCTCATCAGTACTGTAAACAAACGCTTTAAGACTGTTTTGCTGAATCAATTTAAGATTTATATATAGTTTTTGTAAAAAAAAATATTAAATGTTGTAAATTTTATAATTTATCTTTCGAAAATAAAATACTCACAGCGATAATTCAATTTATTTATTAACAATTCCCCTACAACGTTATATTGAAAAGCAACACACTTATTATGAATTATTAATGAATTTATTGCTTAATAATGTAATTTTAAATTGATAATACATATAATTTCTGTACAAAAATCATTACCGACATTATTTAGCTTACATACTTAAATTAAATTTTAAATTATAATAACAAATTTCGTTTTTCATTACAAGTAAATTTTTTATTGATACGTTTAATATAAACTTATAGCCCTAATATTAATGACTAATAAAATTTCTTAATCGCATAATTATTTAAAGTTTATAACAAATTCATAATCATTTGTATGAATATTATAAATTTCTCATATTCGCGCGTACAGTACTCGTAATATGCATACATTTATATGTTATGTGCTTATAAAATAATACAAAATCTTTAAACTATAATTTATGTATATAAAATCTCTGTATATAAAAACTCTATGTACAATAACTTTGTTACAATACTTCAACTACTTTATTCGTACTTTATTCCAACAAATAATACCTGTTACGGATGTAACGTGCATAAGAAGAATTATTTCGTATGACTTGAGTATTAAATGCCTTAATAAGGATAAGGCTTGAAATTTTGTAAAATTTTGAGGTAAATGTATATGCGCGTACGTAACAGAAATGTCTAGCTTATAAAGAGCAAACTAACTTAAGCTACTGGATCCTCTTCGCTTCAAATTAACGAAACATGAAGAACTTATTCTATAATATTGGACGGATTGACAGTTACGGGCATTTAGCTATTTTAGCCATTAGCTATACTAAGGTAAATAAATATTTAAACTATATATATATATATATATATGTCATTGAAATATTGAAATGGCCGGCTTGGATTCGTTGTTATTCTTGTTGATAGTCGCCATTTCGTGCTCCGGGAGTTTGCCTCGACCATTAGGAAGCGCTTCTTCACAGGTCTGAAACAAGAATAATGCGAAGGGAGCGATATCAGAGCGACAGTTTATACTAGATGATGATGATTATAGGAAAATCGAACGACGGCGTTGCGTAAGCTCGAAATTGAGAAAACAAAAGAATTGAATTACCCATTGTCTCTTGTTGTAATTCTACCTTGTAGGAAGGATTGTCGTAAGCCGAGGTAGTTTTCCGGGGGGATATGTCGGCCTTGCTGCTCGTTCTCCTTTTCATTAGCATCATTAAGAGAACGAGTGTGGAGAGTATGGCCAAGGCGGCTACGATAGCGACTATGACCAGGGGTCCGTAATAGTCGCCTTCGTGGAGGGATATCGAGGCTAGTTTACCTGGAGGTACGTAACGGATCGTAGTAATTATCGATAATGGTAGTGAAAATGATAATGATAATGATAATGATGAAGGATGGTTGGCGATGGTACCTTGCTGCTGAGAGGCGCCGGGAGGCAATAGGATACCGGGCTTGGTAACAAAGTCCTGGACGTTGCTTTTCTTGATTTTGCCGTTGGTCAGGTAGACCTCGATCCAGAGCCGATATCGGCTGCCGGGCTTCAAGTCGCTTATAATCGTCTTCGCCGGGGAATCTTTCTTGGCGATCTTGAACGTGCTCGTGTCCTCCTTGCCGCTATCGCTCTGATAAACCGCTCGGTAGATGTTGACATACTTCTCCTGGGGCAGAGGTACGCCGCTCCACGAGATCTCAATGTCCGTTGATTTTATTGCCTTGATCTCGACTTTCACGTCGAATGAATAAGGATCGCTTTCCTCCGTCGTCGTGAAGTTCACCTGCATCAGGTCGTGAACGTATTATTTTACCAATCGATCTCCCGTCATTCCATGTGCGAGACACGCGCTAATTGCGCAACGCGACCATTTGGACTTTATGAGTCAGTTGATCCCCGTCGTCCTCGTCCGCGCAGACGTTACGGCCGCGTCCGCAATCAAGGAATTACGTTGCGCGTGCTATTGGATCATCCGCCGGCTAATCGATACACCGATGCAGACAAAGTTTGCAAAAATATTTTAAAATGCCAGCCTTACGTTACCCAAAATCTAATCGCACGGGGCTTCGTTCGCGAGGACTTTCCCCTCCAAATCGTCATCGTCATCGTCATCGTCATCGTCATCGTCATCGTAATCGTCCTACTCTTCATTAGTAATATTTATAAAGGCTCGAGGACCTTTCTTGTCCATAAATAATAATACCGTTTTGCCATTGATAAAGACGTTGGCCTGGACGACGATGTCCTTAGTGCTGAGGTGAACCTCGTAGGTCGTCAGAGGCCTCAGGTGATTGAGCACGTAGTGATTGACGCTCTTGTGAAGCAGGGGCGTCACCGAGTAGGCCTTCTCGTCCTCGGCCTTGTACATGAGGTAGATGCCGTCGATGAACTGCAATTCGTAGTTGGAGAACTTCTTCCACTCGAATTCGGCGAAGGTGGAATTGACCTTGAGGACCGTGAACTCGGAATCGATGCTGATCTCCGTGAGTATCTCGCTGGGGGCCTCCTTTTCCAGGGTGTGGACGTGATAGATCTTGCTCGTGTGGGTGTTGGACAGTTCGCGCAGCTTAACGACGATCATGAGTCGGTACATGGTCGATGGCTTCAGTCCGCTCAAGTCGAACTCCAAGTCCTCGGTATCGATAAGATCCCCGGGCGGTGCGAACGTCTGCGACTTCCACGTCGACGTGTCCATATTCCTTCGCAAATACCATACAATATCGGTGGTAATACACAACGCGTGGGGCATAAAATAAGATAAGAAAAGCAAAGTAAAGTAAAGAAGGAAGGTCAACTCACGTTTCATCGCTGGTGTAACGGACGTCGACTCTGCCGTGGAGCCCAACCAAAACCGATGGCACAGTAAATATCAAGCGGACGCTATTTCCGCTTATTGCACGCAATTGCTCAATGGATATCTCGTAGGACTGTTGGCTGGGCAGGTTCGAGCCTCCGTGGCCCAAAATCCCTGGGAATTGCGCTATTCCGTGCTCAAATGCTATAATAATAAAGGAGACTGGAATAACAATTTGTATTGGCTTGGCGAACTTTCCTAATAACGTGACTTTGGAAGCAAAATCGTTATTACCGAGTCTGCATATCCTCGCCAAAATGCCTACAATTTGCTTCGAAAGTTACATTACGTTTATTCGCTCTGCTTTTTAAAAATGACTCTCGGGTATCCATTACGATACCACCACAACGCATAGACGTCGGATCGAGTCGCCGATTATCTCTCATTCGTATCTCCTCACATTGGACATTCACTTCGAAAAGTGAACGCTTATAAACGCCACCAATTCTAATTGGGGCAAAAGCCATTTATAATTTTATACGCGAAGACTTTATGAGATTCTTCAAGAGTTTCTTTAGCATAGATCGAGCGTGGGTTATTCTGCTACTGCCGCCGCCGCCGCCACCGCCGCTGCTGCAGTATTTATTAATAAATAATAACGCCAATAAATCCGTGCGAAATGCTACGTAAACGTTTGTAAATATTACTCTCGAGCGACGGCTCGAACGCGCAAAGTGAGAGCGGGAAAGCGGGAGAGCGGGAGAGCGGGAGAGATCGGCGAATCGATTAGGGTAATAGGTGGCGAGGGGCGAGGGGAGGATGTATGCGCCGCCGCGTCCGGGGAGAAAGTGCGTTTAGTCGCGTGCTTTGAATGAAGATTCCGCTGGTCTCCGGCAGTCTCAGAAGCTGCTGTCAGAAGCGAGTGACCTTGTTAAATAAATATGGGGCGAGGGTGAGGGGTGAGTAAGGGGTAGGGGGGTAAGGGGGGGTATGGAGGGTAAATAAGTAGATCGAAGGTAGAGAAGGTGGCGAGGACGGTGGCGAGGACGGTGGCGAGGACGGTGGCGGGAGAAAGCAGACGAGAAGGGTAAACGAACCTGGCTGGCCGGAGCCGGGCGGCGCTTGCGCGACAAAGCCGTGCGGAGCGGAGAGGTGCGTGCCCAGGTGGGGAGCCAGGTGCTGGCCGCCCTGCTGAGCTTGCAAGGGCTCGAGTGCGTCAGAGTGCTGTTGACCCAAGGGATAGTGGTGCTGGTAGGGGCTATTATTGCCGGGGTCGTGCTGGGCTATGTGGGCCAGGAGCTCCTCGAGCTGCTGGGGCGAGCTGGGCACCTCGGCCGTGTGCACGTGATAGGTCGTCTGGCCGTTCTCGTCCTTCTGGGCGAAGATCTGCGGTTTCCCGTGGGCCTCGCTCTTCTTAGCCGGTATCGCGTTCGAGCCGAAGTAGTTGGGGGGCACCTGGACGACCGGGCCCAGCGGCGGCGGCCTCTTCCCCGCGCCCGGTATCTCCTGCTGGATGCCCCCGTAGTGTCCCGGCCGGGGGACGGGCAACTTGCCCCCCTGTCCGTCGTCGATACCCAGCAATCCCGGATGCTGGAGGCTCAACAGGTGGTAGAGCTCGTCGGACATGGCCTCCGGGCTCGTCGGGTCCCTAAGCGGCGAGCCGTCCGGACGCTTCGCGCTCTGTATCGTGCTCGGCTTGCCCTTCTCCGTCTGGTAGATGCCCGCCCCGGGGATCTTCTTCTTGTTAACCGACGGGACGACGTTATTGGGATCGGCTGACTCGGGGCGCAGGCCAGCCGAGCCACCCCCGTAGGCCGGACCGACACCCGGGTTCTCGTCGAGCTCCATACCAAAGTGGACAGGCGGGATGCTTTGACCGTTGTGGGGCGCGAAGTCGAAGCCCGAGGAGCCGGAGGGTCGCTCGTGGCCGCTCAGCGGTATGAAGTGGGGCTGCTCGACCACGGTACCCTTGCTCGGGCCCGGCAGCTTGTTCGGACTGTGGGACTGGGGCCGGCCGGGCGAGGCCGCCGATATCGGCTTCTCCGAGGAGTATATCTTATCGGGGAAACGGTCGGGGGCCAGGGGTCCCGGGAACTGATCTAGGTTACTACTCTCTTTGTGGATCTTGATCGAGTCCAGGGGCTTCTTAGAGTCGGATTTCGATTTGTTTTTCTCCTTGATCGGGGGCGCCTTCTCGACGCTCTCCGTCAAGTGAAAGAGCTCCTCGACGCTCGGTTGCGTGGGTTTGAAGTCGGGATTGTAGGGACCCATGTACGGGACCGTGGGGTGGCCCGGGTCCATGGGATAGTGCAGGACGTCGGAATTGGGGGGCGCAGCGGGTCGAGGTGGACTAGTCGCCGCTCCCGCCGACGCCGCCGCCGCCGCTTTCATCGGTTTCGTATACGGTGGACCGTGATGAGGCTGATCCTGGCCGTTCGCCTCACCAGAGTCTTTCTTATCTTTCGGTTCCTTCTCTGTAACATCTATGGCTATAGGGCCCGGGTAAACGAACGACGTCGTCGAGTTCTTCCCTGTAACGAGAGAGTTAGGTCGTTTTTTTTTCCTTCTTACAGGATCAAGCTCTCGGACGTCCTTGGCATTTCCCATGAGTCGGTTCAAAGCCTCCCCCTCCCGCCCCCCAATATCCCCATCAGCGCATGCTCCGCATTTATTCGCTTTCATAAATTCTCAATCAGGCATTGCATTCGTCGCCTCATTCAAAGCTTTCTCTCCCATAAAGTATGTACAATCTCATTTAATCAGCTCCTTGCCAAATAAAAAATCATCAGCCGCATTACGACATAAATATTATTCCATTCGAGTCCCGCGAAATCAAGCTTACGGTACTCTGTACTTACAAAAAAATGTATCACGAACGTCTACAATTCAATGCAAGCCTTACGTTATTACTATTGACGTTATATTATTGCTATTGTTATTATGCTTTATTATCGTTATCGCAAATTATAGCTTATTAATTTATCATGAAATGTGCTCTAATATCGCGACTCCTTCGAGCGGTTTGCGTTTTTAAAAAATACAATTCAATAATAATTATTTTTAGTCTAATAGCCATTAATTTCTAGAATATGCAGACCAGTTTTGAACAAGTAACACCAATGAACGTAAAAAGGTGTACATTGACCATCTCTATATTAATATATCGAGTTTATTTCTAACGTTACGTAATTTGAATTACGTAACGTTCTCATGAACGAAAGCTGAATTAAGTCAATCGATCTACCAAAAGTTAACTCCTTTAATAAAATATCGTATATGTATTATTTTTATGTAGTTTCGTAACTATATTTTTACAATATTTTTACAATATTAACTAACATACACTGCGATCGTTTTTAAGTTTTGAAAAATATAGTAAATTACAGCTGGTAAATAAATAATTTTTTTTCATCTAGGTAATAATACTTTTACGTTAATACGTATATCGCAAGTAATAAATAACGTTTAATAACTATAGATGACATTTAATATTATTTAACTAAAGGATTTTACAGTTAACTTGATGGTCAAAATACTAATTATTTAGAGTATATGCGATGTATCGCTTATCACTCATGGGATGAAAATACCAATTAATATGAAAATTAAATTATATATTTCTATCGTATTATTTTTATGCTTTTATAATATTACCACGAAAAAAACTAAAGTTTCTAAATCTATATAAATTAAATTTTAATAATAAATTTTTATTCTCGGGAGTTAACAAACTTTGGTATTTATTGATTACGTAGAGAATACTCTAAATGCCTAAATACGCTTTTGATGTTACTTTCAGTTATTTTTCTATAAACACTCGCATACATATTTCCATGCAGAAAATATGTTTGTAAAGCTTATATGCTTTACTTAACAATAAAAAAGCTTTACAATCTGTAGGATTAACGAGACATGCATCGATACTATTTACAAAATTCTAACATTTTTTATAATATTATGTACGTCACAAGAGTATGGCTCATATAACAAGTCTAATGATATTTAGTACATTATAAGATTAAATCTTAAATGTAAAGATATTAATTAGATCGTGCACTAAGTTATTGATACTATATATAAAATAACAAGCAGATTGTTTCATATAAAATCCATGCTGTTGTACAAGTAGATAATACAGGATGAAGGAACTACTTATTACGTTAAATGACACTGTATTGTATTCGTTTCGTTCTACAGAATATACAGTTTGTATAACTGTAAAGCAATCTTTCTAACGCGTTTTAACATGAATAGTTATACCAATCATACTCTTGAGCGTAAATTTTATGTTTTAAAATCGCAACAAGTTTGTATATTTTCCGAAATAAAGGGAATAAAGCCGTCGTCGAGTACAGAATTATTCAAATATTCAAGTAAAGCAGCGTTTAGAATCTTTAGCCAACTCCGAAGCCAGTATAGTCGTCTATGATGAATGAAATCGGCTTTATCGACTAAGTACTCGGATAACTTGGATTGGGTTAATAATAAGGAGCGAAGGAGCGAAAGAGAGAGAAAGAGCGAGAGAGCGAGAGAGAGAGAGAGAGTGAGAGAGAGACAGAGAATTCTATTTACATTTCTTTCCAATCTCGTCGCCGATCATCCCCGTCATTGTCCACTCTCAAGGCCATATTTACAGAACCTTTCGAAGCAATTCGTTCCAGCACCAAGTGGTTAATGTAAGTATCACGAGACGTAAAACGCATGTACGGAGGAGGAGGATGGGGGGGGGACTGTAGATCGATGTAAAGCAATGCCTTTTGTAATGTCGTTGTAATGCAATGCAACCATCGACTTGCGGAAAAGTACGGGTAAAGGTATTTGTGGGTGAACAATAAGAAAGATGCAGGTTATTGGGGCGAGGAGTACCTGGCAAGTTGGACTGACTTGGTGGGCAGGACCAATGCAAGCAGCAGTCGTCGCTCGGTAAGTTGGTGAGGATCGCCTGCTGCGGCTTGCAACTAAGGGTGTGGGGCGGTTGCTGCGGCACGGGTGGACATACGTCGTTGCAGGTGACGTTGCCGAAGCCGCAGAAGCACTCCTTCTCGCAACCAGTGACGTTCGACGGTACTTTCGACCAGTTGTCGTAGGTCTTCCCCTCGTACAGGCAAGAGCCGTTATTTCTACAGCGCACCTCCTGCAGTCGATTGATTGATACAGTATGAGTAGTATAGGCGGATATAGAGATAGATATAGGGATAGAGATAGATATAGAGATAGAGATAGAGAGAGCGTACTTGGGGACAGCAGTTGGGAGCCTTGGGGACGTGGTTCGGCGGGACGGTTTCCCAATCGAGACAGTGAGGATCGAGGACGTCGAGGCCAAAGTCCGTGGGGCACTCGATCGTCGCGCACTCGACCTCGGTGGTTTCGTTGCAAAAGCACACGGCGATGCATTCGTCGTACCACTCGACCCCGACGTTGTAGGTCTTGCCGCGATGGCTGCAGACGCCCGCCTCGCTCTTCTCGGTGACGCTCGTCTTGGTGACCTCGGCGAGGAGGGACACGTGGATGGCCGGTCCGAGGCGCGAGCCTTCGGTCACCCGGACGTAGTAGCCGTGTCCAGGTTGAAGGTCAGAAATTATTCCCTCTGAAAAGCGAGCGAGATACAACGTAAGCAATGTAATCTCCCTCGTATTATAAAAACCAAGCTGTCCTTACCCTTGTTGGGCTTAACCTGTCTCCAGACATGGTTGTTCTCCGAGAGCTCGATGTTAACTTCGTCCGGTGGCTTCGAGGACAGCCTCAGCTTAATCGCAGTCGAGTTGAGTACCTTGACGTCCGTTATATTGACGGACAGATCAGCCGGACTCTCGGATCTTATTTCGTGATCGCCGAGCGTGACGTCGCACAACGTGATCGTGCAACAGGAGTCGCTGCGAATCCACGTATATACATATTATTCACTTAATAATTCTCTCCCCCTCCCTTTCTCTTGCTCCACCTCTCTATATCCCTATGCCGAGTAAAAAATGCGGCAAAAACGATCAATTGTTAAGACTAGGGTGATACCTGGGATCTTGGAGGACGACGCATCGATCGTGCTGATTTACCCCGGAGGTGGTATCGTTGGGAGGGCATCTCGGCTGGCACTTCAGATGACCCCCGACCTCGCAAATGCAGATTCTCGAACAGCCGTCCTCGTACCTCTGTCCCCGAGCCAGGGTGTTGTTCCCGAAGATGCAGGTTTCCTCTGGCTCGGGCGCTGAAAGCCGATCGAGGATCGTTTTAACACCGTACCAAGGGGTTCGCTCGTTACGAATAAGGAGCTTCACTTTTTTTCTTTTCTTTTCTTTTTTCTTTTTCTTTTTCTTTTCCCCAACTCGATCCCGTGAGACAACGTACCCGAGTCCGAGCAGACGAGGATCGCGCAACACGGATTCTCCGGTAGATCGCGGGCCTGACAGAAGGGATCGCTGCTCTTCCTGCTCGATCTAACGTACGGCGAGGGGCACATGGGCTCGCAATTCCCGATCTTTCCTCCCTCTCCGCATAAGCATTGTTCCTCGCATCCTCTCGTGATCTTTTCCCCGAGAGCGTAGGTCTTGTTGGCCTCGGTGCAGGTAACGCCAGACCCTGGCAGTGGTTGCACTGACGTTACGTTCGCCCCGGCCGTGCCATTGTGCGCGGCTACGTACTCGTCACCTGTAATATTCAAAGCGCCATTAACCCGAGCGACGATCTAACAATAAACAATGGCGCATCCCTTTGAGCCAGAGTCCACCTCCATCGAACCCGTCTCGTTTATTCTTGAAAATTCTTTCGTTCCATCATGACAATAATTATAACAATAACAATAATAACAATAATAATAACAATAATAATGATAATGATAATGATAATGATAATGATGATAGTAAGTGAGGACGATTGCACTGGGAGGCGCGTAACGATAAGGTTTACATTATTTATTCCCTGTTCTTCGTAAAGACAGGATAATGGTAATGGATTTGCATGGAATAGAGGAAGTACGGGGTGTACCTTCGACTTCCTCGTCCTCGTCGTCCATGCTAACGTCGCTGAGATCGGTGAGGTTCGAGTGCAGGCTGTTGGTCGGCTCCGGGACGGAGACGTTCAAGGCCCGGGCTCGGGAGGGGGCAGCCTCCATGGCGAGGCTCGTCGTGGTATCGGGCGCCTCGCTCTCCGGTGTCTTCTCATCCTTCGGTGGATTGTCGGTAATGCCGGTGGGGCTCGAGGCTCCGTCGCCGTCCGGTCGATCACTCCTTACGGGGACGATGGGCTCGCCGTGCAGCAGCAGAGCCGGCAGCTCCGGCTCCCCCCCGGCGCCCTTCGACAGTCTCCCCGGCTCCTTCGACACGGCCTTCTGGTACTTGGGCTCGGGCTTCGGCTTGACAAAGTCGACGATGCTCTTCTTCTTGGCTTCGAGGGAGGGCTTCGTCCCGTCCCCGGTACCGCTCTCCGGCTTCGCCTCGACCGTCTTACCCGGAAGGCCCGAGGCCGCGTCCAGCGGCTTGACGCCTGGCACACCGGCGACGCCGTCCTCGTCTGAAAGAGCACGGAACGACCGCAGTCCGGTTACATAAAGGTACATGTCAACAGCCATCGTCCGAGATCCCGTCCCGGATAAGAGTCCAACTTTACTTTGCAGTACCCCTCGCATTTTCCTTTCAAAGCCACCAACATCTCTAGCTCCCCGGCCTCCCATTAACTAACGGCCTCTTTTTATCAAACGAAAACTGGTCTCCGTACACGTATATACGCGTGTGCGTTTATTATTTAGCTGAGGGGGTGGAATAGTACGAGACGATACGACATGACTCCCAATAAAATATTTAAGCTTTTTACTCGCGATCGTTATTATTATTGTCGTCGTTGTCGTCGTCGTCGTCGTCGTCGTCGTCGTCGTCGTCGTGTTGTTGTTATTATTGTTACTGTTTTAGCGTGCTCGTTGCCTCGTAGACCGAAGTGATTGCGAGGGAGATGAGGATGAGGAGACGGGGGGATCGGGAAGTCGAAAGAAATAAGTGCGGTTACTACTTTGTTTACTATTTATTAGGCGAAGTACATAGGCGGACGACTCGTGGCTTACTGGCCTTTTTTTTGTTGGCCGAGCATCCACTTCGGGAGGGCAAAGGTCGCTTTTCCTTACGATGACCCGAGGAGGTGGGGAGGAGGCGGCCTTCGAGTGCGTTTACAGTTACAATGCGCGTGCACTGCGAGTAATTAGATCCTAAAACTATTTATCGCTGTTAAGCGTACGCATATTTTTGGGTTAGCTGGGCAAGTTATATTCCCCCCCCCCGCTTCGTCCGCCGCGCTGTTGTTATTGTTATTATTGTTGTTGTCGTTGTTGTTGTTGTTGTTGTTATTATTATTATTATTATCCAAAGAATAATGTGCGTGGCCAAGTAGGGGGAGGGTGGTTTTTACGTGCTTTGTAATTGTGTTAGCAGGGAGGTAAAGGAGCGAGGAGGAAGCGAGCGGATATTATTTTAAATGGCTCGACGACGATTCATCGAATCGCTCGCCATTACATCGATAAATAAACCCTTCTCGGGAGGCGGCGTAGAGGGGTGGGGGGGAGAAGCTAAACATTTCGTAATAGCCCCGCTTGATGATGATGATGATGATGATGATGATGATGAGGGCGGGTGGGTGGGAGGTAGGGGAAGGACGCGACCGGTCGGCTCGTAAAGGAGGCGTCGCGCGGGGTCGGGGCAGGGAGGGCCGGAAACGCATCGAGGCTTTTTATTATTATTCTCTCTCTCTCTCTCTCTCTCTCTCTCTCTCTCTCTCTCTCGCACTCCAAAGAAGTGGCTCGACCGGGGCAAGACACGGCCGGGGCTTAGGCTTCCCTCGTTATCTTCGGCCTCGCCTGTTCACGGTGATATCGTCGCTTTTGTGGAAAGAAGCCGCGTGACAAGAAAACGTAAGGAGCGCGCGAGCGCTTTCCTCGAAACTCCCCCTGAATATTCATGAAATCTGTCAGGTGGCGCATTCCCGCGCATCGAAAGCTAAACAACTGATGGCGGCTCCTAAGGGAAATGTATTTTCGAAGCGGTAAGTGAGTGCGCGGCTCGGACAGCTCGGCGGCATTTAATTGCCCAGTATTTTTAATTAACCGGCAATATTGAAAAGCTAAGCTAACAACCTGAGCCGCAGGTGCGCCGGCGATATTCAACATACGATTTACAATCAATAAATCGACCTCTGCTGCCGACCGATCCCTCTCTCCCGTTTTCCTGTTCTCCTCTATTTACATATCGCTAGATTTATTTTATATGGGGTTTTCACGTCCGCGTTTGCCATCCGAAAAGTTAATTACAGCTAATGGGGATACGTGATTGACTTACGGCGAATCTTGTAACGACAGGCGCTTTCTTTGGCGCTTTCGTCGTTACCCGCACGCGTTATGAATAAATAAATTAATCTCCGCTGAGTTCTGCCCGGTGATGCGGGGGGGGGGGTAACTCCCAGATGGTGATCGCGCATCGTACGATCGCCGAAGTGAACCGTGCCACATCCTTGACACACATTGAAGTGCGTAACATAAATTACGGATATATGAAGCTGAATTCCGGATTCGAAATTGAGATTTAATATTGAGCGGCATTTAAATGTCTGGGGCATTAATTGATCTTGAAATCTTTATTCGTGCCTTTTCTCTTTAGTCATCTCCTGGACGGCTTGTTCCGCCGGCGAGTTTCTCACCGTTTGGCGTCCGCCAGGCCCCTCGCGATCATTATCCTTACCGATTATTGTCGTTAATGCACCTGTCATGAATTAACATTCCTCCCGATGCCGAGGAGCGGAAGAGCCGCTAAAAACTCTTATTCCATCAATGCCTGCCTTGCTTTCCTTTCATTATTCCCATCCCACGTGTATTTCAGCCGACTAAACTATTTTCTACAATTAAACACATGCTCGCTTCGTCTCGCTTCGTTAGGACTTTCTTAATCGACGCCGTGACACATACGTACGGGCCTCAATCCTCGACCCCGAGGACGAAGAAGAACAATATCATCGGCTTTCGTATTCGAATAATTCATCTTAATCTCCCATTCCGATGCGTAGTTTCTACGAGCTGTGCACATACGCACTTGCGATAGAAAGTAGTCACGAGAAGCTGTTGATTCTTTTTATCTTTTTTTTTTTTTTTTTACTTTCTTTCTTTTACTAATGTTGGGGGGGGGCGGAGGGGGATTTTACTGACGAAGGCTGAAATTAGCGCGTAGCTTATAATAATTAATACGCCGGGGCTCACGATAATCTTTGATAATCTCGATCGATAAAGTCATTTGCTTTATGTAAATAATATTATTTTACAATAACGTTAATTTCAATTGCCATTGGTTTATATTACGTAAATGTTGTAACATTATGAAATAATACTCGTGAGGAGGGGAGACCTTTAGTGGGGACCTTTAGAGGGGACCTTTAGGGGGACCTTTAGGGAGACCCCCCCCCCACTCACTCTTTAGTGGAATAGATAATTTGTCGGACCGGACTGCTTGACTCCGTTCCGTCATAGTGCTTTGGTTAATCTAACTTTCATTTTCTTAAATCAACAATGCTCGCCGATGGATGATTCATCCTCGAATCATGATCGAGTGACTGCAGGACGTGCCCGACGTTCTGACGTTGTATCAAAATCCCTCGCCACTGACGCATCAAACATCTACTGACCTGCAATCTAATGTTAAGATATACGCGGAGTGGGGTGGGGGAGACCGTCAAAGCCGTGATTTACATAAGAGTGCGGGGTTTCCCCGGTGTCCGTTTATGCGTGTGACGTGACGACGGTAGGTGATCGAAAGGAAGGTTTCGCAAGCTGCACCGAATGGACTATCGAAGGGAGACAAAAACGAAGAAGGCACCAGCCGGAGAGAACAGGTGCCGGCGAGGGGGAGCAGTTTCACGAATTAGATTTTCTATGATCTATGATCTATCGGTTAGAGAGAGAGAGAGAGAGAGAGAGCGGGCGAAAACGGCTTTTTCTCGTGACGATCGAGTAGAAAGTAACATCATTGAGCTGAGAGGGGCAAGGGGCGAACGAGAGATTTTAACACTTTTAATCTGGAATATTTGGTGCTCACGAGTGGCAGACCTGCTTTTCATATCGAGCCTCCGCCTCCAGTATTATGCACTCGAATCGCTTATGCGCTCCCGAGGAATTCGTGATCCCCGTATAACTTAGTAGTGGATGGATCCTCCTTTCGCGATCGAGTTTATGACAGGAGGTTGCGTAAGCTCTATCGAACTTGCCTTTCCTACCCAGGATGATATAATTATTAGAAAGTACGGATCTTGGCGCTTCCGGGCTCGTTTCAGTTAATTACAATGATGAGTTGCACGCCAACTGTTATTACGATGAAAATCAGAGCACAAGCGAACGCCGCATTCCATCGTAATTCCAATTTTTAATGATTTATATCGATCCCTCCCCCCTCGATATTTAATAATATAATGTAATCGAGAAATTATTTCCCTCAAATTTATTTATACAGAGAGCGTTTATTTAAACAGATCAAACCTCAATTAACTCGCTCTGCTCAAGTTTTTCTATCGACTCCCCAAATCTTCGGCAATAAATACTACGTAACGTAATCTTCTCTTTCCTCTTCGTCTTCTCTTTACATTTTAAATTTATCGTTTGCCGATTACGTTAATCTGTGCCACCCATCTCTATTTATCTACGCGTGTACGTAGCGCGTACGCGTCCGATAGAACGGAATTGATTATTTACGAAAAAGACGGCTGGTACAACAAACGCGTGTTTGTTTATGTGACGGGAGTTTATTGGCCATCACGCATACATAAACGAGCCGTGGCTTTCGAGCCCGTATTACCATACGAGTTATACAGTGACTCGCTGAAGATATTGAGTCCCGACATGATCCATTGACAATCAAACACCTTGTAACTGCTTAAGGCGCAAATGGAATCGGGAAGGTTTTTCTCAACCAATTTCATTATCCGCCTCTGAATGTTTATATTTTACTTTGTTTTTCATAGTTAACGAGGCGAGGAAGCCGTTTCAAAGCCATGTTTCTAACGCCTTGACAATTTATATGCCGCCGCTTGTAAATTTAAGCAATTACCACTACTTGGATTTTTAAACGCGCATCTCCGATAATGAAATTGCTTTGGGAAACGAGAAATATTTCTCAAATGATTTCGTAATGAGACGCAAGTGCGAATGTAATGGACGTGCAAACGATCGTAAAAAATGTAATGCCGACAATTCAAAACGATAATAACAATAATAGCGGTGCTAAATTTAACATTAGTCGTGTAATATACGTAATAATCATTATTACCCACAATTACGCCTAATGATATATTTTTTATATATTTGGAGCTTATTTTTATTTTCCTTACAACGGCCTTTACACAGCGAAATAAACATTTATCTTATACCATTCTCTGGAGATGCATTAATTATCGTAGAGAACGATCGATTCGATCCAAATTCATTTCAAATTATACAATATTTTTAATTGTATTATCTAATTTTTTTTTCGAGGAATCGTACAAGGAAGAGAGTTTTATTCGTTTCATTCGGTTCATAAGATAATATTAAAATTGTAAAATGAAATAAACGTTCCATTTGAGTATAAAAACCAGAAATTACAAAACAATCTTTGTCTTCGTAACATTGAAAATTACCGAAATTGACGTTATCAGAAGTTTTCTTATTCCTAATAAGTACTAACTGTAATAAGTACCGATATACTCGTTTATATAATAAAGAATATAAAGACATTCGCCTACATTTAATTTAAGTGGTAAATTAATTTATTAAATTTCTTATTACATCATTATTATAAAGTATAATAATGATAACTGCTGGTTGTGTTTGTGTAAGAGACTGAATTGATCGATAGAGTAAATAATTAAAAGTAATTAAAGATAGCATAATAATATAAATGCAAAGTAATGGTTCTTATATTCTGTAATTGTTTCGTAGTCCGACTGACAAAGATAAGATTTATTATACCTTATTTTATTTTACGTTTTAGAATTATTTCGAATGATTTTTTTTTCTTTTGATTCGTTGTAATTTTCATTTTCTATTCCATTAGATACTCATGGCGTTGTTTAATAATACTGTTTGTAAGCTAAAGAAAAAACAGTTAAAAATAAAATTTTTATATTAGCTTAAAGTTTACTAACTGGTATATTTCATTTCTTATTTTGATTGCGTAAGAAAGATAAGTTCTTAATTTATAGAAGAAATTATTTTCTGAGATAGTGTCAAAGAGCAACGAAGCAACGAAAGCGCGCAGTTAATGTGCGTTTGCGAATTTTGAAAATTATATTTCAAAATATTGTGGAATCAGTTTTCTCAAACAAGTTTCCATTAGAAGTTTTCTAGCCATAGCGAACACACACGCATACATTCTGCAGGTAATTCCAATTGTGTTTCTCAATTATAATCGGCTTCGATTCCATTATTATCTTATCGTCTTTATTTCGAGTGTACAAAACATTAACATAATACTCGAACGGGGCATTAGTTTATATCGATATTGAGTTTGAAAATTATAATAAGTAATTTTATATAAATTGCCGATAATAAGAGGACATTGGACTAAAGCCGTATATAAGTATAGGTTAAAAAGCTACGAGCTTCGTAGCCATCTATTTTTATATCGAAGAGTTATTAAAAGGCTCGATTTAACACTCGATAATGTTAACGCGATTATCGAGCTGTTCTTGATCTTATCAGCGATCGAATCGAATTATTAAGTAATCATACGCGATAATGATTGCAAAAAAGGTTGCAAAAAATAAAAAAAAAAAAAAAAGGTTCGATATCGGAGGCGATTAAAACTTAATTGTATTATTCGCAAGTGAACAAATGCCGGACAATAAGGTTTATGCAATCGATCATATTAACTTGATATGAAAAACTTCGTAAGTGTTTAGAGCCAAGTACTTGGTATACCGAGCGAATCACGTAACCGAATATTCTTTTAAATTTGAAAAATGCGCGTATCTTATGCGCACGTTATAAACTGTCAAACGTGAAGCCTACTTTAAAGATAAAATTTTTGCATTAGTCGACTGTTGCGAGTTTTCGATAAACAGGTTATTTGAGCGACTAAAATGTAACGGTGATCCGCGCTGCGTTTTACCACGCTGTCAGATCAGTATTCCTCCCTCCTTCCACCTCCCTCCCCCTCACCTCTCTATTCCTTTTACACGTCTTCGATCCTCGCTCCTACTCTCTCTCTCTCTCTCTCTCTCTCTCTCTCTCTCTCTCTCTCTCTCTCTCTCTCTCTCTCTGTCTCTCAGTCGCACTCGCACTCTCAATTTACTAGTTTTTACTGCTTAACCTCGAATGAAATATCGAAAGACAACATCGCCAAGGTGAAACCGTGTAAAAATATTATTATTACTAAAGCGTAGCCTAAATATTTTTTCTTTTACTTGCAATTCAAATGGCGCTTAATGGTTTTTAATCATAATTTGTTTATGCCCGCCATTAAAATATGCTCCGCGCGCTCCTCCCTTTGTCTCTTATTTACAATTCTATCAGAATGTTAAAAATACGCGCAGTTATGTTGAAGTCGCGGCTCGAGCCCTGGATCGTAAATCGCTTCGGCAGCTCCGGACTCGTACTCGGACTCGGACTCGGACCTTCGCGTTCGCCGTTCCCATGAATCCAAAGCAACACCGACACACACACACACTCTCTCTCTCTCTCTCTCTCTCTCTCATTCCTAATTACCTTCCGCATTCGGCCTCAATAAAACACATTCTCCCTCTTGCAAGGGATTGATTTTTTATCTAAATCTTTCTTAAATTTGCCTCCTAATGAATCTCCAAGGGAAGATAAATTTACGTCAATTTGCAAATTTTCAATCCTCTCCGTTTTGTATAACCAAGCCAAACCTGGCAACCATCGCTTTAGCTCTTTCTGCTGATATAAATAAACAAGACGTAAAACAATACCTAGACAATAAAGAAAATAGGCCAGGTTTAGGGGTACGATGCGAATTGCTTATGGCTTTCTAAAGTAATTCGGATATGTATTCGCGCTGGGCGATTCGTTATATTTACGGCTTATTCATAATGTTATTCCATTATTCGTGGGAATCTTTGTATTGCCCATTCGTATGTGTTCCAAAGGCCCATTAAGCGTGATTATTTCAAGTTAAATCAAGATTAATTCGAATGTAAGGTTTAAGTAGGGAATTTTCATAAGTGCCGGGAAGCCTGGAATAGAAGTGAATTTCCTCGCTTTCCAATGGTATTCAATTATAATTTTTCTTCCGCGATCCCTTTCAATTTCCTACATATTCCTAAATAACAATTTCAACTAATTTCATCTAAGGACGACGAAGCGTGGAATTATCCCAGATATTAATTTCTATGAATGCCGGAGTCGTTGCTCATCGTCTCTCATGTCCTAATTGTGAGGAAGAAGAAAGAGGAAAGGGGAGAAAGAGCAGAGCGGAGCCGAATCGGGCCGAGCCCAACCGAGCCCAGCCGACCGGAGCTGAAAGAAAGAGGCTACTTTTTATCCGAGTGCAGTTTTCATTTTTCCCCTTTAAGGGAGCCTCTAAATTTCTCTAAGAAGGCAGAATTGACGAACGGCCACACGTATTACAGACGCCCGAATAAAAACTTCCTTTCCCATTGCCGCAATTAAATAAGACGTTATTCCCCGTTCTGAAAGAATAGAGAGCGGGGGATGGGGATGGGGATGGAGCGCGTCGCAGATGCTTTTCAAACAATACAATCCGTCCTCTCGTTTCTTCCAACGAGATCCAATAGTTCAGGAAAGATGAGAAAGCTGCCGGGTAAGGATGGATCTCGCGCCATTTAATTAAGGTTTAATTAAGGCGGCCATGTTCCCAGCTCGAAGCCTTTTCGACGTCTTAATATGTCAAGGTCGGCTCAGCGCGATCCTCGTACCTCGTACCTCGTACCTTAATAAAGCGGCTTTCGCACGGCTCGCGCGCTGGCCCAACGAGGCGCAGCAGCTCTCCCTCGGCTCGTCGGCTTGCGGTACAGGCCGCGCGCGAGCTTCCCATGTACCGTACGTGGCTCACCGATGAAGAAGGAAGGGGGCGCGGCATGGGTTGGGGACGGGGACCGGCAACACCGGCATCGAGACCCACTCGAATCCTATATAATTAGAGGGCATTTTGATAAAACGGTATATTCCGTGCGTGCTCGCGCCCGCGCGTTCCCCCTTTTTGTATTTCACGTCGGAGGAGTCGGAGACGTTAACGCCGATGACTCGGATGATGCAAATGAGCGGGGCCGTCGTTCCTGATTCCGGGAATACTTGCGACCGAGTCAGCGCGGATCTGCGATAGACAATGCCGAGCTTTCTTTACTTTCAAATTAATTTCACAGCTCGGCTCCCGATTTTCCAACTACGCCTCTCTCTCTCTGTCTGTCTCTCTCCTCCCACGACAACGCGCCGGGATCGTTGTCCAAAGCTAATTGGACGCCGCTCCATTTATCTATCCGCGGTTGCGTCATCCCGAAAGTTTTTTACTTACGGGGCTGGCCGATCGCTGGAGTTCGTTAGGAACACGCGTTACTCAGCCAAGCTCGAAATGTATTACCTGAGAACCGAATGGGAAAATTACTTGTTATCCCTGGTGGATTCAACTGCTCCCCACTCCCCCCCTCTCTTTCCCTCTCTTTCTCGCGCGCCGTTGACTTTTTATTTCTCATCATTTTCAGCTATAAATTCCATTTGATTTCACGACTCCTTACTTTATCGCCTATTGTAATTTCCTAGGCTCGATAACCCGTTCGCAGTTTACGCGGGAACGCTTACGCCCGAATATTATACTAATTGCGATGCTAATTTCCAAAATAACATTCTCGACGCTTTGCATTCGCCTCCACAGCGGATTTTCCCCGAAAACGTTAAATCAACGCCTTATTAATAGCACTAAGACAAGACAGTCGATGTACCGATTACCGACATCTTCTCCCCCCCTCTCTCTCTCTGTCGCTTGCTGTTTACATTTTTCGCGGTACTTATTAACACTTTCCCATCTTTAAACCGCCTTTGGCGTAAGATTTTTTTTAAAATCATCCCGCATGGGATTTCCATCCGCCGCGTTTCCCCGTACTGATAGATATTCATAATCCTACGTTACCATTAGTCGTGAATAAGCTGGAACGTAGTCGATACAACGTCGAATTTTATTGTGGAAAACTGGAGAATATGTTGAATTTTCGGCCCCGGAAAAAAGAAAGTCGAGCGCAGTACAATTATCGATTTCCCGTGAAATCATCGTATTTAGAAATGAGTTGGACTCACTCGTTTTTAGGGGCCGGCGGCGGGGTCGGGCGGGGCAGGGACAGGGGCGGGAGGAGGGAGAGGAGAAGCCAAAGCAAAGGTGAAAGAGGAGAAACGGATATGTCAGTTGGAAAGTTTCCGATGTATTTTATACAGTGGGCGCGCGCGCGCTGTGATTATGAGCCTTCGAACATGCCGCGCGGGACTCATCGGATCGATTTCGAGAGGTGCAATTTAACGTGACACGAGTTTCACCTTACGAGTCGCGTTGCCCATTCGCTCAATCGGAACGCTCCTTTATTAAATGATGGAAAGGGAAATTGTGAACTGAACCGCACCGCTAACGAGTCCCATCTCTTTTCCATTCTACTTGTGCTCGTGATAACAAAAAAAAAAGAAAAGAAGTGCAGGTGCCCAAGTAGTCGGTTATCGAAGCCAACGCATCTCACACGGTTTTCCGTATTTTCCCTTCGCGCTTTTCCTACTTCACTGCACGGTAGAGAGTCTGAGGCGTCGGCTCCGCTGGCCACGGCCATCGCAATGCAATATCAAATATTACATAGGCCGTAAATCATCCGGGTAATGCATTGTTTGGTTAAATTTAATAATCCTAGGGCCGAAAAGTGTATCTCCTTTCAGTAATAGGATATTCGGATAGGAGGCCGATTACAATCAATAAAGCTTGGGCAATATAAAACAATCGTATCACCTGGATCCGATGGTTAAGTATGGACCGTGGAGCGCCTTAATCTCTGGGAATTCCATTTTTCATCTAATAATAATAATCATGACAGCTGGCCGATTTCTCCATTGTACAATTAATTTTTGTACGATCGGCTGTGAGCGGCATTATCGATTAGCCGACTAAAGAGATCCACGAGCTTTTCCGTTTTTTTTTTCCTTTTTTATTTTGCCTCCCCCCCCTCACCCTCACCCCACCCCAATCCCAATAACCCTCGTTTTTAAAGGATCGAGAGCGAGCGACGCCGAATGTTAAGAAAGTTAATTAATCGCGTCCGAAGCATCGGAGCCAAACGCACGCCGAGCTTGTCGAAAGGCTCTTTCAAGAGCGTCAACGGCTTGGAAAATCGTGTACGCGCACGCGAGTAACCTTCGTTCGACCAAGTACCGATACTCCCCGCCCCACCGCCGGCCGGCCCTCCACGCCATTATTACCGTAATGATTCATTACGGAAAGAAGGAAAAAGCTCATGGTCGGAGAGAGTAATTAACGGTAAATAACGGGGGGAGGTATTTTGCCCCCCCCCATCCCTCCCCGTAGAGGAGCTACGAGGTAGGTACGGACTAACACGACGGTCACGACGCGCTAACATGCGTCAAGTGTAACGCATGTTGTGTACGATTGCGGCAGAGCGGCTCCCGGTCGTTTGGATGACGAGGAGGGAATGAAAATTAGGGTGCCGAGCTATTATATACCGAAAGGCGAAAAGAAAGTTTTATTGCCGCAATTTTATCGGAATGTACGTGGCACTCGGTGGCTCGAGCCCCCTACTGCCACCGCCGCCACCGCCGCCGCCGCTGCCGCCGCCGCCGCCGCCACCGTAACCCCGGAATTACCTTGTATCTCGAGCGCTCCTCTCCGTTCCTTATCGATCGATCGATCGATCCACTGCGCTAGCGCGATATCCCGTTCGCTCGCTAATGTGAAATTACCACGAACTCCAACGGCTTTTACTCCGACTTATTTAAATTGCGCAATGGCTTCTCATCCGTTCTCACCAGAACAATGTTTACAGCAACAACAACAACAATAACAACAACAACAACAACGACGACGACGTTTCCTTAAGCGCGTCCCGCTGGTCCGGCCGCTCTTACCATTACCGACCTCTCGCCTCCCTCGAAATATTCATCCCGCCGGTCCAGTCTATCAACAAAAATTACCCACATCTGGGTATTTATTTGCATATTTATTCCGTTGTTAAGCTCGGCCTCTTATTCTCTATTATTCCCAACCTCGCCTTATTAAATTACCATCTATCCAATCTCTCAGGCTTTCATCTAAATTGTACCGAGAATCGTACGTAAGCGCCTGCGCGCTTATTTTATTACTACAATTTCAGATTAAAACGCTATTATAATCTCGTAATGCTTATATTATTACCGGTACGATTGCCTACGGATATTTTACAAATGCATAAAAAAGAAAGGAGAAACAAAAGAAAGCACAATTATGAATCGAGTGGACGTAACGCAATAAGGATTTTCAGATAATAAATCTCTACTGCTACTCGGTTCGGGGGCTATTGAATAAGGATAACAATATCGAGATGTTGAGAGTGAGAATGAATTTTTAGATGGGAAGCTTTGCTAATCTTGCGGAGATTAAATCTCCGAGGTACATTGGCACACCGAGTCTCGTTTGGAAGCCACGCTGTATATTACACATTCGTAGGTACATGCAAAACACGTGTGCAAGAACTTTTTCATGCACGATGTGATGTCATGATCTATCGTCGACTTTTTCATCTCCTTCTCTCTTCGAGCCCTTCTCTAACAACGAAAATATATTATTTAAATACGAGTCTCGTAGGAGAGACTCCTGACCAATGGTATATCAAGTAAGACAGGTTCATTTGAATGGCCGTGAGCACGGACAAAGAAAATAGATCTGTTGTGTATGCACGAGAAGACCTGGAATACATGTATAAATCTATAGGGGATTTCGTATCGGCTGCCTGAGAATTTCGTTATGCAGAATAGTTTAGATTTTACTCAATTGTAACCGACGCTCGATTTATTTTAAATCCCGAATTTTACTATTAGCTTTTCATGGCTCGACAGAGGCGGAGGAATCGGATGAAATAACGAGAACCGGAAGGAGACGAAGAAGAAGAAGAAGAAGAAGAAGAAGAAGAAGAAGAGTTGCGTCGGTTATAATTCTCACAAGCAGTCGCGTGAAGCTGTAAAAATCTATGGTTAGAATTCGTCAGGGGATCGATTGAGTATCTTGAGTTTCAACGGATGAGGGGATTCATTGACCGCGGGTGAAACTGAAACGCGGGGAGAGAGCGGGAGAGAGAGAGCGAGAGAGAGAGAGAGAGAGAGAGAGAGGGAGGGAGGAAGAGAAAAGAAACGTTAGAATGCGATGGATGAAAGGAGCAAAGCTGGAGCTTGCGAAATGAGGAATTGGGAAGAAAAAAGAAAAAAAATCTCGCTTCCATTAGCATCGAAATCTCTATAGGGAATTTCCGCCACGCTTTCGCGCATCCGCCTCCGCATTCCCCGTCCTCTTTCCTCCCGAGTGCCCGTAATAACGACTGGCTTTGGAAATTCCTAGCCCAAGGAGGCCTCGGCATTATGAAAATCACGTCGTGATGTGCAAAAATTGCGCAACCCCGTCAAAACGGAATAATAATAGATCGATGATGCTAGAGATGTTGGTCCATCGTTCCCGTCCAATCCCGTAGAGTTCGACTCGTTCCAACACCATCTGCCGGCTTATGAGAACTTGCCTCCTTCTGTACCCAACAACACTAATTGCCGAATGCCGAGTCCCGAGCACTAATTGCCGTAATTGCGAATGATTTGCCGATCGGGAGCGGAATTCTCGATAATGATCGAATTAATTTATTTAAGAAAATCACTAGAGAAATCCGCGGTAAATGCTCGAACGCCCGAAATCTCTGCTTTCGGCTGGAATTCTTCACACGAGCTACACCTAACGCCAGCCTCTTTATTCATTTATTTATTTATTCATTTATTTACTTTTCCCTTTCCCTTATCCGTTGCGTACCTATACAAATACAATGAAGCACGAGGAATAGGGGGAAGTATTGGCATTACGTTGACGAAGCTCTCGAAACTACGTTACAGATAAAGTTCGCGATTCGTACGCAGTTTCGGTGGATCTATATCCTCTAATGATTTAAACGGTCTCGCGCCGAGTGAGTGTAGATAATACGTGATCTAACCTGGGAGAGAAAAATGTCGTTCGGCAGGCTTTCGTAGGCGAAAATACTCGGATCGAAGGCCACTTATATAATGATGATTGAGTCGTTGCCGTTGCCGGTGTTTTCGTTATTATTAATATTATTATGACCGCTTGCGCTGATGTGGTTGTCGCCATCATTATTATCATTAAAGCCGATCGCGCAACGTAATTAAAGAGAATTATTTATCGGTAAAGGAGTTGGCGCTCTCTATGAATTATTACAAAACGGCTTGTGCTGGTAATGGTATCGGGTAACAGGCGTGACCTGGTCCGACGTACATGGATTAATAATGAATTAAAATTCCGAAACGCCCTCTATTTCTTAGGGGAATTATTGGACGCGGCTCGGTAGAGCATGGGTTTACAGGTATGGGCGACGGACTCGATTGGGAAGCATTAGTACCCGAGACAGAAGAAGCGCCCGGCGTTCTGCTCGTAGCTGATGACGGCGGTCATGGGAGGGGGGCTCCCGACTAAGGTTTGATGCCCTCGCACGGCATCTCCCATACAGCCCGCGTCCCTGACTTTATTCATTCTGTACGGGCGCTGCTGCGTCTACGCCCCCGCGCTCTACAATTCTGGGGTGCGGACGAGCAAGGCCCCGGGACACGCGATGCACCTGCGCGACGACGAGTTTAGTCACCCTGCTCGAGCCGCCGACACGTGTGCGAGACTACTATCCCCCTACTACGCACCCGCTGCCTTTTCGGCGGAACCTTCTTCGCCCTCTTCCCCCTGATTCATCCAAAGCTTCATTCGCAGCGATCTCTTACGTTCTTATATTATTATCCCGAAAGTACGTGTAAATACCAAGAGAGGGGAGTACTTATGGATACTTTTGTATGGACATTTGATGAATGCGTGGAAATTACATAAGCGCGCGCACGGCCATCGATCATTTGTTAAATCTTAGCCCAAGCGAAACGTGGAAAACCGATATGTGTGTTCATTGCCAAACATTATGGGATCGAAGCTACAATTACTATGGTGTTGGTACTATGGAGTTGGTAACAGGGCTACGAGAAGAGCAGAAAGCCGGTCGGTCCATTGGCAATGGTAACAGCGATAGTGTGAATGATAATGATCGATGGGCGGCATTCCGAGGGAAAAGCCGAGTAAGCGAGCAACGAGCCCATTAGGGATCGCGGCGGGGGCAGGCTGAAGATAAGAAAACAAAGGGGGAGTGAGAACGGAGGGCGTGCACGTAACGATCCATTGTCCCGGTCGATCCGTCCGACTGAGCAGTCGCGTCCAGTGAAGAAGGCGCGGTACGGAGGAGGAGCCTGGATACTTTGCGGCATTCCCGGCGAGACTTTCGCGAGCTCGGGCTAATTGCTCGGGCCGATGTCAACTCCCGGCGAAGACGTCTCTCTCTTCCTCGGACGCTCATTTAGGTAATCGAGTCGTTCCGGATCCCTCTCTCTCTCTCTCTCTCTCGCGTTCTCTCTCTCTCTCGCCCGCAGACCTCTCCGAGGAGAAAGTCTTTAGCTACGCACCGATCTACGGCCGATTTTTATTGACTGCCCTGGCCGTTCTAACCTCGATGGCTGTTTACACCTCGACGTGGCTCGCTTTCTTCTCTCCTTCGACTTTTATCGACCTCCGTCCATAGTATCGCGTCTTCTCGGCTCGTAGCCTGCGCACGAGGGAAAAATCAAAGCGGAGCCGCATTCTCAGCCCCGGTGTACCCTCTCTCCGTCGCCCCTTCCGCTCACTCAACCCAAGCATCGTATGCACAATCATCTTCTACTCATTTTAATTAATAACTTTTCCGCCAACTCTTACGATCCCCTTTATCGCCTTTTCTTTCCTTCGCTGTATATTATCAATTCCACAAGAGTATCATTATTATCATCATTATCATTAATATTATTTAATTATTATAAATACTTTTTAAGTGTTGCGGCTCGTTCCTTTATTAATGAAATGAATGAATAAATTTCCTTTCACGTCCCCCTCTTCTCTAATACATTCCGCGTTACATTCTTACGACTTTATGTATTAATACTCTACACCCCCATTAGCTAAAAAATTCTAAAGGTATTCTGTCCTTCTTCTGATTATGCTCGTCGAACCCTAATGAGTTTTCAGCGCGGATGAGCTTAGCGCGGGTATCGGCTATTTACCTCGCACTGGGCGCAGTTCTACATAAAAGCAAGATATTTCCAAGGTATTTATTTACCATTCGGCCGATCGCAATGAAAATATACCGTAAATAATCTAAGGTACGTTTCTCTCATTCTCTGGCCTCGGATAAGGAGCATCGCATTTGCCTGACATGGAAGACGTTGTTGTTTTATAACGTCGCAGCTTATTTATCGATAACATAAAAAACTCTCTCATTACGTCCATCCACGTGAAATATCATTGGATTTGCGTTTGAGGTAATACTTTTACATGGCCTAACGTAATTTATTAACATTTATTTACAGCTCTATTTGCTCGCAAATATCAGACATTTCACATGGAGATGTAGTCAAAAGATCGGCTTTCCTCGTTACACGGGAGCCAGCTAATTAACACGTACGAGTAATGAAATTACGTTACATTTCAAGGAATGTCATTGGTAGGTGGTTTGCATTGTGGTTGTCAGGCGGGAATAATATGGCCTCGGTATCGGTCAGTATCGGTACGGCGTCACAGTAATAACGAGCACGGCCGTTTTGGGACTGAATGTTCACCGTCCCCTCGGTCAAGTAAAAGAGCCTTGTATTGAATAAACACGAGAAGTTAAGTAAGCGCAAATATGAGATTGTAAATGGGAAGGAAGAATGCCGCAGCTCGTCGAGTTACATTATGTGTCCGAGCTCGCGCAGTACGACTTTTCTACTCTTAATTATATTAACTGGCGGAAAGCTGTTATTCCGATTCACTTAAACAGTGCTAAAACATAGGTGGAAGAAAGCGGCCGGTGCCATGCATACCTACTAGTGTAGGTGTGCACGGGTAAGGGGAACCGTCGGAGCCCGGCCCCGTGAGCTTGCTTACGTACTTGCTGGCGTCTATGCTTTTAATTTTGCACACGCGCGTAATTAGGGAATTTATAAGCCATAGGTCTAATGGTGTTGCGCGGCACCGGATTTGTTTCGAGCTGCAACGTGCCGAAGGAAAGTTAAGCTAAGTACGCAAGCGCAATAAAGACGGGCACTTGGCGTATACAAAAGTAGGACTTAAAGCATCTGGCTTGATGGCCGCGCGAGACCGAGACCGAATACATTGAAAAGCCACTTATTTTCAATGCTCGGAATATGCTCGGGCATATTTCTTGAAGAAATTTTGAGGAATAGCGGTAAATTTACAACTGGCCACGCTCGCCGCTCGGCAACGGCCAGTATTTCTTTATTTCATTTCGATGCTCAACGCCTATGTACGAAAAATATGAAACCTCCGAGCCCGACGTCACAATTACTCCCCGTTTATTATTACAGGGACGATTACTCCTTCTTTTTTCTTTTTTTATTATTATTATTATTTTTTTTTTTTTTAACCCACTCCCTCACCCGTTCGCTCGACTTTCGTTAGGATGTCCGTCACTTGGCAAGTTACGTTAACGCTCGCCACTTACTCTCCGTGTAGAATAACGGCGTATTATTACGGATGCCTTAATGTCGGAGGTTTCCTCAATGACTGCGGCAATCGCCTCGTGTCGTCGCCAAGGTTATTTAATATTTGCCTCCGGTCAGCGGCGAGGGATTTCTCCGTCGGTCGTGGGGTCGTTGCATCTCCTCGCACGGCACGGCCACTCGTCGTACGCGCGCATACAAAGTCCGGGACGGGCGGGCAGAGCGGTAGGTAGGCGGGTAGGTCGGGCTAGGGGGGTGGGGACGGGGGAACACATAGGCTCTTGCGGTAAAAAGTTCAATGGACATATCGCGCAGCCGTTCGCCGACACGGTGCATTATAGCGTTGCGTTATGCGAGGCAGAGTAAGGCCCGAGGTGTGAGCCTGTTGGCGATGGCGTTGCGGGCGGCGGCGGGGCAGGGGCATGGGCAGGAGGTGGGGGGGGGGGTCAGTCGCCAGGGAAGAAAAAGCCGGCAAGGCATACGGGGGGCAATGCAGTCTAGGCAGGGGGCCCAGGTCGCTCGGGACGGCGACCCCCTTGGCACGGCAAGGACGATCGTCCGCCTCGATACAGATACGAGTATCCGCTCGATCCTCCGCTTACGCCTATCACATTCCTCCGTTAAATGGGTTCGCCATACGCGTCTCAGCGCGTCTCGCAGCCCCGCCTCCTCGGCCGTAGTCAGGCGCTGATTTTGGCCGAGAGTCCTTAGATCGCGAGGTGTCGCCGCTGGGAGCGCTGGGGATTTTATAATTCGCAATCCTTTCCACCGATCTCGCAACCACGCGCTATTGCGCAAGAGCCCCGGGACTGCGTGCGCAGAGTCGAAAAACGAAAAACTAGCGCGGCTGGCTTCTGCACGAGCCTCGGCTATGGGAAAGAGAATCGCGCGGGTGTATTCGATTAACGAGAAGCGCCGAGTTCCGCGCAATACGGGAGATTCGCGGCTCCAGGCCACCTCGGCGATTTAATTTAATTAAAAGAAGATAGCGGATAGCGCGGGAGATTGCTCGCTCGTTATGCACGACGAGTACCAGAAGGAGGAGGAGGAGGAGGAGGAGGAGGAGGAGCAGGAGTTAGCAGGAGGAGGAGGTGGAGGAGGAGGAGGAGGGGCGTGCGAATAGAATGCGTGGGTAACGGCTCGCCGGCTTAATTCGTAGATGAAAAAAATAACTTCCTAGACGAGCTCGAGACAATCGCATCGACTCCCGAGGCCGCGAAGCCGCTCCGCGATCGCCCGTTGATATCCACATCCGCTTTTTCATCCTTTTTCCTCGGCGAAGCGTCAGGGGACAGCCTTACAATTTCTCGGGGATCGCCCAACGCGCCTGAGACGTGCGCATCGCGAGCCTTCGATCGAGCCCCGAAGCCCCATCCGGTGCCCCATCCGGTGCCCCATCCGAACGCAGTGCCCGCAGAAGGTTATTGTGCCGGTAAAGCGTTAATCGAGATAAGGAGGATGACTGGGGGTAAGTGGGTAGCTAAGAGGAGGCCGCTGGCAAGACAATACTATCCGGTTACGTCGGTTCCCAGGGTATTATTAGGCGCCGCGTTAGACTCTCGGCTAATAATCGCACATCCTTTGCAATTGTCACCGTAATAAATCCCAATGGAGCGAGAGGTAGGTGGGGTGGGGTGGGGTAGGGGAGATGGGGTTGGGGATAAAACCCGGTTTTATTAGGTAGGAAGGAGTGAAAAGGGCCGGGTAGCACCTAACGACGTGCTGCCTAGACCGAGCACCGTCCAAACAAAGTCCAAAGAAGCATAAAAAGAGCGGACGAGGAGAAAACGCTTCCTCGAAATATCCACGGCAAGGAAAGTACGGGCGTTAATTGACTCGGGCAAGTCGGTGGTGTCTCGGCGGCTACGGAACATAACGGTCCTTGGCCTTGCGGATATTCAGCTCGCGTACGTAGGTTGGGCCGGTGTCCGGGGGGGCCGCGGGAGGGAGGGAGGGAGAGAGAGAGAGAGAGAGAGAGAGAGAGCCGATTCGGGCCAGAGCGAGAGGCGCGGGCCAGTTCATCGCGTGGGCGTTGCCAATTTAGCCTTAGGAACGTTAAATTAAATACTACCTCCTTATCTCTTCCCCTTCCCCATCACGGAAGCCGCGAAACCATATTTACAGCTGCTCGTGCATGTTTTTTTTTGTTTTTTGTTTTTGTTTTGTTTTAACAGGAACAAGCTCTTTCTAATTGTAATAATAATAGTAATAATAATAATAATAATAATAATAATAATAATAATAATAAGTCATTGTAGTTGTTAGATCTTCGGATCGATATGTCTCCTCTAGCCTCAACCCGCTCCGCTGGAGCTCGAGCAGATTGATTCAAGGGACAATAGATTTAAAGGACTTGGGCAAACGCTTTTCCGAACAATGGCAGATGCCATTTACGTACCCGAGGCCGGATTATTAAACGAGCCGCTCGAAACTCAGCAGTACTGGCCGCTACCGGGTAACTCCCGCAGATTATACGCGTTCGCGTAATTATTTTCTTTTGTCGGCCGACTCGCGATAAACATTAGAAAAAGACCAAGGCGAAGAAGACGAAGAAGACGAAGAAGAAAAATATAATTTCTCCGTAATAAAGGAGAAAGGATAGAAGATAGCGAGGAGCGTAAACTCGGTGCATATCCTCGGCTGAGGTTATCGCGGTGCGCGAGGACCGTGCGAGATAGTCCATCTGCAGGAGGAGGGGGAACTGCGAGTCCTGGTGCTCCTGTTCGCATTGTTCCCTTAATGATTTCGTCCATTACCTGGGAGAGCCGAAGAAAGCGAGGAGGTGATCGCGGGTCGGGGGAAGGGGGTATGGGGAGACCGAGGAGACGACCGTGGCCGCTGTCGTCGATCCCCACGAGTGTACCTACATTTACGGCTCTGCTTGCTTATTCCTTAGCCTCCTTACTCGAACTCCCCGGCGATGCTTTATTTGTGCAAAAAGCGACCGAGGGCTCGGGTCAGGACGACCGCTTTTATTATCGGTCGGGACCCATTAGATAGGAAGCTATTAGGGATGCCGGACTGGACTGGACTGGACTGGACTGGACCGACCGACCGACCGACTATTTTCTTCTAACCTGGGGGATCCGTTCGTCCTTGGATTTCTGAAGGATCGATTTCTTTCCCGAGAGTTATTTTTTTTTTTCCAGTCCGCGGCCCTCGGCAATTTTCTCCAGCGCTCGGTTAATTGCCCCTCTCCGTCCCTCTAGCCGCTATTTAAGCCTCCTTTAATAACGCAGCTTTTCTGCCAATACTTAATGATTATGATGATGATCATGATAATCCATGTACGGGACTCTTTCTTAATCAGCCCACGCAACAGTCATCTGAATTTTCGGGCGTATTGGCGAGGGCGAAAACGCAGCCACGCCAGGTCGATAATTAAGTTTTAGCCGGTGGTCTTGGAAAAATGTTAATTCGTTCGTTATCATCCCCCCCACCCACCCCACGACCACCCTCGCTGTGGACGAGGAGTATCCCACGCTCGCGAGGACTCGCTCCTCTTTCCACAAGCGAGTCGGCAATTTAGAAGGTAATTTACATTGGCCCCGTAAACTTCTTACGCGCGCTTCCTCCTCCGATTTTTCGAGATTCTTTCCCCGGCTCCGCTCCACCGCCTGTCCCCGTGGCTCCCATGGAGAGGAAGCGCGCATAACACGGTCACTTGGTGCGTGGCCTCGCGCCGAGCATAAAATGGCTCCGCGCGCTCCTTTGACGCCCGATGGCGATCGGTATTTGGGACGCGAGCACCGTCGCGCCGTGTCGTCATGGCGTCCTCGGTCACTCCCGGGATGATCCGTTATCGATGAAACTTTCCTCGCGCCGTCGCGACAAGTAAAAGTAAGAGCACCCGAGCAGCCGAGCAGCCGAGCACCGTAATGCGCCCGCGGCGCGCATGCGTCACGCCGCTCTGCCAAACCGATGCCGATGAATCACGGGCTTTCGTACATTCGAATTACCCCGCGAGGGGTGCGGGGACCCGAGACGGGATTACGGTTCCTTTTTAGCACCGCGTGCCATTATTTCCCTACCCCCCCCCTCCCCGATGACATCAGTTTCCTGCTCAGTCTCTTTTTCCAAGCGACTCAAACGTGTCCACGAGTTTTTCCTCTTCTCCCTAATATTAATCTCAATGCTGGGCATCATCTCCACAAAAGTAATTGATGATTTTTTTTTTTTTTATCACTAGCGGTAAATAATATACGAAGAGGCCGCATTGGATTCTCATTCGATGAATCATTAGGGACGACCTTTGAATTCGAAGAGCATCGAATTTACGTGCTTATTTCGTCTGATTATCTTAAAGTGATCCTCAAATGACAATAGAGGCGACATGATCTACAATTTAAGGTATATTGGACGAGGGACTCGGAGTCCGAGTCCGCGTAGAGCAGCTTCGATCTCACTCGAACGCATTCGCCTCGAAACCTCGAATCCTCCAAAGTCATACTCGGCATTTGTAATTTCAATAATAATCGAATGCCCGTATTAATTATAATATAACTGGAATACGGCCTTTATTGCTCATTAAGTGTCGGTAACTCGCTCATTAGGAGTACATTCGCTTGCGGGTGAGGTTAATATCTATGCCGCGCTCGGTAACAATAACATTAATTTGAATCGCATTAAGAATCGGGACTTTCTAATAAACATATTCGTAGCTCAACTGAATTTTATCCCCGTCCGACGTCTCTCGAAGATATTCGCTTTATCGCCAGCGTTACGAAATCAAATACTCCTTGCCCCGGCTGTTTTTCATTTTCAATTTTCAAATAAGAAATTTATAATTACAATAATTACGTTAGCCAGCGAGCTGTCTCTCTCGTCGGATAACATCGCCAAGGAGAATTGATTTACTTTGGCTTCCTCATTTGTTTTCTCTTCCTCGAGTTAATTTATTGACACCACCACCACCCCGACTACTACTACTACTACTACTACTACTAATACTACTATTGCTGCTGCTACTGCTACTACGGCGGCGGCTACGTATAAATACTGTGCCCGTAGAAATAATTAATATAATTATATTGAAACAACAGCTCGCGTTTGGTGTTAAATTAAAAAAGAAAAAAAAAATAAGGGAGAGGGGGAGAGAAAAAACTTTCACTACGACAAAATGTAACTGTGCGAAGCTTTAATAACGAAGTAGAAGAGAAACTACATCGAATATGCCTTGCTTCATTGTCTAGGAGTCGGACAATATTGGATGCTGAGGGTTAAATAACCCAAGGAAATACGTGAGAGACCATTCTATATTTTCATCATTAGAATGACGTATTAGTTCGCCTGGAGATGAGTAAATCTGAAATTTCGTATGGAAATGGCAAGAGTCGGACGGACGGAGGAGACGCGCCTCGCGTTCTATGTAATCGGGAAAGAAAAGTCAGCGAGGTGCGCATCGCATTGAGCCTTGCCGGACGGGGTGGGTCGGGGGAGGAGAGCCAGAGAAACAGAGAGGGATAGAGAGAGAGAGAGAGAGAGAGAGAGAGAGAGCGAGAGAGCGAGAGAGCAAAAACCTCGCGTGGTTTCCCGCATGAATACACGGACGCGCAGACACTCTCAGCCGGCCACGGACACGCACATCTACACGTAGTGGAGAATAGAGAGAAGGATCGCTGGTCCCAGCATCGCATCCTCCTCCCATGGCTATTTTCCTCCGTTGTGAGCGAGGTTAAAGACTCCTCGCGTTCGCTCTTCCCTTTTCTCCCTCCTCCGCACTCGCGGTGCCTCACTGCGGCACGGCATCGCGGCCTCTTCCGCAGCATCAACATCGGCCGCCCTTCGTCCGCGGAAAGGCACGCGAACTTCTCTCAAGTTCTCCGACAGTCGAGGAGATCGTTACGAAATCCCTCCCCGGCCCCGACACTCCGCCCCTCCGGCCCAACTACTGGCCAGCATTTAATTACGTCGGGCTAAGAATAAGTAAGCCCGCGGGCGGGGGGGGGGGGTCCCGGGGGTTCGCGGATTTTCATAATCTGCGTTCATCGGAAGATCATATCTCCTCGTCATATCTACGTAATCGTTTACGATCGATCGATCGATCGATAGGTCGCCTCGTTTCTTCCCTTTAATCACGTGACCAGCCTCTGCGACAGGTCAATTTCCTAAATCCTATTAGCCACATGCTGTCGGCCGCTGCTCGTTACATCGTCTATTACGATATTCACTTTATTAGATACTTTCTCCCCAAGGGAAAAGAAAAAGAACATGCAAAAAAAAAAAAAAGAAGCCGAAGAAGGAGGACAAGGATGATAAGGAGGAAGAGAAAGAAAAAGAGAAAGAGAAAGTACTAAGAGGCTATTGTGCAATCCTTACGTACTTATGAATCCTTTAAATTAAAATATCTAATATTCTCTGACCGCATAATAAGAAATAAAACAACGAATTTCTCCGATCAAGAAGAATGGTTAGATTTTATTTTGAGTGAGATTTTCTTTCGATTCTTCCCGTTCATTGTACAATACCGCTTAAGCGTATTATTTATTATTAATTTTACACAAATCCTCCTTATTACCCGATTGCCTTGCAGATGATAATAATAATAATAATAATAAAGCTTATAATATTTAGCTTACAATAAAGCTAAATAATAAAAATAATAATAAAGAAATAGTTGACACATTTTTACCGCGGGTCAAGCGCTATGAAATACACATTTTGTATAAAAAAGCGAATTAATAATTCATATGGTTTGAAGAGTTGGATTTAATATATGATCTCCATGCTCGAAAAAGACATGCAGGAAAGCATGTATTTATATTTATCGGATTTATAACTTTGGCAATTGAACTATAACAGTGAAACTTACTTTTACTGAAAGCGTACTTATATATCATATATCTTTAAATGGGAAACCATAATAATAATGATATTTAAAAAAACTTTCAAACGAAGTGCTCGTATATTAAGAAGTTTGTATATAATTTCCGTACAGTATTATTATACGGATTAGCATATAATAAGCTCTGGACATTGAATTTATATTAATATTCAGGTTACTGAGTCTGCCTTGTCGATTTCGACGCAGACGAAAGAATTACTGTAATATTTACAAATACATAAGCGATGTACAAGAAATAAATCCTCGACACTTTAAAATTTAATCAATAGCATGTATTGATCTATGGCGAGCCGTGAAAACTTAATCATTTGACAAATACACGCACACAATGACTTATAATTTATTAGAAGTTTATATTTCTAAGATAGCGCTAGGATAGCGCTAATGAATAAAAAATATTGTTTTAACTGCCGATTTCACTTTCTCTGCTCGAGCAGTCTTCGGATGTACATAATTTACACAACAACTTGGGCACACTATTAACTGCTCGTTATTAAATTCACTCCTTCTCGGAATAGAGTTTTAATTCCACACTTGGTGGCTAACGAATAAATGTTTATTTAAGTTTTATGTCTCATTTAAGAAAAAAGTATTTTTTACTTATTAAACTTGGTTTAGAATTATATATATATAAAAAAAAAAAAAAAATGGTCGTTTCCGTATACGCGACGAAGAGATCGGCTTTCGCTTTAGGGGCTTGTTGTTTTAAAATCTAATAATTATTGGACAAAATCTTAATTTACGCTGAGGAAATATAAATCATTTATTAAACTAGAAGGAATGCGCGATGAAAAGTTACCTCTACTCCTTCAAGATTTTCAATATGCTCCCTTTTAATAGCAGTACTCAATGCGTATTTCAATGCCTGCACAACCAACAGTGTCATGTAGTAATTAAATAATTTGACTAGCTCGGCTTTCATTAATTAACGAGTAATAAACGTTTTTATGCAATTTAACGTATAAGAAAGGTACGAGAATGTTGCTGATATTTCGAAACGTATTACGCAGCCGATGGAATATCTTATCCTTCATTTATATATAAATAAATAAACGAATAAATAAATAAATAAATAAATGAACGAACAAATAAATATACATGCTGAGAAATCCTTCCAACTATTTATAAATTAATTATATTTTATTACGGCGGCATTAAACTTTCCATTCGCGGGTATTCTTTTAAATTCTAGGATTTATTATAAAAGCGCGTTTACATGGACAGAGGTGGACGACGCATTCTGGTATCCGGTATTCGGTATCCAGCGAGTCCAACTAGTGTCGAACAATAAATGTCGTCAGTTATTAGGGAAGATGTGGGAGTAGAAGTCAATGTTGCATTTACGACGGGCGAGGATTTGAGGGGGGGGGACGTTTACGTTATAGAGCTGTGCGCGCGCGCGCGCGCGCGTTTATTGTCGTTTATCATGATGGAAAAATTCAAATTCGTGGTGGAAAGATTCTAAAGGAATTAGTTAAAAATCCCCAGAGCTGAAGTAATTCCTTAATGAAATTCGTATAACAGGTTTGCCGATGGAGCGGCCGAGAGCGGCGAAGGGTCGGCGGGTAGAGGCAGGGGGCAGGGGGCAAGAGGGTAAGAAAGCACTCGAAGCATCCCGTCGGTGAAGCTACGAGGAGCGATCCCGATACCTTTTCCTGCCTTTTCCTCCCGAAGTTACTCACTCGGCACACGAAGACAAGCTCCGGCTCCGTGTGCGCGCCTCCTCCCCACCCCCCCGCCCTATCACCGACACGAATCCCTCATTATGTTTCGCGCGAGCGAACCTTATGATTGTATTTGAGCCAATGCTTCACCTCGCGATTATTATCCACTCCCCCCGTCCCCTTCCTCACGAGCCGCTCCTTCCTTCATCATCCATTATTCGGCCCGTCTTACCTATCCCCCCCGCTCCGCTAGTCGGGCTCACCTCTCCACGTAATCCGATACGCGGCGCCGTTATGTTGCCGAACGTAGAGCACGAGCGTGAGGAATATGGGTGGAAGCCAACTAAAGGAGGCAGGAATAGACCCGAGAGACGTGAGAGTGAGAGAGAGGAGAAAACCGGTACGTGACGCCGAAATTCCTAGGGTCGCGACCATTATTCCATGTAAGCGACATTCGACGTTCCTATCCTTCCTCTCGTTCTCAGGACTTAGTGCTTTTTGTCAGACCCTTAAATTGTCTTTTTTTTCTTCCCGCCCCGCCGTCCCCCTGCCCCCTCCGCCGCCCTGTTGCCATACACCTTCCGGTCCCAACATTGTTTATACGATTATACGCGTACGTAAACCGTACGCGGCTCAGATTTTTTTAGGATCACCGTGCGCAAAAACATTTACTGGCCCTTCTCCTCCTCCTCCTCCTCCTCCTCCTCCTCTTCCTCCCCGCCCCCTATATTAACGATCATCCTTTGTAACGGCATTACACGTACGTATTATTAATTTAAGGGTTTTACCTTTACGATTTCAATGCCACGCCACGTTCTTAATGGTTATTCTTTTTTTCTTTTTTTTTTTTTTTTTAAATAGGGAAAGAATGTAGTAAAGGAAGTAAAGTCTCTGGCAAGTCTGATTATTAAATTTAAATACATATTATTAGCTAGAAATCATTTTCCTTTCTTTGTAAAATGTAAAAGTATCGTAAATGCCCGAGCTCTAAAGATTTATAAATTTATCAAAATGCCAATTAAACGGATAATTCCTTCTTTTTTTTCTTTTTCTTTTTTTTTTTTTTATTTCTAAATAAGGAAGAGCTCCCAATACTTATTCGACGCGAACTCATGATGAATTTTTCTTATAGAATGGAATGAACGAGCTACTTTTTGACCTCATGAGAATAATGGATTACATTAACGTGAAATTTATTCGCATACTTGTAAATCCTTTGAGTAAATGCAAATGAGCGGCGCGATAAGTTTTGATGATTATTGTACGTAGAGGAGATACGTGTATCCGTACGAGGATACCGGACGAGTGAAAGGAGGGTGACGGGGAGAGAGAGAGAGAGAGAGAGAGAGACAGGGCTTATTTACTACGATCCAGATTTTAGCGAGCAATTACCGTTGAAAAACTCGAGTCACCTGACGTCGGTATGCACGTTTTGATTGAATCGCAACTACTGATCTAGAAAACTTTCATTCCCGCGGCTCCTTTTGAACGGGATCCGTAAGTCCAGTTTTAATGATTTATACATCATTCGGTCGGAGCCCTGATACCCCCACATAACTTTATATACCTTTATATTTAAATAAATAAATAAATAACTTTGCCAACAAGGGCTTTATTGTGTTGGCCCACACATATGTTACCCTCACGATATGTCTGTATATATATATATATATGTGCGTAATATTCACTTATATATGATAATTCAGATGATTAATAGCTCGTGAATTTACTTTTCCCGCAGACCGTAAGTACATTACATTTACGTAATATTGAGAATGTTGCTTGAAAGTAATTGTAAAATAATTATAATCGATACATATTTATGAAATTGTTAATTATATTATCTATTTCTGAAGAATGAATTTAAAAAATCTGAGAATCCCGTTTGCATTATTCTATCATTACACTTACGGGTCGTAAAAAGAGACTATACGTAAATTATGCCTGGACTCCTTTCTTTCGTTTTCTCTCTCTTTTTTTTTCAATTATCATATAAGGAAGTGATCTGCTAAACGACAAAATAAGTTTTAGAATAGCAACTGGGCGTTTTGCAAAGTGAATATCCGCAGTTTCACTATTGTCAAGTAAAAGCAGGAAAAATTAGTGCAATTTTTGCGGTAGGAAGTTTTGAAAGAAAAAAAAAAAGAAGAAAAAAACAAGAAAAAACAAAACAACAACAACAACAACAAAAAATAATAAGAATTGTTTGAGGCCAACATTTTATTTGCAGGGGTTCTCAGGAAAGTGTTTTCTTTATAAATGCATACGTGCGCACGTATGGAGGAGTATAATAATGACTTGGTCGAATTGAAAAGTATTGTATTTAGCCCTTTGAAGAAATAGATATACGTGCGTGCAGTCCATACGTAGAGGGAAATAATGGTCTGGGCGGCGAGTAATTTTACCTCGGCAATTATAATGACAATTACCGAACAATGCCGGCCGATTATATACGTTTTTCTGCATTAACGAGCGGGTAAATAGCGTTTATTGCCGGTGAGCAATTTTCCGAGAGCGTCCAGCCTCCGCGTCCATAATCGGCGTTGATCTATAATTTATCCGCGAGCGGGTAGGCTCTGATCGGAGCCTGTCACGTGATTCGAGGAGAAACGTCGCTAATTAATGAGATTGAGTTTGCAGAGGCCGGTGCCGGTGCCCGGGCGTCGTAGAAAAAGTTACAGAACCGTAAAAGCCCACTCTTGGGTTACTCTTGGCTGCGTATTAGGGGGTTATTGGGGATGGGGGATGGGGGGAGGGGGGTCGAGAGGAGCCCGAGCGGTTACGAGTAAATATTCCGAAGCTTTTAAAGCTGCTTTTGTATTCTCGCAGCCGAGCAGCGGTCACGTTACTCGGCGGGCGTAATTAAGAACGCGATCGGATATCAGGAGGGCGGGGAGGGACAGTTTTAAAGGCCGGCGAGGAGAGTCCGTCGGGTCGAAAACTGCCCCCGGTGGTAAATTCCGCTCGGAGCTTTTTAGACTCGGGTTTAGCGAGTTGGGTGGTATCCGACCGAGAGAGCCAAGTAAGTGGCGACCGGGTTGAGAGAACGGCGCTAGGAGAGCAACTTTTCCTCGCCTTATACGCACCGAGCGAGCCGCGGTCGGATCAGCGATTCGGCTCCGGGGTTGACGTCGCGAACGAAAACAAAAGAGAAGGAGAGAAGGAAGGAGAGGAAAAAGAAGAAGGAGAAAAAGAAGAAGAAGAAGAAGAAGAAAAAAAAGCTGTCCCCTTACCGAGCGCCGTCTGCAGGGAGCCGCCAGGTAGGCTGCCGAGGACGAGTAGCGCCAGGGCCAGTGGTATCCATGCTTCCTGGTGCGACATCATTTTACCGCATTATCCTTGTGCCGGCCGGAGCACCGAACAAACACACAACACCGCACAGGAGGGCGTCCTCGGTCCCTCTCCTACTCCTGGAGGAATTCGGTCTTCTTGCGGGGCTCGCTCGCCGCTTCCGTGGTCGTTGCACCCTGGACGTACCGAACTCAGGATTGGAACTCTGGCCGGGGTGAGAGCCCTCGTGCCTCGGTCGAGAAGAGCCAGGTCATACCTGAGCCAGGGGCGCCTTCTATAATAGCCGTCCTCCTCGTCCGGTCCTTGTACTCCCGAGGCGCTTATAAGCGGTCATGGGCTCACGCTGGCCAGCACTCGACGACCCCGACGCTCGAGAGAGAGTGCCAGGGGGACCCGTACCACTGGCCTGGCGAACCTGCCGCCGCGCCGCCACCGTTCACCTGGGCCCTCTCCACCTCCTCTTTATACTCTTCCTTCTTCGACGTTGCCTGGTCACCGTTGACTCCGCCGACTCTTCCCCTCGCCCCTCGAGACGCTGCTCGGGCTCTCTAGCTCCTTGCCACCAACCACCTCACTCTCTCTCTCTCTCTCTCTCTCTCTCTCTCTCTCTCTCTCTCTCTCGGTCGCTCGCCCCTTCCCCCACTTGTGCTCGCCGGCTTTCCTTCGACTCCTGCGAGCGCCGGACACCGACAATTTTCTCTGCTTCCACCGCCGACTCGTTCAACGCGCTTTTGTGCCTCTGTATACCGACCTGTGTGCATCCATATGCACGCTCGCGCGTGAGTGTATGCACGTATCCGAGAGAGCTAGAGAGAGAGAGAGAAAGAGAGAGGGGGAGAGGGGGATCGCTGCCGGCTAAGTGTCTAAGAGAGTTAGTGCTGGTCGCCTGTAATGGATAGTTATGCTACAAGAAACAGAACCTTGTTTCTCTCTCATCCTCCCACCTCATCCTCCCGCCTTCGCCCCATCCCACTTTTTTTTTCTCTCAACATTTTTCCTTTCCGAACGCTTTTTTCAAGGGCTGAAATTAAAGGGCTTCGATCGCATGTGCTCACATTAAAACGTAAGAGCGTAAAGGTATTTTGTATTGTCATTTCAACATTCATATGCGTATATATATATATATATATATATTAGAAACTGTATCGACGTTGTTATTAAATACAGAATGAAAGTCGAAGGAGTGGGCGCCATTGCTAAGTTGTAGAAAACTTTTTACTTGAGCGTAAATGAAATTTTTCAAATTTCTCTTAGACCATCGTCGTACATACCTCTTTATTTTTTATAATTCCAGGCTTACGTAAACAGTCGAATGTGAAATTCTTGGAAAAATCAATCATTAAAAAGTAAGATTTCGAATGAACCGGAGACGTACGCTTAGCATATTAGAATTTTCTTTGGTAATTTATTGAAGGATTGTATCATCGTCGTCATCATCATCATCATCATCATCATCATCATCATCATCATCATCGGCATCAGCATCGAATCTGCCAAACCTATTAGAACATATTTAATGAGCCTCGAATGAATCATTTCCCTACTACCTGACCTACGAATAGTATAATTTCAGGCGTTTAATCCCTCGTTTACGTAATTTCCATTTATCCAAGTCGAATCTGTGTCATATGAACATTGATAATATTTATAAAAATGAAATGAACATACGTCCCGTATAAAATGACCAAAAGAATATAGGGAGAATGTAAAACATGGCATACCCGAGGCAGTAAGTTTCGGATGAAAGCCGAGCAGTAATTATTTTACGCGCGAAAAACTTATGTCCATAGGAATATGTAAATTTTGGACTACTTGATAGGCAGGACGAGCCGATTGTCTCGCGAATGCCTCGGATCGAGAATCGAGGAAGACAAGATTGTGATCGGCGAGGACGCCGAGGCTCGACGGGCTGCATCGGCACCTGTTGAACGAGTTATCGTGAGTCGTGGCGGATCGCGAGGGGATTATTTTCTTTTAAGCCGAACCGAAAGTCCATTGACGCAAAAGTAGAAAGGAGAGCTACCGAGTCCACCAATATGGACGGATGTAAATCTTCCCGAGAGCCGTTTATATAGATTTTCCCGACTCTCCCCTCGAACCTCGAAAGTCCGTCTGTCTTTTTGTTCTTTTGTTCGCGCCAAAGGCGTTTCTAAAGAATTCGTACTTGCGAATTTAGCTCGTAACGCGTAAAGAGGCTTTGAACAGGGTAGATGGGTTGGTAGACATGAGGCTATCGAGGCTGTACTCGAACTCTTCTCCTAATCACGTTCTAATGCAATTTTCTACGTGAATTTCTTATCAAAGCTCTCTCGGTCCTATAACTCCGCGAATAGACAATTACAACCGGAGCTTTGAAAAATAAGTTATACAACATTGGATGTTCCATTGGAATAGGAATAGTAATAGGAAGGGAGGGAAGTTCAGTTGGAGCTCGGGCATTTCTCTAGATCTCGTTATTTAATACTGAATATAAAAAAATGTATTGTGCATTTCGTATAATTTAACGCTTGGAATCGTGACTTGGGAATAGCGATCGTACTGATCGTAGGAACTGCGGTGCCGTTACAACTCTTCTTTAAATTTTATTGTATTTTAGCGGTCCGATCGATTGTTATTATTATTATTATTATTTCCTCTTTCTTTTTTCCTTTTATTCCTGCTTCTCGTGAATAATACGCGAATGGAGAAAAAAAAATCTCCTTCGCTCGAATTATCTGACGATTCACTCGATTCAGTTTTAAGATGAAAACGTAAGCAGCGCAGTGGAGACTTAAAGATCCTACAGACTATACATAAAACTACGTTCTCTCTGTACATATATATACATATATATACATATATATATATATATATATTTATATATTTATATATAAATGTCCCTCGGATCGTAAGGATAAGAATAATAAAGAATTCCTCGCTTTACACGTTTGCGATATTGGCCTTTGATATAATTCGTTCGACGTTTACGTTAGTGAGCGCAGCATCTTGGTTATGTCGGAGAGAGATGGTCGGCCTGTCTGTTATTAACGGATATTAAGGAGCTGGACTGCGTGGAAGGATCGTTATTATAGCATCCGCCTTGGGGGAAAAAAATCTTCAAGGAATCTGCCGGTTGGAAGCCATTACTTATCCCTATTTTTTCAGCCGTCGTCTTGTCACTGGCTCCGCGGTTTCTAAAGTCCCAGTGCGAGGGGGGTCGCGGTCACCTCTCATCACCCTCCGAGCTCTGGTTAATCAGTAAATGCAGGCTGTAGTCGGGGAACGGTAATGTCCTCGTCTTCGGCTCCGAACGACGCGTACTTTTACTGTCAGTCGTAGTGTGCCTTCGTCGATCCTTCTGCCCCCAGCGAAATATCGACAATTTCAATTCCCAACGTCGCTGTCCATCGACGACTTACGACGACTGTAATCAATCCTCCGATCAGAAAGACAACTAACGACAATGATTTGCTTATAGGCGGCCAATAAATGAACTACAATGCTCATGTAAACAATGGAATAAAGTCACGTGCCGATAAATGCGCCATTCTACATTCCGCACAACTATTTCAAATAAAATCGTTGTATTTATTGCAAATTAAAGAATTAATTCTCGAATCTATCGGCTAGAGAAATCAGAAAGCCATTATAATTGATTGTACGCTATAATAATTAATAGAAAGTACGGAGCCGTAAATGATCATAAAGCAATAATAAATTTAAACATTATAAGTTTAATTAATTGCAGGCAATCAATTTCAAAATTTTATTAAATAATAAGTTTTTCAAAGATTTAGAATTTAGAAGATGGGATAAAAGAATATTTTACAAGGATCACAAAATTTAATTACATATCAAGCTTACGTATTATAAATAAAAGTAAATCAACTGGAACTTTTCTTTTTTTATACTCATCATCAGAAATATGTTGTTTGAAGATGATAAAGCTTATAAGTTCTTATACATTTTGAAGTTATTTTACGCTACTATTTTAACATATTTTCATGGGTTTTTACGAACCGGTAAATATCTATGCTAATTAATGGCTAATATGCGGACTCGTTGCGCGGCACTGATTCTGTTTTCTACAAGAATTGGCTTTACGTAAAATGTTTAGCATAGAAATACAATTTCGTTAACTAAATTTAGCCTTTCATGTAAGCTGATTAGGCACTTTAAATTAATTTCTTACGATTTATTAAGGTTTCCAGATAATTTTCTTTAACCAAATCTCCATAAACTAAGCTGTAAATATGTTTTTCTTGCTTTTATTCCCGTTTTTATTCTTACTTTTTTAATAAGGATCATTGAGAGTAAGGATTTCCGGCATAAAATGGCTACGGATATAAAAATAAACTTCAGGTAAGCTTTTCAAAGTCCTGCCGTTAGAGTAATATTGTATAAAGTTTACATTTCTATATTATACAGAATGAGCGAGCACATTTCTTCATCCCGATAATCAATTTTTATACATTCCGCCATGAATTAATGGCTGAAGCTAATTACATCTATATATATATATATATGTATAAAGTAAATATTATTGCTTTGATTTATACAGTTTCTTAGGAGACAGTCTTTGATCTTTTTAACTCTGTCATCGAGAAAGACGGATTGTCGGATCGGGGCAGATCGGGGGGCTTAAAAGGAATCGAGGTGATTTATACGGTACATTTGATGATTCCAAGCTACCGTGAAAATATCTCCCTTATTACTTTCGGTTCGATTTACCATTCGCAGCGGCGGAGGAAATCATTGCTCAGGTTTTATAGATTTCCAGGCGAAGGTGCAGTCAGCACTACTGGGCATGGCCGCCCATTCTCAGCATCATCGCCATAATCATCATCAACCCTCGATCATAACGGTAACCGTAGTCGCTAACAATCTTCTCGACTAACACCAAAGTCGTTCCAATCACTTCCATCGATTAAACCGATCTGCTGCTTCAGAATGACGTCGCGATTTCACGTAGAAACGTCGGCCCCGCGTCTTGGAAAATTCAATACCACCGAGCTGTTCCATTCGTCCACAGGGAGAACGTGTCCTTGGAGAGCATCCCGTGGTAAACTATTGTCCCATCAGCGTATGCATCCAGGGACATCGGAATGTCTCCTAATTCTAAGCCCTTCGAATGTCAATAAAATCAAACTCTAGTCCGTAAAATTCAATCTTGCAGCAGGTAATTATTCTGCATCTATTCAACGATATTGAAAATATTTTCCAATAGAATTGTAATTGAGATTAATCTATTAATGAGCCTATTAATAAAAAACAGACTTTTTTTTTCTTATATTTTTTTTCAAGCTGTTGAACAATCGTTTGATGCTTAATTATCGTTACTTTAAAATTAAATTATTGTACAACATCACTGTACGCATTATTTTTCCGTGCCTTCGCAGTGATCCGCATCACCGAGATTTTGAATCTGAAAAGGAAAACAAAAATCGTAGCTTTTACTCAGTGACGTATACGCAATTTGACTATCATTACAATAAAAAAGGCAATCCCAGAAAAATATAATATTTTTAAGAAATAATGAAATAAAAGGTAATATACGCTTATGAATTTTAGATAACAAGTTTCCTACGGCACAGTTTCATTTTATATATTATTTTACGATTCAAGAGCACTTTTACAACGGCCATTATTTATATTCGAAATACGGCAAGAATCGCAATTTTCATTTTTTTTTTCCATCATTCGACGGATTCACGTGATCTGCGATTAAAATAAATTTTTATACCTTTTATTTTTATATATTTATTTATTAACAATAGGGCAATAGGGTATTACAAAGCCTGGCAATTGATGAGTGATTCGAGTTTGTCGTTTACGAGTCAGGATTTAATTGTGAATTGTTATAAAAATATATGTGCTTGTGAGCGTAGAAAAGAAAAGACGATGAAATTTTTTTTATTCCTCTACTCGTATTTAGCATTATTCTTACGAATATTGGCATTTTGCATTGAAAATGTACAAGATAAAGAAATGTCATGTCTCGGATAAGTCGATCAAGGATCAACAAATATCAAGCGAATGCCGTTCGATATGTTCGAAAGAATAATGTTCATACGGACTTTCGCTATTTACGTAAACATTACCAAATGCTTAGGTATTTTTTATCTTGACAACTGTACATCTTCGCATTTATTGTGCTCTTTACAGTCTCAATCATTCGTGTACAGATTTTTTTCCTAGTCTAGTATTTTTCGGCCTTCCACGATGTATTCTCGATAAAATTTCTCATTATAATAAATGTTATTATTCGAAGATTTTATCGATGACGTCGAATATTAAAGATAAACAGGCGGACTCTTAAAATTTCACAATTAGTCATTGTTTTTTGATTCGTAGCTTGAAAAGGGCATTCACGCAAAGGTACGTGCGTGCAAGATGTGCCAAAGAGGCGAGATCCGACCACAACGATCCTAGTGGATGTTTTGCGAAACTCGGATGCGTGCGTCTTAGATCGGCGAGGGGAAAGTATAAAAATTCAGATGAGCACGAGTGTGATGATAATGTACTTGTTGGAGATATCAGCAACGGGATAAGGGGAGTCTACAGAATACAGATGTAAGATTTTATTTCCGATATCTCGATCCGGTATACAATAGACGTTCTGTCATTGGCTAATGCGATCGGCTGCACAATCTCATGTACACAGTCGATAAAAGAATACGGCAATATCAATACGTACAAGCCCGTAAAGAAAACTGCCGTTAAGAAAATTGCTTTATATCAATCATTAGCCTCTATTATTATCTTCAATTGCCTTGTGATATTTAAATGTTGTAAATTTCTCAGGCTCGCGAGTAGCGAAATGTCCGAAATCCATTGAAATAAATTATGAATTCGGAGCGAGTTAGGAAATGCTGCTTAAATCCGACATTTCAATCGACATATATAATAAAGCGAACAACGCTGATCGTAAAACGAGATCGCGCGGCGCAGATTGTTATCCTGAGACAACAATATCGCCGAGACGAGAATTTACAAGAAGGATTTCAATTAACATGCTCGTACTTAATGAAAAAAAAACAAACAACAAAAAATCAAGATCCTTATTGAGCTTATAATAAATTATACGAGTGTAGCAATCGCGTTTGATTTGGAAAAATTGAAAATGCGTGTACCGGAGATGGATGGAGTTGATTTGCAGTTTCGTAAAGGTGTTGTAAAGAGCTTTGCCCATTTGTCGCTAAATGTTCACGAGAATGTTTAGGTTATATTTAGTTGTTCAACCTTACGATGTATTCTTAGCCCAAGGTAATACAAGATTTTACCCACGTCTTATTATTTTTAACGATAATACAGTGATTTTATAAGTATTCCATAAGAAACAATGGGAACGAGTGTTTTCATTATTATGTAAAGCCCCGATAGAATTACGCCAATGGCAAAAAACAGTAAAATTAATCTTCGTATTAATATTCTCGTGCACAGCGAGGGATAATTAATCAGGTTGCGTGAGCGCGGGTTGTTATTCCTTACGGTCAAAGAACAACATTAACGTAGATATAATTTTTGTTTGTTTGTTTTTTATTTCTTCGAAACTTTTTGCCAGCAATCGTAAAATGACTGGCCACTTTAGAGTTTAAATCGCGAAGCTTTTCCATAAGCAACGAGCTAATCGCCATGTAATACCAAATATTATGATCCGCTTAAACTAAATACCATTGTGATTGTGAGCAGTGACGGTGCCAAAAGCAGGTCGTACGATCCGAGCGCGGAAGTTCGTATTATTTAAGCGGCCGCGGTTCGAGGTAACGAACACTCACTCGCGGCCCAATCGAGACGGTCCTATTATATTTTTCCCCATTGTTCTCAATACAGAGCTATTTATCATTACTTTAATAAGGTGGTGGAGATACGCGGGTAGCCAAGTGTGGCGATGATCCCTCGATCCATCCTAATCCTCCTATTCGCGCCTCCGTCAGTCTCCGATAATTTCAGCAACTTTTCAAGAACTTGCGGCTCTCGTGAAGTATTCATTTCATGCTAATCTCGTTACAACAATTAGTTCTTCTGTAAATGATGATTTTCGCCATTGTTAAATTCTACTACTACTCGGCTTTCTCGTCATTTCCTAATACCCGACGACCGTCGCTTTCAAAATACCTTCTCGATCGCTACTTTTCCGCACTCATATACATATATAAAGGTTTCAAGCACCCGTAAAAACATCATTTTCCAGTTAATAAAAACTAATGAGTATTTTAGCCACGTTGTTAGAAAAAACAAAAAAACTTACCATGAAAATTAATTTATTTTATACGTATGTGATGTAGTTTTATAACATTTTCACATATAGGACGTGGAGTTTCAATAACTCGATGTAAAATATACAAAGTCAATTTGTCGAATTCTTAAATGCTTGATTCTGGTCAGTGCTTAGGGGATGGAGAAATTCGAAGCATTTGTTTCCTGTTGCACATTTAATTAATTAATTGCAGCATTACAGTTAACTAGAAAGGTTTTATGCAGTTATGAGCAAGTATTGATAGAGAGAGAGAGAGAGAGAGAGAGAGACAATGGTCCAGGATAACACGCATCCTTATCTCGACGGTTACTCGAGTAGCTCAGCGGATAGTTTGAGTGAATTTTTAAATACAATGCTTGGAGAAAACAAGTTTGGCATTAAATCATCGGATGATCAAGAGACTAATTGGCAAAACTTATAAAATTTACAAATTTAATAAATTAAACGTGTCACCGTAATGTATTGCGTGTATTTGAAATACGCGCCTAAATGCAGAAAATGCATTTCTCTTGTCAAATGAAGTCGTAGCTTTTACTTAAGACAGTTCCGTATGGTATATAGAAAAAAAAAGAAAAGAAAAGGAAAGAAAAGAAAAGAAAAGAAAAGAAAAAGCATATAGAAGAATTGTGAAGCGGTGGAGTAATTAAATTATTTTGTAAATCGGTCCATTTCAATCTTAGCGTTGAAAGCATACCAGTAAAATGAGAAATCCGTCAAGAAATCAGCACTGGAAGGCATGTATAGTTGGTAGTAACGTTATTGTCTCTCTTCAATTGATAATTCTTATCAATTATTTATACGCAATTGACTAATAGCGTAATTGTTTTAGTTAAACACTGTCACTGTCCACTTGATTACTGTAATACTCATCTAGTGTCACTCATCTTAACGTTAATTAAAGCTTTTATCGTAAAAATTCAATAATTAAAATAAATAAGCGATAACAATGCGTGTAGCAGTAGTTGGTGCTGGAATTATTGGGATGACAACGGCTGTCGCTATAAAGGAAGCCTTTCCGACTACAGAAGTGACTATTTTCGTTGATAATTTTACTCCGTACACGACTGGCTCTGGCTGCGCTGACTTATGGAGTCCTTACATTTTTACGGATACGGAACCTGAGAAAACCCTGTAACGTTTACAATTACCGATATTACCTTGTTTTTTATTATTATTTTTTTTTAATTTCCATAGCATCTATTACATAAGGGGCTAGTGCCAAGCTCTTTACAATTATCTGATTTATCGAGCAATGACACACAAATATCAAATTAGACTTGATTATTATGCATTTATTCTCGAACGAAAGTCTGACATTAAGAAGTGAAACATTATGAATTAATCACAATCAATTACGTAAATGGCAGCTTAACTCAATAAAATAGTTTAATATTCGCAATTATTAAAGTTTCTCTTTCTCATTTACGTACAATAAATTATACAATCGCCTAATTTTAACAGATTCACTTGGAAATTCTCTTTGCAAAGAAATGTACAAATTCATAAATAATTGTATTATTAAGCCGATGACTTTCAAGTTAAATCATATATTTGAAATTTGCAAACCGCATATACGATATAGCCTTCACTAAATATAAATATATTTTCCGAAATTATCTGCTTAGCCAATAAAATAGAAATGGCAAACGACTGCAAAATCATACAAGCGTGTATGAAGGGTCACGTGATTCAGGCGCCACGCAGCCCTGATCCCGCGCCCAATTTATTCGCATTTACATTGAATTATGTGAAATTAACTTTCTCCCTATTATTGGATTTAGTAAATCCATAATTTCTTTCAGTAAATCAGAATGTATTATAAGAATTCCTTACAATACTACTCAACTTGGTACAATATTTAATTCTTCCATGATATTTTTCTCCGTATGATATTATGACATTTTTGAAAATGTACAATCAATTTATTTGGTAGAAGAGAGTCGACGGATTTATTATTAATGCTGGAAAGCTTATATAGAATAGGTAGAAATTTTATAGGATTACTTCATGAATTATTTATTATTCAATTCAGAAGGCTATCGAGATTTATAATAATAATAATAATAATAATAATAATAAAAATAAAAACGTGTTATAAATAAAGTATATAAATTTTCATAGCAATGGCAGCATTAGACGACTTTGTATAAATAACTTTAAGAGTCGAGATTAGTTAAAAGCTCAAATAGATATTTAGATTGTTTCTAATTTCATACTTATAATTGAAAATACGCACAAGTAAAGTCAAGGCAAGCCATCACTGCTTGTTTACGAGTCTTTTATCGATTTTCTTCTCAATGTCTCGCGTATCTGAAATGTCTTCAATAATCAAATGCCTAGGATGCTCTGTATACGCTCACGTACACGAGTACACATGGATGTCGCCGTGTTACGCACACTTAGTCGTCGGATTATAAATTTTATGAGAACAAGTCCAATCTGATCGATAGCGCGTAAAAAAATCTCTCACTGCCTACTAATACAATCTCTCGTAGTATTCAGCGTAATAATAATAGGAGTTAGTAAGCCCTTTTGCTCGTTTACAAATTTAAGAGTAACTAACGGCTCCTTTTTACTCCGAACTAAAAATACGGATTTTAACTTGAAAACTGAACGTACGTGGTTAGACGCTGGTATGGCTGTACGCATAAATGGATGGAAAGCCTGTGGAAAAGCGAGTTGGCTGCGAATCTCGGCATCAGCTTGATTCCTGTTTATCAAGTGACGTCAGACGTTAGAGGGCATCCGCGGCCAGTGTGGGCCTCGACCGTTCTCGGGGGTCAGGTGCTAACGGCCGACGAACTGAGTCGATTGAATAAGCTACATAAAACCAATTACAGGTGAGAGTCTCTTGGTTGTTAATTTCCCATCATTTCTTAATTTGCAGTTTCGCAGGTGCGTTGAATCGACTTATCGCTGATAATTGGCCTTCAATCGAGAAATGTCGAGAAATACGTCATTAAACGATGTATTCGTATTGTATGGTTACGTTAAAATAATTAGCGCTTCACAATTAGTCCTTTCACGATATGCTTTCAAATACGACTCGAGGGGCCGTAGTGGAGGGGGGGGAAGGGAGGACGGGATATTTTAAGATAAATTACAGCGATGTACCGACATTACCATTGTTTACCACTAATACGTACGTTTTACCGCGTCAGCTACTCAACCGGATAAATATTTATAAAGCACATATTACGTAAGCGATATTTTAAAGCGACTTCAACGCCCCCAATAAGAATTCATTCGTGCGAGTAAGAACGTATTATTGGCACTTTTAGCGGTGGCTGGCATTCCCTGAGCTACACGTGCGAGCCGAGAAGGCTCATACCCTACCTGATGGAGAGGTTCGCAAGCATGAACGGCCTCGTAGTGCAACGGAAAATCGTGGATTTGAGGGATTTGAGAGTTTTGGGGCAGGAGGGATACGATATCGTTAGCAATTGTACAGGATTAGGATCGGCTGCTCTCCTCTGCGACAACTCGGTCTTTCCAGTCAGAGATCAAGTCGCCAGGGTGACTATCGTAGCGCTATTATACCTTAGCCACATTGCCCAATACTCCTCTGTTAAGTAAAACTTCGCTGATTTAATTTCAGATCAGAACTCCCTGTCTGTCCGAGTATGTCCTACAAGACAACGATCCGGGCAATTACGTCATCCCAAAGTAATTACGAACTTATGCTTATGCCCCCTTCCACCCACCCCCCATTATATATGTATGCACGTTAGGTGAACTTGCGTTACATTGTCCGTGTTTTAGCGTGGGTTCGGTGGTATTGGGCGGAGCCAATGCCGAAAACGAATCGCTGCTCGCTAGTGAGACCGAAGGATTCGTCGATATTCATTAGAGGAGGCTGCGAGCGCTCGTATACGTCAATTAAGGTATTCACCAACGAGTTAACTCCCTTAATACAGTGAAATGAGCCGAATGACTGTTCTGCCTACAGAACTGCAAAAGCTTCAAGGAATGGGGCGGCCACCGGTCCTGCAGGGACAAGGTTCGCCTAGAATCCGAGGTCATCCGTATCACGGATGGCAGCGATCTCTTGGTAAGTGTACAAAGATCGACACATTTACGTTTGCCGTTTTTCTTTAACACGCTTCTTCTGCTTCAAATGTCTCTAGGTCATACACAATTACGGACACGGGGGGAGCGGGTTGACGCTGTGCTGGGGCTGCGCCTCCGACGTCGTTGAAATAATACGACACCACGGGGATGGAAAAGTCTTGTGTAAATTATAATTTTCCAGAATTCAAGAGATCGCTTGTTTTTTTTATCTGGACGCGAATTTGATTATTGTGATAGAACTTTTAATCTGTTTATTGCTTGTATTGCATTACGCGTCGATTACACGAACGGCAAATTTTACGATGCGATGTATGTAATAATAAAACCAAGAGACAATAAATATTTACTAGAGTCCAAGTGACAGAGAGAATGTATGGAATCAAGGCTTGCTGACTTTTATCTGTATTGAATAGAGCTCTGAATACCCGAATGGAAAAGAGAGGGTAGGGTGGGGGGAATTATGGGACAAAGATAAGATATCGACGAGCGGTGATTATGAAGCGTCGGTAAGTACTGATGGAACAAGTACGAGGATATGGATATGGAGAATACTTTCTATCCACTGTGGGGAGGGGGGGGCGAGTAGCACAAATGTATGAAAACGAGTTATTAGAGTGAATGTCGTAGCAGTGAATGTCGGAGGGACAGGATCGTCTAGTCGCACAAGTAGACATTAGGAATAAGCTCAGGAATGGTTTAAAACGTATATCTCACGTGCTCAAATGTTCAATAACTTTTCAATTACAAGCGAAAGTTTGTCATAAGACTTTTTACACTCGGCCTTGAACGCTTCAAGGTACGCTTCCGTTTACCCTGTAAATCAGTCAATAACAGAATGAGGAAAACGATCGGTCCGAGTGGCGAATGGTCCGGCATGGAGAATAAAGTTGGAATATGCGCCTTGCGTCCGGTGTAGGTAGGCGACTAAAGCAAAATCGAGACGTCGGAGCAGGTCCTGAAGGTCTCTTGGTTACCGCAGCCGAGTCTGCCGGTGCCGTCTCTACAGAAGCCCCAGTTGTTGCCGCAATGATAATGCCACCTGAGTACGCAGTGCTCGCAGAGGACGTTCCTCGGCAGTACGGCCTTCAAGCGCAAGAGTCCGAGCTCGGCTCTCGATAACGGATACCTGCGCCGGCCGTTCTCCAGGTACAGTGGCACGGCATCGAAGCATCTCTCGCTCTCGTGCTTCGCGCTGGAATTCAGCGGGCACAAGGAGAACTCGAAGTAGCCCAGATGATTGGCTGTTATCTCGACCTCGAGCTTTATTATCTCCCCGGGTCTGTATCTACGAAATGACGCTGACTTTTAATCACGGATTACCTTTAACGCCCCCTCCCCGGCCCCCATTTCCTAGCGAAAATAGGAAAGACAATTAAATAAGCTAATTCCAACATTTACTTGTCTTACTTTCCCTTAAATACATCTCCCGCAGATTTCATTATCGCGCACAGTCTGCCAACATTTTCCAAAGACAAAAAAAAACGTAAGAATAAATCATTATCGAGTTTATAGTGCAGTACTCACCGACGTACTATGATTCCGGTTCCGTATTTTCCACCATTTTCGTTACTCCTGGGCCGAGGCTCGGAATAATCGTCGCCGCACAGGCCGCACTTCCCTCCGTTCTTCGTGTATTGAGCCTGTAACATTACGTCCACCGTTCCCCCTTTCTTATTACAATATCAAACATTATAATAATTCATGCACTGACGCTAAGGAATTACGTGTCTCTTTCTATTTATTTCCGTTAATTTGCGCACACAAGTACTTTTTACATTAAATTCGAGCGCCGAACAATTAATTGCCTTGTGAGTTATAAATAATGGACCGAGGCTGTTTCCTCTGATTTAAGGAGCCTCTTTAATTATTAATTTACTATTACGAATAATATTACCCGATAAAGAGTATGTGTAATTAAAGGTGCCGCCGGATAACGAGATGGAGTACGCGAACTATTTTGGCAGAAGCTCGAGGGATTCTTAAAATCAGGATTTACGTAAGATCGGAAGGTCAGAGGTCGAAATTCAGGTATAACGACTTTGTGGGTCATTCTCATCTACGGTAGTACAATAGTATCTATTTAATAGATATGTAAGCAAGGTACGTGAACGTGTCCAGTTTGATTATCTGATTCTTCGAAATCTTCGAAACTAAAAATAAAAAAGAACATTTTTTTCAAATGCCACTCAAACGACTTCAAATGACCCTTTCCTCCTCATTTTTACCCTATTTATGAGTAATCATGCCCGCTCAATGTGTACTTATTTGTAAATTGAAGGTCGTTTGGTCGCTAATACAAATAACGTCTTAATAATGATTAATTACAACAATTTTTGACAGTGACTTGAAATAATCATGGGAAAGAAACGTAGTCATCCTGACACAAGAAAGAAAAAAATTTAATCGTTTAATAAAATAGAAAGTTATATTGGTCTCCGATTATTCTATTAACTCGTTATGGTTCTTATTTATCCCGATGGGTAATTTAAATTTAATGCTACGCAGTATTGATGTAATTTTGTTAAGCCTTCCATTTGGATGAAGCGCGAGTAGCGATATGTCGGAAAAACTTTTGAAAATCGACATCAATAATCTATTACTTGAGAAAATTCTATTTTCAAATGGGTAGTATAAAATAGTTTTAAAATTCGAAGCAAAACACGTATAACAGCCCGCGCAGTTAAAAATATGGTTTTTATTTTAATGTCAATAGTTTCGTTGCTTTAAGATTATTGTAATAAAGTAAATCATTTTGGAAATGATGTAAGCATAATCATTCCTATTCATTAGTATAGACTGGCGGCATTGAACATTTTATTGTAAGACTTGTACACTGCAATAGGAAAATTTGACTATAAGAAACTACGCGTTCCTTCGTAAAAGATAATTTTTTAATTGTTACATATCCTTCAGGTTGCGCAATGCCTGCAGTGGAAATGCTTTTTACGTAAAGTATCGGTTTGCTGTATGGACTTGCGCACGTCGAAGCATAAACGTCGTTTAAGCTGTTATTTTTAAGATCACTTATATCGAGACCCGAACATAATACATGGCCGAAACAACCTCGTTTTTATGATACATACGCATGTAAATTCCACGTGTAAATTGAAAAGTGATGGAAAAGTCGAATCAATCAAGAAAATAAATTTATCCGTGGAAATTAAGAGCTAAACTGTTTTCTTGTCTTGTTTCGTTTTAATGCGAAATCGCTTATAAATCATCTGCACAAGATATTTCGAAACACTGCGTCTTATTCATTATCGAATGTTATATTTTAATGTGACCGTATGAAATCTTACTTGGAAACCGCCACAAAAGTTCGCGTTGTCGTCGTAATTCTTCAGGGACTTAAAACCCTTTCTCCACGCACTTCCTCTATGCACTGGTTCCATTAATCTACCGTGACTATTAATTTCTTTAGAGCTCAAAATAATTACACATAAACTGACTGTGACGAATTTAATGGCTATTTCCATAGCCATATTTTGCTCTTTTAATATAGAAGAGCTCTGCGTTACTTTTCCTCGGCTAGATTACGCCAACAAAACGATAAATTTCCTATAATGTTGCTCGGATGATGCTCCGCTCACTGTTTATTTATGATAAAAGAGGAAATTCTTTCATAAAACTTGGGCATTCTATCGGAAAAGAAATATTTACACTGTTGAGCTATCGATATTTTGCGATAATCTTATCATGGAAAGATCGATTGGATTAAATGAAATCTTTGGGTAGTGCAGGTGTCAGCTTTGAAATATTAGCGTCCTTTTATTTATCATATTAATGTGTATTTTTCTTTGTAGAAAACGACCATTTACATGATCTGGCTGAAAGATATTATATTAAAATGCACTTGAATATTTACAAATTTCATCTGAAGTAACGTAAAAACCAAAAAAAAAAGCCATACAATATAACTGTATACATTTTATGTTAAAACTATTTCATAAATTTCATAAATAAATTAAGTTTCTTTTTATTATAACAAAAATTGAATACACTTTTTTGCTGAGAGTTTTAAGCTTCAATGTATCCGTAGATATATATTTTTTTAATACTATAAACTTTCTTACACGTTTTACGTATATTTTTTATGATTTTAATATTATCATAATAAAATGTATCGTTATTTTAAAACGACATGCATTTCTAACAACACAATATGTTCTCGAAGCATGTACGTATAATATTTTTCAATCCCTATAAGTTTTATACAGATTATAATTGTTGGTTATAATATAGTGCATTATAATTTCTTACTCATTTTAGTAATCGAGGTTCATGATTATATGAAATTTGAAATAGAGAAATCAACATTTTGTGCATACTTATTTTTTCTATGAAATAAAAAAGAGAGGCTTAAATTCCGTTTATGATTTTGAAATAGAAAAGCGATGGAACGCTATAACGTAGAATGTATGCGTTGAAGCATATGAATATATTTTAGACGTTCGTTCTTTGCGAACTTACCAGTATAAAATATACGCGTATTTCTCTGGGTATATCTCAGATTGAATCAATAAACAAACTAATTGTGCTGAAGATTTCTTTATTCTCTTCTTTATTCAATAATCTTATTTCTAGGATATATATGTTAAGGTTAAGCAATGGTACATGTAGTGTACTATATTTTATCAATCAGTACGACAATCGCGCCGTATTTACGTTGGTGTTAATAACCATATGTAATATCAATAATAATCTAATACATTAGACGCAATTCCCTTGAAAATTATACAGTCTAATTAATATCTTTTTTGGAGCGAAATCCTCTTCTTCTTCTTTTTTTTTTTTTTTTTTTGAAGACATACTGGTTCATTTATATTTTTCGTTTTGTTTTATTGAAGGTATGTAATATCTCGATTTTCCATATCGTCCTAACGATATGAATAGTATCGATACCGGAATATGTAGTTTATGAAAAGTGCCCCGATAGTTAATCACGTTTCCAGTTCTCTGACAATAATGCCAATCATTAAGAAATTAATGATAGACATTTTGAATATTAGAAATAATTGATATTTGTCATATTTTCCGGACCCATTGACGAATATCTTTTTGCAGTATGTAGATTTTTTGTAAAGGCGTTACTATTAACGTGTATGTACGCCGCAGCGGTTATTATGAAAATAATGCAAAATAAAATAAACGAGAGACGGTCAACGGCTGTTGCCAACAGAATCCATTCCAAACGCTTAACCTTTTTTGAATGCGATAGTATAGACTGCTGATCATCGCTATCGAATCCATTTGAATCAGTAGTCGTAGATGGGCTATCATGCAGCTCACGAAGATCAGCTAATTTTTCAAATTCAATCTGAAAACGCAAACGTAAATTAATCGATAAACTTTTGCATCGCGTATAAAATTTATGGAAATACGCGTCCGAAGCGAATTTTTCGTTCTGACGTGGAATAATTTTCTAAACGGAATAATAAATCCTACAATATTATAATGGAAATATTTAAAAATGGCTGATCAGCTGACCTGCTGAACGATACCACTGAGTCCCAAATATTTTCCAACCTTTCCAAAAAGTATCCATCTTATTCCCCGAGAAATGGGTATGTCATAAGTGTTTGAAGAAATGTGAATAACGAAACCCGATATTATAATAGACAGCGTCATTTGATAGAGACATCCGCTAAAAAATTTAACTGCAAGTTCATTAAAACATAGAGAATTATTATAAATACAGTAGTCTATAGGTGATTTATAGCGAAAGTATGTACTTTTTTCGTTAAGCAAAAGAGATGGAGTACCTATGAGTGGGAGATTATCGATCCTCGCCGGCACTCTAGATCCGAAATATAAGAGAAAAAGTAAATCGATGGCGAGGGCGCAGACATTTAACAGGAGCTTCGTCTCGCTTTGTGGATTCAAGCAAAATGTTACCAGGACCAGGAAGACGAGGGCTAAAGAAAATTCGAAAGTAAATCGAAGATAACGCAGCAGGGATGCCGGCAAACTAAGGATGCTAAAAGTGGTCTGACGTACGTATACAGGCGACGAAGATGACGTGGTAATATAATTCGGAGCTTCTTGTCAATTTGATTTCGTAATCTAGCATGAAGTAAGGCTCCGGGCAGCAGGAGTATATTTTCACCTGACGATGGGCCGATATGTTCTCGACCCTCCACTCGCCTGCGGCATAATACTGCAACTGCATTTAACCTCTTAATTAATCTAAGTGAAAAATGCAGCCGAGGGGGCAAAGCATGCGAATTAACGATCATATGTTTTTCGGGGAAAGCGCATTCAACTTAATTTAATCTTACGTTTCAATTTAATCTTACGAATTTACGCTAATGACAGTTGAAAAAGCGCATTCTCATTTAATTGCTATTCGAATTAGAGATTATTGATTAATGTTATTTCAGTGTTATACGAACGTCGTATCCTTTGTCCTGCAGCTTCAGATCGATTTCGTCGCCGTTATGGCTCCAAGAGCCTATATTTAACAGGCATGTATTAGTTTCGAATGGCCAGAGTAAATAATTAAAGTCGCAGTAACTGTGGAAGACCGTCGGCGCTGTCCATATGACTTGGCCATCTTGTCGGACGACACAATGTCTACTTTCGTAGTTTTCTACTCCATGCAATGCGCTAATAAAAAGTTTCGCCATAAATTTTGTATTATACGGGAAACGTTATTATTAGCTCTCTGTGTAAAGACCAAGAGTAAGAGGGGGCGGGCGGATTAACATTCGTGCTTATAATATTCGAAATTCATAAATATTTCGATCTTCTTCTCAAAATGATTTGCGTACTATAGAGAAACGGTTCATCCGTAATCTTAATATAATTGATCAGAAATTAACAAGATTAGCAATCGAGGGACATATTAATTTACATAACTAACTGGTCTGCATATATCAAATCCCCCCCCCGCCCAAATAAAAACAATTTAACGTAAAACGTTGTACTTATTATAACAGCGTTCACTCGAAACTCTATATTTGTCACTAAGTACCACTTGCCTGTTGTAAAGATACAGATCTGGTTGCCAAACTTCGTGAATACCTAGAGAGATTTGTTGTATGCCGCCGTAATCCTTGGGATCCCACTTTAATTTCACGTCGTTCCACGTCTGAAAAGCATATTTTCATTTTCCAGGAGGTGAATTAAAGTCTCGCGGTAGGAAGTATAATTTATATGAAATATACCATGCGGACCCAACAATTGACGCTCAGAATATTATTTTTACTATCCTGCGTATGAAAAATCAACGATATATCTTTATCGCCTTAGCTGTTTTTCTTTAAATAACGTTTTTTAGTGCTTACAACTTCGACGTGCATGACATTAAGGTATACGAATAATGTCGTCGTGTTGTAATGCTGCGCAGGTCTTGAAAACTTGTCATATTTTACAAGCAAGTTTTGTCTCAAGCGATCGACCCACGTCTCATTCCACAGCCGTTCTAAATTGAAATTGTTATTGTTTTATTAGTATTATTATTATCATTATTATTACAGAGCAAGATTTTCGGGATAGACGGGTACGGCAGAAGAATTCACGGGCTAAGCAATAATTACTGGATAGAAAACTCGATAGAATTATCGTGGCAAAGGCAGTTTTGATTTTTCTTATAAATATATAGTACTTTTTTTTTAAGTCTAAAATACAAGGAATATAATATCGCTAATGTGTTTTTCATATTTATATAAATACAAATCCATAATTAAGGAATTAACATTACCAATCGACTCATAATTAAATATACTCGAAGAATGAAAGTATACAAAGTTTTTAAATTCATTTACAACAACAAAAATGAAATACCGTCATTGTATGTTAAAAATTTTAAGTTTAAAGGCAGGAATGGAAGTAATAAACTAATTATAAGTATAAGCAAGATTGTCTTTACCCTCGCTAATGTAAATGAAGAAGAACTTTATAAAGAATGAACTAATTAAGGTTAAAAATTAAACTTTGAAGAAAATTTTCACAAGTCACAAAGACAATCAATTATCTTTGAGTTTTGCGCTTGAAGTGCAGCGATTAAAAATTAATGATAAACCTTTTTCAATACATAATAAATACTTACTTATACCTTTCGGTGCAGCTGTATAACTAGATGTAATTGGTATTAAAATGAGGAAAATCCATGTTTGCCAAATCATCGTTAGAATGCATGCACAATCAGATACACTGGACACGACTGACGGACACAAGCAATTCTCCACTTCGCTTTGACAAGCTTGATTCATAGCATCAGTTTAATAATAATTGAACAAGCTACATTTTATATCAATCGCTTCATATTTTATTACTTAATAAATTAAGCTATTGCGTAATTCAGTATTTTTTAATTCTATTTTTTTAAAAGGAATCTCAATGAGAATATTATTTAAACTTGTATATTAATTTTTGTGTCAACGAATTCCCTTACATATATGCAATATATATTCACCGTAGGTCCGAATGGAATAATAGTAATTATTGCTATAAAAACATGCTGGCATGCCCGCTCTAAGAAGGTACCTGTTTTATCGATGGATTATAAATACAAGTATATAGTTGGCGTTAAAATGTTTTTTAAAAATGCATTATTATCTTCAAAGAGAATCTTTTAAACAATGTTATTTTTTACTTTATGTCTAATTTGGAAATTTTTCATACAAAATTTTTACTTCTATACCTTTTGGAACTTTAATTGAAAAGTATAAATCGAAATGAAAATATGAAGTTTTCGAACGAAGTTTTTCGATTTAAAATTTTTTACCAACAGACTTTTGTGAACATTAAAAATCATAAACAACAGTTATAATAAGACAATTTGTTCAATTCATCTAAACTGTACTATACTGCCATCTTACTTCGATATGTCATACTCGCGAGTGTAGGACACAACGCAGTCGGTAAATTATATTTTATGATTTTCATGATTTCATTATAACAACGCAATTGATTACAATAGCCGAAACTTAATTTTTTACAATTATAAAATTTAAGCTAATCTACCGAAATGAAATTTATGACAATCTGTAAAACACATGATTTAAACTATTATTCAATATTTATTAAAGTTCTACGAGCAATAGAACGAGTGTTATATTTTTGAACGTATGTACAGAAGTATATATAAAAGCAATCAACCATATACAGTAGAAAATAATAAAAAAAATTCTAATCATATTGAAGAAGTTTAATAAAGATATGGTACAACAATAGGAAATGATTTGATATCTCTAATACAAAGTTATATTGTAATTTTTATTAGTTTAAAAAAAGTAAAAGATTGTTTTGAATGCTTTGATTTAACATTTTCAAAGATATTGTTAAAAGTCTTTTTGCGAGGATCCTTCTGCACGTGAAATTTTATTTCTACTGTTTATACGTTCGAACTTAAATTATTTAACATTCGAAGAAACGATTTTACAGATTCTATAAAGTTGGTTTGCTGTATTATCGAGTATTCGTTACTATAATTAAAACATTAGAACTGTGTTTTATTTGTAAATACATAAAAATTGACGGTGTAGTATCGCTCAGTTTAGTATTTTCATTAATCATCATTTATTGGCGGTTACGCAAAGAGTTGTATGTAATTCTTCCTTCGGACCGAGACTATAAATATTTGAATACTTTTACCTTTCTGAGATAAGCGACGTCTCATACGTTCGCGTCTTTTAAATAGATTGGACATTTATTTATTAAGCGAAGGGTGGCGGTGCATTGGACCGATCAATTGATAATTTTACATGTGCAGTTCTAACATTTATAGCGATAAGTTCTAAAAATAAGCGTGACGTGGTTGCCCTAGCAGCTAATGACCAAGAGTTAATTGAATTTTTTTTTAGTATTGCACGTTATGCGTAAAAAATAAGGTATACTTACGTATTTTTATCGCTGGCCAATGATGCGGAAGTGACTTTTATTAAGATATTCTGAAATTCAAGCGTGCGTGTATGCATTTATTATTATTCTCAAGAACGTTCGTTCGTTATCTTGAGATAATTAAGTTTTAATTACTCTTGTCTAGGAGTATTCGATCGATTTGAATATTGGCAAAGCGATTTACTCCTACCAACGGTATTCGTGATAGAATCAATTCGTAAAAGCAACCAGTGGCCATCCAGAGAATCGAGTATTGAATAGCGGCTTATAATAAAACAGCTCATAGTTACAGATTACTAATCAAAGTACGGATATCAAAGAAGGAATAAAGAAAGTGAGGACAATAAATGTAAGCTCAATGTGGATGGGCAATGACGACGAATTCCCGTTCTGACAAGTTTGGAAATGAACAAACTAATTATATGAATTAAGAGTTAGGAAACGACCGGTGGTTTACGGTAATATGGACTTGTTAATTAGCTTTGCGCAGCGAAATTGAGCTTTTTTTACAGCGAGATTTGTGCATTCACAATATGCTCTGAGCGCTTAACGTAGATAAAGTGGCTTAATTATTCTTACTTGTATGCGTATAGTATATTGTAGGGCCGTTAAGGCGAAGAATCTTTGATGCCTGCCTATATTTGTCAGTACTTGAAAGTAAATAAAGTGCAAAGTACTTGGCCTGAAATCTTCGTTATCGGACAGTTACGCCTACGTATGCGCGTGGATCGAGGGAATACCGCGTTACGTGGGAACATATGTACGACCGGAAAAACGGCGAAGGCCCTTATCGCATTGGGAATCTCGAGCGTAAGTAAGGTTATTGGGGTTGCAGTTTGGGGTTGCCGATGCAGTTTTTCGTTAAGGTAGGATAGCGTAAGCCGGGCTATCTGTCGCAAGTCGTAAATCGATTGCGTCATAAATAACGGCGAGCAAAGTACGTAATAACCTTTAATCGCGCGATATTATAAAGAAGGGTGTAAAAATACATAGCCGTATTATTACGTCCGATTCAAGAAAGCGATGCTTCACTTGGCTCTTGATTAAGGTCAAGATAGACACCCTCGTTCCGTTTCGCGAATTTCACTCAGCCAAAATTATCGATGATACCGAAGTGACACGTATATGAGCCCGATCGAGTCTCCATCCAATCTGATATTGAGTGCACGTATTTGAAATTGGTTTTGGCCGCCCACCGACGCCGACCAGTGCCTCGACTGGCTCCCGTCGGCAATACCTAATTTTAATAGGCAAATATCCCATTTCCCTTTAGCCGATGAGTAGGAGCGCAGAGCCGAGGCCGGTCGGGTCGAAGGGTAAGGCGTAACGGATCGCCGGGATAAGCGATCGCGATCCAACAGAGGGAGGCATGGGGGAGGGATCGAGTCATGAGAGATCGAGCGCGACGGCGAGGCGGCCAAAGAGGAGACAGCTATCAACAAAAGGTGTTGATCAAGGGCTAAGAAGAAGAGGTTGGGAAAGCGAGCGCTGCCGGCCAACCTCGCTGACGAACGGAAAAAGCGAAGTCGCGGCGTGAGGCGGGGGAGCGAGGTCGAATCTCGGTCGCGGTAACTTGAGGTGGTGGTAGTGGTCGTGGTCGTGGCGGAGAACTAGGGAGTTGGAGGGAGAGTCGGGACTGGTTAAGAAGCATCGGGAGCTATCGGTCGGACCGTTAAATCGCGGCGGTAGATCGGAAGTCGGTTGGCGTTCCAGCTGCTCTCCTCCCCCTGAGCGCGCGCGCGCGCGCGCCCCCATCGATCCGGAGGGAGCGAGCGCGGCTCGGTGTGATGGGTCGGGGATAGGGGGGGCGAACAGGAGGAAAGTATTGGCGTTGGGCCGTCAAGAAGTCGAAGAGGGCCGGGACGGAGGTTGCGCGGGCGCCCGGCGAGCCGAACGTCGAGTGATGCCAAAGCCTAAATATAAATGCCGCGCGGCGTCGGAGTCGGGCCCTGGACCAGATCCGCCGATCCAGCGGGTAGACAGTCTCATCGCGGCAGTCTTGGCCCGTGGCAGCGGACTCGCGACGGGCTCCGGGTACGAGCCTCGGATCGCATGACGCGCGTTCGCCGGTTTATCTCACGGGAGACTATCGGGGAAGCCGCAGGGGGAGGCGCCATTACCTCCCCCCCTTCTTGCATTAGCCCTCGAGATCGGCTCCCTTCCTTATCTCGCTTCGATTTGTCGATTAGAAGGCGGCTTGCGTGTCGATCGCTAGGGTAAGTGTCGACTCCATCAACCCCCTCCCTCCCCATAGGCCCCTCCTACCCACAGGCCCCGACAGGCCCCGACAAACCCTGCTCTATCTTTACGGGATCGCGTTCTTACGGGGAGAGGGACTCGCATATAGGATTTTACAAGAGGTTTGCCTTCTCTCGCGCGCCTCCCCCTCGCGACCCCAAATCTGCAATATTACACGCATTAACAAATACATGGCTTTAAAATACCATTGGTCGTATATCATGAGTGCCAGATTCCCCCTTGGCGTGCAAAGGTCACTTTGGATTTAGCGAGGCACGTAGAGCGAGAAAGAAAACAAATCGTGCTATTTCCTTTAACTTTAAACAGATTGCGATCAATCATTCCTTTATACCGGATTCTCATTTCATAGATTCTAAATAACTTCCATAAAGCCAAAAGAAATATCGATGTACCGCAAACAGGACTCGAATGCGTTTGGCAATGGCATTTATAATTACAAAATTATACGTGCGTATCCAAGACAATAAATATAATATCTGAAACGAATGAATTGCCAGTAATCGATTTAAAGCTTTCAAATGAATTCTAAATTTGAATTTTGAATGATTTCATTGAAAATCATAATTCAATCGAAATTATGGCATTTCCTACCTTCTTCATAGGGTTGAAACATCAGGACATTTCAAATGGCTAAGGTACCCCCCTCCGGCTGGTTTTTTTTACTCAATGTCGCCCGTAAGTTTATTCAAATCAAACCAAATATTCCCATTTCTCCTAATATATGTTCATACGAACGGAATAAAATATTTCGAATAAAAATAATAAATATAAAATATCCATAAAAAATAGATAAAACGGCAAATTATTATAAAGTATAAGATAGTAAATTAACGTATTTTCAATACAATTAATTTTATCGATTGCCAATAGTTTTTAAAATATTTTACTTGAACAATTTTTTTAAGCGTTCGTAAGAAAAACGTAGGAAAACGCAGGAAACCGCTCGGAATAATTAAAATCTCAAATTACACAATCAGCTTAAATACATTTCATTTCAAGTACAAATTGCTTTTTTAAGTGTTTGACAAACTATTCGTTACTCCCATTAAAAGTCCTTAAACTATTAGAACGAAAAATTTATTTGATATTTTCTAGATTATTCGTAGATAGAAACCCAGTTCCTCCGGTATATAAATATGCTTCCCATATAAAACATTATCAATTTCAACTAAAAATACGAATCAATCAATTTTAATTTCAAAAATAAATTTAAGTAAGTTAAAAATATATCTGTATTGGAATAATACTAATACAGCTAAATATCATTTTATTATTAAAATATTGTATATTTAACTAATACATATATTATTAGTTATTTTTTTTAATAAAAAAAAAAAAAAAACATCGTGTCAACTATGCTATTATTGTCATTAATGAATTAATTTTACCATTAGTTAAAATGTTAAAACTTTATAACAGTTGGGAATTATAAAAGTCTGAAACAGTGAGAAAATAATATATAATTCAAGTTTTTGAACGTACACAATTTAAATATAGCTCTATACGCTTTCTTATTTATCGGGGTGAAGCTAAAATCTAAATTTCATGACTTTTTGTATCGGTCTTAGCTTTAAATTTAGACAGGCTACAAAATTTTGTTTAAAAAACATGTGTCAAATGCTATCTTTAAATAATTTGTTTCTTTTCATATTATTAGTACTGTTGGATTCTCTCTCTCTCTCTCTCTCTCTCTCTCTCTCTCTCTCTCTCTTTTTAATATACTTAATGTTGTTATGTACAATGAATTCGTTTGTCGAAGTTTTGAAACAAGTTGTCGTTAACTTTATTAGAGACAATCAATGTTTTATAAATTTACTGCTACCAATTGTTTCCAAGTAATTATTAATAGAAATAATATTTAAGAATCGCTTTGCTTCTTCCAAACGTAAGCGAAGATTTTCAATATTTGTCAAACAATCTTCAATTGAATAGAATCTTTTTTCTTCATACTTTCGAGAACAGAATTTACTTTATTAAAAGTATCGTCCAAGTAATGAAGAAAAACTTATTAACCTGTTGTTCCTGTGTGCTTGTGCCATTATGTATACAGTTAAAGACAATGCATGTACGAATGATCACATGCATTGCTCATGCAACTTGTCTAGGAAGTATCAATGCCAACCCTTGCCGCGAAAAAATCTTTCTAATTCTTCGCAATTTAATGATAATAATGTCCGTATAATGGATAATATTGAATTCGTTCTCATCGGAGCAGAGCTTTTGTATGACTCGGGATACGGACGTTATAATGTTTGGGAAAAATCGCCCCAAATCGTCTTAATAGTTAATTCTGAATCTGGTTCCACGCCAATGGAATAATTAGAGCAACCGATAAAGTGATCCATTATCTAGAAATATACTTTCCATGCAAATGGTTAAAAATCTCTAATAATTGTTGAAGTCCATTGCATTACGTTACGTCTTGATTATCTTATAAACATGAGACATCTGACGGCTTACTAACGTCAACACGCTCGTACTGTCAACACTTGTATACTATTTCTGACGGAAATTATTTAATTCCTGATATTTCAGAGTTTCGTTGCGGGCTTTAAAAATCATGAAAATAAAGATGAAATATTAATATATTCGGCGACTTTGAGAAGAAGATTTCTTTTTCGAGTTCTAAAAATACCTAAGCATCGATCGGATATAATTCCGAGCTTAACAATCACTTTACGACGTAATTCATGTAATTTCATTCCGCACCGCTCGCTCGGTACGTCACTTTATTTACAGAAAAGCAAAAAGTACTTTTTAAACTAACGGTACGAATGAGCTTTTGCAAAAGTAGCAGAAATTTTCTGCGGATCGTTTGTACCGACAGGACTTGAGCAAGAGATTAGTTTAAAGCCTTTTTGCGCATACTCACACGAGGCAGGTTTAAATAACTGCTTCAAAAATTATAATTAATGTATGGGACAGCGAAAGAAGGCGAAGAAGAAGAAGAAGAAGAAGAAGAAGAAGAAGAAGAAGAAGAAGAAGAAGAAGAAGAAGTGAAAGATGAATGAAAATATCGAATGTATTAAAGTGGTGTTGTTATCGGCGGATGGTTTTTTAAATGGCGAACCTGTTGGAAAGAGTTGACATTTACGTTTATGTCTGTATAGGTTACCCGAAAATAAATGAACTAAATTCGAGACGTACACCTGTAGCAGCTGGACGATTCGAGGTGCGCTAGATCCATGATTAGCTCCAAAAAATCTGCCACGGCTAGTCTGGCCTAACATTTAAATAAAAACATATTTTTGACCAAGTTGTCCAAGGCCGTTACGAGTACGTCCCGCCGACGTATGATGTACGCGCGTGCAGCCGAGCATCGTATACATACCGAGTAAAAATGTCATGATATGCCGTTACGTAATTCCGAATACAAGCAAATATTTTTAAAAATCATTTTCATTTTCGCGCTCGGCTGGTGTGAGTGGGATGGAAGCCGTCGCCACAAATCCTCCCCGATCATTTGTATTTTCCAACAATTTAAAAAAAAAAAAAAAGAAATAAAAAAAATATCGCAACATTTACGTCACGGCTCGTATTAATAGCCAAATTAAAGCAATTAAACGTAGGGTGAATTTATTATTTAACGTAAGCTTCTATTTTAAAGCCTTTGGGCGTGCGTGTGTGCGTGTGTGCGTGAGTGCGTGCGTGCGTGTATACGCATGCATGCGGATACGTAGGAAAGCTCGTTTCGTAGAATAAAAGATGCCTGGAAAGCGATAGCGATTAGCGTATCTCGACGGTGCTGCGAGGAGAGGAAGCGGGCGCGGCTTTTGACAAACCCAAGGAAATCGAAAGGGAAAGGGGGGAGGGCGGGGGAGTTAGAGGGCCGTGCCCGGTCCCCCGTTCGAAAGAGCCGCGGAGAGGCGAAAGGGCGGCGCCGAGGAAGAAAAGCCCGCAGAGGAAAGAGAACGTCTGGCGGGAAAAGTGATGATTTTTGTGGGCTGTGTGGCGACACGACGTCAGTCCAGAAGAGCCATCCTATTTCTGAGCATCGATCGGCACATCCTCGGCACACACGAGCTTTATTTTCGGCGCTCGGAAGCTGCGAGAATCCGGGAATTGACGAGAGCCATCTTCCACGCACCTCGCGGCTGACGAGCGCGCGATGCGTACTAGTTTCTCTTGGCCGACTCGCCCTCCTTTATCCGGCCTAGGCTCTTTCTAACCCATATGAATGAATCGGGCGAGTCGAGTAGCCGCCCCCTCCTGCCCCTACACCGCGGGGCCCGTCCCTCGGACGACCGCAGCAATTACATTGCGCTCCTTATCCGTTTCTAGAGATTCGTCTCGGGTCTCGTTCGATTAGTTCTACGCCGATAAGGATAAAATGCTTTTCAATCAAGCCTAAGTTATTGGAATTTGGCCTATAATTATTCGGACCAGCGAATTCGTTGGACACGCGACTCACCTTCGTTATTTTTAATGTCATTTAACGTATCTGCTGCGTCTCTACCTTCTAATTCCTCCCATTCCCTGTAATTTATGATTAAACTATAACACTAATCTTAATCTATCTGGATCCGAATCATTATAGCTCAGCATCCTACTATTACTTCTTCAATTCATTCGTTCATTCATTCATAATTAATAATTTACTATAATGCCTACAAGTTTTTCACCACCTAGTAGTTTACTTTGTGTGGCCTAGTCTGTTACATCTGCTCTTTCGTAAATTTCTTGACCTCCCCATCGACTCGAGTTCCACAAATTACGTGAAACCCATGCATCACATTTATTAGACTTTCAATAATATTATTAGATCGTAAATTCTAATGTTTAATTCCGTAACGACAATAACATTCATTGTAACAGTTTGTTGACACAATATAAACAAGTATTTCGTTTTCTTATAACCCATTATCATCACTTATTATTGAAATAAACTTTTAATTTTTATTATTTTCCTATTTTTCGGTTCTTCAAAGAATTTCTTAAATTCTCGATCACAAAATTCTAAAATGCATTATAAGTCTAAAGGCTAAAGAGAAATTAATTACTTGATACCGGATAAGTAAGCGACTTGAGTGTATCCCCTTATCAAGAGGATTAACAAAATTCAATTAACTGATATATTTGGAATATCACCTTTATACTATTAATGAAAATTTAATTACTTAAGTAAGAATAATGAACGTACGTGATTATACATCTTGATTGTCGATTTAAAAAGCCTTGGCTTGTAATTTATTCATGAATATTTGTGATTTTAGACATTAATTCAAATTTATAGATATAATAGACCGTAAAACTGTATGCAGTAGTGAAAATATATGAAATGGAAGTATAATAAAAATGGAGAAGCTTAAGATGCGTAATGTTGAGGGAGTGTAGGGGACTGGTGTAATATACGACCTTAGGTAGTTCACCAGAGGTTCGAGATCAAGGTTCGAGAGGCGTTTTTCTTCTCAACAAATACGTAAACAAAACGAAGCGAGAACCAATTAGCCTGTAGCAGCTACTTAATCTCAAACCCTCGACGTAATTTATGGAATTAGTATGGGTACACACTTTTGTTCGTAGGCGTTTTCAAAAGCCATTTTTTTCTCCGAGAGCACATTACTCATTCCCGGCGGATGTTTTAAGTCTTGAGAAGCGCAAGCTCTCAAATACCGTTAAATAGAATTTAGAGAGAGAGAGAGAGAGAGAGAGAGAGGGAGGGGGGCATTATTCACGGATTGACGATTCCATGGAACTTTCTATTTTTACCAATTAAAACTGTATTTGACCTGTCAGACACGATTAATCTCAATTATTTGCATTCGTGTAGCCACAGTTGAGTGCGGATACGCTACACACAGAGAGAGAGAGAGAGAGAGAGAGAGACACACACACACACACACAGAGACACTTACAAGTATTCGCATAATTTGAATTTCCATCCACATCTGTTATTTTTTCCTTCAAACATTTTAATTCGACACAAGTTACTAAAGATTGTTTGCGTCTCCAGTCTTATCTTATTAAAAATTACATTAATTTTATTAAGAAAAGAATCGTTAAACTTCAATTCCTTTTTTTAGCGGTACTCGTATTCATTTATGTCCTCAAATGTTATAATTATCGATTCATTTATCCCCTATTTCCGGCATATACAGTACGTGTATAAAAAAATAATATTCCATTGTGATTTCACACACAAATCCATGCGGACGTGTAATGCCAATGCAGCGATTTATCTTCAGACGTGAGAAAAAAAAATTTTTTTCTATTAGACGTTTATCAGTAATGCGCTAAGTTAACGGCAATTAATGAGTTAACAATTAGCCAGGTTATCGTTGTTAAAAAGTTAGCGGATTCCGTTCAGGATTTCGCTAATTTTTACCGAGATCTATTTGCTAAAAATAAACCAGAAACTCGGTAAAGTGGTCAGAAAGCGGTCAAGGATTCGTGATGAATACTAACCATAACACAGTCTTTATTAGAATTGACGTAATGCACCTATCAATTTAATAAAACATTAAAATTACATTTTAAATAAATTCGTAAACTTGGACGAATTGTTTATTCCCTTTAACCTAATAAATACAGTTGAATGGAATGCTGTACTCGAGACTTATGTAAAACTTGTGACTTTGGTCGATGGCCGCAGATAATATTCGTTAACTTTCCCGCGTGCGCTCATTAAGCGAGCGATGAGCGATCCAACTTTATTATTCGATTTATTTACGAGAACGTACATTTTATTTGTCATCATTGGCGTTTATATGTTATTATTTAAATTTTACTCCGTAGTCAACGATATAGTGCAATACGAGAAATTTTTTTATCTATTTATTATCATCTCAATTAAATATTTATATTGTTTCTTATTACATTATTCATTGAACAATTTTGATGAAATCTTAAAGAATTGGTTATATGTCTTTTTTTTTATTGAGATTGCTTGCATTAGTTTTGAAAATCTTGTTTAAAAAAAGGGATAATTCTATTGTACTCGAAGAAGAAAAAATACGTGAACTTTAATTGTCGTTTCATCTTTATAAATTAGCATTGTATAATAATAATAATAATAATAATAATAATAATAATAATAAGCTTTTTTAAAATCTATTTATTTCATGTATATTTGGAATCCATGAGAAGACATATTTTATTATGGTATAATAAAATTTGGTAATAAAATCTAATATTAATAGTTTTGCTTCCAGAAGCTTTACTTCTGCTCATACTATATAAATAACTAAACGTATAACAAATTCTATTATTACAGAAATCGTATTCTCTTGATTTGTATTCTTTATCGTCAGTGAGGTACTGCTCTGTAAAATTTTGAATCTTTCAAACGCTACGGTAAAAATTATTATAATTTTTTTAGATAATCGGCCGAGAATTGACGTACTCGAACAAATAATGCAATAAAATTTACAGAGCCAAAGATACGTAAGTTGAAAAGAGATAAAAAGGAATCGATCGATCTCGATTAGTCCGAGGAATCTTCGGTACAAGATGAAGATTTGCGACGAGCAATAGCAGCCTGATTATAAAAATGAAGTGGTGCGTTGTGCCATTGAGGGGAGTAACATAGATAGATACAGAGAGAGAGAGAGAGAGAGAGAGAGAGAGAGAGAGAGAGAGAGAGAGTGTGTGAGAGAGTGTGAGTGGGGAGGGGGTTTAGGACAGAAAGGAACAATGGTATAATAACGTAATAGCGGCTCGCGCGACATGGAGGATTAATGAGAGGGAACACCTTTAGTAAAGTCGTGTCAGATTCGGAAATATCCCGTTCTCAGAGACATTACAAATTCGTGTATACGTATACATGGATGCCGGTACACCACGTGTAGAGCGGCGCTCGTAAATATAGAAATGCAGCTATATTTAAACGGCCTACACTCGCTATCCAGCCAAAAAGCTTAAGAGCATCGGACTCTCAAAAGCCTCAAGCACTGCAAGCTGCTGATTGCTTATCAAAGAGAAAAGAATCGCGCTTCTTCTTCTCCCCCCCCCTCCTTCGTCTAAAAATAATGCGCGGAAAATTATTCGATCGTAAATCAGCTTTGGTTTGTAGCCGAGTACCGCGAACCTCTTCGAGCTCTCCGAGGTCCCCCAGCCATGTCCACGCCCTGCACGTAAATCCTTTTTTTTTTCTTTTATCTTTTTTCATTTGCCGACTTTTTGCGAAGAAGATTCTTCCATCGACCTTATGTTATCGGTAGAAATTTCAAAAATTTCATATCTCCGCCTTTCTTCATCGCCACAACGATCTGCCGACTATAATTTTATAAATGCCGTTAATAAGTACGATAGCGAAGCTCAGCTATTTTCGCTAGACAATGTATAGTAAATAGTAAGTAGGTTATAGAGTTTAGACAATTTTAACAAAAATAAGCATAACGGATAATTATACGCGCCTAAATTTAAGTTTCGCTGCTGCAAAGTACGAAAAACAACCTAAATTTACAAATAATACATTAAATTAAATATATTAAATTCTTTTTCTCTTTTATTTGTAAGAAGAACAGTAATGCCCTCAACTTTTCCATTATACTATTCGATCTTCCTACTTACCCTAAATTATATTGCCATGATTATACATACGTTTAATACGATTACAAATACGTTTAATTGCTACTAAACGATTTTTTTCACTTCTTTTTTGCCTATACGCTACGGTATAACAAGTGCATTTATTTTCAAAGAACGATCGACACAAGACGATTTTCTCTACTAATCATACCTTTGAAATAGTTTATTTTCATAACTAAAACTAAAAGGAAACGCTGTTACGAAACTTTATGCAGTGAGCAAAAAACCTTATTTAACCGAAGTATTATATTTCAAACTAAAGTTATTTATACCGCAAAACCACAACGCGACGAGATAAACATTAAATTACATAATAACCATTAAAGAAACGTCTTTTTTTATCCTTTTAATTAAATGATCTAAATTGATACGTAATTGTTCATCTCCCAACCTCTAAAGGCCGACAATTCCCACCATCTGAAAGATATTCGAGATATTCGAGGGATACTGAGCTTCGAGGGAGCGTAAAATGTTTTTTACGAAATCAACAGAAGGAGATCTCAAAGTTCCGATGCAGTTGGTCTCTCGGGTCTCACTTATTTCTGACGACTTTTCAAAACACGCTATAAAGTAGCGCAGAGGCGCAACATGATTAGCTTAAAGTTAGCGTAATGTCATTCCGGAGCTTTCCAATGGCGTAATGCAAATGTATACAGCGGGTCACGTAATGTTTTGATTTCGAGACGAAGATGAAATAAGGCGTGGAAATAAATCCATATTTCCAGCATCGGAGCATTTTTATAACAGCCCTTCCACTTGGCCTATGGTGCATTTAACAAGGAGTCGTAAATAGCTAAGTAGATCAGAATAAATCGTGTATTTAATAAAGCCATTGAGAGCATCGGTGGGACGCGTCGGAGCTCGTGAATCTTCATGCGCGGAAATATTTTTAAAGAGTAAGAAAAGAAATTGACAACATGCAGCTGCTGAAAATTATTGTGCTCGTTAGATTCTGATTTAGCGCGCGCCCGTACAACTGGATGCGCTAGTGTACATGAGCATGTTGAGCCGTACCGCGAACCGGACCGCCAGACGCTATTAATTTGCAAATGTTAAGGTAATTGGATGCGAGAGAAAGAGAGAGGGAGAGAGTGAGAGGGGAGGGGGGACGGGGAAGAGAGACAGCTGGGAATATACACCGTTCGATATCTCGAGCGACATCTCATTAAACGATTAACGTAAACACACCTGGACATGCACTTGCCCCAGTGCAGATGCAACGCGTTGCGCCCTTAAAACGCAATAGTGCGTCCCACTTGGACGTAGGCACGCACGCACGCACGCATTCACGCATTGCGTGCAGCGCCACGTGGACCCGCCACGATTAGCCGCGCCTCCTAGGACGTCGACATTCACCGGGCACGAGGTTATTTCATATTTCACTGATTCCGCCCATACGGTCGAAACGCCGAATGAAAAATGGCTCTACTATTTAACACTTGCCTCTTCGAATGTCACTTTACATAACCGAGGAAAAATACTGTGACTCCGCATTAGAATTGATTTCTTAAAATAGATAAGACCTTTTCTTATTTCGCTGATTTCTTTTCCCTCAGTGTATATGTATTTTTTCATTTATATGGCTAAATTTTTCAAAAGCACTCTTATTGTTCGTGTTGAAAATACGTCAAGAGATTCAAGGATACTTTTGTTCTTAGCTCCTTAGCATAAAAATACAATTCAATGCTTATCCTCGTGTAAGAATCGTTATTGTTCTCATTTTATATGTATTTTTTACAAGTATTTCATAAGTACTTGCGAGCTTGGAAATGATAAGCTTTCGTCGGATAGAAAAATTCAATCTTATTACGACGAATCATTATTTGTACGTTAAACCTTCACTGTTCATATTATTTTCTTTTTTTCACGTCGACACGGAGAATCTTATCTTTGTAATAAAATTACTACTTACAATTTTAATTTCGAATATCAAAAAATTACCTTTCCCTTCTATTATATTCCTTACAATCACTTCGAGGTTTTCGAATGTACTTGTATATATATCGTAAAAAATTGATCACTTCAAATTTAGAAATATTATATAATCTTTTTATATTTGTACTGTTGACGGTAAGGAAGAAATAAATGAATTATTGTATCTCATCTAAAAGATGAAATTTTAGCGACCGTCCTAACTTATTTACCTGATCAAATTAATATAGATTAGTCAGTTACTTTTATTAGAAATAATTTATCAGGAGATACTAATTTAAGAGCCACTATTTTGAATAGTATTTAGTGACTTTTTAATATTCAACTAAATCTCTGAGGTATTTTATTCGCTAATAACTACGCTAATAATTACGGGATATAAAATCAGTGAACTTTACGATCAATTATTCCGTAGAGAATTTAATTTAGACGCCGAATAATTCAAAATTTATTCGTAAATTTTAGTTTAATTTTACCAAACTTAGTTATTATAGAAATAATAATTTAATCATTTTATTAATTGCTCGCAGGAAGCTAATTGCGCTATAACTTATAGACATTTCTTATGCTAGAAATACCCATTTTCTAAACTATAATTAAATACCTTTTTAAACATTTTAAAGAGAGCTCCCGCACCCTTTACCTTAGCACAGGTCCAGCATCAATTTTCGAAGTGTATCATAACTATTCTACTTGATGCTACAACTCTTTCTTAATTGTTTAGCAGCTTTATTAATTTCGTAAAAGTTTACCTCCACGAATATTTATGCTTTAAAAACGATCTACAGACTTATTCGCAATTTAATTTAAGTAACACATATATTTTGTCATTGAATAATACAAGTATTGATACTGTTATCATTTCATCATTGATATTTAATCTAAATTAATTATCGTACGCATGTGAACAAAATTGTTTGGTTTATAAATTAGTTAATTAACAGGTGCACTTTGATTTTAGAATTTAATTATCGGGAATTTATGTGATTTTTTTTTATCTACCTCTGTATAATTATTAATTATGGACTTGATTATAAATAGAAATGTTAACTTACAGAGGCACATTATAAAAAATTGTTTGACATGAAATAGCTTTATTTGTATTCGGTTGTACTCTCTGTGGATAATTCTAATTTTAATATAGAATTTTAATACGTTTATAAATCTCATTTGTTTTTTATTGGCATAAGAATATTATCGTAACATTGAATGAAGTACATGATACTTTGTAATGGATAAAAATAATTTCTTAAAGACGTGTAACGAAGAATATTGTGCTCGCAGACATATATATTGAATGCAAAACAATGCGATTAGAAATTAAATTTACGAGCGAATAAGGGGTAGCATATGACATTCGAAGGAATTTTGAATAAGAAATGAAATTAATGGCTATAATTTACAACGAATTAATACGCCATATAAATTAATTGAGTGATGTATTATTTGCAGACATGCTAGAAGAGCCGAAAGGAGCGAAGAATAGTAGCGTTTTATCCTCAAGGTGAGAGAGAGAGAGAGTGAGAGAGAGAGTGAGAGAGAGTGAGTGAGAGAGAGAGAGTGAGAGAGTGAGAGAGAGAGAGGATATTTGGGATGTCACAACAGCCATCTCGAGGTGGTCAGAGCCCCTACGGGAGCTCGGGTGGCTGGGGATCGCCCGGTCGTCCGAATGCACCAAGTCCGTTTCGGCCGGCATCGCCATACAGCCCAACACCACCTCCGTATTCGCCGCAGTATCAGCATCAACATGGGCGCGGTCCCCCTCTGGGGTCAGGTTACTCACAACCGGGAGCCTTGCACCCGGTGAGTCCAGTACCAATGTCCGTATCACCGGGCATGTCACCGGTCTTCGGCTCTCCGGCTCCGGGATACGTCCAATGCCCTAGACCTCGATGGCCTGCGCCCTTGTCGCCCAACCTGACTGCGAGACCCTTTATTCCAACCGCATCGCAGGTAAGCCACTGAATTTCACTCTCATAGCGTCAAAAATAGGTATAATATAATTTTTAATGCATATCAACGTATTCTACAAAGATTTCTAAGAAATAGAAAATGTATTATTCGAATGTCTCCTCTCTCTATCTTTATAACGTCTCCGAACCTAAGACAATACCTAATATAAATTCATTTATCACGTTTCACAATACTGACGATAAGGATAGTAACGTAGATCTTTATTTGCTTTTGTCACATATAAAACTCCGGGAAATTGAATTCTTAGTATACCGATCGTAAAATAATTTCATTTAGCAAAAAAAAAATCACATTTCCTTACAAAGGGATTATTTAAATCTTCTTTAATATGTTAACAGGTCTATTATGCCAAGAAAGAAAGAGAGAGAGAGAGAGAGAGAGAGAGAGAGTCATTGTTTTGAAGGAGATGCTTCAATTGAATGCATTTAACAATATCCCTGAAGATGTTGTATAATTATTTTTATTGAATATAATGCAAAGATTTCTCGATAGATAAATTGCTGAAATTATCAGCTTGAGTATTTTCGATTTTTTTCATAAAATTTTTTGCAGCAACGATGTCATAAAAATATTTGAATAATGAATTATATTTAATTGACTCCTCTCTAATCAATTATTGCACGCAGTACTTTTTTTATCTATTTTATTTACTTTTTGTTCCTCGAATTCCTCCTCTGCAGTATTCAGTTATAATTAATTGCACGTACACATCATTAGATGATTGGAAGTTTAAAAAAAAAAAAAAAAACAAAAAAAAAGGTATTGAATGAGTCGTACTTGTAGGAACGCGTATTTATATTTAGCAAATCGTCTGAAATGTGATATTCGCGAAAGATCATTTTAAAAAAGTAACTACCTATAGCAATTACTTATCAAGTGAAATGTTATCGATATAATATTCACACTTAAAATGTTTTTTTTTCTTCACTTTTTATTATGTTAAAGAGCCGCTACTTAAAAATCTTTTCTTTTCACAGCTTATGCTTAACAATGAATTTAAACTAATATTAAATATTGCAAGAAGAGGCAGCGGTCTTAAAGAAATATTCAATAATAATCGTAAGAATGTGTTGCGAGGCCCACAGGGCAATTACTTGTAAGCGTATATGTAACTGCTTTTGAAAATGAAAAGAATGTAGGCTAGTTAATTTGCAGCAACCTAGATCTGATTTATTTGCCCCGGTATATTTATATATGCAGGTATTTACTTGATAATATTTAAAAATACATGCATTTTCATAATGGCAGCGCTCGCGGACTCTGAAGAAAAGAAATCGCGGATAATTTTGATCGGTTATATTTTTGTCATTTTCAAATTAGCGCGCAAGTCGAGAATCGTTAGCGCGACATTGAATAGTATCGGTGCTTAAAATATTCCCGAGTAGAGGCTCGACTCGAAATGCAATGGGAACTATTTTCGACCAATTGTCCAACGAGGCTGATAAGAAATCGAAATAATTCTAACGGGGGATGGAATTATTTGGAGTCGACTGAACGAGCGACTCATTTAGAGGTATGGCGTGAGGGGGGGGGAGGAATGAAGGAGTTTCAATGTTTCGGAGAGCGAATGGAGATGATAAAGGCTACGGCTTAGGGATAGCGTTGCTGCCCCGTACTAGATAAATCATCCGCTCCTCGGGCCGAAGCGCATATTAATGACTCTATTCTGGTCTTGGGCGCAGAATACCCTGAGCTCCGGTGGCCACCAGAGTTGTGGCCCGGCCGAATATCTGATCGCCCCGTATCGTCCCGGGGAATACGAGTACGTCGGCGTGCCACTGGACCCGAGTCGAGCTCCCGACGACGAGGACACGGGCCCCAGCACCGCAGAAATTATCGCCAGCCAGAGCCAGGATTATGTCGATGAGAAGTTGGCCGAATACCAGGCGACGATTCATCAGCTGCAGGGTAAGCGCCTACGTCCCGCCGTTTGGCCTATCTCTAACTTTCTTGGATTCTCCTCACCCGTTCCCCGCTCCCTCTCGACGGCCTCTTCTTCCACCGCTTTTTCGCTTTTTCACTTTCTTTTGCACCGAGACCCGCCACATTTAACGTCCGCTTATGTATGCGTGTCCCGACGTTGTTCTCTACGTTCGATCATTTAACAATGGCTAAATAAAAGAAGACGAAGATGGAGCATGGAAACTGTTACATTTACAGACTACGCGCTACTTTATTATAATGATTGACAGACATTTTTAGCAAAATCGAAGTCACGAAATTACAATTTTTCAACCAACTCCCTGTCTTCCTCCAGAATTACTCGTCTTAAAGATTAATTCGATGTGCTTTAATTCATTATTGGTCGGACTGTTTCTTTTTTGCTTTTACTTTTTTCCCTTTTCTCTAACGTTAATCGTTAGTCAAAGACTAATGAAGGCACGACAAAGATCATAAAACTAGAATTTATTATTTCTACGAGTGAGAGTTTATTGTTTCTTTAGCAGTTGTAAATGAAAATGATTGTATACTAGAATTTGTTGCACACGTTTATTTTCGTTTGAGAATATAAGATATACTATTTATCTTATTCAATCGATGCGTTGTAGTCAATATATTTATTATTTATAAAACCAGAATGTGTACTAAGCAGTGAATAGTAATAAAGTCGATTGTAAAAATTATATTTAAGTCCTGATTATTTTAGAAATTTGTAACGAAGTTAGAAAAGTAATCGCTCGTAAATCACGAAGATTGTCATACATTTAAGAATAGCTATTTGATAATAAGTTTCAAAAAGAGCAATAAATATTACCAAATGACTTTTTTTTTAATACCTGCATTGTTTCGTTTAATATTTTACAAACGGATTTTCAACGTTTTTTTCTTTTTTTTTTGTTTTTTTACTATAATGCCGTCTATACGACAAATTTTAAATATAATTCATGAATAATATTTTGTTAATTTCTTATGGTAAGGAAGAGTATTGTAATTGATTAGCCAGTTCAACTGTGCAAATCAAAATGGGTTTCTTAATGGAAATTGGCAATTAGGTGCATTCCGAAGATTCTGCTAAAGACTATCTTAATTAACATTATGCAACGGTTGAATGTGTTAAGACTTGCATCTACGAACGCCGTATTATTTTACATTGACTTATATAATTCCATTAGCCGTTGGCCGAAAAATGAAGTCCCCTTCCCCGCGCCCCCCGCTTGATTTCACGTATAGGTCGGTGTCAACGGTTACTAATAATGACGAAGCTTTCATCAGAACGAGCGAAAGGGTTTATACTAAAGTCACTCGGCTTAGTAGAAATCACTGTCCCGTAGTAAGAATTTTGTGCAAAAAAAAAAGAAAGAAAGAAAGAAAGAAAGAAAGAAGCGAGAGTCATGACGCGATAAAATTATCACATCGAGCATACAGACTCGTTACGGTTCATAAAAGTCTCTAATTTGCAGCTAGTGAAAAGCTCGTACAACCTACTTTCGACACGAATGCTCTATAGAGTCGGCGAGGCTCGCGTTATTTGCACGAGGGCATGATCATCGACTGGTTCGCCCGCGGAATAGAATCGTCGGCGATTATATTCGCACGCGACGCCGCTCTTCCTTCCTCTTTGCGCATTACGCTGTTTATAAATAGGAATGACGAGCACCTGCTCCAACCATTCACACTCTCGTGTCCATTCGTCTCTCCGTCTTCATCTCCATCTCCATCTCCATCTCCATCTCCATCTCCATCTCCATCCCCTCCCCTCCCCCGCCCGCCCCGTCCAATACCCTCTGTCGCTTCTATTTCACTGGATCATCGCATGCCCCGTCTGCCCCGTCGGCTCGCCCTTTCGCCCCAATGACGAAACAGTGTTGCGAGAACTTGACTCCGAACGCTTATCCCATTTGTACTAATTTATCCTTTTTACTGTCTTGTTTCTATGCTCCGCCGAGCGCTTCTTCCGAAGGAGACCTAATAGTAACCTCGAGCCCTTTCTCCTTTTTGCATTTAGAGACGCGTGCTCGTAACGTACTCGTTCGTTGTGCAGTACCGCCACGTCAGATTCTTATTTTTCCTCCCCTCTACGGCCTGGATCCGGACCACATGTCCGCCTAACATTCAAAGTTCACATTTTTCTTATTCAAACTAGTTATGCAACGGCTGCCTCATCCGTCACATTTCACAATTACTCCAGACGCAATAGTTAAATATTCAGGCCTACCTATGATTCACTCTGCAACTAATGCACTTTTATCCAGTGCATAATTGGCATAATTGTACTTGTGTACGAGCACCGAGGACCGCGCAGATAATAAAATTCTATTTAGGAATACGATTAGCACTCGCTGCGACACAAGTTGGGAAATAGTTTTTTAATTTATAACGTATTGTTGTGCACACTGATGAAACCTGCTAAGTCGATCCGCCAGTGCTTCTTCTTCTTCTTCTTCTTCTTCTTCTCTTATTCTTCTTATTCTTCTTCTTCTTCTTCTTCTTAATGATTTTTAAATAACGTCTTTATGTATATTCAAGATAATTAGCTAGGTGACCTTGAAAGTCCCTTTTTAAAAACTGCGGCTTATCGCGTAATCATTGTTGACGCGTTTAATCTCACTTATCTATGATATATGACGGCCGAGGTACTTCCAGAGATGGCATAATTTCTAGTATTAAACGTTTAATACTTTTTATTTAATAATCCCTCCAAGAAGATTAAGTACGCGGCTAAAAATAAAGCTAATATTGTATACACCAGTAGCAGCCATGAAATTGAAAATTTAAAAAATCCATGTACTACTGTGTGGCTCGCGTTTACATAGATTGTTCTAATTTGCTGAGAAAAGGAAGAAATTCTTTAAAAAGACTTACACGACCTGTCAAACGGTTATTGATGTACCTTCATGTCTGTTCTTCTGACATCCTTTTTCATGTTCGCTGTTAAAAGCGTTTCTACACACATATTCTCAGGCTTGACAGGAAAACAAATAATGCAATTCTCAGACCCCGTGACGTTTCGAAAAGCACCAATTAATTCAGCTAAGAGCGATTTACATGAGAATAAATACTATTGAGATGTAAGATTAATAAATGAAATTCAGTGATGATGTGCGTAAAAATCGGTTCAACCTGAATATTATTAGATAACTCGTTATAAATAAAAACATTGGCTCATGCGCGTATTAGCCAGAACCTTAATAATTACGAAACTATTAAAATTATGAATTTGGGTTAGCTTATATTAAACACACGCATGTGTACATACACTTATAATGGCAAAATTGAAATATTTTAATAAATAATTACTAATATTAACAGGCATGTGGCGGCTAAGTATTGATAGCTGGATATTTTCAAGGATTAGGCAAATATAGACGTTGCAGTCAACTAAACAAATAACTTTTAAGCGAACTGTATGAGCTCCGAAAGGCTTATTCGTTATTGGCTCTATACACAGACACATAATGGCACGGTAGTAAAGGGGCTTTTTTTAAGGAGGTGATCTTTTTCGCTAAAAATACTTTCTGCTCAACTGTGAATCACTTCATTGACTTCTGGATCCTAAGTGACGTAACCTACTAAATCAAAAGTTACCCAAGTTTTTCAAATCTTTACTAATCACACACTTTCACGTAAGATTCGAGCGCTCCAACCTCGGTTTCTATAAAAAGCTTTTTCATAAACCTAATATTTATCAAACTATCGCAAAATGTATCCGAACCTTAGCCCATCAAATTCTAGTCGACTTCAATTACTGCAATAACAGAAAATTCATTTCTCTATTTCATAAGTCATATGTAGAGTGAAGTCCGTCGTTTAAATGCAATAAATTATAAAAATATAAGAAATCTATGTCGCTAAAAATGTAATTTAAAAATATATTTATAATATATACGAATATTGAAATAAATAAATAAGTAAATCTTTATAAAATCTGATTCAATAAATTAAAATTCCTTTTAATTTCTTTTACTTTGTACATTCTTGTAAAAGGCAATATTTTTATTGTTTTTATAATTTATTATTCAATGAAATTTACAACTTTATTTATACTTAATAGACATTTACGTTTGCATGAGTGATATAACCTATGGATAATACAGATTCAATAATTTTATGTTTGATATAAAAATTTCTTCAACAATCGGTTAAGTAATTTTCACTTACGTCTACGTATTATACTTTTAATAAGTTCCTCATTGCTTAATTATAAATTCTGACAAGGAGTATGAAATTTAAAAACATTTATGATGAATAATATCTATCGCTGAGAAATTTCTTGAATCTTTTGTGTGTATATGGACATTATCGAATATGTTTGGAATTCGATAATCGTACACTTATCGAGAGCTATAAAGTTATCTAATTTGCGTTTTAATTGTTTTTATTAGAAGAAATATTTCGAAAAGTCATTGCATTCCTTGAATTAAAAATGTAGTCGCATTTATCATCTACTATATTTTTAGTAATTTACGTACTTTTTAGAAAGTTCCATTTACATATGTCGAAAAATTGATGTAATAAACATAATTATTGAAAATAAATCCAGTTATTTGTTTCGATCGGGCTTGAATATTTCTGAATCTTTGGGAAAGAAGTTTCATTAAGAGATATGTAACGGGACAAGGGAATGCCTTGTTAGGTGATAATTTCACAGGTTTATAATTGTATTTGACGCATATTTCGCTTGGAGTTGTCTAGCTCTATTGTATTTATGCAGGGGAAACCCGCTACGCGTACGTGACGTGAGTTGTCATTTATGAGGTTCAAGCTGACCTCGTATCCGCCGGGGACACAACCGAACCCCGAGAACCGAGAAGTGTGGATGAAAGTCTCCTCAATTTCCTATTGTCCATGTCTGCTCAATCGATTAACGAAGCTCAACGAATGAGTCTAATTCTTCGGTTCCGTTATAAAAATTGTATGTCACGTATGAGGTAAACTGACCGAATCAGGTGAACTACTACCGATCGTTTATCATGAGTCACTGCAAATCCTGAAAAATCGGAGCTTGCGTTTTAACCTTCACTAAATCAATAGATTAACTATAATAAACATGACGTCCGCGTACTTTAAAGCACCTAAAAATTTTTTCGTTATTTTTATTTACCGTTGGTGATAAAATTATTTCTTCTCTTCTCCTTTTACTAACTAAGAGTAAACTATTACATAAAATGCTTCAGTAAACCACAACACGCATTTAAAAATTCATAAAAAATAAGCATATTAATTGTCGGGATAACAATTTCTAAATGATGCATCTATAAAAAAAGGAATTGGCAGTGAAACGGTGAAAATCATCACTGGGAGTTAAATATGTATTGATAAATGATTCAATTTATATGAATTAACAGTAATTTCACAAATTATAAAAATCATCTTCAATGTCGAAAATGATTATAATATTGTCATTGAATTTGTTCATGACATGGAATATATATTTACATTGCACTCGCAATTAAGAATTTATCCCCACTATTATTTAATATATTATAAAATAATCTAAAATTTTTAATGCACGTATAAAATAAAAATCAAACCTAATTGAATTATAAATGATAATAAAACAACGATAAAAAAGTATTTGAATTCGAAAATGTTTTATAAAAAAAGTTTACATACATAAAACAAAAAAAAAAAATCAACATTCTACGTTTCCCTTAGAGATCGCGTATTAATAGTTTGATACTAAGAGTTTTATTGAATGTTACAAATCCATCTTGACTAAATTTATTGCAAAATAATAAATTTTACTGCCGAATACAAGATAATGGAAATATGAGTCTCATTCGATTGAATGACTTAATTCAAAGTCAATATCACATAATGTACGATTCATTCGGTTTCTAATAAAACGTATTACTTAATTCAATTTTCTATTTGTTCTTTATGGTTCATTTACTTTTTGCTAATATCTTTTGTTCATAAAATTAGAGGATGTATATTTAGAACTATGAGGCTAATACAAATAAAAAAAATTCTTATTAATCGAAAATGTTGATTTTGAATTTACTTATTCTATTCTAAAATTTCAAACTGATCAATGGAGGTAATTTTATTTACTGTGCAGTCGGACTATTAGCTGCAGTTGTATATTTTCAGATGTAAAAAAATTACTTATTATGGACAATGTTATGTCTCGTTGATTACACAAGATTTGCCTAAAGTAAATACTCTTTGATGATATGCGCGCGTTTTGAAATTAGATCTTTAGTTGGTTCGAGTATTAGGAGAAGCGGGTCAAACAGGTGTTTCGAACATTCGTGGGTGCGTGCAGACATATATTGTTTGCATTTGCTTTTTATCGATATAGGAACTGGAAGGAGCTAGAGAATTTAAACACAGTTCACAGAGTAGTGAATTTAGTACATATCGATCTTGTTCTGTATGAACTATCAATTGTAATGTGTTAAATTAAAAGGCTTCTTTCTAGCTACTTTCTTAAATACCTTTTGCTAAACATCTGTGTCGAACTGAACACACGTAACAGTGTAATAATCAGTGTAATCGGATTCATGAATCTAAAGGAATGTCTTTAATTATGATTATCACGTACGTTAGAGTAAATGATAATCTTTTAAAAAACAAGGAATTGCTCTAAAACATAGAAATTATTATTTACAATAAAAATGTATATTAAGTACTATATGTTGTTTGATTTAAATAAATAAATTTGATCTAAATAAACGCATTAGCACACGTAATGAACTATTGATAATAAAAAAGTTAATTGAAATTTCTATTATTTAAAATATTAAGTTAATATATTGCAAATAGTTTATATGAAAGATAAATTTTTCTATACGCGAAAGCATTGATGTTTGGTAACAAAAATAATGAATTAGTAGTATTGTTGTCCGTTATTATAAAGTTAAGACATAAAGGATACAAACATTAAATTAATTTTATATCTTTAAATATTCTAAAATTGAGAACAATCGGAATTTAATACCTTAATAACTCCATGAAATTATTCATGACTATTTCATTATGTTTTATAAATACTTTTGTAGTATGAATGCAAACAATAAAATAAGTGAACAAAGAATAAAAATAAATTAACTTTGTATTCTTCGATTAATGGTTTAACATAAAGTTAATAAAACATAAAATAAATTAATCTGCAGCGTTATTTTGACGATTTTCATGAATCTTTTAAATAACCCGATTCCGAATAATAAACGTATTTTTCTTAAATGCATTCTCTATCTAAAAAAATTTCGAAACGTATTTACAAATGTTGTTATCTCTTATCCGCAAAGTTTTATTAATTATCTTATGAATATTCACGGATTCATAATTTACGTCGGCAAAATTAATTTCGGTTCTTCCAGATTATAAAGTTTTTTCTCTGACGTACAAATAATTTCGGAAGATCGAAACACTATTTGTTGTAAGACTTATAAAAAACATTAATAGCTCTCGATTATTTATTTAGTCTCTGTTTGCAGTTAATATTGCTAAATCATAAAATTAAGTAACTAATAATATATTAAGTTATTAAGTTCAAGGAAATAAGTATGAAGAAGTATTTTAATTCTCTGATAGACTGCATCATTGATTGTCTCTCGTCAGTCCTACTCATTTTCAAATAAATTTTATGCTCGTAATATTACGTGATAAACAATCATCATTTAATCATTTACTGTTTTTAGGTCGTACAGCGATACTGGTTTCTTACCGTGATATAAGAGAAAGAAATATTGTTAGATAAAGCACTCTTAATAATCACAATACGATATGCACTTTATACATCATGCCATATTATATCAATGGCTAATAATCCTTTTATCCTCGTTTACAAATTACTATGATTCGTTTGTCCACGCTGCATTACTATGTCCGTGCAGAATAAGTATATCACCACTACAAGGACAACGTTCAGTGGTGAGGGTGGGAACTCAAATCAATGAAAATCAATTTTTCTAATAAAAATAATATAAATAATAATTCGAAATACATTTTTACAAATATGAAGTAACGAAAATGTTTATTTGTATGAATAGCATTAAAAACAGTTTAATGCTTATAATGAAACGTTACATATTTATATTACAGTTATTAGTCATTCATTTTGTATTCAAAACTAGTTTTTAAATCGTCTGTCGGCTTTATTGTATAGAGAAGGCTGTGAAAGAAAATTTTTACGTTTTCATGCATTGTTGTATGCCAGGCGTAAATATCTCATTTTTAATGTATATATATTTTTTGAATCGCGGTCATATATCATCTATATGGACATGGTAAGAAAAATAATATTTTTTCAATAATAATATTATATAATGACAATCTATTATAACAATCGCAAGACATTGTAAGAAGATAAACGAATGAGGAGAAATCTTATAATTAACAAACGTGACTATAATTTGCAATCTCCGGTGAGTATGCGTACAACGGTCGCTCATGCAATAAGGTAAAATCGAATGTGTGAGGCATGTAATCATGGCTTAGGATGTAAAGGTGCGAATGCAAATGCTCAAAATAAACAATTCTCGAATAAGCGATTGCTACGTGACAGAACATTTCATGACTAGATGTAGCCAAAAGAAGAAAATAATATTTGGGATCATGTTTGAAAGCGTGTTTACACGTGTGGGTGTAACGGTGCATTTGTTAGTAGTGACCAGAAATTCAAAGCAGTAATTATCTCGCGCTTGAATCAACCGGTGTAGACACGACCGTGGGCAAAGGTAGGAAAAAAATCAATAGAAACTTCCTTCTTACACAGTATGAATAAAAATGATACAAATGGTGTTGGGAGGGTGGGGAGATGCACGAGAAGAACAGCGGCTTCGGCCTCGTTCTCCTCACTCGCTCGCTCGCTCGCTCTCTCTCCCTGACTCGATTAATCTGAAACGAGTGTCCGAACCGAGTGTTATTATGACCCGTGGCGCAAGACTGCCCTGAGAAAGTATATTCCGCCCGAGTGTAGGTTCGCACGGCCGCACTCGTCGGTCAATACCAGAAAGTCGCCGGCGTTCGCTTCGACAGGGTCAGCTCTTGGCTATTTCGCAAGTCGATGAGCGAGCTCGAAGGCGCCTATCTTCCGTCCCTCCTTCTTTTCATTGCTTTTCATTAGCAGCGGCTTCGCTTATCGGCATCCTCTGTCCCTCCCCGCCCCTCAATCGATCAAATTGGCTGATCAATAGAGCGCGCCTATCGAGCCGCGATTCATTATTCTTCAATTAGCGACTATCCCCAATAAGTAATAAAACTCCAGATAATGAACTCTCCTCTTTAGAATCGTTAGAACGATGTTTGTTTATTGTACCAACGTCCCCTATCGATCATTGTCAGTCGCCCAATGTCTCTGCTATAAATTCTCGTTTCTAATCGAATGCGACCGAAAGAGTTCGTTTTAACGAAACGCCGCTCTGTCTTCCTTATTATTTCTTTTACGTCCGACTACAGGTCACTTCGGTATTACACCTGCAATTACTTAATTAGCAAAACATCCGAAGAGGCTTAATATTCGAAAATTTACACCGAGTGCAGTACTTTTGCCTCCTGCATTGTTATGTTGCAAAATAATACACTTAAAAGATTAACAATTCAATACCAAAGGTCCATTAGAAAGACATTGATATTCAAACGGTGAAGCATTTATTATTATGTCTACGTGCCGATACTATTATTACGACTAGTCTTTTAGTTCAATTTATTATTTCGTTATATAAATGCTAAAAAAAGCTGCGCAATTAGCAAATGAATGGATAGAACAAGTTGATTTTCTTTTATCAAGGATCAACGAAAAAGTACAAATCCATCCCCGATTAGATATCGATGTTATGCACCATATGACGTCAGCGGGACTAGTGATCGCAAAATTGTCACGTATCGGAATTACGAATAATAAAGCGGGATATTCTTGTTTTTTCTTTATCGGCTTCGTGGAATAGCTATCGCTTTCCTGTATTATAAGACATTGAGTCGCCTCGTAAAAATCTCGGCTACAACAACCAGGTACTCCGGCTCGAGCTTACAGATATTTTCCCATTGATTTTTCAAGAGATCGGCACTCGAGCGCACAACCTCGAGTGTAATTATAATTAATGAGGGAGAAGGGAGGACAACTTCGGACACGAAGAGGCCGAGCCGTTCTTTAATTTCTCATTATTTTTATTCGTCCTGACGCGTGCGACTTGCAAGAGATCAAAAAGAAAAAGAGAAAGAAAAAAAAGAAGAGAGAGAGAGAGAGAGAGAGAGAGTATATAGAAAAAAATAAAAAGGAACTGCAATTGCAAGTTATTGATTTGGGTGGCTAAGTAGGAAGAGTAAAGCGGCTCGGGGGCGGGGGGGGGACATGCGATATTTAAATTCGAGTAATCTGCCTGATCTAAAAGAAGCGAGGTAGGGGCGAGCAATGCGTTGCGTCATCCCCGGGGAAGATCGGTGAGTCGGATAAGGCCGTGGCGGGCGAAGGAAGGACGGGACGGCCGGTTTACCCTTGGACTTGAAAACGTAGGCGCGGACTCGCGGTCGGTCCGTGGCTCGGCCCTCGCCGGTGGCCACCGTTGCACCGCGCCGGAAGGACAAAAGACCAGGGGTACCGGGGTGGGGATGTAGGCGCGCAGGATCCGCGCCCCTCCAGCTCCTGCGCCCGAGGAACAGAAGAAGGAGGTGGAGAAAAACGCGCGCCGCGAGTGCGTGGCTTATGCCGCCGCTGGAGGCTCAAGTCAGGCCTCCTCGCCGCCAGTATCGAGCCGGCGCTCTAGCCTCGTACGTGCATCGCTTCTCCACGACGATCCGGGCGCCGGCGGTCACGTGCGCGCCCGAATCCACAAATCGTCCGTGAAATGCGCGGCCGGATCAGCTAGATCGGCGGGAGCCCGAGGAACTCTGCCCGCGAGCCTTGAGGGTCGGATGAGCCATGTCCGGGCGCAAGGCTAACCTGACTTCCCTGCGCGACCGCGTCACCTTCTTCGAGCAGCTGTCCGGCAGACAATCGCCCGACGAGCCCCCCGAGGATGCCGCCTGGACCTCGAGGTCCGGGGACTCCTCGTTCGAAGAGAGCTACGAGCGCCTCGTCGAGGAGGGCGATTACGAGGGGGCGAGGCTGCTCAAGTTCGAGAGGATTACCATGAAGAAGAGCGTGCGGGAAGTCGCGGCTTCGGATCTGAGGTGCGCATCGAGAACTGGATGAGGACCGTCGATGGTCCCGAACCGATCGCCCCCCCCCCTCGTTTCTCTGGAATGCTCGTGTTTGGGGATTCTTGCGCCAGGCGCTTTTAGATCTATTGGGAGGATCCTTCCCATCGCATTTTATGCTTTGCAAGATTTTTTTTTTTTGTTATTCTCGAGTGCCGTGCCAAATGTGCTCACAAATAAAACAATCTCCCTACACTTGTTCGACTCTTTTATCGTTATCCGGTTTAGTTAATTATATTCATTCTCCGGTATTTTTCTACTTATTGTCTTTTACCAGTGTTAATGACAAAAATATTTTTCACCTGCATTTTCCGACATTACGTCAATCAATCATTTATTCTTTCATCGATTACAAAAATATTCATCATCTTCATAATCGTTATTATTATATTATTTTTCAAAAATCGGTGATAAAGTCCGGCATTCGAATTACCATCAATTAAATATACTTGCTTTAAAAAATCCACTTCAAATATATAACTTACAAAAAAAATAAATAATAATAATAATAATAAATGATTAATTTTATCTAATTATATTGAAAAGGAAGCCGCGCCACTAAAAGAAATGAATCTTTATTTAATCGAATGAAGTTTATTGGGCAGCTATACGTTGAAAATGATAGACTGAAGTGTGAAAGAAATCTACATAAGAATTTCGTAATAAAAATGACATTATTGACGTTATATGTATAATAGATTCACCGTAATAGCCGATAAAATGGCTTTTAGAGCTTAAATGTTTTATTTACATATTGGCAGAGTGAAATATTGTACAATAAGTTATAATTGGGAAAAAATTCTTTCCGCTTGTATTTTAAATTTTACGGCTTTTTAGTTTCGTTTTAAAATAATGCAACACGTACGCGATGCATAGTATATAAATAAAGTTGGTTAGAGTTTTTTTTTCCTCTTGTAACAAAAGGTATAATTGAAATTGAAGGCGCAGTCCCTTTAATTGAAGTCGAGCAATCGTTTAAAATAAAGAGATTCAACAGTTGCGAATGGGAGTTGTGAATATAGTAGTAAATAAGAGCAGAGCAGATCAGAGGGGAATGTTGAAGTAGCAGTAAAATATCTATAATGAATAAAAATCGCTTATCATTCGATCAGAGTCCGTAAAAATAGTATAGGTTGGGAGTTGCCTAACTTCCTTAACACGTTCGCACTTAGCTGGATTATTAATTATCGGTAAAAGAGGAGTTGAGTACTGACCGGGATGAGCGCTCGATAACGCGTCGATAACGCGCGGCACTCGAGCTTCCAGAATGACGAGGGGATGATCGGGGTGGCAGGAGGGGGGGATGCAAGAGCGCGGCTTATAGTTTAGTATGTTTGGGTGCAGCTCGAGTCCGAGCGGAAGCAACGGCACGTGGAGGCAGAGGTGCGCGAGTCCCGAGGACTCGGATACCCGGGGCCCACGAGGGAGTAGATCTAATTCTCCGGGCTCGTTCCCGAGGTTCTCCTCGGAGGAGAGCTTAGCTCTGAGGCGGAGCGCGAGTCCCTTCGACGAGAAAGCGCCGAGGGAGCATTACGCCGAGTACCTTAACCAGAGCTGCCACAGTGTCACCGGCAAGATCGAGTACGTCCGGAGCAAGAGCCAATTCGACGCCCACATCGCCGAGATCAAAGGTAGATCGCTCGAGTAATCCTAAATCTTCTTCGGGAGTCCCTTTCTTTCTCAAGCTCACGGTCCTTCAGGGAAGACATAAGAATTCGCTTAAAAAATGCTTAAAAAAAAAATGAAATCGTATTCCATTGCATCGCTGCAGAGATAGCAAAGATAAGATTAACACGAGGATAAATACCCGAAATACATAAAATACATTAGCCATTGCATAGTCCGATAAAGTGACGAGAATTAAACATAAGTTATTTCATCGGACGTCAGAGGAGCTGATTAACTTAAATTTTCATATGACTTTATGCACTTACAACGGACGTAAGATGAAGTACAAGTCGGCGACAAGTCGGTACTGCTAAATAATTCGAGTCAATATCTCTCTGTTGAATTAAATCACTCATAAATTTGGTAAGGCCGACTTTGGTATTTTGGTTAAAGTTAAAGGTTTCGTTTAAAATACGTCGTTGCAATAAACGACAAATTAAAACTCCTGTATCTGAAATGAAATGAATCGTCCATAATAATTTGTAAGAGGGAGATCATTCATCGCGAAAAAACGTGTAAAATATTATGAAAAAATGATAAGTCATTGATGTACGCCAGCGGACTTTCGAATATCGAAAATTCGATTTCTTGAGAGACAATCAGACGTGTAATTTTATTCAGTAAAATAAAAATAAAAACCATATGCAGAATAGAATGCTTTTCATCATTCATTAAAATTGAGCTTATCGTAATACGTATTCGTAGAAAGATAAGACTAAAAGGCTTTTATCACTAGTATCGAATATGGAATAAAAAATTCATTACATTTATAATTTTTCATATTATCTTTTAAATCGAACGATTACAAAAGATTTTACTAGTGTGAAGATCTTTTTCTTAATATGAAGATAATATTGGATATATGAAAATGAACTTGCATTGAATACTAGATCCACAACCGTATCAAATAAGACGGCCTTAAGTATCATCTCGTCTATGTAGTAATAATAATAGTAATTATGGAAAATTTAATACAAAAAATCTGTTTATTTGTTTCCGAAAACATAAATTCCTGCTTCTAAATACGGTAAATGAATTATTTAATACTGTCAAATTGCGTGCAATAAATAAATATACAATCGATATTTAATTCAAACAAGAGTTACATAAATTCTTATGAAAATGTAATTCCTCCATTGAAATTATATAATTTCTCGAGAAATTTTATTGGTACGAATTCATGAAAAAATCATTATTTTCTTCGTATCTACGTTTGAGATTCCCTTAATGATCTTCAGGTTTCGTAGGGCATATTTATCCTAATTTATTTTATAATCATTGTCGTGTTTATCATCAAATTCTATTTATTTATTTAAAATTTCTCACAAATACATAAACAGCTTAATTTGCCTATAAAATTTTTCGCGTATTATTTATTTTTAATTTTTAATTTAATTAATAATCATTTTTTTGCAAAAACTTCAAAGTATAAAAAACTGATATTAATTTATAATTTGTGATTAATTTTTATTAATTATTTATTCGCATTGAAGTAAAAAAGATTAAAATATTATTCTACGTATAGTGTAAGTTAATAAGATATCCCTTATAGTGCATTTGATTATCAATCAGACGTTTTTGTACAAATTAATTACCAGGTAGCCGTCCTCAATTAAATTCACAGTTTAGTTATATTATTTTAGAGGTATATTAATTCCACGAATGAATTTGATATTTTCTTACGACGTTTGCGACAATAAATGAACTACTTTATCATGTACAAGTATATAAGGGTACACTCGCAAAAAACGTTAAAAGGTATTATCAATTACGGCTTTCGTGATGAAACAACTTTATCAAAGCTTTACTATATCTAATCACATGTATATTTAGACGATATTGATTATTTTCTAGTAATTACACGTTTTTAATAAGTTTGCCTAGATATAAAATACAGAAAATTAAATGATTTTTTAAAATAATTAAGAAGTACCCAATTTCTTTTGAAATACAAAAAATTTGATATAACTTATTTTATCTAAATTATTCATTATCATGTGACTAATGTTTGCCATGTAAGAGAAATGATTTGTTTTGCGACACTCTTATTCATCGAATGTAAATTAATTGAACCCCAACTGTTGATTTATAAACACATAATCATTAATGGTTGCAATTATTTGTGCGTAAGTCTGAATCAATATATTCGGAATCTATGCTACATACATAACACTTATTTAGTAAAAATTCAAGTCCAATTTTCATTTCACAGCTCTTAAATAATAAAATAATTTCAATATGACCAACTAATGTGACTAATTACTGTAATTGATTAACTTTTATGTATACTTTTTGTCTTCATATGAACTAATACCATTAATATTGTCATTCAGTTGAATGTTTTCATTTTAAAGAATTCACTCTTAACCTTCATTATTACTATTATTATAATTATAAAAATTTATAATTATATAATTTAGACAGCTAGGAAAATTTATATTATTTTCCTCTAAGTTTTGAAATGATATTATCATGATAAAATAAACTGTAAGAGTCCTTAGAGAACAGTTTAATAACAAAAATACAATCTTAAAACATTAAATTGTTTACTATAAATTTCTTATATAACGTATTTTGAAAGTAATTTGTAAACATCATTTGTATTATAAATAACTTGATGTTTTTCTATTAATGAGCACGCCAACAAAGAATTATAAATTAAAAAACAAATATTGTCGACGAATTGGCTAATAAGAAAATACAAAATTTATTATTACTAATGAATCACGCGTTGATTTTAAATTACCAGCTAAATTCTTAACAGTTGACATGGACAGTAAATTTTTTTTATGAATAATAAATGTACATTAATATTTACACGAAACCCGTAATTCATATAATTTTAGTCTCAAAGCATATTTTACCTCATTAAATGAATGAATGAACTTACAAAATAACTACTTTCTATACGTTTTATCACTTTTTTAAATATCTGATTACATACATGTAGGTAACAAGTATGTGGAGAACATTTAACATTTCTTGAATATATAAAAATTAAATAAGTTTTGACAGCTCTGATAATGCGTTTCCAGTATTCTGTGAACGAATGGCCTTAAGAAAAATATCAAAAACGCACATAACAGAATTACTTCAATATAGAATTACGATTTATTATTTACATTTAATGAATTTTATTATTATTATAAAAATGCTAATAAAGTATAGTAAAAATACGTAATACTTGTATAGTGAAGAGTCGAAAACGAGTTTAGGAATGTAATGAAAAATTTAAAAATCCATACCAATAAAATAGTAAGAAAAATAGAAAAATTTCCGTAATCGTATATAAAAAATATTCATTCCTATTAATCGCGTATTATTTTCATTCATTCGAAAAACATTCACGTGCTTTTAATCGGAAAGACTCGATACGTTGACCTAATTTTGTTCCCTGGGCTCTTAAATGAACTTGATGCGTGAAGTCGATGCGGCTCAGCGGGAGGGGAAGACGTGTAAAGACGGAATAAGGCATAGGTTTATACATGACAGCGAGTACGCGGACTCGGATGATCCGAACAATGGGGAGACAAAGACTGCCGTCCCTAGCAGACGGTACAGGGCGGAAGGAATCAATACTTCATTATTGGTATCAGCTGTTACATTAATGTAAGAAATACTCGATCTTGATCTTGAAAAGCCGATCCGATCTACTAGAATTTACAGCGCTATCATGTTATATCAATTTTATAAAGATTATTACGCCTAGGATAAGTAATCTCATCTTTCTTACAATATAGATTTCTTTTAATTAAAGGCCAGTAAGGCATTTTTTACGTAACGGATCCATACAAACTGACACTCTTATCCTTTCGTTCGAATAGACGTCTAAAATTATTCATAGCCCATGATTTTATCAATTATCTAAATCATATTCCTCGTCAGTACATTATTTACTGTTTATCCTAACAGTTTTAAGATTCGTAAAAAATACGGACAACGAATTTAAATCAACAAAAGCCATCCAATTTTTACTTTTACAAGATTCTTTATGGCCCGACTTAAATCTTCTTTGCTTAAAATTATGTGAGAAATTATTACAGTAAGTAATTGACACTTACGTCGCTCTCATAATAATTGGCATAATACACAATATGAATTGTAACATATGATGCGACCAATGAAATACACGTTAAGGCATCATAATTTTAATTATAATATCCGTTTATTCTGGTTCATTGTATGCTTACATTTAAAAAATGTAACCGAGTAATATTGCATACTTTAAATATCTGGATGTAATAAATAATAATAAATATGAACTTAATTAATACTTAATTAATTACTTTAAGAGATATAAATAAAATATATATTTGTTGTATAGTAAATTTTCAGTAAACCGTATATAATTAATAACTAATATTTACACTGAATGGTATTTATTATGATATACTTTTAATTTAATAATAATAATGTCATAAATAGAATATAAGTATTTTCAATGATTTCAAAACCTATATTAAACTTATTTTTCAATACAAATATTTTTGTTGTACAATCAATGCTGAAGCACATTGATTGTATTATAAACTTTATTTTATTTTTAAAATAATCCCATGGTTATATAAATATGATATGTCGTTTGAAAAAGTTGTGAAAAAACTTAATCAATCAAAGCTAAAGTCATGTTTATTTGAGTTAAGATGAGTAAATATATCCAAAAATAGGACTTGAAAAAATAGGTATTATTTTTACATTGGTATAGCTTATTAGACGGATTTTATATATATTAATTTTTCTTACCAACAGAAAGATTATTCTAAGATCTCTAACAGAAAAATTATTAATAGAGATTTTTATACTTCTTTTTATAAGAAATTGGATTCTTCGAATGTTCATTCTATACGTAATTCCTTTTTTAAATAGAGCGGCAGAATTTATTAATTCATATAAAAGGCATCATTAGTTGGTCCACTTATCGATTCGATAATGATGTAAGTCTCGAATTGACAATTTAATAAAAGATAAAGAGGTAAAGGTAGGTTGAAACGTATGATTTTTTCCGTGATTCTAAATATATACGTATGGTCTGTACGAGAGACAATAGCGAATAATAATAATAATAATAATAATAATAATAACCGCATCGGATGCCGATTAACTCCTGACTAACTCAAACTAATCACTCATACGACTCCAAAGAATTACACTGTATGCGTGATTAGGCGTTGAATACACTTTAAAGTCAATTTCGGATGAAAACTTAGGAAGGATAAGTATATCCCGGGCTATTCTCAATTCTCCCAATTAGAGGCACGCACATAGCGAGATGCCTCTTTGGAATTCATACACTCGCAAATACATGTGGTTTTGCGTTTCACGTTTCTATCCCTCCTACCCTCTCTTTCGCTTTCCGACTCTCCTTGAAAGATACATGTGACACGCCTCAAGTATGGGTGCGTGCGTGAGCTTAAGCATGCAAGTCCACAAGAGTTCGCTACTGTTGAAACATGCGATCTTCACTACCCTCTCACTACGTCAGTCATGAAGTAATTACGCAACGATTTTGCAAACACACTTAGCGCAATTCACAAGCTCGTATATATTTCAATTAATTTGAATGCGAAAAACATTATGGGACAGTTATATCGGCTACATTAATAGCAGATTATTTTTGTGCATTTTGACTAATGATAAGACATTATCATCATTATCACCAGTACTTCCTTGGACTTCTTTACTCAAGGATATAATAATCTCGTATTATGGCATACTAATGGCCATGGCACGTGTATTCAGTGTCAATGTCAAGGTCGCGAACGAACTAAAAATCGTTGTTTTATACACGATCCTACGTCAGATTAAATATATATTTTTACCTGATCCTTTAAAAGTTTCTTAGGAAAAGGGTAAAGTATGAAAACGATTAGATCATCATATATTTCTATAACTGACTTATATACAGAATTGCCTACAATGTATAAATTTTAGTGAATATTTAATAAACATTTTTTGTAATAAATAATAATTTAAAAGGTTTTTTTTTTAAACTTTTGAACATATCACTCAATATTATTATTTCTTAAACCAAATGATTAACATAATGTTTTATAATGTGCACATCAGTATTAATAAATACTGTACCGTTTTTATGAAAACAAGCTTATTAAGATTTTTATCCTTATTTATCAAAAATTCCTATATAAGCAATAAATTTATTTATATTATGTTACATTTGTATTGGTAATTAAATAAAAGGAAATTATAAATACAAATTTATAAAATTCGTTCTTTTAATGGTACTAATACGCTTTTAATTTATAAATTTGAATTAAAAATTGGATAAAACATTATGACAATAATAATGAAAATTGGGAAACTTGTTTTTAATGTATTCTAAAATATAAAATCTAAGATTGTGACGTAAAAAAGTGTGATAGAAAATCATTATTTAGAATAATAAAATTTGCAAGATAAAAGTTAAGTGCCCCGTGACACAACATATTAGCATAATATTTACCTTAACTTCCAAATTTAGACATCTATTTTTAATTTATATTTTCAAATATTTAAGGTGCAATAATTTCAAATTATAAAGGGCTATTTGAAATATTAAGACTCAATCACTATTAAATATCCATCTTCGTAAATTTTTATTATTTCTTAATATTGTATTAAAGCCAATACCTACGTATGTATAAGTGTAATAAAAAATTATTCAATAGCTAATGTTCATACGTTTAAACTAATATGAAGTATATTTTTCATAACTAATTGATTTATAAATTAAAAAATCATTTCAGCTTCAGAAGTACTTTGTTCTAACAACGAATAATATATATGATATTTTCAATAAAGTAAAATTGAATATATCACAAATTTTTATAAAATATCAAATTAATAAAACTCAGTTCTATCATCATAATTTTTTTTGCGATTTCCTACAATCTCACTTACGTGTTAAAAATAAAGCGGAAAATCGTCACTTAGTATGTTCTAATCATTGATTTTCAGATTCTAAATGCATATTAAGGAAGTTAATTACTACGACTAATTGAATGACGTCTCTTTGCATTAATATTAAAAAAGATACCAAATTTTTAAAATTAGTTTGTACTTTTAAAACAAAATTCTTAAATGTAAAAATATGTTGAATATAAAATTGTTTTGAGAACATAATTAGTCTTTAAATCCTTGATTGTATGAATATATCGTTGATTGAGCCTTAAATATATAATGTTATTTATTTCTTGAAAGTTTCTTTCGGCTTTATAGATTAATTATTTCAAAATAAAAATTGTTAGTGAATATTGATTCAAACATAATTAAAAATAATATTTTCAGAAATGAATAAATTTAGCTATTTTTTAAATGATTTGGCAGTACAAAATGATAGAAATAATGTTGCTTCATAATCGATAATAATACATTGTAAATATTCTAGGCGATTATGTATTTCTACGTTCTGTACATACGTTCAATTTTTGTAATAACGGTTCTTTACGTAGTATGAACTTCATGAATAAATAGAGATGATTAAAGCGGTTTTACGTTATTATAATAAGATATTTATATACTGTCACTATTATATTATTGTATAATAATAGATATTAAATTTTGTTTTAAATTGCTTTAAAAAAATAAATTAGATTTAAATTAATGTTTGATTTCAGTTTTTGAAAATATTGAATATGAATATTTAAAGGATCTATTGTGACTATTATTCTCATTTGTAATCTCACAGACGCAATATATTATGAATTTTATAGACGTATAAACATTCTTTAAAAATACGATAAATTACTTGAACTCAGACGAATTAAAAAAAATTTATATACATTCGCTTCCTTTGTTGGCACTTTTAAATTTAACACAATTTGATATTTTATATGCTGATAAATACTTTCTTCTGATGAAAAATAAATTAGATTTATTATCCCATAATTCGGAGGAGAAAAAATGGGTTATCCTTTCTACAAAGGAGTATGAATAGCGGTATTTTATAATATTTTTCGCCTGACACCGAAGATTAGCGGTGTGGGGCTCGTAATTGATACTTGCATATTTTCTATATGCATTCTAGAAATCTTATATTAGATCGGCTGTAGTTTATTCATCGATGGTCTATTTACAATGATGACTTTGAATGATGATCGTGAAACAAGATGAGGCGAGTAAATGGAATATCTATCCGTGCCTGCTACTGTACTTAAGGTAGCAAAGGATCGTCTAAGCACTCGGGCTTACGTAGGAGATTATTTTTCAATGGCTGACCCACTTTTTAAAGGGAATGTTCTTCACATGTCGAACTTGTCACGTACTAATGGTACGTTGCTTTAACACTATACTTGACAAAAAGTTTTATGTCCGCGAGTACGAGGTCGAAATTAAGAATGCAACGATTCCAAGAACATGGAACTAACTCTCGTGTATATCAAAGACTTTATGTGTTTTTTTTTTTATATATCACTGAGAATGAATTCGTATTTCATATGCAAGACGAGAAACGACTATTATGGCTATTAACTTATTTTTCTTTTAATCATTCAGCATTATTCTAATGATCGTTATAAATTTACTAATTTATTACAAAATTTGAAATGGATAAGCTTCGAAAGCTTGATTCACGCTTTAAACGGGCTCTTGAAACTAAAAAAATATTCTTATCCCTTCATTGTGTACGCAGCTTTAATTCTTGGAATATAATATGCAAGTTTACGAATTCGAATTTAAATGGTTAAATGCGTTTGAATAAATCAATGCAAGAAATACAGATTGTCTAATACATTTCCACACGAGTGTAATTCAGTATTTGCAATAAAAAAGAAAAAAGAAAAATAATAAATGTTTAAAAGTAAATAAATTATTAGTAAATGCTTACCGAAAACTTGTAAAACAGTGCTTATTGATAGTCGATCTAAAATATCCCTTCGGAACACAAAGAATTAATTGCCCGTATTTATGATGCATGTTATCTGCTACCGATACCAAATTTAAATCAAGATAGTGTATTATGCGGTGAGAATGTATCCGATTACAGAAAGGCACCACCGAAACGAGAGAACAATATCTCACCATTTTCGGAACGTCGGTGTTGAAAATTACGAAAACGCGCATAAAAAAAAACCCGACATATGAATGTAATGAAAAATCCGACTGATCGACAGGTTGCAGTTAAGATGGAATATTTTTAACAATTAATATTAATCGCCTCCGTATGAAAAGTATTATAAAAGAACAAGGTTTCTTATTGCAATCGATAAATACTCTCGGCACTGACTGACGTTCGCATAAAAGGAACAAGCGAAAGGACGAATAAAATCGAATTTGAAAATGCTATGGAACGTCATAGAGTCGTTAAACGGCATTGAGATATAGTCGGAGCTCCCGAGTGTTCGGAATAAGAAAAAAGAAACGCGGAGGCGCGCGCGCATAAAAACAGGAGAACGTAGTGACGAAAAGAATGGGGGAATGGAAAACCGGCTTTGGGCCAAAGGGAATAAGGAAGCGCGATATATACCGGCCACGAGACATTAAATGTATTTTAAAGATCACCGGCAGCTGAGCGCTGGAATCTGAAAATCCTGATACGATTATGCAAGTGAGGGGATGGATTTTGAATGCCAGGCATGGAACGAAAGATAAACATACGATTCGTCGTTATGCCGGTCGTCTCGTAATGCCGCCAACGCCGCCGCCGCCGCCGACGCCGCCGCCGACGCCATGTTTGACCTCATACGCGAGAACTTGTCCCACTTATTGCCGCGGCGATGAACTCTTTGTCCAGCGGGCTGTGAGGGAAAGAGAGAGAGAGAGAGAGAGAGAGAGAGAGAGAGAGAGAGAGAGAGAGAGACAGACAGACAGTTAGGCGACTATGAGAGGAACGACTCCCTTAGCTCCCTCCGCGTCGCTCCCTTTTCCCCTCTGCCCACCCTGGACCCAGTCGCTGCTGCTGCCCCGGCAAACCTTCGCGCTTCTTCTTCTCGCTCCCTTCCTTCTCCTCCCGCCGCCAATTACTCTCTTCGCATGGCCATCGTCGACCGTTTAATCTTAATTGCCGGGCGGCCTCGCGTGGCTCCATGCATTCTTCACCGGCCCTCCCTCACCCTTGCCCCTCCCAGGCACTCCGACTTCCGGATGAGTCCGAAGACAGGATCCCGCCCGCTGGTGGAGCCGGTGCAGTATAATACTCAATCCGCTCAAGGTCGCCACAGCATCGAATGATGCCTAAGATCGTCGGGCTTGCACGTGCGAGTGAACCATAAACATAAATTATCGATCGAGCGTGCTCTAGAGCAAAACAAGACTCATCAACCCAGCGACCGTTCCAGTGCTTTAGCCGCTCAGCTTTTTTTTTTGTTTTCCATCAAAATTTAACGGAAACGCGTCTACGATGCCACAGAGCGACGCGCAACCTGGCCGTGCTTTAGAATTTCTGCTCTTTGGGGATCCAGTAAGTACACCGACAATAATTACATTTGCGTTCTTCGTTCCGTCCGTTAATAAGACAACGGGCGTTAAAAGGAATTTCGAATCCCCGTTTCGAATCCCCGTTTCGAATCCGCGTTCGGGCATTTTATCTCGGGACAAAGAATCCTCTCGACGTATTTCGCTTACAAGTAAACACGTAATTCCGCGAATTCCCGTACCGTTTCGTCCCCCTGTTGGAGGCATCATGTCGAGGAATACCTTAGCCGCCTGCAGTAAATGCAATAAATGATCGGCATTCCAGTCCCTTCGGCCGTATTGGTATTGGCTCGAGCCAATAAACGTTAAAGCAATAAAGAGGCTCGTATTTTCGTTAATTATCAAATCCCCGAATTTCCACTCTTTGCGCGAAGGATATTTACTTACATACCGATAGATAATGCAATTAAGATTTCGTTCGCTTAGTACAGATTAGTACGTACAGCACACAACATGTGGACAAACGATAGATTAGCGATTCCGGTAAATGACAGTCGAGCCAAACGAAAGCTATATAATAAAAGATCGTCTAATAAGTCATTACGTAAAGAAGAAAGTTTTTTCTTTCTTTTGAAACAGCGGCTACTGGATTTTTATGATTTTTTCGCTTTTGTCCCTCTTAAAGCGTATCATTGGTTTAAAATATATTTTATACGCTTCTAATATTTCTGCGAACGGTTATAGGGCTATTGGCTATTTCTGCGACATCCATATACATGTAGACGAACGTTCTAAGAAGATTCTAAATATTATCAGCCGCGGGCAAGCTTATGCATCGTTTTCTGCTCTATAAATTTGCTTTCAAAGCTCCGGTATCATCGTCTGGATGCGCATACTCCGCTAACCGTATCTATTCCTATTGCTGTTGTTTATTGCCCCCAACGCATATACCGAAATAATACCCTGCTTACCGAATATCATTATCATTATTGTTGTTGTTGTTGTTGTTGTTGTTATTATTATTAATATTATTATTCATACTGTTGTTGTTGTTGTTGTTGTTGTTGTTATAATTATGTCCGCGAAAGCCCGAGTATCCGCATGTTTGGCATTCACACGCGCTGTATTATCATTCGAGTTCGTTAGACGATGGTGAATTTACATCCGAGTCGTTAGAATTTCAATCGATAGCCCACCCGTACTTCGTGTGACAGATCTTAATAAAAATTAGCATTTTTGTAGGCTCTCTGGTGTTACTTGTACAAAAGCTACCCCATTCGTTAAACCGTATGTGGCGAGAGCTGCTGGTCTATAGGAGGCAATGGGAGGGCAAGATGATGTGAACGATGAGGTATCGAGAGCTCCGCTGCTATGCGTCCTTAGGTTCGCCAAAGCACATGAGCTTTTGTTATAGAAGCGGGATTATAAATGGTCCGTGTGGTGGTAGTCGCACGCGAGAGCTTCGGGAGTTCCCTTCGAAACTCGCGCGTGGCTTCTATTTAAAAGTTCTTCCAGCGAATGGCCGTGCCTCGGCTTTCTGATCCCACGCTAATCGCTTTATATCACGGATCGGGAGTCCTTTGACCTCCGTCTCTATGCTATATATTTTAAGGGATAAGTCGATTGAATGCCAACATGAATGGCGAATAATTTATCTACACGGTATTCCTCAAGTTCTTCCTTTCCCTTCCCCTCCACATTTTTCTTTATCTCCGCCAGCTTTTTCAAATACATTAGCGATCGAATGTTTGTTTGAGCAACGGAAAATTTTACTCTGCAAATATTTACGCCTTTTTCGTACGTAATCCACTTGAGTGTATATGGGCTCTTCTCCTCCGCCCCTTTACTCATTATTAAAACCCTGATAATCCATTATATTGATCACTCTAGTGAAACATAAATATTCATAAATACCATGCTTGTTACCATCTCTTGTTATTTATTGGAATTTCATTACGATTTATTGTGAAAGTAACAACAGTTGAGTTAAACTATTTTTAAAAAGTACCTGCAAGGTCTGCAACAACAGAACTTTGAAAGATTTACGAGATAATTGTTACGTTGGATGTTAATGGATGATTCTTGCGTAGATGATTTATTGTTCTGCTTCACATTATACAATACGGAGATAAGCTGCGAACGAAAATATTTAAACTCTTATTTAATACAACTCTAATTTAAAATTAATTATTTTTTATTCTTTAGACAAGGTTATTAACCAGGTAAATTGAGCGCTTATTATTATTAGTGCTGCACTTACACATAAATGTCTCTAATGACTGACGATTTGGAATTCCAATTAAATTTTTTTTATTTTACATTAAGTGCTTTACGAACGTCGTTTTATCCTTTATGAGTATCGAATCACAAATTAGAATTGCATTCTATCTACATGGATGAAAGTTATTTTTATAAATTGATGTCGTGTGTACATTATTTTCTTATTTATTGATCTTCTTCTAATGTTAACGAGATTATGAGTTAACCAAACCTCATTCGTCTACATTTCATGTTTCCAATAAATTCTGATGAGCGATATATTTTTTTAAACGAATATCGCGATTGAATGAATTGCAAAATAGGATTAAAATATCTATTATTGTCTTTCTTGATTTATTTGTAAATATAATAATGTTTAATAAAAGATACAGGGTAAAAAGAAAACAAAAAGGATGCGTTATACTACATTATAATAATTTTCATGCAAACCATTGTAAGATAATTAAATATATATTACTATTTAAATTCACGTTAAAGTGTTTAAATGTATATAAAGCTACATGTAAAGCGTGTTTTTGCGATAATGTAATTGGTGCGGCTTTTGTAATACTAATTTTATGATGACTATTTGAACATGAATTACTACTGTTGCGGTCAATGTTACAAACATGAAAGGCTATTTTAATTTAACACGAAACCTTGCTCGGCTCGATTGTGGATCGGCCGCACCTACTTACTCAGGAAACAATACTAACTGACAGGAAAATTCAGGAATTAGATTAAAAACTCAGCTCCTCCGGCCAGTGCTGTCATTATGTTAATGAAGCTAATGTTTTTTTTTTTATCCAATAAAAGCTGCTCAATATTTTAGAAATAAGCTTTCACACGCGTTGAACAATATTGATTATTTTTCCACTGTGCTTAATTGTTACGCGCTCAAGTGTTTAAGATTTTGCAGAGTAATTTATATATGAAAAGTTATATTGCCGGCAGGCAGAAAATGTAATTGACGATATAAATTTAGCTTAATTTTTTTTTATCCGACAAGAAACTTAAACAACTTTTTTATAAAAACTGTTTGTTGAAGCAGTCTTAACATTTTTTCCTGAATACTTTTAGCGATGCGCTAATGCAGAATTAATTGAATCGTTAAACTGTTATTGTCCGTAGACATTATGCACGGAAATGCCGTGTGAGACTTCAAAATTGGCTGCATTTTGGTCTATATTTATTAGCAGATTAGATGCTTCTAGTGATATATGTTACTGAATGTTCCAAAACTTATATACTTTAATTCTTTAAAACATTTTAGCCTAATTAAATACATCGAAGAATACACTGATGTATTTAAAAAGTACTTTACGAGCATTATTCTTTCTTATTAAGGTACCTGTTCCTCGGATACTGGAATTATCCTAAAAAATAATAGTATAATAATTATTTGTAATTTCGCGTAAAAATTATTAGCCCTTCTATTCCTTATGGATTCTACTATCTACTAAATTAATAAATAAAGTCATCCAAAGATGTGTTTATCCCATGTTTTACAATTTTATTATAATGCTATCTCGTAAAAAGATGTAGATCTAAATTTTAATATGTTGTGTATACATGTGATGAACCATATAAAAAAAATGTAATATTAAGAATTTTAGTACCCGTTTGCTGGAATCGTCAATCTGTAATTGATAAATGAACATAAAATGCAAATAATCAGAATAAACATATTCAGTACTCCAAAGTAATTTTATGCGACGACCTTTATTGTCATTTTATTTCCAGATATGCGCAAAAAATTAACACTATATGTGTATAATAGGTATTTTAATGACGTCATTCCATGTTTATAGCTGTCTCGATAATGTGTCTGCGGAAAGGTATATGTATATACGTACATGGATATAATTCGTTTCACATGTAATAATTTTTTTTTTTATGTCCGAAGATAACGTATTAATGAATGGCTAAATTATGAAGAATAAGGGATAATTCTTACATCAATTTAACCTCAAATTTAAACATTTTAATAATACTAAGGTAATTGAGTATTATGAGGCGAACTGTATCGTAAATAATTTCACCGTTTTTATTTTCTTTATTGAATTTTCTTAAATGACAGAATGCCGTAATTAATATGTACTTAATAATATAGCTTGATTGAAACGGTTTTTTTCGGTCTCTATAGAAATCTGCCGACGGACGCACGCGGAGCTGTGTAACATTTAGTTAAAAAAAAAAAAAAAAAAGAAAAAAAGAGCTATGATTATTTATTATGAGCAAGGATCGATAAGAAATGAGAAATTTTACGGCACAGTCAGTTTGTTGAAAAAGTTTAGCGCACGAACTTCTTGGGTGTCCCAGAGCCAACAAATGACAGCGATTTTCCAAGGTAGTGCTTTCTTGAGTCGCAATTATTTCCCCGACCGCTTTCCATCCGGTGCGCGACTTGGTACGCGGGTGCATGGCGATGTCACCGTGGCCCGTTCCGCCACCCGGTAAAGTCGCGGACGCGCCGAGACGGGCGAACTTATGGAAATATCGTGTTGCCGCTCCGGTGGTTGTCTTGTGTCATGGCACTGCCAGCTCCCGGGGCTCGAATATTTCATTCGGACCGACGACGGGGAAAAGGAAAATGTCGGGATCGCGAGACGGGGATGGAAGGAGTAACACACGCGATCGTGAATCTGCCTCGCTTGACATCCTTTGCCAAAATCGTCGATCCGCCGTACGGCAATAATACTAGCTTTTTATAAATTATTACCTCTTTTCGCCCTGATATTTGAAATCTTCTGGCGACGCTTACTCATATTTAGAGATTTATAAAGATGCTCGCTTATAATTAAAGCTCCGTTCGAGCCCGCGTATAAATAACATTCGTTCTTTAATATAATTTTGCTTATAAATATCTGTCGATCCTCGCTGCCGATGGCTTTAATCATCTGAAATAATTAATCTCTATTTTTACCGTGTTTATGCTTATGCATAGTACACAAAGGGTATTGGTGCAAGTGCATTGAATCTATTAATACTTCTAAATTACTTTGCACATGCTAACGAATAATTAATTTCTCTCGAGCGTATTCGATCTTATAGAAGACGCTTTATTAATGCATGTGATGTATAGAATTTTCTGAACGGATTCTTAACTGTTGGATTTCGAAAGAATTTTAAAATTATAAAGCCGGCAAAGTATTTTTCATTCATTTTTTTTTAAACTCAATTCAATTTTATACGGCTGTTGTTGTTGTCGTTGTTATTATTATTAGAATCAATAGGTCACTAATGAAACGTAAGTGTTATTAGCAGACAGAAATACGATCTCATCAAATGAAAATACTAATTTTATACTGCTATTTTAAAATGGTAATTTATAATTATTCACAACGACAAGATTAGCTGTATAATAAAAATAATTGAATATTCTTCTTTCGATTTTATAGAAAACATGCAATTAATTTAAATATAATAAATTTATTCGTTTCTGGAAAAATTATTCTTTTATAGATTATTGTAAGTTAACTGTATTCCTTATACAAAAAAAGTTCATAATAATGGTTGATGAATTATTATTGTAAATATAATCAATATACTATTTATTCATCCTTCATTCGATGTAATCTAGAGAATCATTTAATTTTATAGAAAAATTAACTAATACTGTTCAATAATTGTATTAATAAAACGATTACTGAAATTATTAACAATAACTTAGGGTATTACTAGATGATTCTAATATTTTATTTATAATAAAAGTCTTATTTACGAGTAGAAACTTGATAAGAACGTTATTTGTTATAAGTATTATTATCTATTAATTTTCTTAATCAATATAGGTGGACGATAAATAATAGAATTAGAGATTCATATATAACGCTTTGAATTTAAGATCTCGTATGCTGCTGCACAGCGTTTAAAGTAATCCTAGTGATTAGTTTTATAAGGTTTTATCGAAGAACTCCTAATCGAGGTAATGGATATAAAGTTTAAAGATTTTAATAATAAAATTTTTCTCGCGCATACCGGATTTTACTTTAGACATTAAGTATTTCTTTGGTTTTATTTATCATCGAGCAGGTTATATCCGAAAAGTATGATCATTATTGAACGCATGCGTGCATGAAGTTTTATTTATTTGTTGCGTAAATAATGTTAATGATACGTGTTGACCAAATGTTAATCTGAGACGAGGAAACATTTTCATTCGGAAGAATCCAATGAATTGATTGTATACAACAACCGATTGAATAAAACTTGGAATTTTTGCATTTTCTACGAGATCCGGAAAATATGAATTACATATCAAGATTCTTATTTGGAATCAAATTACCTCCCTAGTAAACGTCGAGTATTAGTGAGCTAGAGTTATATAATTTAGGTTATGAGGTTAAAATTTTCGTAAACCTATAGCGAGAAAATTTCTTGTTATCAGGATTAAGTTTTCCTCGAGGAGCGAATCTCCAACGTAGAATTGTGACTTGTTAACGAGCACTGCAGGGATGTCTTAGCTAATTGGATTCGGATAGGGATGTGTGTAATTAGATTCGGAGGAGCTTTCCCCGTCTTCGCTCTCGATTAACAATAATTTACGAAATATTCCTTCGTTATCAGCAAACTAGTGGTAGCGCAGATGTAGCGCAGATGTATCGCAGCTGAGATTTTAAGAAGCCAGGTAAGGAGACTCGGGCTATTTGCTCTGGCTATAGGACTATGAAAATGATGAGAAAGGGGATAGTTCGGTAGGCAAGAGGACTAGGTATCCTCGTCGGCTCGACGAAGCGGCCGTTAATCTGATTTTGCCTCAAATGACAGGCGCACCTGAGCCCCATCGGCTTAAGCGCGCCCAGTTTCGTCAGGTTGGCGAGCGCAGGCTCGATCGGCCGGGGGAGGTCGGGATCGCTGGGTAACCCGATAGCCTCTTACGTAGATCGGGTCCAATTGGTGAGCCGAGTTTGTGGTGTACCTTATGCGCTGCGGGGCTGCAACGCTCCGAGGGATTACGAGCGAGCGAGGCCTTACATCGGTACTTACTCCGCTCGCTGTTTCCATTCAGTCGCGACGGCCTTAGACTCCGCCACGGAGTGCAGTCCGCTGCTTCGTCGGCCTCGCCTCCCGTCTAAGGTAGCTGCGTTTTCTTGTGAACCCTTCCTCGAGACCGGCATTCAATGTGCGAGTGCGGGAGTGTTGATAACCAGCCGCTCCGTAAGTGCCATTCCGAGCGACTATAAAAGCTTTTCGCCCCTGACTTCTCTTCCTAAAACTCTTTTTTCTCACTTCGTTCGTCGTTCCCATGCCGGCAACATCCAATGCACCCGCGAAAATATTATCTCGGCAGCAGTCCCTTATATGGCCATTATGGATGGGCACTTGCATCTGCGGAGGCAAACGTACACTCGTCGTACGCAGATGCATTTTTGCTGTATGCCTTTGAAACGCACACCAACTCCCTTTGCAATAATCACCGATTCTTTATTATCCATTAAACCGCTACGTAATACGAGGTTTTTTCTTATTTGCACGAAGACCATGGAATTGATTTGCTTTCGCAATGCTTGGGAAGGGCGCGTTATTCCGCATGTAATACTTTATGAAATCTTGTACATTGAAAGGAATTTAAGTTTAGAGCCTATGCTCTTGCATGCGGTAACCAGAATGCATATAAATTCCTACGATCTCGTAATGTGGTATAGGAGACGGCATAAGGACATTTTTTAATCAATTATAGAAAAATTATAATTAAATGATTATATATATATATACAGTCGCGCGTCCTTCTCAAGTCAAATATAACTTACTTATAATGAAAAATAATTTTTCATTAATATTCTAGAATCGTCGCATCGTCATTTTCACGAATAAAAAATTAATTAAACGAATCTTCCAAGTAAATATTATCCAAGTTAATTTGTTTTATGTAATAGAACAAATTATATGAGTTGAATTGATTTTTTTTTTAATATTTTCGCATTCATTCGCGAAGTCCTAAATTATCTTTTAACAATGGTATGAGGATTTTGGTAACGAAGAAAAATAATATAAACTCAATGTTAACTTATGAATATGCTTTAAATCAAATAAATCTTTATTCTGTCAATTATTTATAAGTTACAAAAGGAAATCAATGAACAAAAATTGATTTTATCTTAGCCATTTTTTCTGTTTGAGCTTAAATTAGATTTGTTGCATGAAGCCTTATCGGAGCACACGAGTCAACGACTTGAAGACGACGTATAGAATAGAAAGCACCTTGGCCATTTTGATTATTTTGATAAACTTTCTATACCCCGTACCACATAAGCAATCGTATGATTTTTATTTCAAGTATTTTTAAACATTAATATTTTTATAGATCAATTGAATGTAGTTACAGGCCCTTTAATAGAGTCCAGTCTGCATTATTTTGTGATCGTAAAACTTATATTTACGTAGATGTATAATTACCAGTACTTAATTAAATCAATTGTCTATATTTCTTACCTTTTGGCAAGGCAATAGATACGGTAATATCTATGATGATAATCATGTTATAATTGTAAGATGAAATAAGTTAGAAAAAGAGTGTCTTGGGCCTTGAGGAAAACTCTCTTAGAAGTACTTGACTGCATTTTCTTTGTAAATTTGTATGTCTGTACGGAGTTGAAATATAATATACTTTGAAAACCAATAATTTTTTCATCAGTCTAGATAAAAGAAGCGGATCAAGTTATTGAGGTTTCTGTGTTTAAAGAGATATTTGTCACTTTGACTTATAATAAACTTCCTAAGCCTTAAACGTAATAAGAATTCGATTATCTTAATCGGGGGGAAAAAAAAATGTAAATTATAATAGCAACATATAGTCCGTAATGCAATTCAGAATGCTGTTCAGAATGTACGCTTCGTACGTAATTATTTCAAACGGCTGAACACATGTACTCATTAGAGCGAACTCGGTAATCGTTCAGATGCTTATTACATTGGCACAACAAAGATAAGGCGATAGCGTCGACCCGCTGTCTTTGCCACTAGTATTGGCTTAGCGAGGGATACTCTGAATATTACCTTGCATGTTCTCGCAACAGAGTATTGGGCGTAATGTATTGCAGAGAAAAATAAAGAAAATCGAAATGATTTTTGTCATTAGAGTATTACATCGGCAACTGATGTTTACTCCACGTTAAATAAATAAAGGTACAAAATACAAACATTCAAATCATTAAAATTTTCATTCGCGTGATAAAAATATCAATGTCAAATTTATTTAAGCCAAACGTCAATTTATCCATACTCGGGGCTGATGCCGTTTCATATATAAATCTGCATGATTTATGTTAAGACTTGCCATGCAAATTTAATAATTATAACACGTAATCACTAGTCGTGAACATCTACACGACGTTTAGCTAAATATAGGTATGATTATTATTACATAATTATATAAATGAAGGCTAATTTTACTTCAATAACTACATAACTATTTAAAATATTATTAATAATAATAATAATAATAATAATAATAGTAATAACTGGTTTGTTAATTTAAAATTTACATTCAAAATTTATAATGGAGGTCGCGTATACTTGGGTATACTTGGTAGTGTCGGTGGGCTCTCGGACAGATTGGCTAAGGATGCCTTTGTAAACTTCTTTATTTACTCCTTTTCTTATATTCTTTAGAGCATTTTAATTATTGAATTACGCTAATGTTCTTATGTAGTTCCTATCTACGAGCTGAAAAAGTATATATTTGCAAGAGAGAGAGAGAGAGAGAGAGAGAGAGAGAGAGAGAGACGAAAACAGATGATTTATTCAGACCTTAAGAATTTTTCCTATTTTTCTACTATAATCCACTATAAAAAACGAATAATAGTACTGAAATATTAGTCAAACGTGTAATTTCAGAAAGTAAAAACTGAGAATTCTCGCGTTAAAACGTATATTTGTTCGAAACTGTTAAAAATGTACATTGATTATGGATATATAATATTTTTGCATTCATTGTGATTACAATCGGGATTACTGTTTGCTTCTATTAGCCTATTGAATTACATTGAGTCGTACAGTTATAACCTGAGACACATACGTTCACTACTTTCTTACGTATTTCTCCAGTATCATATGTCGTATAGTATGAACGAACAGTAGCACTACTACCGATATTGAGAAAAAATTGTAAAAGAAAAAGAGAATAATTATCAGAATTATATAGCAGAAATAAATAAAATGTAGTAGCCACTTCTTCTTTTTTTTTTTGTTGTTGTTAAGAGGTCTCTCATCTATAATAACGCTTAGACATGTATTAATTGGCAAATATTATTCGCAGATGTAAATTTTGTAGAGAAAGGTCAAGCATAGCCTTGGTTTATTGAATTAGGTTCAGAATGAGTCATTTAATAGAAGCAATCGTTTCGAAGCAATTCCTATTGGAATTAAAAATCTCCGATGCTCGTCAAACAGTGAACTTATAGTCCATGTCAAACAAACTCACGACTCACATAACGTTAGTCCACAATTTCTATACAATGTATATAATATATACAATATGTATACGTACATATATGCACATATAGATGAATGTTTATCTTATGTAAAAATATTTTGCACAAATTGATTGTTCGCGAAAGTACAATACATATTCAGAGTTTTCGCAACAGAGTTTAAGAATAAATAAATTGATATTATCTCGACTCATTTTTATCGATTACGAAGCACTTTTATGAGAAGATACTTATTTTATTTTATAATAGCTTATGCTGACATAACAATCGATGTTCCTTTATCTTGTTATATTAATATTCGAATATCGCTTCGAATACATGTAGAAAATAATTTGTAAAAAAAAAAAAAAAAAATGTTCAATCTACTTGAGAGTGTTTTTAATTACATTCTATAATTATATACAATAATAAATTCAGTAATTGAAATTATTAATTTAAGATGTACTAAGCAATAAATCTCAAAAACAAAAGACAACCATTAAGAGAGTTCTTGTAATATTTAATGATTTAATAAGACTACGTTGGTAATGCAGCAACGATTACTAATTATCACGTATACTATGTTTCAGACGAACAAGAACGTGTGCAAAAGAAAACTTTTGTCAATTGGATCAATTCGTGCCTATCTAAGGTGAGTGTTGCATCGACCGTTTTTATAGATTCGGAGAGATTAGCGAGACTGCGTTTGCTGCATATTGTCTCATAATTAAAAATACAAGGAGTAACTATTTCTACAAGTTTAATGTAATGTAATAATAAATGAAAGGAAGTTTAATTGTACGACGGATAAGACGTGTTTAAAGGAATAATCAGAGGCAATTTGCGAGTATATGAAATATTTGTATTGAATGCATTTCGGTTGAGAGTTGCAAACGAGTTTACAGATAAAAATTGTTCTTCTTCCATAAACTTCGAATCGGCGTAGGGTAAATTCAATTGAAAGATCGTTAAGGCCGACACGAGATAAGCGAAGAAACGTATGCGGTTAACATTGAAATAACGAATCGCGAGTGCTGGAAACGTCGAATCTGTTTTATAAAGAGCAGAACCGAGCCATCGGGGCCAAGGATTGATTAACGAGTGCTTCTCACGAGCTCGCTTTTCAGGCTTTGAACTTGCTCTGCCCCAAATAATGCCCCGAAAGCTCCTTGGATTGGGTCGGCCGGTCCCAATGACTGGCAAAACTTTTTGCATCGATCCATTGATTCCCGGTGTCGAACTTTCCCCGTCAGATGAGTACTGGCCTCTTATCAAAAATGGCGAACTCCGGAGAGAATAATCGAGAACGCGGACGCGGCGCTGTAATTATTGACTGATTCGGCTCATCCCCTCGCCACCCTTCCACTCTTATGGCTCTTTGATTGATCCTTACTTCCGGATCCTTCAAAACTTTCTCTCCATCCCGCCTCTCTCTCTCTCTCTCTCTCTCTCTCTCGAGCCCTCGCGCGCTATTCCGACTCTCGTTGGAACGGCGCATGCCAGGTACAGGGAACTAGGACTATAAAAATGTTTTATGGGCATGCAAACTCTTCATGCTCAGCCTTCAATCTTCCGTAATGAATTGCATTCGACTGGCACTCGATCGATTTTTTAAAAACATTTTTCTTTCTTTCTTTTTGATAAACTTTTTGAACTTTTTGACCGAGTTCGGCGCTTACTCAAAAATATTTTCAAATACGTAAGCGCTCATAATTCGGATTACTTGCTTTTAATATAATATTATATGGTGCTATTCCTGCAAAGCTACTCATTTTTCATAATTAATGCATAATGATCATATGCTTTTCCTCGGCTAAACGGCCATAAGAATTAATTAACGACGAAATTCAACAATAATGTTGAAATTTTAATAGCAACGCTAAATGATCTGCAAAGAAGATAATTTTAAGGTATTCGATAAATCTAATACGAATATTAATTTGTATATTAATCCCTGAAAAGCGGGCATCAATGTATCGTTCGTGTTCCTATTGCGCGGGGTCTCTTTAGATATCAAGTATCGATAATCATACACTTGAGTTTACTGATTGATAAGACCATAGAGAAAGTACGTAAATATCTTTGATAAATTTTATGTCGATTCATTTGCGTACTATGAAATCTCTATAAGCATTCAATATACATAATTTATGAATTACATGACCTATGAGGCATATTTTATCCTATAAAATTTCTTCCATGTTTGTTATTCATTTTTAAAGCATTTATAAACATTTTTTAAAATTCATATTTCACTATAGCTTATTATTAACTATGGGTTACAATAAATTTTCATTTTCATCACTCTTTAAAAGTTTGCGAAGCTTAAGCCCGTAATAAATTTTATTGTTATACTCTATAACGACAATATTGGCAAAGATTTAACTACTTTTGAAAATCTAACGCAATGAAGCAAAAATAGCATAAAAAAATCTACAATTTTCTCCTGTAGATTTTCTTTTTTTATTTTCTTCAACAGTAGTATACCATATGGATTGTAGCTTAATGCATTTTAAGCATTATGTTTCAGATGGAGTTTTTACTATAAGAAACAAAAGCTTGTATCGTTTAAATAAAATAATCTTTAAGTTAATAATAATTTTCGTTTCACTTATTTAGCGTATTCCACCCCTGCGAGTCGACGATTTGATAGATGATTTAAAGGATGGAACGCGTCTATTAGCCTTATTAGAAGTACTATCAGGAGAAAAATTGGTAAATACTACGATTATAAATTCTTTTTATACATTTAAAAAAGTACTTATGCTAATGTAATTTTTAATTAATTAATAGCCAGTGGAAAAAGGCCGTAATTTAAAACGTCCCCACTTTTTAAGTAATGTTAATACGGCACTTCAATTTCTGCAGAGTAAAAAAGTAAGTTTAACGACTGTTTTGCACATTTTCTAGTTTAAAAATCCAATGCATCTTAATTAATTATTATTTTCAGATCAAACTAGTAAATATAAATTCTTCCGACTTAGTTGATGGACGACCACCTGTTGTTTTGGGTTTGATTTGGACTATTATTTTGTACTTCCAGGTAAATTCCATTATAGTAAAATTTATTCATGACATAGGGATTATAATAAATATTATTACGTCACAGATTAAAATTAAATTTAGTACTGAGCTATTCGCTTGGCCCTTTAGCGCTCCAACACATACTTATTAATATAAAAAAAGCACAATTTAACAAGCCTCAACATTAATTTACTGAGAAAAATCATTTTATATGTATTTTTGAATTTTTAAGTGGATATTATTAAAAGAATAAGTTGAAAGATTCATGTATAATTAATATATTAAATACTAATTATAATAACCTATTATTTTATCTTTATGATCTTTAATCAAAAATTTGATTAAGAATTCAAACTGTATATTTAAATAATCTAAAATTAATTATTTTAATGGAATAATAAGCTTTTGGAAAATAATGAATTTATTTATTCATAATTAAAAACAAACTGTTGTTTAATATAAAAGTTAATTACGTTCCCCACGTATAATATTAATGTATTATTTTATTATTATGACAAAATAAATAAAATTAGAAAGGAATATTGTTATTGAAACGTATAGTTATTGAATTAAAAATGTTATAAATAATAATCAAAATTTGTAATAAAAATCTTTTAAATTTTCCAATAAAATTCCAATGAAATAATACAAAAATAATCGTTGATTTTGATACGTAAAAATCGTTGTCAACACTTTATTAAATAAAAAGTCGTTAAGAGCGGTCAAGGTTTTTCTCAGTAAATAGCCAAACTAAAAGAAATCTCATTGTTATTACTTGAGATGAGAATGCTAATGGTGTACAATACACTCGAATGGTATAGAATAGAATTGGACACTTGATGTATTTCAAGTAGGTTATTTATATACATAATAAAAATTAGATTGAAAGTTAAAAGCGAATTACTAAAAATTCGAATAAGTAGGAATTGACGAGCAAAAACTAATAAATATTATTACAAAGACCTTTTCAAGGATTAAATCACCAGTAGCGCAAAGCGAATATCTGTATAGTCGAAAAGATCTACTAACACTGTTAACTCTGTATATTCCAAAAAACAAGTTACGATCGAAGGATCGCTGTAGGATGAGTAGACATCCTGTACACACACACGTAAGACCTAAGTACACTGAAAATACAAATGTAATAGATGTCGTGGCTTTGTGTACACGATGTATCTTATGATACGTAGTAGACGTTGTACAAGCTGCATGATTTAGATTATAATCACAAGTTTGTCTATGGATGCACGCTCAATGTTGCAAGTAAAAATTGTAGTATCTCGTAAAACGAGTTAGGAGATGATAAGGAGGAGAGCTCGGTTAATGTGAGTCGTACTTCCAGATCGAGGAGAACGCTCGAGCCTTGGAATACCTCGGCCACACGTGGGGCAGCCAAAGCAGCATCGAGAGCATCGGCACCCAGGGCTCGGCTGCCAACGAGAGAAGACGCCAAAGCAACGAGAAATGGAAACAGGGAGCTCGGAAAACTCTATTGCAATGGGTCACCAACGCCTTACCAAAGTCCGTATTCGCGTAATTTAGTCATTTCGTTATTGTAGTAGCCGAGTATAAATTGATCTAAACCCCGGTAAATTGCCAACAGAGAGCTGGGAATGGACGTGAGAGACTTTGGCGAAAGCTGGAGAGACGGAAACGCATTCTTGGGTATAATCGACGCGATAAAGAAGAACTTGGTTAACATATCGGCTATGAGGAAAGAAACCAATAGGATTCGACTCGAGACGGCCTTCGACGTCGCTGAGAACGAGCTTGGCATCGCCCGGATCCTGGACCCCGAGGACGTCGACGTGCCCCAGCCCGACGAAAAGTGCATCATGACCTACGTCGCCCAGTTTCTGCACAAGTATCCGGAACCGAAAGGCACCGGATTCGTCGACTCCTTCTCATCGGTGCACGGAGACTACGAACAGCTGTTGCAATGGCTCACCGAGAAAACGAAGCAGCTGGATCAACTCGATCGGACCGGCGGCTTTTCCAAAAACTACGAAGTACGTCAATCGCTCTCATTACTTCTGCTTATGTTTATGCTTATGTTTATTCTCACCCCCTTTTCCTTCAGGATTACCACCAGTTCAAGCGAGAAATGGACGATAAGTCGGCGACTTACAACAAGATACGAAACTTAGTCGACACTGCAAGTATGATGAGCATATCCCGAGAAGCTTGGAAACATCTGCAGAATCTATGGAAAGCCTTGGAGATGCTTGTACGTTTAACCTTATTATTGTTGTTGTTACATTGTGATGAGGAGTGGTGAAGCGCTCGTAGAAGATGAATTGAAAGAAAAAAATCTCTGGAAAGTCTTTAGTTTAAGTAAAGTTTCTTTTTTCATAGGTCTTGAGGTGGCTGTGGTCTCTCGATTCATCCTTACCTGGTGAACTTGGAGAAGTCGGGAGGTGGCTCGCTCACGCCGAATCACTTTTGCACTCGGACGATGACATGCCCGAGGAGATGACGGAAGCTACCGCGAGCATTATATCCCAGAAGCTCGAAGTGCACAAAAAGTTCTTTGCCGACCTTCCGCGTATCCTTGAAAAATTCAATCACGCCCAGGCCTCACCGCTATCCGGGCAAGTTCCGAAAGATCAATTAACTTGTATCTCGCAGAGGCTCGACAGTTTACCCTCTCGCGCAGCCAAGCGACGAATAAAGTTGAAATTCCTTGAGCACAAGTGTTGTCTCGTCGCCTTCATTTACCTCGTCGAGATGAGGCTTAAGACCTGGGGCATTAAGTATGGCAGCGAAGAGGAGGTTCATCGCATGCTCGAGCAGTATAAGAATTTCATTTCCAAGAATCGGATTTTCCCCGAGTTCCAGAAGGCTTACTTGGACATGCAGCAGGTTGCCGAGGAGTACAAGAACGAAGGTGACATCGGTAAGTCATTCGCACTTATGCAAGGCTGAACATTTTATTGCTTTTATCGTTCACAATAGAGCTTTGGTAAAAAAAACAAGTTGCGCAACCCTTTCTTTCAGACGATGAAGAGTCCATGAATATCGATAGATTCGTACGGGAAACTGGAGAGAAGTGGAAAAATATTTCGACGGACTTACGCTGTGTGCAAAGTATGCTCGAGGAAGTTACTGCCTACTGGCGAAGATGGTCAACATTGTCAGAGGAATTCGACAACTGGCTGCTCAAGGCTGAACCATCCTTGAGCCTACCTGAGGAAGAAAGGATGGAATTTTTCCAAGATATCTCCGTTTGGAAAGATAAATATCAACAGCTTTCTGACACCGTTAAATTATTAATTGCAACATGTGACGATCAAGTAAGTACAAGTAAATCAGTTTATATTAATGTTCTGGTTCACATTCTGCTGATTAAAAATGTTTTCTCTCCCTCTCTCTCCCGCCCTCTCTATCTATCTACTTTCATAAGATTGCCTCAAATTTGAAAAATCGTTACGGGAACTTGAGTATGAGATGGGAGAGACTTTTCCAAGAGACCAAGCAATACAAGCACGCAGGAGATCTCCTCCGCAATTGGAAAGATTACCGATCGGGGGTAGAAAAGCTTCAAAAGTGGTTAAAGAGCGCCGAAAATGTACTCTCTACATCGCAATTGACATCGACAGAGAAAATAAAAGCGTACGGGGATCAGCTGAATAAATTCAATCAAGACATAGAAGGTATCGAAGAGCTCTTTAAGGACGTTAGCAAAAAGTTTCAAACGCTCATTCAAGACTTGTCTCGTGAGGAGGTTGATAAAATGATGAATACATTGAAAAAGGAGAAGGAAACCTTAGTGAAGGTCCGAGCGCTGATTCCAATGCAGCTGCACTTGTATCATCAGATATTGGTTCAACAGGAGTCTCTGGAGGCCGGGCAGCGTGAAATATCAATGTGGCTCGACGACGCGGAAGCAATGCTAAACAATTATAACTTGTCTGGGGGTCGAGACTCGGCCTTACTCCAGCTCGAAAGGCATAAGGCGTTTTTCTCGAGAACGCTCTATTATAAATCCATGCTCGAGTCGAAAAACAAGGTCCTCCATAATATCATAAAGTCCGTCGATGCGCATAAGAAGCTGGGCGAAAGCGAAAGCAGCTCGACGCTCCGTAATCTGAACGAGCGCTTCTCGCGGGTTTCTCAATTGGCCCAAATATGGGAGCAGCGCTTACAAGAAGCTGTGCGTTGCTGGTCGAAATTTCGTGACTGCGAGAGACAACTGTCCGAATGGCTCTCAGCCGCGGAGACACTCATCAACGACAGGAATATCGACAACCGCCAGTCGGTCGAGTACCACAAGAACTTTTTCGAAAAAGTCAACGATCGATGGATTCAGGATCTCGTTAACGTCGCCCAGGATCTAAGAAACGCTTTGCCCGCGGAACAGCAGGCCCCCATAATCGAAACTGTCAATTCCTTGCAAAGAAGGTGGAAGGACGTGCTGTCCTTTGCCCCGCTGCACTTAATGAAGCTCGAGTTCAGACTCGACGAGGCCACTTTCTCCCAATACTTAAAGGAAATTGAAATTGAAATCAACGGCGAGCAGCAGGCCATGATGAAGAACGAGGACTTTGGAAGTATTTTAAAGAGAAACAAGGATTTCTTTGTGAACCGCGAGATGCTGATCAAGGTTGAACGTTCCTTGCAAACGCTCAAGAAGATCAGCGTGGCTTACTCGAGCTTCAAAGAGGACGAGGAGGATGCGAGCTTGAGTGACGCGGCAGAAAATGCAGAGCGCCGTTGGCAGCAGACGAAGACCAGAGTCGAAGCACTTCGAGAACAATTGCTTCAGGTTCCCCAGCAGTGGGCTGCTTACAAGAAAAGGTACAAGCATATATACTTGATGCAATTTCTATTTACTTAGAGTACTTAGGATGGCTGATTCATGTTCGCTTTTCATTGCAGATACGAAGGCATGGTTACGTGGATGGATCACGTTGATGAGACTCTGAGAACAATGTTACACGAAGTGAGCTCCCTCGAGGAGTTCGAACAGGAAAAATCAACCTTCCAGGTATAAAAAAATTTTAAATTAAAACGATCCTCAGTCTTCATGAAAATTAACTCCATAACATTAACGTACTAATTATCATTTGCTTGCTCATCTCGAAGCTTCAATATTTGACGGTAAATACCACTTTTAGCAAACGTAACTGGATGTTGTGATGTTGTCGTAATCGGAGGCCTTATAAGCTGTAAAAAAAATTTAATGCTTGCCAACAAATTGTTATATTATTATACAAATATATACATACATGTGTAAATGTACGTTTTACAGAAAGTATGTCTGGAAGCAGACAACAAGCGGGAGGAAATGAAGTGGCTGCTTCAAACGCTAGACAGTTTAACATCGAATCGCTCTGATCAGGAAGCAATTGCAGAGCAACGAAAACTCGAGCAGCTCATCATTCGCTATAAGAACCTTATACCAACCATCGAGATAACAATGACTAAAACGGACATATACTCAAAGAGCTACACTTACAGAAAGGAAGTCCGCGAGGTTTGCACGCTCCTTCATAAGGTCCGCGATCAAACGGTCCAAGTTCCATCTTTGGAAAGCCTCGAAAGCTTAAGGAAGGCATTGAAGCATCAGGAGACTTGCTTGAGCCAGCTGGAGATGCAACGAGCCAATATCGTTAGTATGCTGCAGCGTGGAAAGGATCTGCTTAAGGATCAGCACGCGCCGAACTTTGTTTCTTCGGAAGTTCAGCAATTGGAAATCAACTGGAACGAAACCTACGGGCAGAACATTGAAATTCTAAAATCATTGAAAAATTCGCATAAACTGTGGAATACCTACGATGAACAGAAGGATGAAATCCTAAAGTTGATAGCGCAAGCCGAAGAAGACCTGAGGCAACTAGAGTCATCTACGTACTACAACGCATCCCAAGTATCCGGAGATTTGCACCACCAGCAAGAACTTTGCTCGTTTATGCGCAAAACGGCTCTAAATATGGTAAAAAATTTGCACCAGACATTTTCGAATCTCGTCAAGGTTACGGTGCCGGAGAAGGAGCCCGAGCTCAAGGAAGAGATATCAAATGTCGAGGAGAAGGTTGAGCATCTGCTAGAAAAGGTGGACGAGCGAGTTGAAAAGCTGCAAACTTTACAAACGCAATGGAATAACTTCCAATCAAAAATGGGAGAACTGCATAACTGGACAACTCAGGTTGCACCGCAATCGATAATCGATATCAAAGCTCTAGTGACATCTCCCGAGGAGAGGGTTTCTAAAACAGAAATTTTATACGAGCAGGTGCACGAGAAGATAACGACAATCAAGAGAATCGAAGAGGAATCGAAAATCCTTATAAAAGGTAAGTTAAAAGTTTAAAGTCAATTAATTGATCGCGTGTCTTATCGCTTGTCTTTCCATTCGGATAACAGAGGCGGACAGAAAGCCCGAAGCTCAGCACTTACGGACGAATATAAAGAATTTACGATCAGCCGTGGATTCGCTGAATGAATGTATCAGCACTCAGCGCGAGAAGGCTTCGCAGTACCTGGCCATCTGGAAGGAGTACGAGGTCGAGATCGAAAAGATAAAGCCGTGGATCGAGAAATCCGAGACGGAGATGGCTACTTTCGTCTCTAAGCCAACATCCATAAGCCAAGCAACGACGATGCTCGAGACGACGAAAGCTTTCGAGCAGCAGTGCACTAGGCATTTGCCGAGACTCGAAAATCTAATTCAAATAAGCCAGCAGCTCGGCAGCCGGACCAACGCACCCGACGAGGTCGACACCGTGCACAGTCGGTGGAACTCTGTACACGACACGGCACTTCAGACGAAGACCAAACTGGAAAAGCTCATATCAAGTTGGAATACATTCGAGGACGATACGAGAGAATTCAGGGATTGGTTAGAGGCTTCGGAGAGGTCCGTCTCAGCGGAGCCGAACCTTCACTCAACCGACATGAATAAATTGGAAGGCGAGCTGTCTCATCTCAAGGATCTGAATAAAGAAATATCCAACAGGCAAGTGCAGCTGATCTCGCTGACTCAGATATCGGATCAAGTGAGCCACGGATTGTCGATCGACGGAGCGACGAGCTTGAAAGGTCGCGTAGCGGATATAAAGACCCGGGTCAACAAGCTCGCCGACACTGTCCGCCAGCAGATAAACAGCACGTCCGATGCGGTACTGGCGAGGAACGAGTTCCAAATAAAGATTTCCGACTTCGAGAACTGGATGAGTCGCTTGCGACAGAACACGGCCGAGATAAGCGACGCACACATCGACAACGTTGACTTTAATCTACAGACTGTCCACGCCTATCTGCAGGAGCACTCGGAGCAACAGCCGAACTTCGCGTCCATCTACGAGGAGGTGAAATCCTTGAGCAGGAATGGATCGGCGGAGGAGGCAGCGGGTCTCGATCGAGTTTACTCGTCCCTCGCTGCCAAGTACAAAGCTTTGGAAGACGATTTACGCCAGAAGAAGAATGGATTAGAGAAATGGACGGAGCTGCTGAATTGGAACCACGAAGCGATCGCTCAATTGAATCATTATAAGTACGAAGCCGAGGCGCGGAAGCCCACGATCGAAGGCTGCGAGAGACTCTCCGGGGAGCTGAAGAGTGTCCAAGCGAAGATCAACAGCTGGAAAGAGGAAATACCGATTATCGACAGTGCTTTGGGCATCCAAGTGCGCGATAAGCTAGAAAAGCCCTTGACCGCCTCGTTATTGATAAACGATCTCGAGACTCAGGTGGTCTTGTTGGAAAATACCCTGACGGCGAAGCGCGACAAACTTGAGAGTCTCAGCACGAGGTGGGCTAACTTCAGACAGCTGCAGCAAAAGCTCACGGAGGATATTATTGCGACGCAGACGGCACTGCAGGACCTGGCCTACGATGTCAATGCTTGTGAGAAACTGAAGCCGGCTATCGAAAAGATCACCAACCTGATTGAGGAGCACGAAAAATTGAGCTCAGGGAAGGAGAACTTACATCGAGAGGGAGCCGATTTACTGAAAGAAGATCAGCGATCGATGACGAATGTTCAGGTTGTGCTGTCCTCTGTGGATTCCAACTGGGAGAAGGTTAACGAGCTTCTGCAAGAGCAAAGGAAAAAGTACGTCGACATGGAAACAGGTACGTAGCGTTATCTCATTAATTGGACCTTCTTCTCGCTCGTGTCGTTGTATTTGTTTTTTTTTTATTCTATTAGATTGGAAGCAATTTATCGAATCGAGAGGAAAGCTGTCGATCTTCGTCGAAGAGGCGATGAATTTCTGTAATGCGGTCAAGGAAGTGCCCAACGACGTTATTCAGGCTACGTTCGCGGTGGAAAAGTACCGTAAGGCATTCGACACGTTAAAGAAGGGAAAAGCTCACTTGGAGAAAATGGACTTCAAAGCCCAGCAGATAATAAAAGAAGCCTCCTTGATGCCGGGCTTCAACATGAATTCCATAGAATCGAACGTCGCTGATGTTCACAGAACGTACCAGGCCACGTATTCCAATATAGCCGAGAAGATCCAGCTTTACGAAACCCAGGTGATAATATGGAAGCAAATAGACGACGCGAAGAATGAACTGATGCGCTGGCTAAGCGATACGAACGAGTCCCTCAAGGCTGCTTGCGAGTGCTTCGCGGATGCCGAGAACGGCAAGGCAAGGCTATTGAAGTTCCGAGAGGAGCTGCCCGCCTACGAGCTCCTCCATCAAGGGATATTGTCGAAAACCGAGCAGCTCATCAAGCTGAACGGTGGCGCGTCCGAGATCCCGACCCTCAAGGCATTGAATGACGTCCTGAAGGAGCAGTTCGAGCTCGTGAACAAGTCGGCCGATACCTTGGAGCGAATGACCTCGAGCTTCGCGGACAAGGAAATTAAGATTCGGCAAGATCTGAAGCGGTCGAGCGACGCGATATCGCAGACCCGCGAGGAGATCATCAAGTGCGACGATCTTACCGGGGAGAGCTATAAGATCATCGAGAGGATCAATCGGTGCAGAGAGCTCAAGGCCGAGTTAGGCGCCTGCGACTCGATCTTGGACGAGGCTCAGAAGAAGCTGTCCGAATTGACGGTAGAATATCCGTCGATATCGAAATCCAGCTTACCCAAGGAACTCCAGTCCCTGAAAACGCGACGAGACGCGGTTGCCAGTCACGCTGACAAAGTAAGCACCGGTAGAAGCTCCTCGGCTCCTTTCATATTAATAATATTCTCTCTCCCTCTCTCTTACGTATTGTTTGCAGGTGAGCGCGACACTGGCCGCCTTTTTGATGAAATCTTATCGTGAAAAGTTCGGCGCACTCGAACGATTGGTGACCACGAGCAGGGAGAAGGTGATGTGGTGCGAGCCCGAGGAGAACAGCGACAAATACAATCTTGAGGTGAAGTTGGCTTCGCTGAAGGACGTCGAGGCCGACATATACGAGTGCGACGCGAAGAAGAACGAAATCGACCAATCGTTGAGGCTTTTGGAAAAAGTCGAAAGCCCAGAGACTTTGAGGGCCCTTCACGGAGAGCACCATACGGTCCACGTCGACCTCGAGGCTCTCAAGTTATGTTACATAAATATTAAGAAAATTCTCGAAAAAAATATTCACATGTGGCAGAGGTACGAGGCCATGTCAGACAATGTGGTGCAGTGGCTGAAACAGGCCGAGAATAAAGTACGGGCCGAGAGCTCGATTCTTCTGGTCCCATACGAAATCGAAAACAAGTACAAGGAAATCGACGAGTTCAAAACGTCGTTTTTGAATTATAAGATTGACATATCGAAACTGGTGACGTTCAGTAAGCAAATTACCGACGTAAGTACTTACTTGTACCGCTACTCTCTCCTCATCGCGCCTAATCATCCTTTTTGAAAAGCTTTTTTTTAAATCCCTTATGCTTGTTGGCCTTTAGATCAGTCCGGAATCTCGCGTTGAGCAGTACGTCAATCATTTGTACGCCAGGTACGAAGCTGTCGAAAAGTTCATAGCCCAGAATCTCGATAAGCTCAAGCAACTGCTCAAGAACAGAGACGAGTATGAAGAAAATGCAAAACAACTGGATTCCTGGATATCCAGCGCTGAGGAGAAATTGAAGATTTTCGAGGAAAGCACGGGCCCTAAACCTATAACATTTTACGAGGTGCGGTTGAAGGAGTTAAAGTCCTTCGGGGAAGCCCGTGAGAAGGGCCAAATTCTTTTTAATCAAACCGCTGAAGCTGGAGAGGCTCTCTTACTCGAAAATCAACTTGGACGACAGGGAGAGGATAAGATCAGAGCTAAAGAATCTTCGAAGCCGCTTGGACGCTTTGACGGACAAAGCGAATGTCATATACAAAAAGATTGAAAGTGACATGATGCATCGATCGTCCTTCGAAGACAAATTTTCACAAGTACGTATTCGCTCATTCAACGATCTATTCCCTCACGATCTATTATTTACTAAAAATTCGTCATGTTTTAATGTCTAATTAGGTTAAGCAATGGGTAATCGATACGCAAGCGAAATTGGGAACAAAGCAAGAACTGTTCCCTACCCTGCAGGAAAAGAAATTGGCTCTTAATTCGTACAGGACGATCTCCCAGGACGTCAATGCTCACAAGCACATGCTGCAGCAGTTGCAGGAGCGACTCGGATCCGTCCCAGACGACGAGTCCAATATCATGCTCGACGATATGCTAGAGTCGTATGACAAACTTTCTGAGAACATACAGGGCAGGATTAACGTAGCGGAGAAGCACGTGGCCAATCACGAGGCCTACCAGCAGACGTTCGAGAAAATGCGCGACTGGATAAGTTCGATCGTTAATGAAACGTCGGCCTTGCTCGACGATCTCGCTATAGAGCGTGAGACGGCCAAGTCCAGCATCGGCTTGATAGAAAACTGCTTGAAACAAAAGCACGCTGGGGATGAAATTATAAGCGAGTGCAATCAGCAACTGAACATCATTCTACAGCAAACGTCGATCCCGGGTAAGCAGCGGTCTCGTTGATCTCGCTGATCTGATGTAAAAAAAAAAACTTTCCGCTTTATCCTTGGACATTAATAATTTAATAAGGCTTTGTTCGTTTCGGATTCGCAGGTCACCAAAGCCTAAACAAGGCCTTCGAGGAGCAGAAGAAGATTTGGCAGGACTTCCAAGGGCGCTGTGCCCTTTCGAAAGAAAAGCTGAATCGCTTCTTCGACGAGTGGTCCGTGTTTCAGAAGGCAGTGGAAGAGCTTGAGAATTGGATGAAAAATGTAGAGGCGCTGGTGAAGGATCAGAGCTTGAAGAGCACGGAGGAAGCCAAGGCCTCGCATCTGCAGAAGCTTAAAGCCCTGGAGCAGGAAATATTAGCGAAGGCCCCGGCGTTCAATGCCGCTGTAGAGAAGAGTCAGCGGATAGAAGCGGAGTCGGAGCTTGTAACGAGGGTCTCCAAACAAGCGACCAAGTACCAAGCTCTCAAGAACCAGGCCCGCGAGTCCGTTGCTCGATACGAGCAGTTCCTCAAAGAGCACAGCACCTTCAACGAGCGCTATAACGATTTCGTTAACTGTATCCGAGAGCTGAATGCGGAACTGAACCGGCACGGGGAGATCGTTGGCGACTTGAGTATTCTCCAGAAGAGGCAGAAAGTCATAAGAGACCTCGCGGACACGCGGACGAAGGAGAATCCAAAATTCGAATCGGTCATAGATCTCGGGGAGAAGCTCTACACGCACACGTCGCCAGACGGCCGGGAAATCGTTCGCCAGCAGCTGCGTAACCTGCGCGCACTCTGGGACAGCTTCTCCGACGACCTTCAGGCGGCGGTGCAGAAGCTGGATCAGTGCCTTACGCAATTCGCCGAGTTCTCCACGTCGCAGGAGCAGCTGTCGAACTGGCTGCGCGACGTCGAGCGTGCCATGCATCAGCACACCGAGCTGAAGTCGACGCTCGAGGAGAAGCGAGCCCAGCTGCAGAACCATAAGATCATGCATCAGGAAATAATGTCGCATCATTCGCTGGTAGAGGCAGTCTGCGAGAAGGCTCAGCAGCTCGTCGACCAAACGAAAGATACCTCCTTGAACATTTACCTGCAGTCGATTAAGCAGCTCTTCGGCAACATCGTCTCCAAATCGAAGGATTTGTTGGACAACCTCGAGGACTGCGCTGACAAGCACAATAAATTCAATGTGCAGTGCAAGGCGTTTTCCGATTGGCTTCAAGGCGAGAAGGAAAAGCTTTTGGAATGCAACGATTTCACGGGGGAGCGTACCGACATATCTAGGCGATTGGCAACCTTATCGATTCTCAAAGACGGCAGAAGCCACGGCATGGATCTTATAACGAAATTGAAGGATTTTTCCTCTATGGTTTTAAGAAATACAGCCCCTAAGGGCCAAGGGACAATAAGAAACGAGATTACTAATCTTGAGACGAGCTTGGCACAGCACTTGCACGATATAGGTATCGTACTTACCGATCAGCCGTGCTTGATAAAGATTTTTAAAAAATTTATAAAAGTTTTAGCGAATTTCTTATCTTTTTTGTTTGTGAAATAGAATCCGTGGAGGACAAGCAGAATAAGATACTGAAGGAATGGTTGGAATTCGAAGAGCCATTGGAATCGTTCATGAAGTGGTTCCGTTCAATGGAAGCCGCCTTCAGAGATCAGCAACTGCAGCCGACATTGAAGGAGAAGCAGGCGCGTTTCGCGGCCTTTAAAGAGAAGCGCGAATTGATTTTGCAAAAAGAAAACGAAATCGATCAGTTTGTCGACAAATCGCACGCACTTCTAAATTCGAGCGGCGTCGAGAGAATCAAGCCACTGATATCACAGATAAGCAACAGGTAATAAAGGCAAACCTTTAATCAGGATGTTTATCTTACATAATCCCCTCTCCGTTAAATTTCTATGATCTATATTCTCTTTATAGATACACGTCGCTGTTGACTCTCAGTAAAGACGTGATAAATCGTTGCGAAGCCATTGTCGATGACCACAAGGCCTACGACGAGAAGTTATCGAGCGCGGATCGGTGGCTTACACCTTTGGAACAGCATCTGAATAATTTGAAGACGGAAGAGATGACGGGAAGTCCGGAGGCAAAGAATTCCAAGCTACAATTACTGATCAGCGAACGGGAGCAAGCCGACCATCGCTTGGTAGCCCTCGGGGCAGCGGGCGATAGGATCTTACCGGATACCTCGGCACAAGGTCGCGAAATCATTAGACAGCAAGTGAGGCGCATCCGCGACAGGTGGGACAACCTCGCGGAAGGTATTGCCGAGCAACAAAAGAAGCAGGGTATCCAATCACTCCAGTGGTCGAGCTACCAGGAGACGCTTCAACAAATTCTTGCCTGGCTCGACAATATGGAACGGAACGTTAAACACGAAGCGTCGAATATACCGTCTTCCCTCCAGGAGGTCAGATCGAAGCTGCTCAAATGCAAGGTAAAACAGCCGTATGAGGAAGGTGAAACATTAATTACAAAACTAATGCCCCGGAAATGACATTTTCATATGATTTTTCATAGACCGTACACCAGGAAATACTCGCCCACAAGCGTATAATCGAAGGTGTTTCCGAAAAGGCAAATGCCTTGACTCAAGTTTCCCAGGCTCCGTCTGATATTCAAAGTAAAGTGAAATCCGTTTCCCAGAGATACGAGAAATTAGTCGAAGCATCGTCGAGAGAATTAACGAATTTGGAGGCGGTATCGGAGGTCTTCCAGCAGTTCCACGACCTGCACAAGTCTTACAAAGACTACCAGAAGCAGCAGTGGGACAAGTTAGCCAATTATAATGATTATACGGGGAACAAGGCGGCTTTACAGGTTCGGCTCTCAAGGATAATTGAAATTCAGGATAATTTGGGCGAAGGGGAAGTGAAATTGAACGCCCTGGGAGAGCATGTGTCAAAGAGCTTAGGAGTCGTGTCGCCGAGATCCCAAGAATCGATGGAGAGAGACCTAAACAACCTCAGGTATATATAATTGTCTGTGTGATCAGATATGAGGGAAAATTAAATGAAAATGGCCTCGTTTAGGTTCGAGAGCAAGAAGTTCGCTAACGAACTCGGCGATGCGATTCGCTGCATCGAGGAAAGGATCCAGCAATGGAGCGAGTACGAGAATTCCTTGGAGAGGCTGCTGAAATGGTTGACCGATGCGGAGACGTCATTGAAGAGCTACTGCCTGAAAAACACGGTCGAAGAAAAGCAAGAGCAGTTGGAAAAGTACCAGGTAATAAATTGCATAAAATACGCAATGGTCGGAGGATCGGCGCTATTAGAGAATTTGCATAATTTATATTTATAACCGGGAAAGGTACGAAAAGTCAATGTGACATGTTATAATGTTTGACTACAGCAACCTGGCCGCACATACCATACATACATACATACATATATAAATAACAAAGGCAATGACGATTTATTTTTTTTTTTCTTTTCAAAATTTATTCCTTAGGACCTTCAAAAAGTAACGGAATCTCGCAATGCGGATGTCCTGGAACTGGTGGCGCTCGGTGACCACCTCGAGCAAGTAAGAGAATCACTCGCGATCTCTCAAGCTTTTCAGCTCGAACTCTAGCACTACTCGATCCTTTCATTTTTCTTATTCTCTGGGTATTATTGCTATTATTACTACTACTATTATTATTATTATTATTATTAGTATTATTGTTATTACTACTACTATTACTATTACTATTACTATTACTATTACTATTACTATTACTATTATTTTTATTGTTATTGTTATTCTATTTAGGCTTTTTGTTATCTACCCTTTTCTCTCTTGCCGCAATAAACATTGAGCTTTCAGGAGTTGGGGAGGGAAGGGGGAGGGAAGCTTTTTTTAAGCTGCTCAATACGTAGGCTATGAAAATTTGCCTCGGCATTTTCATTTTTCCATCTCAGCAATCTGTACTCTGTATCCAAAGATTGTCCATGTTTCGCCCATATTCGCCCATGTAATACGCGCCATGCTTGCACATCCCCTCCTCCTCATTCACTATACCCTCCATTATCTATGGATTGCCATTTGATTTTCGCAAATATCCTCCTATTGCCACTCATCGTGTTATTATCTCTCATGCGCATCTCGGATGCACATCGTTTGGAACGCAAGGGGCGCACCGACCGATCCCGGCAAGCGTCGTTTTTTTAAGCGGACTCTGTTGGTATTACAGGCACTGCTCGCCAACCTTCGTCAAAACGAAGCCGAATTCGACAAGATGAGCGACGACTCGTCCGATCTAGTGCAGATCAGCGGGGAGTCGAGGTTCTCCGTGAGCGTGCAGCAAGTGACGTCGCGCTTCCAATCGATCCAAGCCACTGCCAAGGTAATGAGCCTGTTCGCTTATATTACCGCTCACTGCTTCCTTAGTCCTTAAAGCTGAAAACTAACAAGCTATATAACGGCTCTCTGGGTGAATGTTGTAGAAACTGGTGAAAAAATGCGACCAGGCCCTGGCCGATCACGTTGCTTACCTCGACAAGTACAAGCAGTGCTCGGAACGATTAGCCGCCGCTCAGCAGCTGTATCACTCGACCCGGAACAACCTGTCGGGCACGCGCCAGGAGCTGTCCTCTCACATCCAGACGATCCGCGACGTCCTCGCTCGGCAGTCGTCGACGATCAATTTAATGAACGCGACCGTCGAGGCGGGCGAGCGGCTTTACTCGAGCACCGGGGACGAGGGCCGCGAGATCATTCGCCAGCAGCTCCTGGAGCTACAGCAGGCACTGGAAACGCTCTACGACAACGTGATGCTCGCCGAGCGCGAGACCCAGGCGAAGCTGTCGAGCTGGACCGGCTTCGACGAGTCGAACGAAGCCTTCGAGAGCTGGCTGAAGCAGGCCGAGATGGATCTCAAGTCGGACATCGAGCTCAAGACGACCCTCGACGAGAAGAGGGCCCAGCTCCAGATCTACAGGACGTTCTTGCACGACGCCCAGAGCCATCAGCAAGCCCTGTTCGACTTGAGGGATAAGGCAGATTGCCTTCCCGAGTGCACAGACAAGATGAGAAGGAATTTACACGACCTCAGCAATAGGCACGCGACTGTGTTGAAACGCGCTGCTGCTTTCGTTGAGAGGTAAGCTGGCCGTCTCTTGCGATCCTTGACAACGACGGCCAATCCACGTAAGAGAGTACGCGTACCGGCAACGTTAACGTTTCCTTGGTATATTTCCATTTAGGTACGAGGGCATCGTAAGCGATCACCAGCAGTACAGTAAGGCCGTCCTTGATACCCACGAGTGGCTGGACGCTACCCTGAATGCCGTGAGTATGTGGGGTGACGTTGAGCTTGAGCGAGTCTCCTTGCATACGAATCTCGACAGGCTTCAGAATGTTTTAAAGAGCTTGCCCGAGGACGAGCCGAGAATACACCAAATCCGAAATCTCGGGGAGAAGGTGATTCCGGGCACACTGGAGTCGGGGCAAGTGAACATCCGCTCGCAGATTGATTCGTCGCAGCAGGAATGGGAGGGACTGGTCTCGACCGTGAGAACAACAATCGACGCTATCGAGTCGAAACTTCAGCAGTGGAACGAATTCGAGATATCTAAGGAACGGTGCCTCGCTTGGATACGCGACACGGACATGAAACTTCACGCGGTCGATTTAAAGTCGACGCTGGACGAGAAGAAGGACCAGCTCGAGAAGCTCCGAAGCCTCCAAGGGGAAGTACGGGCCAAGGAACTGGAAATCGATGCCGTAACTGAGCGGGCCCATCAATTGCACAAGCAAACCTCATCGCGAAGCTCTCAGGTTTCCGAATTGGGCATTAAGTATCAGCAGATATCGAGCAAAGTCAAGGATTTAAATACTCGTTGGCAACAGTATGTCATGAGCCACCAAGAATTTGACAATCAGCTCTCCGAATGCATACGCTGGCTAGATGATATTCATGACAAATTGGCATACTGCGCAGACCTCAGCGCCTCGTCGCAAAAAGATCTCGAAAAAAAGATGGAGATTATTCAAGATCTGTTACTTTACAAAGAGAACGGATTCGCAAAAGTAATACCGCTAAGAAATCATTGTCATTCATTAAGCCTTTAATCAATAGCTATTTAAGATTCTGGTAATTATAACGTTTTCTTCTCGTTTTTCTTCTTCAATAGATTCAGACGATCGTAGAATTGGCTCAGGGAGTGTTGGCGAATACAGCACCGGCAGGCCACGAGGCCATAAACGACGCGGTCGTCAAGCTACAAGAGCAATGGAGCTCGCTGGCCTCGAAGATGCTGGAGACGAAAACGAATTTGGATGACTCGATTAATAAATGGGCCGGATTGCTCGAGCAAATTCAATCGCTGAACAAAACCGTCGATTACATGCAGGCATCCGTCGATGAAAATCTGCCCTTCCAGACGACCATGAGCGAAAAGCGCTCCCAGTTGGAGAGAATCAAGGTTTTGGAAGAGAAGGTGCGTTGCGAAAACATCGAAGTCGACGGATTGAAGGCAAAGGTTGCCGAAATGATAGCGAGCGGACAGCAGGGCATCGCTGCCTCGCAAGCGGCCGACATTCTCAATAAGTAAGTGGTGCAGTGGTGGGGAGTCGTTGCAACAACAACAACAACAACAACAACAACAAAATAGACTCCTAATAACGCCTTGCGTCCTCTTAATTTTCAGATTCGACGCTCTCTTCGAAAGGATAAAGTCTCTATTGGCGGAGCGGAAATTGCTTTTCAATAACCACCGGCTCTACAAGGAGGCTTACGACCAGCTGATAAATTGGCTGAATCGAGCTCGCGAGAAAATCCCCGCTGTAAAGCAACGTTCCTTAAGCGACAAACTCGCTATTGAAAATGCAGTCGCGCCCCTTCAGAGCCTCCTGATGAAGAAGGCCCAAGGCGAGCTGATTGTCGAGCACCTGCAGCACACTGGCGAGGTAGTCTGTGCGAGCACGAGTCCGGAGGGCCAGAAGGTTATCCGAAATGAAATTCGCGCGCTCACGGAGAGTTTCGAGAACTTGTTCAACGAGATAAAGCAGCAGAAGAATCAACTGGAGGCGACGGTGAGCCAATGGCGCGACTTCAAGGACGAATACGAGAGGATAAGCGATTGGCTGCAGCAGTTCGATATTCTCATAAAAGCTCAGAAGAACTCCCTTTTACCGAACGTCCAGGAGAAGGCCAAGCAGGTGAAGGAAGTCAAAGAGATATTAGATAATCTGAGCAAGGGACAGGAGCAAATCGATAAGTTTAACAAGTCGGCATCGGCACTGCTCTCGACGCCCCTCGACAGTTACGTGAACAACCAATTGCGGCACTTGAACTCTCGGTACCAAGTCCAATTGAATTTAGCCAAGGACGTCCTGCAAAAGGTGGAGACGAATCACGCCCAGCACGAGGAGTACGAAGCGAATTTGGCTAAAACGAGTAAGTGGATAGATAACGCGAAGCAAATAATACGCCAAGGGACGGAGGCGGCCTCGAGCAGCACCCGGGAAGAGCTCCAAAAGAGATTGGACAAAATTCAAGAGCTTTTAAGGAAGCGCGAAGAAGGTCAGAATCTCGTGCACCTGACTGTCAATTGCGGAGAAAAGGTCATGCGTAATACCAGGTGATACACTATTGCCAAGCTTTCGCTTCGTAACATGTTATTTATAATTCCAGTAAAATGTTAATAACCGCTTGGTTTTGTTTGTTCCGAAGGTCCGACGGCCGCGAAGAAATTGCTAATCAATTAAAGGAAATTCAAAACGCCTGGGAACGTTTAGTGAAGAAGATATCAACGTCGAAGGTACACTTAGAAACGAGTCTGCTTCAGTGGGCAGACTATAGCTCGTCGTACTCGCAGCTGCAGCAGTGGATTAACGACAGAGAGGCGAAGCTCCAGCAGGTTTGTGAGCAAAAGGTTTCCAAGGCTCGAAAGGGTCTCGCGGGTCTCAATTCATTAGCGATTGGCGAGCGTAGGGCGAACTTGCGCCACACGAACAGTATAGTTCAGGACATCGTGGCGTTCGAGCCGATGATCCAGTCTGTAACGACGAAAGCCGAAGACCTTCAGCAAGCGACCCCGGCCACTGAAATATCCATTAAATACGAGACATTGAGCAAACAGGCGCAGGAACTGTACGCCAAGCAGAAAGAGACTGTTGAGCAGCATCAAGCTTTCATAGACAGCGGCAATGAGTTTGTTCAATGGATTAGGATAGCCAAAGAAAGACTCGGGAAATGCTCCGAACCCACCGGAGACAAAGAATCACTGGCGAGTAAGATATCGCAATTGAAAGTACTGCAGAGTGAACTTCCAGAAGGTCAGAAGAAGCTGGAAAGGGCACTCGAGCAAGGAAATCGAGCCTGTCAAATAGCGGAAGACGAGGAAAAGGAAATCATTGAAGAAGAGGTTGCTCTTCTTCAGGAGGAGTACGACAATTACGTGTAAGTAGTATAATTTGTCTTAAATCCGTGAACTTAGAAAAGTTATTTATTAATCAGTGGTCCAGTTCATTAATTAAGAAGAGAGATTATTTAAATGATGCTTTTTTTATCCAGGGAATCGTTGAACAACACAAAGAGTTTGCTCGAGATCGGCATAGTTAAATGGACGGAATACGAAGACCAGTTCTCTGAGGCGACTGAGTGGTTGACGCAGACGGAGCAATTGGTTCAAAGCTTTAACAAACTGCAGGACAGCTTGGAGGAGAAGAAAAACGTCCTCGAACAATTCCAAGGCCATCTGCAGACGTTATTCGACTGGCAGAAGGAGCTCGATAGATTGAACATGAGAGCTCAAATGCTCTTGGAAACGTGCGCCGACACTCGTATCTCAAATGCCGTCACGCAATTGACAACGAAATATAACGCTCTGCTGTCACTCGCTAAGGAAATCATGCGCCGACTAGAACTGCATTATCAGGTAAATGAATTCGGTTAAAGTTGCAATCGCCAGTCGAACAGTCAAAGCCGTATCTTGTACTCGTATAATAAATAACAATGTCGATACTGTAAAGCTTAGGTTGAATTTGTGAATTCGCTTTCAGGAACATCAGCAGCACAATACCCTTTATCAAGAATGCCAGGACTGGATCGATAGAACTCGAGACAAATTAAACGAATGCAAGGACATCCCGAATACACTTGTCGAGGTTAACAATAAGCTCCATACTTGCAAAATGATACGCCAAAGCTTAGAGCAAGGGCAGAACAAGTTGCGCTACGCTTTAGAGCTGAAGGAACGAGTTATAATGAACACCGAGCAGAACGGGGCGGCTAAAATACAAGAGAATACAGAGAATCTTAAAGCTGATTTCGACAAGCTACTGAGCGACGTCGACGAGACGAGACAAAAGCTCGCTGCCCGAGCCGCCGTGCTGGAGGAGCTTAATAAAATGCACAGGCTTATAGCCGATTGGCTCGAGGAGGTCGAGAGCAATGTCCTCTTTGACGAAGTCTACCGAAACGATTTGAGCGAGAAACGTGCTCTGCTGGAAAAGTACAGGACCGTGCAGAGAGACATTCAGGGCCACAGTGATAATATAGAAAAGCTGAAGCTTCGACTGGCCAAGGACGCGAATATTTCAAAAAGCCCGTACGATACGACTATTTCGAAATACGAAGAGCTTCGCAGTCTTGTGAATAAGAAAATTCAAGTAAGTAGCGGAAATTATAAGTAAATTTGTAAGTCGTGGTTATAAGAGCTTCGTGATATATTGAAATCTTCTTGTTGTAGAATCTTGAGGAGCAGGTAAGGGATCACGAAACTTATCAGCAAGCTTTCAACGAGGCATCGGACTGGGTACGCCGAGCAAAGGTCGACCTCCAGCAGTACAGCATAACTCATGGGGAGAAGGAGAAAATCACGGAGAGGGAAGGGAGAGTGAAGCAACTGATATCGACACTTTCCAAGGGTCAATCGTTAATCTGCAAGGTTATTCAAACGAGCGAGATCGTCCTTACGAATACGGGGCCGGAGGGCCAGGACACGATTAATAACGATGTGAATCAGTTACAAAGCGACTGGAACCAACTGCAGTCACAATGCCAAGAGGCTGAGAAAATGCTCTCCCATTGTATCTTGACGTGGTCGCAATTCACAACGGCATTCGAAAGCATACAGAAATGGATAAGCCAGTTCCAAGGGAAAGTGTGCGAGGAGCAGGCCAAAGACAACAAGACCCCGGAAGATTTAAAACGGTGCAAAGGCTTGGTTGACGAAGCCGTACGTGAAAAGCCGATTATCGAGGATCTGAGCGACAAGTGCGAGATCCTAATGGAAATGAGCGCGTGTAATTGGGCGAGGGAAAAGACCGTTCAATTACAGTCTACGTATACGGGACTGTTAACTGACGCTCAGGGATTGGTGTCCAGAGTCGAGAAGAACTTGTCCGATCATACAGAATTCATAAAAGCGAAGAAGGAGCTCGAGGACTGGTTAAACAGGGCTCACGGCTCAATTCAGGATTGCGTCGGTGTTGGAGATATCGCTTGGGCAAAGGATAAGCTCGAAACAACGAAGGTAAAGTAGTAGCGACATTCTGGATGGGGGGCACTTCTGACTTTTCTGACTTCTCCGCTTTTATATTTGTTGACTCGATAATTAATATTATAAACGAGGAATGTTTCAGCTCGTCGCGACAAGAATCACCGAAGGCCAGCATTTGCTCTCTACCATGCAGTCTGCCTTCGCGAAAGCAATAAATACTGCGCCCGCAGAGCAACAGAACGAACTGCGCACGGACATGTCGAAGTTGCGCTCGAGATGGGAGCAGCTCAGCATGGATTTAAATACGATCCAGGCGCAAGTCAAGTCGATAATCAGCAGGTGGGAAGATTTCTACGAAAGCCGAGACCGTTTTGAAAAGTGGCTGGACGGTAGCGAGGATTATTTAAAGACCCTTCCGGATACGAAAGGGAAGCTCGGGGAAATGAAGACGCTCCTCGAGAAGTACAAGCACCTGACCGACGAAGTACAAAGTAAAAAATCCGACTTGGATCATCTGATGAACGAAGCGGCGGAATTGTCAGACTGGGCGAAGGACGACACGGCCATTAGCCAAGTGATGTCCTTGAATTGCCGGTGGGATGAGCTGAAGGGCCAAGTCGATCGCCAAAAGGATCTTATCGAGGATGAAATTAAGGAGTACAACGCGTACCACGCGGCCTTACAGGAGACGGAAAAGTGGTTCCTACGAGTTTCCCTCCAGCTCCTCGTATACAATTCACTGTACATAATCAGCGAGGAACAGTTCCTCGAAGAGATAAAGCAACACCAGGCGCTACTCAATGAAATCCGGAACTACGAGGCCGTGCTTGACGATCTGAAGGCGAAGGGCCAGGGTCAGATCGACAGGTACGAAGCGTCGGACTCGTCGGTCAGGCCGACGATCGTCACCCAATTACAGCACGTGCGCGACAGTTACAATTGCTTGCTCGACATGGCGCTGCAGTTCGACAAGCGCTTGAACGATTCTTTGGCTAAGTTCCGAGAGTTCGAGAAGACGCTCGAGAGCATAACGAAGAATTTGGAAATCTATGAGCCCGAAGTGGAAAGAGAGCAGCAGGCTCCGTTGGATACGTTAGAGTCCGCGCAGGAGAGCTTAATGTCAGCGAAAGCATTGTACAGCAAACTTCAGGGTGAAAAGGCCCGGCTCATCGTAGCCGTCGAAGCTTACGAAGCTGCTGCCGCCTGCGTCGCGAGACCCGGGAGTCCGCTTGACGTCCAACCGGTTCGCATACCGGACAAGGAAATGGACGTACGCGCCCACTTGGAGGAACTGATTGACCAGGTAAGTCGATTTCCCTCCTAACGCCATTCAACGATACTGATAATTGATAATTGATAATTAATAATTAATAATTAATAATTAACAATCGTTGCAGAGCGAGACCAATACGGCAACACGTCGACTCGAGGTCATTCTCGATAGCATTGAAAAGAACGGCTGCTTGGAAAAATTAAACACCTTGTGTAAAAAGGTAATTGTTACACCTTGAGTCAGGTCCGAAGATAAATTTATATTTATTTATACAATAAATAAAGCTCGAATTAGCTAAATAATAAAAATAAATTGCCTTTACAACTTGTAAGCGCATTTTTATTGCAGCTTAGATGCAATTCACCGATTCTTGCATTTCGGAGAGATTAAAAAAAAAAGGAAAGGAAAAAAATATGTATTCAATTATTTCGCTGCGATTAACATAACGTGTTTATAAATTTCAAAAATTTCCAAATAATAATGTCTTACAGTTAAAGTTCTAAATAATTTATGGATATTTCTGGAAAATTATTCGACCGCTCGAGTCTTATTAATTCATATTCGTATGATATGAAGTAACCGATTCGGAAACGAAAACGAGAAGGTGCATTTTGTAACCAAGTATTGATTGAGGAACGGGGCAAACGAGCAAAAGTTAAAAGGCTTAAATTGTTGATTATTGCAGATGCAGTCACATCTGGCTAATGTCGCGAACGCTGTCGGGGAATTGGAAGAGCAAGCTCACGAGAAGAATGCCCTCAGAGTTTGGATAAATCAACAGCGTTGCTTGTGCGGAGAATGGAAGTCGAGACCGGCGAAATTGCGCGCCGAAGCCGCCCAGTCGGAGCTCCAAGCCATGAATGATTTATTAACGAACGTCGGGGAGCGTCGGGGTCGCGCCGAAGCCGAGATGCTCATACGTCCGGATGGTCAGGACGCGGACATCGAGGAAGGATTGAATAAGCTCGAGAGCGAGCTCGTCGATGCTATCGCGAGGAAGCAAGCGACCCAGGACTTGATACATAAGTACCGCGGCGAGGTCCAGGACATTCAGTTTTGGTTTGACTCGCTCTCGAAAAAAGTTGACGTTATCGAGAAGGGCAACGGTTCGACCATTGGACAAAAGATTTCCTCCTTGAAAGAAATAACCTCTGAATTCGAGTCCCAAGGTCCGGAAAGGTAAGGAACCGTGGCCTTATTAAAATTATCCTTGACATAACCAAACTAAGAAATAATGTTCATTAACTAGAACTTTCTCGCTCCAAAGTAATATTAGCCTCGTTAGCTTAATATATTTTTCAATTATATTACGATTAAAGAAAGCGAAGAAAGTGAAGAAAGCTGCATCGAAGTAACAGAAAAAACAGTTGAGCGTTTGGATTGTAAATTGAAAAAATAAAATTTATTTTAGGCTGGACGACGTGCGACGGCTTGGTGATCAGGTGATCGATTCCGTGAGTAACCTGGACTCGCAGCAAATAGAGGAACAAATAAAGTCGGTCGAACGAAGACACGGCGATGTAAGCAAGAAACTCCATCGTAAAGCGCAAGTCCTGGACATGACGGCTCAAGGTATAGACGCAACGCGAAGAGAGATTCAGGAGCATCGGGAGTGGATAAACGAAAAGAAGAAAATAGCGCGCGCCTCGGAGCCGCTCGGCTATGAGAGTCGCCAAGCCGAAGAGAAGCTTCTCGCTCTGAAGAGCATGCTGAAGGAGGCTGAAGGGAAGCAAGTGCTTTCTGACTCCTTGGAGAAGCGGGTCGGTAATATGCAAAATGAGTTGGAGATGAGTGAGCAGCAGCAATTGGAGGCGGAGACTCGATTATTGAGAGGCGAGCACGCGGAATTGTGCTCCATCCTGAGGGAAGAGATTTCAGCGGCTACGGCTGCGACGGAAACGCGACGGAAACTGGAGAACGACCTGGAGAAGGCTAGACTCTGGATAAAAGCAACGAGCAACGATTTGAAGAAGCTCAGCGGCTATTTGCCCTTGCAGGCCTCAAGGGTCGAGGACGATATAACCCAACACAACGGCTTAGCATCGGAAATCCGACGATTTAGCGAGGGTAACCTGAAGGAGCTTCTTAAGCACGGTAACAGTATGTTGAAAGAGTGCAACGAAGACGACCGAGGAAGGCTCCAAGCTCTTTTGGACAAAGTCACCGAAGAATACTTGGAACTGAAGAGGGAAGCCCAAGAGAAGCAGGCTGCGCTCGCCGATCTTCTGCAGGGACGAAAAGCGTTTGAGAGTGACATGGACAAGTGCCAACGCTGGATCAACGAAGCCGAGGTCGCTACGTCATCCGAAATCCGGACATCTAGTGTTGATGTACTTAAGGAACAGTTGATAAAGGTAATCAATTGTATTTTTTATATATAAAAAAAAAAAAAAAACTACGTCATAAATCCTTGATATTATGCGGTGAACTGTATATCCATAAATTACGTGAATTATCTATGAAATATCTTTTACAGTACGATCGATTGAAAAAGGAAGCCAAGGAGTACGCTGACGATATCGAAAAGATAGTGCAACAAGGCAAATCAATTTTACCGACAATAAGCGACGCGGACAAGCTCAGGCTCAGCGAACAACTGAAAAACATGAAAGAAGCTCACGGTCGGGTGGCATCCGTCATCAACGAGAGAGCATCGACTCTTGAGAAGAGCATTAGCGAGGCAGAGGAAATAGCGGCTCGGATCGCCGAAGCTATTAAATTCATGACGGACATTCAGCGGGAGCTCCAGGAATTGAACAAGCCCATAGGCTCAAGAGTCGAGGACGTCGAGGCGATGCTCGTAAGCTACGAGAAGATTTTAAACGACCTGAAGTCGAACAAAGGAAAGCTATCGGACCTGCAGTCGAGAAATATCGGGGAGCTGAATGAGGTATTGGCCCAGCAAGACGACCTGATTCGCTCCATCGAAGCCCAAATAGCTAAGCTCCGTCAATTGCTTCTTCTGCGCCAGCAGTTCATCGCTCTCATAAACGAAATAACGACCTTCATTGTCAAGTATACGGAAATCGTCCGCGACATCGAGCAAAGCGGACACAATACCGAGGAGAAGATAAAAAAATACGACGACGTGATGGTAAAAATTCAAGAGTGCGAGGCGACTCTGGCCAGCGCCACGGACAAGGGTCAGCAAATAGCTGCGGAGGGCTCGGCGTCTGACAGGAACAACGTCATCGAGCAACTGCAATCGCTTAAGCAGCAGCTGCAAGCCCTGAGGCGAGCCGTGGAGAACCAGCGGGAGCAGCACGAGCTCGCGGTCGCCGAGCACAAGAGGTTATCTAGCCAACTGGCTGACATACTGGACTTCCTCGAAGGCAAGGAGAAGGAGATAAAGACCCGTCCGCTCCTTGACAGACATACGGAGAGCGTCGTGGCCGAGCTGGAGAAGCACGGGCTCCTCTGCGATTCGGTCAACGAATACTTGAATAAGATCAGAGAGCTGAAGGAGTCGATCAAGCACGAGGACGGCATGCCCGGATCCCTCAAGGAAATGCTCAGCGAGGCGACCTCGCTCCTGTCGTCCTTGCCCCGGGAAATGCTAGAGCGGGAGAATTACCTGGAGAGCAATATGCAAATGAGGGTAGAGTACGCGTTTCTCACGGAGAAGCTCTTCAATTGGGTCAGGGAGGCTGAAATCCGATTGGAGAGTGACAGGGAAGGTCTCGACTTCGAGAACATACTGAGTGACCTGGAGGAGCACAAGGTAAATCTATACGTCGAAGCTTACCGATTATAACATCTAATGTAAAATAAGCGGAGAGAGAGAGAGAGAGAGAGAGAGAGAGAGAGAGAGAGAGAAAGGGTCGGTAGGGAAGGGGGAGGGGGCTTCGAGATGACAGGGCCAGGTGGTAAAAGTCGTAATCTTTGTTGGCAGATATACTTCAGCAGCGAAGGATCGATCAGGGAACTCGTGTCCCAGCAAATCCAACAATCGGCCGATAAAATCTGGCCGTCCCTGAGCGCCTCCGAGCAGGAAGAGCTGAGCGCGGAGCAGCAGCAGCACACGCAGTTGCTGAAAAACACGCTAAATACGGCCAAGTCGCAGCGCGCGCGACTCGAACAGGGAGCCGACATGTGGCGGGATTATGGGAAGACTCTGGAGCGCGTGAAGGCGGTCGTGGCCAGAACGCGATTCACCGATGAGCCCGTGACGACTCTGGCCGGCCTCCAGTTCAATATACAGAAGATCACTCATGCCCTCAACGACATACAGGTTCGTACCCATTTTTTAGCCCTCGTACCTCACTATACATACGTAATTTACTTTATTATTTATTTACGTACGTTTTGTAATTTTATATTTTATACGTTATTTGTAGTCGTTTTAGTCAACAACTTGCAAAATACGCACCTTATAATAATATTATAGAGTAATTACGTACCAAGTACCTCTGCTATCAGTTTATATTAATTACCGACCGTTCGCTTATAAAATTTTCATAATTTTACAAAAAGAAAGCGATAAATAATGTTTAGTCCACAGTACTGACATTATTCTTACCAAGTGCCATTATTATAATTAAATCTGAAAGTTAAATATAATTATATTACAGTTACGTTATTAACAATTACGAATTCCCCATTAACGTATTAAATTATTTTAGATATTTTTTATTATGCGAATAGTAGGTGATATCAGATTTCAATTTTTCAGCAACTACAATACGTAGAAATTTCCAATGCATACGATACGTTGAATTATAAATACAAGTTTTTTTTCTATCTACGCGAATAATTTTTTTTCTAGTAATACGAGAATTGTACGGATATCTCCGTTTTTCATCTAGTTTTAATCGGTACAAATCGTATTAAAAAAAAAAAATATTTATAACGCAAATCTTGTGATACGTTTTTTTCGTATATTGTACGGAATGAAATTACTCTGATAAGAAATGGTAGATGTTGAATCTTACCGACGGTCGGTAAAACTCACAGAATTTCAAGCAAATTCTCAAAAAGCCTACGATTGAATAAAATACGTTGGACTTTGAAGGCATAAAATTTATTGAAACAAAAATGTTTGTTCGGAAATCATTTTAATTTGAATTACTTATGCAATATGAAATGTATATTATATCACAGCTGTGTTTTTACGTAAAACAGATTACAGAATTTATTAATGATTGCTTTATATAAAATCGAGCAGCACGTCTGTATGTCTCGAAATTAAATTACTAATTGCTTTTAAATAGGCTTATTGAAGAGTATCAAAGGTAAATTTAAATAATGTCTTCACGCACTCCAGATATGTAATTTTTCTTTTTTAGCACATTTTCATTGAAAATTTTATTTCATCGCAACTGCTCAATCGTATACGTATGCTAAATTATGAAATTAAAATGCATTTTTTATCTTTCATATATATATATATATATTAAATATAAATAAAATGGGATCATTTGATTTTTTTTATGCATTTATTATTGGAAAAAATTTGTAAAAACATTTCGTTTATTTCTTGTTTTGAAAATGAGATTTGACAGATAAATTCAGCTTGTTTCTTCTAATGAACACGCTTACTCATAATGAAATTTAAAGGCAAATTACATCGCTTTTTACAAGGTTCGAAAATTTAGTCGCACGTAGCACACATCCTTTCGCATGTGCACGAGTTCATGTGAATGTTAGGACGCAAACTGGAGCGCATACACGTGCAAGAAGAATTGAGACGGATAAAGGGCTATTAACGCGAAAGATAATTAATAACTTAACACGTAGCGAAGCACGGCTTCGCTATATAAGTATATCGATAATTGTGTGTACAAGGTTATGAAGGTTATGGATATGAATTATGTAAAGTTTCGAGATCAAAATAGTTTAATCTTTATTCAATCATTTTTCGAATAAAATAATAACGAATTTGCATCGCGAGCCAAGGAATGACAGGGAATCGAGTAACTGTAGCGAAGTTAGCGAATAAGTATTTTATGAATTGAGAATTTGAGAAATCTAATGCTCGAAATGTCGATTGGGCTAAAAATTTGTCTTGTTTTGCATTATTGTAGAATCAACAGTACGAGCTCGACGTGTTGAAGGAGCGCGGTAAGGAAGCTCTCTACCAAGCCGACCAGGCGAATAAAAAGGGAATCGAGGCGCAGCTCAGCGAAATAAACTCCGAGTGGCGAAATTTGGTCTCCGGTTTGGAGGCTCGCCGAGATACTCTTGACGGCTTATCGAGCCACTGGGAAGACCTGGAATCCAAATGGTCCAGCACCGAAGCGAAGCTTAATGCAATCGAGGAGCGGGGCAAGCTCGTCGATACAGTTGTTCGTTCAAAGCAACATTTGTTGGACACGGCCAAGACCCTTAATGTGAGTAAAATATAATTCTGGAAATAATAAAGCCATAATCAGTCTAGTGAATGAACCTTCATTATTTGGAAATATAGATATCTAGTATACTTGGCTATCTAAGTGTCTATCATGATTGATAAACACTGCGAAAAAGGCTTATTTGCGAGATTTAAATGATCAGAAACGCACCCAAGACAGAGTAAAATAAATTCAGAAAATTCGTTTTTCAACGAGTCGTAGCTAATTCGTAAACATTTACATTTACGCTCTAGAGTTGAACGTTTTTCGACTACTGACGGCCTTAGCCTTCGCATCGTTACGCTAAATTTTACTCAACTTCCTCCTTACGTTTCTCAATTTCCGTTAAAGATATTAGTAGTTGGTGAGTTGCAGTTTATATAAATCAAGCGACAAACGAGTGTCACGATTGAATTATTTCAAGGCAGCTTAGAATAAGATTTAGGGGCGGGGGAACGCCGGGATATTAGCGGCTCTGTCCGAATAATAAATATATAAATTGTAAATATTAAGAATAGAGCATTCTATTTCCAGTGCTTGAAAAACTCATTTTGCAGGAGCACCTTTCTTTAAAACTATTATTTTGTTCGATTATCAAAGCGATCGTTTAGCGAGGGCTTTGAATAACGAGCGTGCCAACTTGTACGAACGGGTACTAGTCGGTAACACATGGATACTCGGCTCATCGGAGCCTAACTTGGCTGATTTATTACAATTAAAGGCACGGGTAGTGCATTTCTCTTCCAACACGCAGGCACGCACGCACGTACACACGCACGTACACACGCATGCACGCGCCAAAACTGAATACATACGTTTGATTCCTAACGTTCGAATCGTTCGAATATCTCGGTATATTTATAAAATTTTATGAAATTGTTTACTATTTCATGGAAAATATGCTCAAGGACACTTAACATTTTAACAAATATTAAATGTAAATGACGGAACGTGAGTTAGGTGTCCCAAGTCTCTTGAGAATATTCAAGAGCAATCGGATCCAATTTGAATATGCTAATTAATTGAAATCAGTAACGTTTACTAAGCTGACCATAAAAACAATGACAAATATCAGTTGTAAATCAATAATGATGGGCTCTTGCAAATATCCTTTAGTTAATGCCTTAGTCATACGAACGAGCGATTCCGTTACATTGTAACTAACGAATGATGTGTTTCCTTCTGCCCGATACAGGAATTGATAGCTGAGGCCGAGACTCTAAAGTCCGATGCCGAGGAGGTAAGAGATCTAGCGAATCCTGTTCTTTCGTATCTGGCAGCCTTCACTGAGCCTTCCGCACGTGCTCTCGAGGAGCGTATTGAAAAACTGAGTAAAGACGTCGATACGTGAGTAGGAAATCCTTATTATTTCTTCTTTATATTAATGTCGATTCACAATATTTTGCGCAATTGTTTAAAAATGCAGTTCAATGCCTAGACTAAGCCGAGTAAACATTTTTCGGCTTCCATATCATATTTACAGATCGACAGTTACATCAACTTCTGTCGTATTCTGTAATGCGATAAAGATTTCAGGTTATTTTTAATTCCCTTAAATACTTATTACATTAGAATATTATTTTTAGGTAAAAATGTTTTTAAATATTAAACCGTCTTCATAATGCACGAATACATGATTATGAAACGAAAATTCTCTTTTAAACGATTAAGGTTAAATACCAATGTTTAAAAGGTCATGTTATGTCTATGAAATGACATAAAATCGTTTTAATGCACCCCATGACAATGAATATTCTTTCTCTCTAGAATAATATGATGAAAGCGAAAATTATTTATTTAAATATTGAATTATATATGTTTTTTTATACTTATATTTATATATTTATATATTTATATATTGCATGTGCATGATGTTTATAGTGGCTTTTGTTTTTTCCATATTTTTGAATGCATTTAAATAATATATACTATTTGCATAAACATGTTATTTTATTTACAATAAGAATACCATTACATGATTATTATTTTAAAATTTTACTACAAATATTTTTGTAGAATTTAAATATGATTTTTTTTTTGTGGATATTATAACAATATAAATGGAAAGATTTTTAATGTTGATCGGCTAGTTTATAATATAAACAAAAGATCATCGATGTATTGTCGATAGGATGATTAAATTTTACGTGAGCAATAAAACAAATATGTGTGTTCGCTGCTCGCGCTCGAGACGAGTACGATAGAATTAGATTTGGCAATGCCAAAAGTCAGGGTACTTTCGGTCAAGTAATCGTTCGCAGGTAGTAGCTTTTTTTTTTATTTTGTTATTGATTAATTGAAGAAAACAGGAAGATCGACAAGTGCCCGCATATATATTATGACTTCAAAAATTTCAAGCCTTTTAAACAGAATTCCTGCTTGATTACTTCAAGATAAATAAATTTTGAAGACAAAACTCAAGACAAATGCATTTATGATAGACATATTAAGCTTGTTAAGTATTGTCTGGCAATTGCGTATCCACTATATTTAATATTATTAAGCTTAATGTGCAAATAATAAACTATATTACGTATTATACAAGAAATGTATATGCAATCTTACTGTTCTCACTGCATTAGGTGACATTGACAAATGAAACTGTAAGATATTACATTAATGCCAAAAATAATTTTTACGTCTTACACTTATTGCCAAATAAAATGTAGTGTACATAATAAACACGTGGTAGTCATGCCAATTGCCGTTTCTTATAACAATGATAAAATCGATGACTTTTAAATTAATTGGCAGTAAGTTTATTTTTCTTTTTATCAACTATAAAAACATTGTATATTCTGTACGCGACAAGTGTAAATAAACCATCGATAACTTCTATAAAAAAAAAAAAAAAAACTATATACATCCAGAATATAATTAAATATCGTGTAAAATATTAGTAATTGATATAGATCAAGGTTTCGTGATTTTTCTATTCGTAATATGTAATGTATTATCTAAAATATTTTAAATTATGCGTTTCAGAGCGTAAAAAATTTAAAAGTACTTCTTAAATACTTATTATAAATAGAAAAAAAGTATTGATAAATATTTCATTTAAATGAGCAGGTGTATAATGTAATTTATTTATTTAAAATGAAATTAAAAATAATCATTTTTGCAATCGATCGTAAGAATTAATTGATGAGAAATATAATTAGAGTATTTTATTATCAAATGCACAAAATTATTAATACAATATAAAAAGGTATTTATATATAATAATTACTCTATATTTATTGTCACCGCAATCGCGAGTACTGAATCGCGAAATAAAGAAAACCAATGTTTATATTTGATATTAAAAGATTTCGGTAATTTATGAAATTGGCTCAATCTATTATTAAAATACACGTCGTAATAAGCTTTTTCAATTAAGTCTGCAAGTCCTCCCGGCTTGCCTGTCATTAATTAATATTATATTAATTATCGGAATAACGAGTTATATGATTACATTAAATTAAATCGAGGCATTTATGTAAACACGCGCGCACGTATACGTATAGATGTGATTGAAAGCAATTATCGTTAGTATATGATAATAAGATAAGTTTAGATAGGATGCACGAAATGTTCTTGAAGTTCGTAGTTTAAACATTATTCATAAAGATATGAATTCCGTTACGTAATTCAAAGTTTGCGGGCTTAAGTAGAAAAAAAGGAACGATAAAGTATTTCGTACGTTTCATTGTTAAATTCAATTTTGTTCCTTCGAGAATTTTTTCAGAAAGCGAAATATAATTAAGGAGTAAACGTTGGGTCTTATCGATCGATTAGAGTTTTTCAAATAATGAATCTTAGTAAAAATGTAAAGCGAACGGAGCCCTGAGATGATATTTAGGGTATAAGAAATTTAGGTAGCTTAAAGTGTCCCGCAAGAAACCGAGGCGCAATGTTTAAAAATAGAAGTAACCCTATAAATGTGCATAATCTTAAAATTATTCTCATAATGGCCCAGGGAGAGTGTGATACAAAATAAATTCTCTCTCGTATAGTTAATGCGTTTGTGACAAAATTGTTTGGAAACACTGTATGGAATGTGCGGGCGTGTGCACCTGACATTATCGATCTACGTCTCTCTCTCTCTCTCTCTCTCTCTCTCTCTCTCTCTCTCCCTCGTTTAGTCATTAAATCGATAGGCTGCTCCCTTCTCGTATTGCCCCCGTATTGCCCCAGTATTCGCAGGTGGTCGGATCTTTTTTTTCGCGTACAACGACGTATGTGTGTAGTTGAGGCTCGTGTCGAGTAGAGGTAAGTCGGTAAGTCGAGTACTGCGTCATTATCAATTCTGTGGGATGACGGAACGAAAACGGTAAATCTAATCGTCCGGCGAACATGAAAAAGTGAGAGTGACGTTAGAAAAATACAAGGAGGCGGTGTCCGAGGCGTCGGAGGCATCGCACCGTGAAGTTTTGCCTCGCGAGCGTTAAGCGGAAGTGTCGCGTTTTAACCGTAACCGATTCCTTAGGCGGCAGAGCGGCGTTCTTGTATGTCTTGCTGCGCTCCTTTCCTCCATTCAGTCGATTTCGATCCATCGGAGCCTTTGCTCGCGGCACCTTGAGAGATCATCCGAGCAGACCGCATCCTCGCTTCATTAGCACGTCTCTCCGTTGATCTCTTTAACTCTCCGGCTATCGCGTTAAGTCTCGTGTGTCTCGGTGTGAACCGTCTGTGACTGTGCCTCGAAGGTGTGGAATCTCGTGCTATGCTGCGGCACCGACAAAGTCATCACGTTATTCAATTTTCTATAATGAAACGCTACCTCTTAATGAGCCTTCGGCATTCTAATGAGATATGAAAATTGTTCTGACTTCGACGAATCGCAATGTAAACTCTCGATGATTTCGTACTGATAATGATTACATCAGGTGAGCTGATCATTTCAAAGTCTCTATCTAAGACTGCACTTGCGCAATACTCTTATTGAATGACATTGTATTTGCAAATGTTGCCTGTCCTCCTTACGCTAAGTTAAACAATAAATTTGACATTTCTTTTACTGCGATTGTACTTTAAATCGAAGTCATAACACAATAATTAATTTACGTTACGTTTTCTAATAAGGGAGTTATTAGACAAGCTGTCATTTGAATATTTTGTAAGATAAAATTCTTTAAATTCATTTTATATTCCCGTTGATGATTCGTCGTATTTCGCGAGGATTAAATAACTAAAAATTACTGATGTGGTAATGGCTGCGATGTTCTCGGTAATATTTCTTAATACATTTAATAAAATCATTTAATACTTATGTATACGATCGTGGATGTGTTATAACTTTTGAATAACGCAAAGCTTCAATAAAAATTCAAGTGCAGTTTTGCCTTGTAGAAAATTTATTTTATACTCCAACTGTTGAAACATTATTATCGGGAAAAGAGTAAATAAATTAAACATTAATATCGGGGAAAAGGGAAAATACGTGGGTGAACGGACTCTTTTCTTCGAGTGCACTAAAGTCATACAAGGGGATTAATAAGGGAAAAAAATCAATTTAATATTACGATAATCACAATTTTCGAATATAACATAATGCATTTTCGTATCATTATAGAAAATTATAAATCTATTTATTGTCGAGCCTATCGTAATTAATTTGCAATATTTGTTTCACATATGTACTATAGTTATGTATTTTTAAATTGAATTCTGACGCTTATATATTATATTTAGTGCATTAAAAAAAAAAAAAATAAAAGCGCAAATAAAGCGTAAAACAGGGAAGAAAAAATGGTTAGATTTCATGTAAGTTAACTATGTTGATATTCCGAGCTGAAACGTACATTTGTCGAAGAAAGAAGGAATGGAGTTTATGAGGATGGTATTTGTGTATATATAATAAAGGCTTGAATTCGAACGGAGTCGAGGTCGCATGTGGAAAAGGACGAAATTGTTGGTAAAGAGACGCATTGTGACTGTAAATCTGCGAGTATTTTAAAATAAACTAATTTCTAGCGATGCATATATTTCGCTAATCATACCGTGTACCGAGTGCAGCTAAAAATAGGTCGTGGATTATAAGGAGCGACGAAGGATTTAAAAATACAGGCTCAGATGAGGTCGTGTCGGCCAACAAAAGATGACTTTCGCACAAAGAATCAATGTAAAGATAAGCAGGCGAAATTTCTCCGGTCGTGTGTACGTGTGAGTGTGTGTGTGTGTGTGTTGAGGGGCGGGGGGCCGGGGGTCGAGTGGCGGTTAGAGAGGTAGTGCGCGACGGCGCCGGGGGACGGATGTCCAAAGACGTTATTATTAGTACCGGGCAAATTGAAGTCCGCATGCGTCGCGGCGGCAAGTGGCGCAGGGCGAGCCGAACCTCGTCGCGGACGACGAAAACGAAGCGGGAAGCGCCAAACTCCCGCGCCTCCTCGCAATACGTTTCTAACAGCGAGCCGCAGCTGGCTTGGCTTGATTAGTGTCGCGCCGTATAAATTCGCCCACGGGATCGTAGCAGCCACGGGAAAGTCCTCGGTCCGCACTCCCGGCCGCCCGAGACTGCTCGCGGTCTACCGAAAGAGCTGAGGAGCCGTCAGGTGAGGAAGGGGGCGGGTGGGGGTGAGTGGTTACCCGTCGTGGCATTGGCGTACCTGGACCCGTTGATCAGCCCTATCCCCCTCGTCCCCCGAACCCCCCAATCGATCCCCAACAGCTTGTTTGTGTAATTTTCTTACAAGCCGACGGAGGGTGGGCGCGATTGTTCCGCATCGGGACCTTCGGGCAATCCCATTGCCGATCGATCGATCGCATTGCCGTTTCCTCGCATTCACGGATCATCGCTTGAGGATCAAAATGCATTAGACTCATCCAAGGTTCATCTTAAAGTTACATAATGTAGATGGATTACTCGAGAGCTCCGTATTGTCGTTGTTAAAGACCCTCGTTCGTCTCTTTCTAAATATTTCGTAAAGGCGCGCTCGCTCGCGCGAATCTCAGTTTCCTTGGATACGTCCTGGTAGGCTGCGGTAGGATAAATCGTGCCTCCGTCTTACGAAGAAAAAAAAGTGTCCGCGCTTACAGAGGATCTTAGATTCGTCGCGTCTTAAGCATCTCGACGAGCAGTCTGTCCGACAATGTGGGTGATCTAAAAATGCGTTCAAGGAACACGGTCTAGATGTGCAAGACACAGACGTGTGCATAAAGTTTAAAAAAACGTCGAGTGAGAGAAAGGACGGTGAGGGGTAGCTGAGGTAGGTCGGTCGGAGGCTCCGCTTGTTTTCATGAAAGTTGGCCAGGCAGCGCTGCCCGGAGGGTTATTGGGCAAGCGGTGCGGATCCCACCTCGCTCGAGGCGCGTCATCGAGGTGGTGCATCACTATTTGAAACGCGACATTGACATCGAGAAATTTTTCCCTCTGGGGTGATTGGAGCGCATCCGCTCCGATCAAAGCCTTCCCGTTATTGCCGCGACAGCGCCTGGTATACTCGGATTATCTCGATTATCTCGATTATCTCAAGAGCGCGCGAGACAATAATCTACTTTTAGCTTCGGCAGCTATAATGTCAATCGTCCGCATGTTCCGTAATCACAATGATGTCATGCGCGCGGAAAGAACATGTGCCTCACTCACACACGCTCACTCGCATTTGCGTATCTCCCGCTCGGATGGCTTCTTTTATAATATCATCTATTAATGACTCGGGCTACTGTCATTTACATAATTTATGCCTAAGAATCGTAATGGGAGATTATTTAAAATGCAAAGCTTACAAACGCTTTGGTTTATCCGATCGATCATTTGATTTAGTACATTGTTTGGATGGTATTTAAATCTTTTTTTTCCCTCTAATCTAAGCTTTAATGAGCCTCTCTTCCCGCTTTCGATTCTCTTGACTCATCATCGTTCGTCTATTTATTTACCTTCGTTATTATTAAGCATATGAAATATTCGGTATATTAAGCATGATGGGGGGGAGGGAGGCGTAGTAGGGCATTGAAAGTTTGAGAATCGCGCTCTTGTAATCTAATTTGCGACGCTCGGAATGTTATATTTTCTTATTTTTAAGAAAACGGTGATGAATATACTTGCCAATTTTCTTCAACGAGGAATTTAAGGAATTGGAACGGAGATCGATGAATTCATGTAAGCCGGTGAAAAAAAGTTTCTAGTCAGTTGAAAAAAAAAAAGAAAAAAAAAAAAGATTTATCCCAGGAAGCCTTGAACTTGATCTTGCTTAGGTAGATTTAGTTCTGGGTGTATGCACGTCGCGGAACAAAGCAGACAATGGTCCGTAAGGGTAGTTAGAGGGTGTATGTGTGTGAGAGAGAGAAAGAGGGAGAGACAGACAGATAGAGAGAGAAAGAGAGAGAGAGAGAGAGAGAGAGAGAGAGAGAGAGAGACGTAAGAACGTCGTAATGCTAAAGTTAAGGGTGAGGGGATGATGTATCGCGATCGATCGATTGAAAAGATAAAGAAAGACAGGAGTTAGGCGTGTGGTAAGGTGGGAGGGTGTGGGTTAAGAGATATTTTATGATGGGAGCTTTAGGCGGACGAGATGAGGAGGTGCCGTTGGCGTTAAAATGTCGAGACCGGCCCCGGTCCCGTCTACTTTTAGCCAAGGCCTCTCGCAGTCGGCCGATCGCGGACCGGCCAGCAGGAGTTCGCACGCAATGCAAGCTCAGATTCGAGACATCTTTTTCCCTTCCCTTTCTCTTTTTCTTTCACGGACGGGCACGCACACGCGGCCAGCGCGCATTTCCGATTCTAAATGCGTACGCTATGTCGGCGCGCCCTCGGTCTCCACGCATCCACCTAGACACGCTCTAGGTATACGCGGCGTATTGCCTCTGGCTGGTCCTAAGGTCACTTCGTCGGGGCTTCCCACCCTCCCTGTCTCGCCCCACGCAACCCCGCGGGAGGTTGATGATTCCCGAATACCGGATTTACGTGTAATTATTAGCAATGCTGGGATTGGGGGGTCGCACCGAACACACGAGTAGGAGGGAGGAGGAGGCCTTTAAGAGCTGGCCTTTAAGGCGGACGATGAATGAAAGCTTTTAAATACATATATATATATTATATATATAATAATTTATGATTCGGGCCAACGAGAGGAAGCAGCCTAAACGAAAAGAGTAAAACTCTACCGTTGCAGCCTCGTGAACTTGCTTCGCTCTAAATCGGAGAAGTCGAGCGACGACCTGCGCAGCCTCCGACTCGTCGAGGAGGAGCTAGAGCTCCATCGGGAGCGGCTCGAGTCCATCAACGGCTCGATCGACGACTTCTACGTGTACGGAGCGGAGCAGGAGGCCGTCGAGGCCGAGCTCGGGAGACTATCGTCGGAACTCGAGGCGGAGCTCGAGTCCCTCCGCGACTTCTCGGCAGGCACGAAGGCGCGATACCAAGCCAGCCAGCAGCTGGTGCCGATCGACGTCGCCCAGAAGCTAGCCGCCCTCGAGCTACAAGCCGAGGACACGAGCCAAGCGATGGAGGAAAAACAGCGGGAGCAGAAGCGCGCGAAGACGACGCGGAGCGATTACCTGGCGGACGTCGACGAGCTCCAGGCGTGGATGCGCGAGTCCGAGCTCAAGGTCCAGGACAGGTCCTGCGAGCCCGCGAAGATGATGGAGAACCTGAGGCAGACGCAGAACGAGCTGCCGGCCGTGGCGGACAAGCTCGAGAGATTGACGAAGAACGGGAAGGCGATAATGGAGACGAGCACGGACGAGGAGGAGAAGCGGCTTATCGCGGGAACGGTGGCCACCCTGACCGAACAGCTCGCCCAGGTCAAGTCTTGGCTCGACGAAAAGAAACAATTGGTCGGCGACACCCTCGACGCCTGGCAGAGATTCCTCGCGCTCCTCGAGGCCGTGAAGGCCTGGACCGCGGAGAAGCGTGTCTTCCTGTCCGAGCCCCTTAAACTCGCTAGCCTTAATCAGGCGCGTCAGAGATTACACGAATACGCGGTAGGTTACTGGGGTCGTAAGAAAAAGTTGTAAAAGTCTTAATTAACTAATGAATACCTTAGGCAGCGATGGGGCTTATTAAATAATCCGTTGAACCCTATTGGGGTTATTGGGCAATAATTGACAGCCTTTGTACGTAAAGTAGAGCTGTCGTTGAGAATCGTCGGTGCTTGGGGGATTCATTATTTATTTGAGCGACGGGGACGATGCTTTTTTTTTACGTTCATGTGTAAGGAGATTGTAAGGAGATGTTGTTTTCAAAGACGGCGGTGAAGAGCTGCAAGCAAGTAAATAAGAACTTGAGCGACATGGGCCGCGAGCTGGAGAGCATCGGCCAAGTAACGAACGTGGGTAATTTGCCCCAAATGCTGACCGAGGCGGAAGAAGCGAAGGTCGAGGTGGAGGGTCAGCTGCTGGAGAGGGTTCGTTTGAGCGTTGGTTGGCGCGCCGGTCCCCGGATGAGGATTTTGTCAGCTTGTTAATTTTACAGAACGCGCTGCTGCAGGAGACGAGCGAGGAGTGGGAGCAGTGCGAGCGCAAGATGAAGGACGTGAAGGTCTGGATGGAGAAGGCGCGACAGAGCTTGGAGTCGGCGCAGAATAAGAAAAAGCCCCTGAGGGATCAGCACGCCATACGGGAGAAGATGCTGAGCGACGTCGCCATACAGAAGACTAAGATAACGATGAGCGTCGAAAAGTTGCAAGTGCACTTCCGCTCGGGTATCGGAGGGGATAACCGTGTTGTCGAGGCCGCGGACGAGCTTATCAATGAGCTGCAGTTTCTAAATACGACGATTAAGGAGCAGACCGTCTCTTTAGAGATCTGCCTCTCACAGCTAGATCAATATCAGCAGGTTAGAATAGATCACGAGAGCGGGCAAAAGACCAGGAAAAGAACAAAAGAGTTCGCACTGTTGTCAGTTTAACGGGGCGACCTGAGCATCGGGGGAGGGAAGAGCGCGGCTCCTCTTCTTTTATTTTTTATTTTTCATTTTTCCGACCTTCTGCAAAACTTTGGCAAAACGCTCGGCTACTTGTATTTATTTATAGATTCACGCTTGCCGGCCTCGTGCAAGTGCAAGAAGATAGATTGTTTTCAACAGCGCGACTCGCCCTCTTCCACCCCTCCCCCCAAGCTCTCGCCCCGGGCACAAAAACTCTCTCTCTGTGTAAACTTTTCTGTTCCTTGCACGATGGGTGGTGCACCACCACCACCACCACCACCACCACTACCACCACCACCATCCCCATAGAACACGTAATATTAGGCCGAATGTATCATTTTTTATAGGAAATTCAACAGCTTAGGCAACAAATAGTGCAAGCCGAACAACAATTGAGGACAGTTTTAAGTCCTACTTACCTGCCTAACGATAGGGAAAAGGCAACGCAAGAGCAACAGGTAGGTCATCGATTCTACTTTATCATCTCTTTCTCTCTCTCTCTCTCTCTATCTATCTATCTATCTATCTATCTATCTATATATCTATCTACGGATATACTTATCTCTCTTCCAATTTCTGTTCTTTTTTCACCTGCACTTTGCCTATACAGCAAAAATTGATTTGTACATATAATAGTTAAAATTTATATCAACTGAACACCGTCACCAACACTGCTATTAAAGCTAATATTATTACATTATCCATAAATTTATTAAAAACGGTTCAATGTATTACTGGTCCCTTCATGCATCCAAATATTCACGGGTTCACTTAAAATAATTACCTTAATTTATTTACACTTTACTTAATAAATAATGTATCTCGTTCAATTTAGTCTTTAAAAAGCTTACAATCATACTGATTATTTGTCCAAAAAAAAAAAAAAAAAAATTAATAAATAATTTTTTCTTTTTTTTAATATTCATTTAATAAAGGTGATACGTTTGCTTTATGGATGTTGGTTAATATTCTTATTTTATATATGGCTGTTTTGATTGTCTTCATTTCTCACAAGTAACTTATTCTACGTCATTGTTCTGTGGTTATATTACTATATTATCATTCCGAGGGTAAACTTGATTTTGCTTGTTTGCGTGGGTATTATTATATACTTAAGCCTATGCCTTCAATTTCAGTCCGATGCAACTTTCAATTTACATTTCCGTAAAAGTAACGTATTGCAATGCACGCTTTTTCCAACTGTTATATACATGCACAAATATATTATTTATGAAATTGTTATTCTCAGATTAAATAATTATTCTGGTAGAAATTTAAACGTAGCATTGACAGCGGTTCAAATATCGCTAAATCAAGTGAACTTTCTTGGATTATATAAACACGAAGTACCTCGACCATTCGTGCAATGCGATTTTATTGTACAACAAATATGCGATTAATATAATTCTCTTCATTCTTTTTTTTTTCTTCTTCTCTCTTTACTGTTATTATTATTTTAATCTTACGTTTTCCGACTACTTGTTCATTTATGACTTTTGTTTGCTGCATTCCTCTCCCTCATTCACGTGAACACATCAAATACATTCCACGACAATCGACTCCTTCTGCCTCACCGGCGATCTTGGTGTCATTTCCTCCTTTCCGTTCGACATCTTTATTATGTTTCGTTAAAACTTTGCTCTGTACCTTAATGAATAACGCGATTTACATAAACGCTGACTTGTCAATTAAAAAATTCAATGCCAAATTTACTTTTTTCTTGCTCAATTTTCTCAATTGCGATCTATCGGTAGACTTGCCGGGAGCGCATAAAGTCACTGCATAGTAAAATACAAGCACGTCAAGAACGTTCGAAGCTGTTGGTTCAACGAGGAACGCCGGAAAAAGAGACACTGGAGCCTTAAAAGAGCCGATATTAGAACGCGATGTTAGAATATTTCGCGGATCTCGAAACAGATGTTGAACTACGGTTTCGTTAGCGTACGTAAGCCATGGTGCCGAGGGCGAGAAATAACGGGTGCCATTGTTTTTATGTATTAGAGAATTATCGAACGGATCGTACGTCGGATGTAAGATCGCTGCATTCCTGCCACGTTTAATTTGTAATCTTAATACCTTAACGAGGGTTAAGATACTGCCGGAGACGCACATTTAAGCGTTAAAAATTGCTGCATTAAAATATAAACTGCCATTGTATGTTTGATTTGAATTATGTTATGGATTGTTCCGTTTAAACGCTTAAATCTCTTGCTTCGTGTATTATTGTTGCCACGTAAACAGAGCTTTCAATTATCGTTATTTCTCTACCAAGTAATACGTGTACGTGATTTAACTTGTGGACTTAAATGTGGACTTAATTAAAAGAACTATTTCTCTCATAAGTGTAAATTATTTAAATAATCGTAGAAACACACGTTCGTTTAATTAATGTATTATAGATTTTTAATATCATGTTGAGCAACGAGGAAAATAAAGAGCATTTTATTTGAGAGAACATTGAGTTAAATTCTTTTCTCTCTCTCTCTCTCTCTCTCTGTCTCTCTTTTATTTATTTATTTATTTATTATTTATTTATTTATTTATTTATTTGTTAATCATCTCCATTGGTATCAGCGTAGCCTAAATAATCCCGAATAATAACATATTCATTCCGAAACCGATAAAGTGCCAATAACGCTCGACGAGTTAGTTACGATATATTTATTATAACTTTTTTTTCTTTATTTCACTTAAAATCATTTTGAGGATTGTGACAATAGGAGAGTTGGAATATTCATAACCGTCCTAGAATTTCGAAATTTATAAAACCATTTCTGACGATAAACTAAATAAACTAAAAATATGTACAAACAAAAAGTGCTTCCGATGCTTGAAGGCAAAATATTCATAAACGCCCATCCCGCTGAAAAATTCTTAATTGAACTGAAAAGAATTGAGATCTCCTTGCACTTACGTTTTGCGAGCAGGCATTGCTGATACGGATGGAGGAATGGAAGGAGCGCTCACGGACTTTGGGCGATAACATTCTCGAGATTGATCCAAACTATGTTCCACCGAGTACGGAGAACATCAATAAAGAGATTGGCAATGCTTCGTATGCTGATATCGCTGCAGGGAGGTCAAGGTCGAGCTCTCCTCACACGAGTCCGAGCAAAAAGCCTAAACAAGACGCTGCGTCCTCTGCTCCAGCCCAAGCTGTGTCTGGTACTAAGCCAACCGTTGCACCAGCCAAAGCACCAACGACAATCGATGATAAAGCCGAGGTCACTGCTCATGAATCCGAGAAGGAGCAAGCGAAGATACAGCAGAAATTTAAAGGGAACGTTCAAGCGAGAAAGCAGGGAGGAGCTAAGGAGAGATCCGAGGCCGTTACACGTCGTGGTAGATCGCCAACGAGAAAACAGGCGGCCAAACCAGCCCCTAAAGCATCTGAAAGCAACAAAGCAAGCGCACCAAATGTACAAATAAAAATAGAAGAAAGCAAGACGCCCTCTAATGTAGAAAAAATACAAAAAGCGGTCGAAAGCTCTCCGCAGCAGAGCTTGGTGCCGCAACAGGAAAAGCGCCTAAGGTCGCCCAGTCCTATATGGATACCGGGATCAACATCATACGCGGATATTTTGAGAGGCCATGCGGGTACAATGCCCTCGGACTCGGACGACGTCGTCTCTGTTGAAAAGGGCTCTGTTACCGAAATTAAAGATTCGACTCCAGTAGCAAAGGGTCTTCCGAATGTCGAAAATACAAAATCCAAACAAAATGTCAAATCTTTACCGACTGACAAGGCAAAGGAAAGGGCTAAAGATAACGCAAGACAACAAAATAAAAGCACAACAAATGTGGAAGCAGAAGTAAAAAATAGGTCTGACGAAGCGGCGAATGACTTTAGTTCCTTAAAAGAACCGATGGCTAAAAAGCCTTCGTTTAGTAATCCGATTGCCAATTTAACGGAATTTGTAAATTCAGAATTGAATCCGTGTTCGGAGAATCCGTATGTTTGTAGCGTAAATCCAGACGAGGCCGTCAAACGAACAGAAAATTCTGTTGTCTCGAAAAAACATGAAGTCCAGATTCAAATTCCCAGTGAGAATGTAGCTGAAACAAGTCCCGTATCTAAAGATGCAAAATCAGTTGAACAAGTTGAGGAAAAATTGCCCGCGTGCCCCGTAAATCCAGCAACTAAGTCCGATACAGTAATAAATGACAATAAATCCGCTGCGTGTTCTATAAAAAATCAAAAGGTACCTGATACAATTGCTAAAAATACTCAAGACGTCCGAGTTCAAGATATTGAGAAACCGAATACGAATGACAAAACGTCCACGACTAATGCGACCGAAAAAATAATACCAGATCTTGAACAGCCGGAATCCAATGAGTCGCTATTCTCGTACGCTCAGATATTATCCCAAGGCTTAACACCTCGTGAGCTTTTAGCGCCAAATCCTAAAGAGATACCAGCTTCAATAAAGGAAAGATCGGTATCACCAAAGCCTAAAGCATCAACGGCCACGAAAGCACTGCCTGAAATAAGTAAAGAAGAAAGTCCTGCTGTGAGTAAAGAACAAAACTGGGATGTAATTAAAAAGAAAGAGCCAAAGCGAAAGCAAGCTGCAGAGCAGTTGGCTAAAAAGCAAGACAATTCTAAGAAATCAGCGAAAGCCAATAGTAGTAAGATTGATCTGCAATGTGCAGAAGCGGCTACGAAAGCGGCTGCACCTACAAGCAATGAGAAAATAATAGAGGAACCTGCCAAAACCTCCGAGGCTGAAGAAATAAAAAATAAAAAAGCCAAATTGAATCAAGAAAAGGATAAGGTAAAGGCAGAACAAGCTCCCTCGGATGATTCTGCCGACAGAAAGAAGAAGCAAAAGAAGAAGAAGCATGATAAATCGGTAGAAGATGAGATTGATAAGGCTTTAAAAGAAATAGAGGACATGGATAAGCAAAAGATAAAGAATGTTAAAGACAAATCTAATAATAAAGATTCGTGTAAATGTAAAATTGATGCTGAATTGGATTCTGAGCGAAAACAGAAATCAAAATCTAAGAATAAAAATGAAACCGAAGAGAAGAAGAATTTCGAAGAACGTCCTGAAAAAGCAAAGAATAATAATAATAATAATAATAATACTGTTAATAAAGCAAAGAAACATAACAATTCGAATAAAATCGATAATGCAAGCGATGCAAAAACTAGTGAGCCGAACGTCCCGCCATCAGCTAACGAAACGAAAAAATCTGATTCGCAAAATGTAGTACAAAGTCCGAGTAGTACGGCTAAGGCTGAAAATTCGCAAAAGAGTAATAAGAATAAGAAGAACAAGCAACAGCTTAAAGATAATAAAGTAAGTGTAGAGAAGAGTGTTGTCGAGCCTAACGAGACTGAGATTCCGCGTGGAAACGCTGAAGCGAGTAGCGTGCAAGGAGAAAGCAAAGGCTCTGCCGCTGATAAAAATGATGCTAATAAAGCGGAAAAAGTGGAAAATGTAGCGTCGAAGGCAGAGGCTAGTGGGCAAACGTCGAAAAAGTCGAAAAAGAATGAAAAGGCTAAAGCAGAAAGTCCGAGTAATAAGTGTAAGGAAGAAAAGCAATCGGAAGCGAATTCGAGAGGTAAATCCGAGAAAGATGCGAAACGAGACAAATCAGAATGTAATAAAGAACCAAAGACCGAAGCCGCCGATGTATCGGAAACCGCGTGCGAAACGATAAAACCTACGGCGGACGAACAGCTTTCTAAAAAGGGGGGAAATAATAAGAAAAATAACAAAAAAGAACAGTCCCAAGTAATTAATAAGAATAACAAAGCCGAAAGTAAAAGTTCTGCTAAGAATAAAGTAGTAGGGGTTAGCGAGGAGGGTAGTAAGAAAGAGAGTCCGGTAGTAGAAAAGTTGCAAGCCCAGCCTGTGTCCGAGTTACCCAAAGAAACTAAGAGCTTGACCGAGTCTAATGAACCGTTAGATAAAACTAAAGGTAAAGAGAGCGCGAAGCCCGAAAGCGCAAAGCTCCAAAGCTCGATCATACCCCTAAAAACAGTATTGCGAGATAACGATGCACCCTTATTTGGTAGCGTTCAGGATAGAAAAAAGCATGCACCTCAGGTAGCTGCTCCGTCCCCCGCTCCGTCCCCCGCTCCGTCTCCTGCTCCGATGACGACCACAAGTCAGAACAATACGAAAGCCGGGAAGAAAAATGTAAAGAAGCCGCCGAGCGAAATCGATGCAAAGCCAGACAAAGAAAGTGTGGCTAACAAATCCCCGACCAAAAAAGATAAGCGAAGCGCGCAAAAATCTGAGAAAAAAACTAGCGATTCGCCAGCTGAGGTTTGCAGCCTGGAGAGAACGGTCCAAGAGCCGGAAGTTGAAAAAAAATCTAGCGAAGCAAGATCTTTGAGCATTGAAAGGATCGTCCAAGAGTCGAAGATGAAGGCCCCGGAGGAGACTGTACCGGCATCTCGGTCTAAATCCCCTTCTGGTCCAAGTAAGGCCACCAAGCCAAAGTCCAAAGACACGTGCAATAAAAAGGTAGAGCAGAAAAGTAAAAATGTCACTGGTGATGAATCATTGAAGGGAAAAGTTGCAGAGATCGAGATTAAGAAGGAGCAGAAGGAATCGATCGATTCCTCGATTCCATTAAAATCAAATGAAACAAAGAAGGCTCCGGCAAAGGAGAAGGAACCACCTAAGAAAGAATGAAAATTCTAAGGAAAAACATATCACTAGCGATGAATCGTTGAAGGGAAAAGTTGCAGAGATCGAGATTAAGAAGGAGCAGAAGGAATCGATCGATTCCTCGATTCCATTAAAATCAAATGAAACGGAGAAGGCTCCGGCAAAGGAGAAGGAACCACCTAAGAAAAATGATAATTCTAAGGAAAAACATATCACTGGCGATGAATCGTTGAAGGGAAAAGTTGCAGAGATCGAGATTAAGAAGGAGCAGAAGGAATCGATCGATTCCTCGATTCCATTAAAATCAAATGAAACAAAGAAGGCTCCGGCAAAGGAGAAGGAACCACCTAAGAAAGATGAAAATTCTAAGGAAAAACATGTTACTAGCGATGAATCGTTGAAGGGAAAAGTTGCAGAGATCGAGATTAAGAAGGAGCAAAAGGAATCGATCGATTCATCGATTCCATTAAAATCAAATGAAACGGAGAAGGCTCCGGCAAAGGAGAAGGAACCACCTAAGAAAAATGAAAATTCTAAGGAAAAACATATCACTGGCGATGAATCGTTGAAGGGAAAAGTTGCAGAGATCGAGATTAAGAAGGAGCAGAAGGAATCGATCGATTCCTCGATTCCATTAAAATCAAATGAAACGGAGAAGGCTCCGGCAAAGGAGAAGGAACCACCTAAGAAAGATGAAAATTCTAAGGAAAAACATATCACTGGCGATGAATCGTTGAAGGGAAAAGTTGCAGAGATCGAGATTAAGAAGGAGCAGAAGGAATCGATCGATTCCTCGATTCCATTAAAATCAAATGAAACGGAGAAGGTTCCGGCAAAGGAGAAGGAACCACCTAAGAAAGATGAAAATTCTAATAAAAAGCAGCAAAAGAGTAAGAAAAACAAGCAACAAGTCTCCGAAGTGTCGAAAGCAGAAGTTGTCGGACCGAGCATAGGTGGTGGACTCTCACCGGCCTCGGATAACGTAAAAATTATTACGAGCAGTGAAAAGGATAGGAGAACTGGTGAGAAAACCGCGACTGACGGGGCTGGGGATAAGAAAATGGAAAAATCTCCGGCTGATCCGTCATCGGGAAATAAAGCTGCAGGAATATCAGAAGCGCAGCGTCCCCTCGTTCAGGCCTCTCTACAGGATTCTGTAAAAGCGGGCGTAAAAGTGGGAGCCAACAGTGGCGATGCGAGTGCAGTCGACAAAGTCGATAAAGATATTGGCCCGATAGTGGGGGAGATTAGCAATGCCGATGAAGTTGTCGATGAGGCAGTCGTGAGGGAAGTTGCGCAGTCGGATGCGAAGAAGAGCGAGGCCAAAAGCACCGAGCTCATGTCAATAGATGTGCTTTTAAATCGCTCGGATTCATTCGAGGAGCCGGAGTATTACGACTTCCCGAAATTCGAGCACCATTTAACAGAGGAGGACGAAAAGAAAATACAGGAGATAATATTGGGGGACGAAGATCTCATAAAGCCGGCAGACCCTGCGAGCTACGGAATTAAAAAAGGCCCCAAGGAAATAAGGTATCTAGAAGGAGAGGAAACCTTCAGTCCCGAGTTTACGGCCCAGTTCATTGAAAATCATCCGTGGAACGCGGACCTCACCGCCGAGGAGCAAGAGGAGTTCGATTACATTATGGAGCACGACACGCTTAAGCTGGACGCACCTCAGTTCAAGGACAGGCCGTGGCTGCTGCAAGCTAGAGCGGACAAGGAGGCCCGTAAGAAGAAGCAGTTCGAGAGGTACAAGCAGCTGCTGGACGATTATTTCAAGAAGGACGATGCCGAGGACCCGGAAATGGCGAAGCAATTGAAAAAGGCGGAGGAGATTTTGAGGAAAGAGACCGCGGCTTGGTCGGGGAAATCCGAGGTGGAGATCACGGATATCCTGAAGTACGCGGAGGAAAAGAAATTGCTGTGCTCGCACGCAGAGGGGGATGGGCAGAAGGGCAAGGGGGCGCGGGACTTACCCGCTGCCGATAAAAAGGAAGGTGGGAAGCAGGTGGTCGCTATGGCCAAGTCGGCCGGGGCTAGTGACGGCGACAAGCCAGTAGTGACGACCGATGAAAAAAGCTCAAGGCAGCAGGAGTCGAGTAAGAAATCGGCACCGAAGAAACCCGAGAAGGTAACGGAGCCAGCTGCCGAGAGGAGGAAGCCTGGAGAGAACGCCGCTCGATCGGGGAAAAAGGAAGTCTCGAAGGGAGAAAAAGCCGCGGCTGCGAATAAAGCGAGTCCAGCGAGTGAAGGTAAAAGGCATCCGCAGAAAGAAGCGAGTAAGGAATCCAAGGGAGAAGAGGCAGTCGTGATTCGACCGGGAGGTGAGGGTCCGCCTCGGAACGAAGCCTCTCCAGAGGTGAGAGCCCCAGTCCCGGACGAAGGGAAAAGTAAAGGGAATAACAACGAAGGGAAGCAACGGGGTAAGAAGGATCGGACGAAGATTTCCCAGTCGATAGAAAATATACCGAAAGCTTTGGCCAATGAGCTTCTGGAACTGGAAGCTAGTGATAAAGATGCGCAGAAAGAGAGATTGGCCGCGGTATGCGAATTGAGGGAAAAACCGCAGGCGCCGAGGGCCGACGCCGGCAAGGATTGCAAGAATAAGAGGGAAAAGGATAGAAAGTCCGTTAAAGTAATGAGTTGCGACGACAAAACCGAGGTTCTTCCGCCGAAATCTAAGGCTGTGGAGGTTGATAATGCCGGGGTCACGGCGGCACCCCAGCCGATCTCCTACGCGGAAATGACGAAGGTTAAGCAACAACCCGGCCAACAGGAGATTATAAAGGACCCGACGAGCGTCCCCGTGGAAGTAGCCGCGCGAGCACCGTTGCCGCAGATCCAGATATTAAAGGAGGAGGAGGAGGAGGAGAAGGGGCAGAGGCAGCAGCCGACGACGACGACGACGACGACGACGACTACTACGGAGCCAGAGGTAGAGAACGTCCTCCATGTCGATGACGAGGGCTTCGTCGAGTTCGTCAGCAAGAGAGAGTTGCGCTCGCGACGCTCGCGGTCCCGGTCCCGGTCACGGAGCTCGCGCAGGTCCAACGGCAACGGGGACGTGGGCCCGACTGTCGTGGCTCACAAGGACGAAGTGAAAAGAGTGACCGACGATGGCGCCGGCCCTAGTTCAAAGGGTGCGAAGGGAGTGGAGGCTAAGGTGCCGAAGCAGCAGCAACAGCAGCAACAGCATCAGCAGCAACAGCAGCAACAAGGGCCCGTAAAGTCGGCCGACACGGCTAGCCCGGAGAAGGTGGCGGGTGACGGAGGTGAGGAAAAATCAAGGATAGAAGAGGGAGGAAGCGGTAGTAGTAGCGGTAGCGGGGCATTGGAGGAGCTAGAGGAGAAATCAAAAGTGACGTTTTACGTAGAGGACGCCAACGAAATAGTAACCGTGTCGCAGAGTATATCTAAGGAGGGCATAGATCGGAAAGAGAGCGGGAGGGATGGCGACGAGGACGTGGGGAATGGCTGGGAGAGTTGCGTCGCTAACGACCGAGGCTTCTGGCCGACGAAGCATCTTTACGCGGAGGCGGAGTGCGCGTACTTCGTGAGGCTGGCGAAGTCGAGGGGGACGGGAGGGCCCGACGAGGCCTCGGACGAGGAGGGACCGGGTAGGAGGGACGACGGCGATCCCGACAGCGGGGAGCCGGGAAAAAAGGGCGGCGGGTCCCAGGACGACTCGTCCTCGAGCTCACAATCCTCGAGGGGTAATAATAATATCGGGGCGTCCCAGACCGAGCGCTCGATAGCCGACCTGCCCGGCGGAATCGGCAGCTGGAGCGATTATAGCACTTACTTGGCACTCGAGAATGACGGTCCCGACGATGACGTACTTACCGACGACGAGCCGCCGATCCTCCCAACTAATACCAATGATCCCCAAAAAGCTCTCACCCCAACGACCCATCCGCATCCCAACACGAATTTAGGTGACCAAGAGTCGAGCTGTTCGAGCGAGATGCAAATTATCTTAGGAGACGATACGGAGATGATACGTAAGCCGGCTATGAAGATACAAGATAGTAGTACCCTAACGACTAAGGTGCGAGTTGTCCTCTGGCTGACGCAATAATAACAAACATCTATTTGTCTTTTTATTATAATAATTACTTATTTACTTACCTACTTACTTACTTACACCACTGACATCTCCTCCGGAGAGCAAAGCTCCGACAAGGATTACAAAATAAAATATCGAAATTTTTTACTAAACGCTTCTTTTTTTCTTCTTCTTCTTCTTCTTCTTCCTTCCATTTTTATTTATTTATTTTTTTATATATATATTTATATATATAATATAAACCGAGCGAGGTCTTATCTTTATACTCGCGGTGCACGAACGCACGCCTTGTCCTCGTTGTTATTATTATTACTCTTATTTATTTGTCTCGGATGGCCGAGCCATAAAACTCTGTATCAACAACAACGACAACAACAACAACCTCGTGTTTACTTTTATTCTATTGTAGCGTGCTGCTTACGTGCCCTTTTTAATTATTTTTTTTTTTTTTTTTTTTTTTTTTTTTTTTTTTTTTTTTTCTCCCACCCGCCGCCCATTTTTATTATAACAAATAATTGTATTTTTAAAACTATACGAATTCTCGAAATAAATTTTTCTAATAATCTTCTTGCGAGGAACGATTTATTTGCGACGCTGCCATACTAATATTTTTTTTTTATTTTATTTATTTTTTTTTTTTTTGTGTATATAATTAGCTGCGCGGACGACTGCAATCCTCATTGTTCAATTAAGCAATTGAAATTAATCACTCGTTATCGTTCCCCCACCCTGCATGCTGTATTTTGTATTCTAAGCCGTCATTTAATGCATAGAGTGTTTAAAAATAACTGAGCTTCCGCTTTCTCTCGTGACAATCTCTCGCTCTTCCCATCGATCATCCCTTTCTTTTTCCATTCGTTATTAACACTCATCTGATTGATTAACAAGTTTCAGGTACCCCCCCCCTGCAGCTGCACTTAATCAATGTATTAGTGATTTGTCATTGATTATATACTTTTAATTAATTTAATTGGTAGTTTGATAAGTTAGTTGTTGCACAATCATGTTGTAAATTCGATAATGCGTCGGTAAATTCGCATTGAGAATAAATCGTCGCGCATCGAATTTACAATTTCTTAACATAACGTTTGTTATTTTTAATCTTACAATAAATAACAAGTACCTTTATGAGCGTGATGTTGAATAAATTTAATCCCAGATAAGATTTAAGTTGTGCCACCTTAACAGCACGGTTGGAAAGCATTAAAACGATGCAGTTACAGTATTAAGTATACCTTCTTTTTCAGGATAAAATTAAACACGACATTGACGATCTTCATTTAGCGGTTCGTCAACTTGAAGGGGCTTTGAAAACTTTGCCACGCGATAATTTGCAATCCGTGATTAGCACTATATCGGTAAATGCCACAATTACGTATACGCATACAATGAAATAATTCATTTACAAGCGCTTGTTAATTATTAGGCAAAGGGAAGGAACCTTTTGCATTAATATTTTTTTCAATATTTATTAAATGCAGACGATATTAGCCGATTTACGGTATTATAATCAAGAGGCCTGTAGGATCGATAAGGAGTTTGTACAGATGGTCAATGATTCCGAAAGTAAAAAGCTGAAAACGTCAATAACGGAAATACGCAAGAACCTTTCGAGCTTATTGAGCGAGGCCGAGCGCGGGCAGTCGATCCTCGAACGAGCTCGCGAGAAGGAGGAAAAGAGAAAACAGGAAATCCGAGCTTACAAGCAATGCCTCGGAGAAACCGAAGCCTGGATTAAACACATTACATTAACCATTAACGATGACATTAATTCCCTCAATTATCAGGTCATTTTAACTTAATTACCTCCTCTCAACTTCATCATTATCATTATTCTTATAATTATTGTCATTATTGTTGTTGTTGCTATTATTTCTTTATTGTCTCATTACAGTAATAAGTAATTGAACCATGCGTATGAACGGTGCCATTGCGCATCGTGTTTTGTTACGTTAGTAAAGTATTGTAAGGTACAATAATTAGTTCGTGTCATTTCCTTAACCGCCTCCGCCTCCGCCGCTGCCGCCGACATCTACGTTGTTACGTATACGTACCAATAGACCTACGCGATATTATTTATACGATATAAGCTTTGAGGTATTTATAAACGTGTTTTAATGTTAAAGAAAATAAGCTGCGAATACGTGGTTCGTCAAATAATAAAAAGTGAAGGAAATGTAAACGCGAGTAGCTTAGAAACGTTATTAAAAAAGTTTTCAGCGAGTTTCTAATGCTCAATAATATTTACACATAAAAGTAGGAGTAAATTTAGAACTATCCAAACTGTTACATAAGCAGTTGGGGCACATATTGTCAATGAAACCTGTAGATCAATTTAAAGTATAATTAAAATAATTAACTAAAGCTTTAATAAATCGAGTACTCCTATTGATTATAAGTAATAAATTCAACGTACAATAAGCGATTAAAGGGAAATAGCTGAAGTATATTTAATCGACGTTACTTTTAATCCTCTAAAAGATGTGGGACTATTTAAAAAATGAAGGTCATAAGTATGAGTTAAATATATTTGTATTACCTTCATTGAATTTCATGTCATTGACAACAAGTTTAAAGCATTATTATGCTAGGCGCATTATAAATATTTTGACACCGTTTCATTTAAATATCTTCTTTCTTTCTCAGAAAAGTATATATAATTTGGGCATCGTGCGTGATACTATTCTTATTTTAATTTTATTCAAGCCTTTTCAATCAATACTAATCAAATACAACGCCCCAAATAATTTTCCACATTTTTTACACGCAATTTTTTATTAAATACAAGTAATTCGTTTGTTCTTTTTCTTTTTTTTTTCCTTTCTTTCAGCAAATGTAATCGAATAGTTTGTAAGCTGAAATCATCTCCTTTACTTTTCACTCCCGTTCAGTGGTCTCCAACCTGACAGTATTAACCACTTGGCATCATCTACTAAAGCACATATTATACATTGATGTCATCTTAAAGATTAGAAATACTTAATTCGATGAATACTAAGCTTAGTTACAGCACTAACCATTTGTCTTTCAAATCATTCATTTATTTTTAATTTTTTTATGTATTTATTTATTTATTTATTTATTTTTTTTTTTTGCCCATTACTTTCAATGATAAGTTGGCTAAACAATCTAAGCTTAAATTCTAACGTTTATCGATTTTTCTTTAAACGTATAGACAATTTTACTATCCGAATTAACTACTTTTACCATTTCTGTCTTCGTTTGTATTTTTTTTTACAATTCTCGAAATCATGGCTCGTGCCACTCAGATTAATTATATTTTAATGGTCAATATAGATGAATCCCTCGCTCCTATATCTACTGTTACAAATACATTTATTGACATTCTCAGAAACGAATGGCAACCGCAATTGAATAAATTTTCTATTGATTATTTTCTTTATTTATCTCAAAGATAATGATAATGATAATAATAATAATAATAACAACAACAACAACAATAGCAGTGATAATGATATTAATGATATTAATAATAACCGAAGATAATAAATGAAATATAAGGGTTTAAATTCTTTATAAGGCAAACGATATAGTGATATTAGTGTGGGCGATTATATTTACAAAAGTATGCAATGAAACGAATGCTTAATTAATGTATATATTATGAATGAATGGATTATAATTAAGCTTAATTATATTGTATTAAACTAAGTATGTTGTTTCGAATCCATTAGGTTCTACAAGAGGAAATATCATTCCGTCTGCAGTGCTTAATTGAATTAGAATCTATGACAGAAGTTAGTCTGCTGGCCAAAAATCTTAAAGAAGCCTTGCAGGACATGGCAAATAATGTTCTACCGAAGCTGCAGGTATTCATCAAAGAGCGGAATCTCAAATCTTATATACTTACTGCAACTCACCACGCCGGGGTTATGGGTCACGCTTAAATATGAAAATATTTTTCCAAGTATCCCTTTCCGTCTCACGAAGACCTGTATTATATAGTGATCTAAAATTATTAATTTTGGCTGTGTCATTGGCTGGCTCATGAAATCATTCATTTATTAAATTTTCATACGTCAAACATTCAATTCCTAACAATTATTAATAGTTGTTATTTATTTTCATGAATAATAAAAATTATTCAACTATCACGATGTAATTTTTTCTTTTTTTTAATTATATAAGTTTAATTAGATTAAATTTCCAAATTAGTTTAACTACGTTTTACGTAAATTATATTATTATTATTTTTTTGTAACTTATAGTGAAAATACTGAATTTTTAAATTCTTAATCTATGTAATGTACATTATTGAATACGTTGTAAATTTATTACTGCAAAAATATAATAAGGTTAATTTTCCAAAAAAAATTTTTATAATCAAATTCTATTGTCATTCTTATCATTATTGTAATTGTTATTATCATCATTTTCATTGTCACAACCATCGCTATTCGTATAATTCACATTATCACCATTATCGTCACAATCTTTAATCATTTCAACATTATAGCGAAAGCTTACGTTTTTAATTATTTATAAATTAACTACGTCCTTTTTTCTTTTATTCGTTTATAAAGTAAATACCAATTCGTCCCATACGTAATGTCATGTATAAATATGCTTCCTTCTCTACATTACTTTTGTAAAATTTCTTAAATTATCGTTTCATCATTCTTATGTATGATACAAACATGAACTTAGTTTATGGTTTATGACCCGCTCATAATTCATTCTTTTATTTAAATGTTTTTCAGCATATCTTTTATTTTTTTTTTCCTTAAAAAATTTGTAATTTACAGGTATTGAAATATAATTAATATTGTAATAGAACTGTGTATTATATAAATTGCGTATATTCAAAATATATTATTGTAATGTAATAAGGCTGCCACATTAAAGAAATCTATGCTGTTTTCCCTATTTATTTTCTTTCTTATTATCTTCTCTTCATATTTATTTTACTTTAATGTAAGCATTTATGTTGAGCATGTATGTTGCATGTTTAAATCATTCATTTTTAATGAACAAAAGTATACATCATCGGTGTAATTAAATAAAGCTCTTTATGACACTTATATAAATTGTATTAGAAACTATAAGTTTTAACAAGATTTTCATTTCTTTAATAAAACAATTCGTTCTTAAAAGCTACTTATAAGTCTAATATAACTTTCTAATAAAAGTTATTGTTAGTTGTAAAAATGAATATTTTTATTTAAATGTAGCGATAAAATCAGTCGGGCTTACTTTTTGCGTAACTTTTGTAGAATAAAATATTTATCGCGTACTTTAATCAAATTTTTGAATTGAACATATAATTTGGCAAGTTATTTTGCTTAAAACGTTTTCTGGATTTCAAATTATGTAATTGAAACATGCAGTATTTCACATTAACCTATACGTTCCAATAGCATACTTGACGAATATTTCTACTATTAAGTAAGAAATTATAAATAGAGTATAATAAATTGATTTATTTCACGAATATCTATATAAGCATATTTATAAAATAAAAATTCACTATTTGTGCATTCAATTATTGAGTAGTTTTGGTTGATGATTGGTTAATGATTTGAAATACATGTATATGCAATTAATTGCTCTACGTGGAGAATAATTTAGTTCTTCACATTCTCGTACTAGAAATAAATTATTTTGTTGAAAAATCTTTTAACGACTCTTTATACTTGATCAGGAGTAACGCGAACCTTCTATAGATTCACTGCATAGATTCACGAAAAATACTGTAGGTAATAAAGTCGCATGCTATTATCAAGAAACGTTACTTGTCAGTAGTGCAAATCGATTGACGGAATCTTCTAAAATTAAACGTCTCACTTACAAACTGATGTCTATACTGTCCCAAGTGTTTTCATAGCTAATTTTAAACTAGCATCTTGCATTTCTGCACTCTTCATGCCTCGGCGTCTAAGACTTCAAAATCTTTTTTCAGCTGATGGTCGAGGAAAATGAGCCATTGGCTCAGATCGAAACTGCAAATAGTACCGAAGCCACACTAGACCGAGAATCATCGGCCGATTCTTCACTTGAAAATTTATCACCATCTTTAGCGGACGTATCCCTGCAAACTGGACAAAGCTTAATTCAGGAGACAATAATTTATCAACCTAAGCAAGAGCCGAGCGAGGGAAGGTCGGCCGCACCTCTGCCAATATCCACAGCTTGCCAGACGTCGGATAGCGCACCTAGTCCGGTTAACTCGGGAATTCCAAAAAATAGCCAAGTTCAAGAGAGAATCAAAGTACTAAAGTCCATAGACGGTAACCACGACGTAATCGAAATCGCAACTCAGAATATTTTACCTCCGCACACGAGTCAAGATCAGCAGCAAGATGCATTCGAAGGGCGAGCTGCAAATTCAGATGACATTGTAGTTGATATGAGATACCAAGACGCGCCGAAACAGGAAGACGTAACCTCTGAGCTTAGTATACAGCATCTCGCGCCGCAGTCGTTCGAAACGGTCCTGATGGAGCCGGACGACGTTACGACCGAGGTCGTGGTCGACAGCGATGGCACTAAAAGAATTATTGTACGCAAGCTTCGTAGGACACTTATAACAAATAGGCATACGGTGAAGCAGCATGTTTCGCAATTGTCGACTAAATTGGGCGACGGCCCGCCGGTGGTTCAGGCCTTCTCTGAAGCTACAATGAAGGGGCAACAGCTAACAGTGACGAGAACTAAGCCGGACGGGATGATAGAAATGGAATCGAAACAGTCGTACGGGAGTAAGGTAGTGACCGGAACACCCGGCGATGAATTGCACGTCGAGGAGTACCAAAGTCCTCCAGAATTTTCTCATCAAATAATACAGGGTGACCTGACGACGTTGAGTCCAAATCCGCCAGAAATCGACGAGGCTCTCGAAGAAGGGACCGAGTACCATACGAAGACCTCAACAGTGCACGCAGTAGTGCAGCAAGTGACCCGAAAAGTCATTAGGAAAACGCGACGGGTAATTAGGAAGGTTACGATCATCGATGGGAAGGAGGTAACGAGCGAGGAGATAGTCGAGGATCCAGAGGAGGTTGAGATCGACGAACAGGATATACCCCACATAAGCATTAATGTCGTTAAGAGCGAAGACCAGAATACGTTTCAAAGTGGCGAAACCTTGAAAGACATAATAAAACGCGACTTTCAGAATGAAGATAACGCTCGTACTGTAAAAATAGAGACGCTCGTTGAGTCGCGCGGAGAGCCCTCAACTGTTATTAAAATGAAAGATTTCGATGAAGGTGCGACACCCATTAAAGTGGAGCTTCAGTCGCCAGAGAGACGGAAGTCCAGAAAATCGAGGAAGAAAAAGTCGAAAACGAGCGCCGACAGCCAAGAAGACTCGCCCACGTCCGACAAAACTTACACGATCGAGGACGAAACGAAGATGCTGGAAAGCAAATTGCTTGAACTGTCAAAGATGAGCATGGAGTCCTTAAGTAAGTCTGACGGGACGATAAGAAGCGACAAAGTTAAAGAGGATCCGAAAGATAAACACGAGCCGGAGTATACAGGAATCGAGGTAAAGGTCGCCGAGCCAAGTGCTTTGAATGTCAAAACAGATGAGATTACAAGCCCTGATAAATGTGCCATTTTCCAGACTCCTATAGACGAATCGTGCGAATCGACGACTAAAGACGTGTCTTCTTTAGAATCGACGAGCGTCGGTGATATAATACCGACGATAACGAAAACTAGTTGTAAGTTTGAAGATGCATCGGTAGGAAAATCTTTCCCAACACATGATAATAAACTAGAATCTGGCACAGTAGATGTAGAAGAGCACACTGGCATTGTTGATAAGCGCACCGTAGATGTTGATGATGATAATTTCCAGTCAGCCCTCACTGATATTCCACAGAAGGAATGGGAGGAGCTTAGTAAGGGGATTGAGGAGCATACGACAGACAAAGTCGTTGTAACGAAGTTATTGGACGAAGAGAGAAAGGGGTCTGCATTGAGAGGGGAAATTTCGGCAAAGGAGAAACCAATCGTCGAAGCTTCCGGAAGTATAGAAAAAATTGACATCTCCCTATCGATACGAGACCAAGAAGATCTAGGTAACGAACCATTGGTGTCCGTTCGGTCGCACGTTAAACGCACTGGAGAGAATGTTCTGGCCGTATCCGATGAGAGGGTTAGCATTCAATTACCAGCAGACAGAGAAACTGTTGAGCTCGTGGAGGCGAATAAAGCGCAAGCGAGTACTCTCGTCACAGAACCGTCTGAAATAAGTGAGAAAAATGCATCGAAAAGTAAAAGGAATAAGAAAAAGAAAAGGAAAGCGTTAGAGAAAATTAACGACGAAGGCATAAGTGACGAGGAATCAAGTGCTTCGCCGGTGACTACCGTTGTTCTAGATGAGCCTGAAGATGACGAGCAGAAACCGGATGCTGCTACTTACGAAATTACGGAATCCTCCGATGCCTTTTCAACGCAAAAGGATGAATCTTTCGGCGTAGATGGCTACGAAGCTGATCAGAGAACGACCGTAGAAGAAATGCCACCCGAGTTCGAGGTCGATGCCGGTAAAAGGAAGAAAAAGAAGAAGAAGAAGCAGAAGACGCGGCTTTCGAAAGATGAGGACATCGAGTCGCCGAGAGACACGGCCAACGAAATGAAATTAGAGAATGAAGCTGAATACGAAATAAGGGAAGAAAATAAGACGATGAAAAAACCATCGAAAAAACGAAAAAGAAAGAAGGGAGACGTTGATGTGAATAGTAGCGACGACGATATACCGGAATTAAGTGATGCTACATTGAACGAAGCCGACAGCCAAGCTGCAAGTGAATCCTGTGACGTTTCAACTGTTGAGATTATTCCAAAAGCATCGACTGTTCCCGTAAATGTAAGACGCACGTCTTCAGAATTAGATAAGCTCAATAAATCCGAAGCAGATAACGAGACGCAAACGCTAAAACAAGAAACCAAAAACGACATGCAAACACTAAAGCAAGAAAAAGTAAGTGAAACACAGACTCAGAAAAAAGAAGAAGCAGAGGGTGAAACCCAAACATTAGCTGAAGTTGATGAAAAGGATAAAAAATCAGTAAAACAAGCATCAGAGAGTGAAACACAGACACCGAAAAAAGAAGAAGCAGAGGGTGAAACCCAAACATTAGCCGAAGATGCTGAAAAGGATAAAAAATCAGTAAAACAAGCATCAGAGAGTGAAACACAAACACCGAAAAAAGAAGAAGCAGAGAGTCAAACACAGACAACGAAAAAAGAAGAAGCAGAGGGTGAAACCCAAACTTTAGCTGAAGATGCTGAAAAGGATAAAAAAGCAGTAAAACAAGCATCTGAGAATGAAACACAGACACCGAAAAAAGAAGAAGCAGAGGGTGAAACCCAAACTTTAGCTGAAGATGCTGAAAAGGATAAAAAAGTAGTAAAACAAGCATCTGAGAATGAAACACAGACTCAGAAAAAGGAAGAAGCCGAGAGTGAAACACAGACTCAGAAAAAGGAAGAAGCAGAGGGTGAAACCCAAACTTTAGCTGAAGATGCTGAAAAGGATAAAAAAGTAGTAAAACAAGCATCTGAGAATGAAACACAGACTCAGAAAAAGGAAGAAGCCGAGAGTCAAACACAGACAACGAAAAAGGAAGAAGCAGAGGGTGAAACCCAAACATTAGCCGAAGATGCTGAAAAGGGTAAAAAAGTAGTAAAACAAGCATCAGAGAGTGAAACACAGACTCAGAAAAAGGAAGAAGCCGAGAGTGAAACACAGACTCAGAAAAAGGAAGAAGCAGAGGGTGAAACCCAAACTTTAGCTGAAGATGCTGAAAAGGATAAAAAAGTAGTAAAACAAGCATCTGAGAATGAAACACAGACACCGAAAAAAGAAGAAGCAGAGGGTGAAACCCAAACTTTAGCTGAAGATGCTGAAAAGGATAAAAAAGTAGTAAAACAAGCATCTGAGAATGAAACACAGACTCAGAAAAAGGAAGAAGCCGAGAGTGAAACACAGACACCGAAAAAAGAAGAAGCAGAGGGTGAAACCCAAACATTAGCTGAAGAGGCTGAAAAGGGTAAAAAAGTAGTAAAACAAGAATCAGAGAGTGAAACACAGACTCAGAAAAAGGAAGAAGCAGAGAGTCAAACACAGACTCAGAAAAAAGAAGAAACCGAGAGTGAAACCCAAACGTCATCTTATCCTGTGCAAGACACAGCTCCGCAGACTCCCTTAGACTTAAATCTCGATAAGATTAGCAGTTTTATGCAAACGCATGAACCGTATGCCACCCAGACTGCAGAAATTGCACTCCAGACAACTCCTAGAGACGACAAAGATCCGATTTCTTTATTGGAAACGGATAAACAAACTGCGATTACTGAAGTCGAAACATTGGAGAATCAAACCTTGTCACCTAAATCAAAATTAATAACAGGTAAAGTCCATCACCCAACGAATACTTAAATTATTCTTAATTCGATAATATGTACACTCAAGCACGCAGTCGCTTGCATAAAGTATTCTTAAACAGATTCTCTATATAAATCTTAATAATTATTATATTTTTATAAATTTCAGAAGAAATGGGAGCTCAAACGACGAATGAATTTTTAAGGGATTCTGAACAGCAAACAATTTTAGCACCGGTTATCGATATTAAGCCATCCGAAGCAATATCGACTGAGACACAAGAGGATCTGTTAGTGGAAAAGCCCTTGCTAATTCATAGAGCAATTTCCCCTGGTGATTTGGACAGGCAAGATTTCAATGTGCAAGTGGACAGATCGAACAAGACCGGCTCGCACGGTATCGAGTCGCAAACAGCCCCAGCTGAACCTGAGCAAGTGGAGACTATGATACAAACTGGCCCAGCGGAAAGTACGAGTCCGTCACGGGTAGAGGAATCACTGACACTTACGGATAGACCGATTAAAATAGACGAAGTGGAGAGCGAAGTCGGTAAAGTAGAATTACCGACGCAAACGAAAGCAAATGAATTAGCGAGCACCGTCCAACAGAGCGTGCAGTTCGTTCCCGATTCAAGGGAAATTAACCCTGAGACCGTCCCCGTAAGCGGTGCTAGCTTGATCGAAGCCGTGGATAATAATACAGTCTGTTCGGATAACGTTCCATTGGAAGAGAAAGATAAGGATGGGGCGGAGGCGCGTGCAGATAAGCCAAAATCATATCCGGCGGTAAAAGATGTTGTGGCCGAAGGAGAAAAGCCAGCGTTTGAATCATCATCGGTAACGACGCCGATTAAAAAACTGTCCACTAAACCTCTGGACGTTATCGACGTCTATATAAAAAGTTTACCACTCGAGGATCAGGAAATGGACGCGAGTGAGAAAGTAGGTATCGAATCGGTAGAAATAACTGAGATAGAAAGCTTACCACTCGAAGTGGGAGACGATCGAGGATCGATAACAGCCGATGAAGGGAAGATGGAAAAGGCGTCTACTCCAGAATCGACATCGGACATCACAACAACTTCTCCGAGAGTAGAAATGCCCGTAGAACAACCTACATCGGGCGAGTACAGCAAAGAGTCCGAGGTGGACATTTCTTCACGAGACGTAAACTCTATGTCGGATACTTCGTTCGAGCTACAAATACAAGCGACCGTCGAAGTGTGCGATAGCACGACCCCGGATCTGAGCTCGCAAAATGTCACGATTGCGGAGGAGCCGAGCGAACGGGAGTCGCTCAAGGCCAAACGTCAGCGGAGAAAGAGACAACGTAACAGAACAATCGAAAAGCTTCCACCAGCTCAGCCGGAAGCTAAAGTTTCTAATCAGGATACTTTGCCATTAGAGGAGGGTGATTTAGGTAGAAGAAGCCAAGAGAAGGAAGAATCTGTACATGTGCATCAGAGTACACCCGAGCCACTTTACGAGATAGGTGTCGCAAAATCGACGATAAATGCTATTAATGATCCATCGATTGCCGAAGCCCCTCTCGTCGAAGACGTAGATACCATCGATTTTATCGACCCGACAGGAGAAAACGCTCAGAGTCCGAAGGACATTATAGTGAAGAAAACGGAGAGGACGAAGCTGATGCTGCGCAGATCGAAAAGCTCGCCAAACCTGAACAAACGCACCTGCCTTCCGAATATAATACACATTTCTAAGCTGGAGAAATCGGACCCGGAGAAGCTGAACGAGACGAAAATATTGGAGATGCCGAAAAATTTAGAGGAGCTGAAGGAAGCAGTGGAGCAGAAGAACAGTACCATCGTAGAGCAGATCTTTGTGACGGTAGTCGAAACCCTCTCGACTTGGTTGGAGAACATTGAGTCGAAAATATACTTGAATAAGGAAACGCCGACCGACCTCGCTCAAAATAATGACGAGATCAATGAGTTTAAGAATGAAATAAACAACGTGAGGGGCAGGATTCACGAGCTCAATGACATCTGGGCTGAAGCGGAGCTGAGTTATCCTCAACAAGAGCGCGAAAAACTTAAGCAATACATACAAGAGCTAAAGTCACAAGCGGTGGCGATCGAAGAAGTGGCCGAGAACGAGGAAATGTACTACGCGTCCGAAATAACCAAGTGGAATCAATTCTTAAATGAGTTGGGCGACCTTAAAAAGTTAGTACTCACGTAACTGCGTAGCTTATTTTAAATTTCATTCATCGCATGCCCGCGTTTATCTACGTACATATATGTGTATGTAAATATATTCTTTGTGTTGCAGGGCTGTGGAAAAACAACAAGAAGAACTCAGTGACTTAATTAACAAGGAAATGCCAGCGCTTGGAAAAGTCGAGGAGTTGGATAAAATAGAAAGCGCGAATTTCGATCACATGGATACGATGAACAGGTTGACATTAAGAACAAAGGAGCTGCTTCACGACTACCCTGATAACAAATTGCCCCCAGAATTGAACGCGACGGAGGAACTGATCCGGTCGCTGGAGCACGTGGTTTCCGTCGAAAGGGAGAAGCTTTTGCAAGTCCTCGCGCTGGCCGAAGAGTACGAACAGACCCTACAGGAATTCTCTCAAATAACAAAGATTGCAGAAAACCTGTTGGACAGTCCGATTTCTGTCATGAGCTTGGAACAGCTCCGCGAAGAAATGCAGAAGCACAGGAAGTTCTTTGTCAATTTGAACTACTGCAGGGCTATTTTAGAATCACTGGAGGATAATTTAGATCCCGAGACAAAAGAAAGGTTTTCAGAATTTCACTCGGAGCTGCACAACAAAGCCGTTTCTTTATTGGACCAAGCCTCTTCGAAGGCTCAGCAAATGTCCTTGGCAGCTTCCCGGTGGGTTGTTCTCGAGCAAGGGATTAAGGAAGAGTGCGGCTGGCTCCAAGTGGCCTATCAACGAGTTCCCGATTTGAAAAATGTCACGTCTACGGAATACGATCAGTACATTTCTTTATATCAGGTAGCGCTGCGTTTACGTACATACATAGAACCGTTACCTCCCCGATCCCCTCCACTCCCGCCCGCAATGTTAGCCCCTCAAATGAATTAAGTAGATCGACTGTAGAACTTAATTAGTTACGCAATTTCTATATTCGGAGATGGCATTTTCCTTTATTTTAAGAACTGTGAAGATTATTGTTTTCGCCCTAGAAGCCAAAATAGTTATTATACAAGAGATAATAGGTATTTATCTCGGCTATTTCGTAACGTGTCAATAAATTCATCCATTCCGCTACTCGAACAGTAGGCGTTAAATGTTTATTGTCACTCAGTTTGCGTTTTATTTAGGCATCGTATCGTGCAAATTCTCATTAATTCTTTATGTATAAAGTTTTTTTTAATAAATCTTCAATAACTATAAACTCACTCCTACGAGATGAGATTTTAAAATAATTTTCATACGCTGAAATGTAAAACGTTACTCAATATTCTAACGAAAAATACTGTCATTGAATGGCTTGGCGGCGAAAAGGCCCCGCTGTACGTTTTTCTCAGAATTTTAAAGTAATATCATTGTATAATAGGTTATAAATAGTATTGAGCTTCTTCGTTCGACAGTCACGTTGGATGAAATAAATACGCTGGTAATAATGGATGATTGGTTAGTAAAAAAAAAAAAAAAAAATTTATATTATCGATAATGCAGATATAAAGATATATTGTTGTTCATTCAATATGGATAACATTAAATTACAATATTTTATTGAATAGGCGCGATATAGAGGCGGAATTTCCCTTTATATAAGAAATTATAATCTATTTAAAACGGAGTAAGTAGTGGATTTTAGTTTGCTAACCGATAAATACCCAACGAAATTACTTTGTCGAGTGACATTGAAGCGTATAAGCATGAAAGCAATGAAAAGTATAAATAAAGATTGTAATCTTGGCTGTTTGTTTCCCCGTAGAATTTGTCATTGGACATAGCGAATCACCATGGGCGACTGATCCAGTTGTTGGGTTTAGCTCGGAACCTTCAGAATCTAATTAACATCGAAGACCCGGACGATCGTTACGGAGCGGTACTCGATGAGATCGTAAAGCTCCAAGAAAAAGTGGACTCCTCTTTAAAATGTCTGCTAGCCTTTCGCGAAAGTTGGAGCAATCAAGAAATGCTGGTTAATAGACTGGAAAATTGGATGTCCAGGGCAGAGAGGGAACTTGCCGCTATCAACGATCCCACTGTCGGAAACATGAGGCAGTTTTGGGTAAGCTTTTATGTCGACGAAATGTCGAAAACACCTTATTTTCCGATTGATTTTCACTTAAAGCAATCGTGCAATGGAAGAAATATGTATTGTAAGTGCAATCGGTCACGTAAAATGTACTCAGCTCGGCTTCGCGTATCAGAAACGCAACTCCATCCGTGTCTCTGTATGACCGCGCGTGCATGTGTTATTTATACATTTATTTACAATAGATTGTATAAAAACTGTTTATACGCGTGCCGTATGTGTAGGAAATCAAAGCTCAATACGAAGTGCATAATAATATGCGCAATGAGGCCGACAATTGTTTTGAGCAAGCTCTTCGAATCGTGCCATTATCCGACGAAATGGTTCAGCGTCAATTCCACGGAGACATGCAGAAGCGCTGGAATAGTGTGAGCGACAAGTTACACGGCATCCAAGATGCCGTTCGAAATAACATCTCATCCGAAGATGTGCCCTCCGACGAGAAACTCAATGTTCTCGAGAAAGAATTACACGAACTCCGAACGACGATTAACGAGTTTCACGGGGTCATTAAGACCGAGGAAGAGTTGGAACTCTACGTGGAGAGGCTCTCTGTCTTATTCGAACGTGTGTGCATAATACAGGTGAGCTCGCACACGTATTTAGCTTATAATTTAATCTCATTTATTTATGTAGATCTCCCTAATGCATATCACTTGGATATAATTAAGCAAAGAGCAACGCAGCAAATTTAGCATATTACTGTATTATTATTATCTATTTGCATTTTTTTTTTTTTTATATCAACGGTTGTTTTTTTTCTTTTTCTTTTTTTTTTGTTTTGTTTTGTTTTGTTTATATATATTATTACCTTGTTTTTAAATGTCCATTTATTTGTTACCGTATCGTTTTTAATGCTTTTCCGCAATCAATAATGTTTAATAACGTTTTGTATTATAGAAGTTTTAATTTTTACGATGCTGTTTACATTCGAGGTACAAAGTAAAACTTTAGTTATATTTGAAGAAATTAAAATTATTAAAATACTTATCGTCCGCGGAGGACTTCTTATTCTCAAATTAATCTATACGGTACTTACAATATGTAAAAAACTTCACTAGCTACGGTCGAGTCTGTTATCCCAGTGAAGTACAATTTAGGGTAATTAAGTATTTTTCTGCACTCTATGCTGTTACTTTATATTAATAGGCATTAATAAGTACGCGCGGGATGTTGTTTGTCGGATGAAGATTATTATATTAAGGTAAAGTCGGGAAGGAATTTATGTTAAAGCTGCTGATTATTAACTTTTTTTTATTCTGTAACTTGAATTTTATCGTAAAAATGAGACGATCGATGGTAAATTTTATAAAAAAAAAAAAAAAAAAAAAAAAAGAAAAAAAACAAGAAGAATAAGCTAAGTTTCCGAGACTGTAAAAGTATCGAGAGGAAGCGAGGGCCGAGAAATTATGAAAGCGAAACTATTTTCCCCCAGGACGAACTGGGCAGATTGGGCCTTCTCCCGGCCGCTGAGAGCGAGCGCGTCGGTCTGCTCTTGTCGACGGCGCGGCGCCTCGAGGGCCAGGTTGGCGAAGAGCTCGAGGCGGCCCAGGTGTTGCGCGAGCGACTCCAGAACCTGAGGCGGGGCATCGCCCGGGTCCGCAAGGCCCACGAGCGGCATCGATTGACCTTGGACCAGTGCGAGGGCAGCGAGCGCCAGGGCGGCGAGGCCGTCGCCGCGGCGGTCGAGCGCTGCCAAACCGTGACCGAGGAGCTTGGCCAGCTCTGGCAGGAGATCATGTGTTTGCGCCAACTTCTTCACACCCTCCCGACGAGTATGCGGGTAACGGTCTCGCCGGTCGGCGTCGAGCGCGACATCTCCGGGCTGCAAGACGAGCACGAGTCCTTGGAGGCGCGGTGCGCCAAGCTTCTCGGCTCCCTCAGGAGTCGTTTGACGCTCTGGCGCAGGTTCGAGAAGCAGTTGGAGACGGTCCAGCAGTCCGTGCAGGAGGCCGACTACATGATGGAGCTCCTCTCGGTCCAGGGCAGCGTCGACTACGACCGACTGCTTAAGGCCACGGAAAGACTTGAGGTTTGACCGTCGTTTCTTCTTCTTCTTCTTCTTCTTTTTTTTTCCCCCTCTTCAGTCAAAAGCTCCTATATTAAAATATTATATATTCTCTTATGCTACATTGCATTCATTCCTCGACTCTAATTGGCCGCCCATTTAACTTTTTCCACTTTGTATTTCGCTCTCCTCCCGCTCCCTTATATACTCATGCATGTTCCAAACAACTTTTCCATATTAATTTAATATTAATTTGTCCTTTAATTATCCATTCGCTTAACCCTATAAGTTTTAATACTTGATTTCAATAAATTTAGTTAATAATGCTACATTACTTTATAATCGGGGGAAGTACATTCGATTAAAAGTGTATTATAGTGAAATAAGCTGATCTGTCGATGAGAAATATCACTTCCAGAATTTTGATATGCAAAAAAAAAAAAAATAAACATTTATACTCTCACTGACTTTACTTCATTAAATAAGCAATTACTCGTAGGCGAAACTCTCTAAGCAAATATTAATTTTCCGTTTCTTGCTGCTATCTCCGAGTTACGTAATTCATCAGTTAAACTACTGTATGGGCTACTAACAAAACATATATACGTATATACATGTATGCCTGAATAAATACTGTTACACTATTGACCTTGCAAAATATCACTTGAGATAAAATTGGACTTACGGTTTTCATATTTATTTAAGAAGCGTCACGTTTAAAAATAATTTTAAGATTATTCGGTTATAATTTTTAATAGAAACGAAAATATTCACGGCCTCAGTTGAACGGAGCGATTTACTATTTTAAGCAATATTCATCCTACAATTTATTTATTGAGAACAAGTGACTAACATTGGGTGAAGTATCATTATAAGTATCGGCGCCGTACTTTTCATTGCAAAAAGCAAAGCGCATTGTTACAATTGTCGCTGTAATTACCGATTTCGGGAAAAAAAGTTATTCTTACGAAATTTCGTAAGATTATTATTTCTATTAATAAAACGAAAATTGAAATCTTTAAAGTCGAAGAATACTTAAATATAGTTCGGCTATAAACACTTTTACATTTTCTTAACTTTTTGTGTATTATAGATACCGTATAATATTCATGTATTAAATAAATAATGCAGAATGAAGGCGAAAACTTTCAATAACATCGCCTTATCTAAAGCATGGAAATGTAATATTTTTATAATAAATATATGTATGAGGGTTTTAACAGCAACGAAAACAAAATAGAGTGGATTTTTTTTTTTTTTTTTTTTTATTCTAATAAACAAGCGCCGGAATCAGAAGCTATAATTGAAATAGTAGAGATATCGAGTGAAAATCGTTAAAAATTGGTAAAGGCATCGGGAGTATTTTGGGTCGAGGACGAGGGAGCGCAAGAGATTAAAAGATCCATGGTAATGGAGAAGTACGTGGAAAAGGTCGTAAAATGAAAGCACAGCCTTTGACGCGAACTTCGGCTTCCGGCGCCGACGAAAATCACGCGAACGTAAAAGCCGGCGCCTCTCCCACGCGGATTCCTCGAAACCATTAGAATTCGCACCTCCGATCGTCGATCGGCTCGGACGCACGGCGGCCCTCCGATTTATAAATACGCGACGCTCTTATCGTCCGCTTGACGACCTTATCTCTGCGCTTCTCTCGACGACGAGATGAAAGAGTAACAAAAAAAAAAAAAAAAAAGAGAGAGAGAGAGAAATAAAGGAGGCAGAAGGAACAGAAACGCGATAAAGAAAATTCGCCGGCACCCCGGGGAGGATAAACGCCGGGCGGCCGCGTCTTCGCTCCACGTCGTACCGGCAATTGGGCCGATATCGACGTGACGCCGCTCTCCGCACACTCCCGCCGAGTCCACGCTCCGGGAGTAAGAGATCGCGCGCCGCCGTCCTCGAGCCGCTCGGGCCACTCGGGTAATCAGTCAGTCAGTCGGCCGCGGGACTCGGCGTCGCGAGGCCGTCTAATCCTAACCTACCGCGCCTTCAGTAGTAGCCTCGGGCCCGACAGAGCCGGGCGTGCTCGTGACCCGAGCCTCCTTCCCCACACCATTTCGCAGGACTCGCCGTGTCCTCGTGTATCAATCGATGCTCCATTTACCACCGCTCGAAGTGTCACTCCCCCCCACCTACCTTCCTTCTTTCCTCTCCCTCTAATGAACCGATCAGGCTCTCGAAGTACTAGATCGGCTACGTACTCACTCCCTCACTCCCTCCCTCTCACCCTCACCCCAACCATCAATTTGGAACAATAAGAAATTCACTCGTCGATCGAATGATTTGTTGTCGTTGGGAAATCGGCCGGACGTACTCGGTATTATAAATACCGATTGTTTTCTTTGCATTAGTGTGTAAATTACGCGGGCTGGCGTTTATTAATTTCTTCTTTTCTGGCCGTCGAACGAGCTCGGAAGCAAGACTACTTACTTACTCCCGTAGAGTAGCGTGAAGAAGGTAAGTAGCAGCAGCAGTAGTAGTAATAATAATGCAGGAGGTTCGAATGGCTCCTCGGCTTGCGGTTCTTACGGTGATCGGCGACCCCCGTTATTATTACGGTCTCGGCGAGACAGCGCGCGCGCGCGCCTCGTCCTATCCATCCGGTCCCGTCAGCTTTTCATGCCGATTTCACGCACGCGCCGCCGCTGCGACATTACCCGAGCCCGTGCGCGATAAGCTTTTCACTTTTAGCGCGAGCGGACGTTTTTTTCTTTCTTTCTTTCTTTCTTTCTTTCTTTCTTTCTCTTCTCTGTTTGCGCCTCGAGCTCCATTTATCAATGGAGACTCGTATCTCTCTCTCTCCTCTCTCTCTCTCTCTTCTCTCTCTCTTCTCTCTCTCTATCTCTCTCTCTCTCTTTCTCTTTTCTACGGCTTCCCTTATGTATAATCTATTCAATTAAACTAAAAATTCTCTTCTAATAACGTTCGATACTAATTGTCACTAATAACATTGGCATACGTACGCGTGCCTTCCTTTCGGCACGAGAACGTTTGCCTCTTTCGCGGACGGGTAGGCACAGGAAGCCGTATTTACGATAAGAAAAAAGAGCGCGATTGCGCAGGAGGTTAAAGTTCGGAGCGCCGTCAACATCGCTTCTGCGAGATCAAAGAAACCACTGGCTCCGTCGTATCGCTGCCGTGCGCATGTCTTACACTGACATGGCGCGAACTCCTCTCCCCAGACGATAACAGCTGATACCGATACCACCAACGCCAACGTAAAAGAAAGTAAAAGTCATAAATACAGCTCGAGACGAGTCATTCTCACCTTCTCTTATTTATAACTAAATCTATACAACTGTTTTCCTTTCATTTTCCACAATCTCTACTACATGTTATTCTTACCTCTTGTTGAAAGTTTTCGCCTCCTTAAATCAACAAACAATGTTTAAAGTACTTTTTTCTTTCCCCCCCTTTCTTTTTTTTTTTTTTTTTTTTTAACAAGCTACCTTCGCCGTCAGAAAGTCGTGGACCGCAATTGACATTGGCTTGGAAATAGCGTACCATTTCGTGTAAAATATTAATATATATTAATTAACACGTAGGCTGCAATGCCTGCAATGAAATGTCTGCACTGGAGCAAAAGAGCTTCGACTATCTTATATCAATGTGTGCGCGTTAGTGCTAACTGTTGTTTAGCGTATCAATTAACAAATAGCGAGACGTTAATTTTCAAAATACCGTGCCAAAAAAAAAGAAAAAGAACTTTATGTAACTTTGAAGAGGCCAAATTTCAATTGCGATGAATTAATCGAAATCGGGAAAACGTAGTCGTTTGTATATTGATTTTTACGCTACATTTATTCGGAAAAATGAAGAGGAATCTAAAAATGTATACGTTTATATTAATTGTAAATGACCGGGCTGTGCTATATTAAGATTTTAACGAAAAGCATCGTCGATTAACAGTTGAATAGCAGACATTGACTCCGCGAAAAAATGAAAGTTTTTCAAAATTGTAACTTTGTTTTTTTTAACATTTATTCAATATTCTTAATAGAGCTGCGCGCTTCAAGATTAAATCAAATGCCTTTTTTATACGTAGGTATATAAGCAAGCAGACTTAGCTTACTTTATCTTATTTTTATTTTTATTTCTTCAATTATCGATTGATTTATAAAGTGCTTAGATATAACGGAAAGGGCGTATTATCCTTTGCAGTAATTCAGAATTATGGATAAACTAGAATAATTTTTTATAAATAGAAATTGTCCAGCCGTAAGAATGAATTCTTTAACAATGTATTTTTGTCATATAATTTAAATAGGGTTTATCTGTAGCTGTGAATCTGCGGCTCGTAAATGAATCGAACAAATTATTGTGTAGATTGATATAATAAATAAGTCTGAAAATTTTAAATTGATCGATTCACGTGACATGAGAGTTGTAAGTGAATATAAAATTAATTAATTAAATATTTATGAGCTCTAATATTAGACATTAGCGTAAAATTTATTTCAGATCGTCCGATATTTTAAATGCCAGCTTTCCTTGTTCTCTAAATAATACTTTGCTTTTTAAATTGTATAAAAATTCAAAGCTATAAGGTAGCAGGGGATCTGTAGGGAGAGAGAATCGCCGTAAATGTTCGAAGCGATTGATCGATCTTCTAACGTGTTCGTATTATCGATTGAATTGCTCGGCACATATCGCCGAATATATTTAGATAAGAACACTTTTTTTTATTATTAAATCATGATAACCGTCGGGGGTTATCGTGGTATTCGCAATGAAGGTGTCGTACATGTCTCAAGATAATGAGCTTCGCCACTTCATCTAATTTCGTAGATCATTATATCGATGAGCTATGGAGGGCGTGGTGGAGTGGGATTGGTAATCGTCCGATCTATTATTTGTTATGAAAGAACGGTTTAAGAAATTCAGACACGGGTTAACGAACCCGCGAGTGCGACACAGAATTAGTTCACTGAATGCTGACCGAATTCGTGCGACGTGCGCGTCTCCTCCGTTGAGTTTGACTATTTATATCTGCTAATAGTTTCAATCTAACGATTTAACTTTCAGCTTTCGCACAATACTGATACATTTTAGTGGACAGCCATAGCCGAAGGAGAAAGATTTCTAAACCGAGGTAGAGCATCCCTGTTTTTTTTTTTTTTTTTTTTTTTTAACCTAAACCTTAAAATCTTATCCGACTCGTGGATCCCGATGATAAATTCACAGTCGGAGCCGTGCTTTTACCATTTTTCATTTATAATCAACGATTCTCGTTATCGAACTTTACGAAACACATCGAAAATACTTAATCTGCTAAATATACGCAAGTTATTCTGATCATATAGAAAAGAGGATAGAAATATCGGCGGGGAATATGTCTCGCGTTACTTTAAAAGAAGAAGAAAAAAGAAAAAAAGTAAAGCGTAATGTCTAGGAGCTTGTTACTATAAAAATAGCCGGATTATTGAATGTTTAAGAAATCTGCCTTTGATTTATCGGAGAGCTGCTTAAGCTGTGCTCCGTGCGTCATTCGTATAGAAAATTTAGAAATTTCCCGATCAAACTGAGCGCCCTCCGCGTAGACCTATAATAATTATTATCTTACGTAACGAACGGAATGCATAGATCGTCGTTTTTTAATTAGTAAAGAGGAAGCTTGTAAGTGAGTGAGTGGGGGGGAGGGGGAGTGGTTGTCCGAAGCCGGGGAGGAACCGTCGCTGATACAGAGCTATTATCATTTCAGGGCCTGAACGTCGACTTCGTATCACGAGAAGCCCTGATAAACGAACTGAGAGCGGCCGCGGAGCCGCTCCGCGAGTCCTGTGCAGCGGAGGTAAGCGAGCGCGTCGACGCCGTGGTAAATGAGACCGTCCAGGCCTGGGAGAGCACGAGGTCCGAGTTGGGTGCCCTTTGCGACAAGTACCAGCACGCCGTACGACTCTGGGAGCAGTATAAGGACTCGAGCGCGGCCGTCAAGGCCTGGGTCGACTCACAGATGGGAAGCGTCGCCAATCTGCCGCCCGAGGAGGCCCTCAAGAAGGTTAAGGTTAGTACTACTGCCCCTTCCCACTTCCTTATCTATGTTTTTTTTTTTTCTTTCTTTGTCTATTTCTTTTCCCGCTCAGTGAACAGCTCTACGTAATATCCCATTACTGCAGCTCGCCCCGGAAAATTCTTTAACCAGAGCCCCATTATCTTCTGAGTCGACGGGGCCGTCATACGAGCGCACAACATCCATCGCTTCCTCCAAGCACTCTCGTATTTCCTTTTTTTTTTTTTTTTTTTTTTTTTCACCATTATCTGGCAGTAAATGCCGAAAGCGAATGCGCTTGCTACCACGACGTAAATTATATTTATACACATCTCCAACCAATATTTACAACATTTATCTGCAATTCGTACTGCAAAGTTCAACCAAGTTCAGCCGCTGTTTTATTATTAACTCGTCGGTTAAATAAATAATATTGTAAATAAGATGACACCGAGCCTGGCAGGCGAATGGGCTCGAAGATAATTTAAAAAGAATTATTTTCCTCGAACGAAATTTCACAGCATTAGTTCTTCCCTTAACAGAAACTCGTCCAATATTGAAATTGGAAGAAAATGAGCGTCGAAATCGATGAAAAGCGAGTTTAGCCCACATTCGAAGGGATAAAAACATTGTTGGCTTTGAAGGGCGGGGAGGGGGAGGGGGAGAGCTCGAGAACCGTTTTCTTTCTAATTGTACTGAAAGTAGTTACAATGTAAGCCTACCCAGAAGCATAAAACTACGATTATTATTTCGTGATATGCGATCCATAATCACGCTGAGGGATAGAATCCAACAAATAGCCGCGTTTTTTTTTTTTTTTTTTTTTTTTTTGGTAAAAAAAGAATGGAATAATTTCTCGTGCAGAGATAACTCGAGAGAAATGTAGAAACTTTCACTGGATACACGGTCTCGTTGCCGGGAGTACGTGATACGCTCCTATCTAAATCTCATGAAAAAACTGAAATAATTATACTGGTATCGCGATGGAAGAATAATATTTAACGGGATTTAAAGCGAATTATGAAAGGTATAGATAGAGCGTACGTGTACGTATATAAATAATAACATCTGTGTGTGGAGTAAAAGCTTGAGTGTCAAGTTTATATGAGAATAGTGTCTAGGCAATGCAGAATAGTTACGCAATACCACGACTTATAATAATATGTATATGAGCTACGGACGGCTGCGGTAAATATCGGATAAAGAGGTTAAGTAAGCGATTTATAAATCGTTCGTTCGAGAACTTAAGAACATTTTGGCCCGTAAGAACGATTTATTTCCTGGAAACGTACATTTAATATACACGTATTATTACGATACGTGGATACGGTATATGTGGATGATGGATGACGGCAGTTACGCGCACGTGTTTGTTCGTGGTGATTATTAGCTTTAAATTATATTAAATTAAAGTATTGGAGCTCCGAAATTAAAGGCCCCTTCGGAGAAAAAGGGAATCTCGGGCATTGAGATGAGGGATTAGGAGGGGGGAGTAGCGGAAATTGTCAGTCGCTGATAAAAAGTGCGTTAGTGCTAGTGAGTCACTTTACATTTGGATTAATGAGCGATGCGCGCGGTATATTAGAAGCCACGAACGACTCGCACGATTCACACGACTCACACGACTCACACGACTCGGGCTCTAAATGGTAGTTGGAGATATTTTCAAGGCCGCTTCAATACTCTTTCGGCCCTTTGGCATTCTATTCGGATTCTCTGCGGGCGCGTTACGTTACAAATAAAGCTTATTATTCTTATCGTTGTTATTAGTTATTTAGCCTCTAAGCGCCGCGCATTGACTCTCATACGTGACTAAAGCTAAGAAATTGAAATTACTCCACAATTGCCTATGAATAATCGTTTGTTTTCCTTTATTTTGAGCGGGACTCGAATTCAAATATTTTCGAATCCGAATTGCCAAAGACCCGCTGTGCTCTAGAAAAAAAGATCCTCGGAACGTGACGTATATCCCTAATACTGAAAATGTTTATTCTACAATAGGCAGGCAATTTGGAAATTTCTCAAAATTTATCCAGACTAATAATTATAAATAATGTAAGCTTCTGCAATTACTACTTACTTCGTATCCAAGTAGCTAATAAGCTTATAATTTACATAATAACCTAACCTGTCGGCATTACATTTCACTGAAAAATTCCATAGTAAGACGTATAGGGGCTAAATTTAAAAGCCGTTCGTTTTCTTTTTCAATCCTTTGGAAAATTGTATCGAGTTTTTAAATACGCAGATCTGAAATGCTCGGGAGTTACGTTTTACATAATCGTGAGTCGGTTAGTTATATACGACCTTGGGACTCGCTTACCACTTAACTTTATTTATTTCATTTCCATCGATGCGAAAACTCTCTCCGAAACATCTTATGAGAGAGTACCAATCACATTCCGTTTTCTTTCATTGTTCCTGAACATGAATCGGGAAACGGATAATTGCGGAGCATCTTTATTTAGACAGTCAATGTCAAATTCGAATTCGGTTATTCGAATGTCGGATAAGTCGGAAAAGTACGAAATTTCAAGTAACACGATTTCTTTCGTAATCCACGTGAGGTCTGTTAGCGATAAATAACTCTATTTCGCTGGATTGAAATAAAATCAGGACGTGCATTCGCGTGAATAAAATCAGCTTTGCAGTCGTTCGAAACAAAAAGTACGCAAATACTCTATAGTTTTCGCGTATTTTGGATTTGCTTAGAATATAGCAGAAATACTATTTACATTTAGTATTTGGTATAAGCAAATCACTGCTGCGGACTAAAGTATTTATCGATTTTAGATGCTTAAGTAATTTATATAATTTGGCAATCATAGGCAATTCATTTGGCTATTGGCAATTTTTCATCATTTGGCAATTTTTTTTTTTTAATCGGATAAAAGGATATTTGATATGATAATGGATCGAGCCGACAATCAAGAGGGAAAATTTTAGCAGAAAACGCATTTGAAGATTGGCCGCGGAATTCATAATGAAAGGTGCAAACGACAAAGCGCGCGAGAATAAACGTTGCATAATCGGCAACGATCGTGTGCCCTCGGGATTTCGCGGATGCCGTTCTAAATCAGGTTCTTCGGTGAGACGAATATCAGGGGCGCGCACGCATCCTCGACACCGCCCACGACGCAGACGCCGACGCCCTTGATTTCGTGAAACGTTGGCCCCCTAATGATACGTGCCTGAGGGGGACGAAGAGAAACAAATGAGAGGGGGAGAGAGTGAGAGAGAGAGAGAGAGAGACAAGTGAGAGGGGGGTGAAATGGAAGCGCGTGCTCGAGGAGCCTGAGAAAAGCCGGCGTCACGGAGCCACGCGACCCCCGGCATCACGACGATGCTACACGCTCCGACTCCACGCATTTTAACCGACAAAAGGGACTTTCGGGCTATCGCTGTCCTTGTCCAAGACGAGTGCGCTCCCTCTGCGCGTGTATGCGCTTCACGTGCGTATCGATCCCCTCGTCCCGTTGCTTCCAGTGTTGCTGCTGTTGCTGCTGCTGCTGCTGCTGCTGCTGCTGCTCTGCTGCTCTCTTATGTGCCAACTGGAGAGAGAAACAAAGAGAGCGACGCAGATAGAGTCTCGCTGACGTCCCGCACCAGTGTGGTCCAGGACGTCGCGATGGTCAGCTCGTACGCTGAGGGAAAGCGCTGGGGTGCCGGTGGCTAATTCGCTTCACGCCCGAACTTTTTCCTCCCCTTACTTTACCTCTGCAGTTTTATTATACAGTGAACCCCCTGCTGCTGTTGCTCCTGTTTCTTCTATGTTGTGGGGATGCACCCACGACAGATCGTGTAAAAAATGCCTCTACGTGTCTAGTAGAGTCTCGTTTTTTTTTTCCTATCCCGGTCCACTCCGCTCTCTCTCTCTCTCTCTCTCTCTCTCTCTCTCTCTCTCTCTATTCGTGACCGCCTCGGAGTGTCGTACAGTACAGAGCCTCGTAGAGTGTCAGTGGTCCAACAGCTTCGCCATCATCAATACAATCATCCCGTAGATGACGAAATTTGCTTTTCAATAGCTGTTCAATAGCCGAAAGTATGCGGTGGCCAGAAAGCCTCTTCGAAATATAGACCGAGAGCTCTACAGGCAATGAGATGTCCGAGTTCGAGGTACGAAGAAGCAATTGAGAGCGTCGAACAAAGCCGAAAGATAAGCATGTAAAGAAGACTATTTTTATTGCCCGAGCGACAAAGTGAGTGAGGAGGAGCTCTGTTGCTGATATTCTAGTCGAGCGCTGTCTCTGTACCTCGGACGCACACGTTGACGGAGCACCGCACCGAGACGGAGAGTCTGTGAAATATTCGCAGCAGAAGCCGATACAACTTTTCCTAACAATCGAGCGTATACGCGTATAGTAATATTTTTAAACGATCAGCTATAACCGAAAGAGTAAACAGGCTGGGGGGGAAATTAAGGGATCCCGAGCGGGTCTGTAATAATATACCAAAGGTTTATATCATCATGAAAGTCAAGTCGATCGATCCTGTATAACTAAGGAGAACATAATAAACATTGGGAAACGTCGAGAGAGAGAGAGAGAGAGAGAGAGAACCGCGGGAAAGAATATACAAACGCCGGGCAGACAGCATCTCGCGAGTTCCGTAGAAACGTTGGCGGTTCACGTACACATACAGGCATCGAAATAAAGCAGCGGTAGCAGCAGCAGCAGCAGCAGCAGCAGCGGCGGCGGCGGCAACATGCCCGGCGGCGTAAAAACCCTGGCCGACGATTCTCCCACGCACAGGGGAGGTGGATATTGTGAGATGACGCGAGCTCTCGGCGAGGATAGACCGGAGCAGCGACCGTAACCTAAAACTCTTGTCGGAGCTTTTGCAAGCGCGCGAGGCTAAAAGCTAGCTGTCGCGATGCGGCCATGACGGACCTTCGTCTATTTTAAAAGCCCGCGAGACCTGGGCGAAGCAAAAGGAGGCGATCCCGGTGTTTATTGCGGGCCCGCCACCCCGTGCGCCTGGGCCCTTTTGATCTTCCCGGGATCTGGCCAAGAGCCGTCCCCCCGGCCGCCGACGACGTCCACCTCCCACAAGAGACCGAGAGCATGTGCACTCCGGAGGAAATGAGGGTGAGACACCGGAGGAGTATCGTTCTCCTAACGTCCTCCTACAGACAACTCTACCGCTCTACTCTCCAAGCCGTTCGCACTCCTCGACACTCTTTTCGTCTCGTTTCAATACTTTATGCAGAAACTCCCCCATCCTCGGTCAACGCTATTTTTAATTAATTGTCACGCCGAGCCTTTAATTCGTTCGCGCTTCACTCGTTCCGTTTAACGGGTCCCTCCTTCCGAAGGAGGGACCCGTTAAACGTGCTCGGGCTCGTTTTTAAACATTCAACTACATGGAATTATTACATACCCTAGTCTAGTCCACCAAGCCTTTATTATAATTTATTTCGGGCTTCGGAGCTATCGACGCTTAGGCTCCTCCGCAGTCTTGTCGGAAAAATGTTTATTTCCCTGTATTTTCCTGACATTACGTACAAAACACGAATACTCTCGATCTTCGATCGGGAAATTTCTACCTATTTATCACATACGATGGAATAAAGCAATTACATGAATTTTTCATACGTACGGGCGACTCTTTAAAGCTCGTTAATAATGATAAAATAAAAACAATGCCATGTTAAGGATGGCGCGTTGCTTTTATTATTCGTGCATACACTTACTTGATCGCGCTTGTGAAACGTAGCCGTGTGAGTGGCTGTGAGGGGATGGAAATAGTTGAATTAGGCTGTATTAGCCGAGCGGAATGCTTTGGGCAATAAATTACCGTGGATTCGCTTGGGCATGCCAGACATGAACCAGAATTCGTTCCGTTATTCGCGTAATTAATTTATAATCCCGATGGGAGTTGAAAAATCGTAGCGAAAGTTCGAAAGTAAAGTAACTGGGGAGTAACTGGCAATGCCGTGACCTCGAGGCCGAAACCCTCGAGCTGAACAAAATAAAGTAATAAATGACGAAAAAACGTAAAATCCAGAATGGATCGCGTTAAATGTTATATGCTCAACTTTTCTTATCTGCTGCTATGCTCCTATGTACTTTTGTTTTTTCGTGAATCACGAATGAGCCGACGAAGCCTTTGCTTCGAATGAAGCGGTCGTCGTCGTGCTGGCGGTGGTGCTGCTGGCGGTAAGGAAGGCGGCGCGTTAAGCCTGCGCGAATGCAGGCGTGAAAAATTTCTGTTTTCACAAACAGTTTAACGCGTTCCGGCATTTGTTTTGACAGGAACAAAAGATGGAAAATCGGACGGGGCAAAAAAAAAAAAAGAATAAAATCGTCAGAGGAGGAGGATGGTGCGCGCGCGTCTTGTAGCCGAGAGAGAGAGAGAGAGAGAGAGAGAGAGACGGCGTTGAAGGAGTAAAATAGGCGGGCGGGAGAGGGAGAGAGGGAGAGAGGTAGCGAGGGAGAAAAGTTCCGTCAAGCGATACGTCAATGTCAGACATGCAATAAGTTGCGAAGTCGTTGCTGCGCCGTTAAGAGAACGTAAAAAATTTATTCTCAAGTTCGCTCTCGCCGTGAATTTCGGGTGCGTGTGCAATCTTTCTGCGCCGGCCAGACACACGAATGCTGTTATTCTAAAAATAATCACCCGAGAAATGTAAACACGTGTGCGAGGAAACCTTGGTCCAATCAATTTTGGAGCTTCAGCGAGTCGGGCTTTTCTTCCTCCACCTTCTTCACCGGCCGGATTTTCGAGTAGGCCTTGCGCACCGCGTCTCCCTGACGCACGTACCCATTATTCATTATTTATTATTTATTATTATTAATTATTATTCTCATTATCAATATCGTATTCTCTTTTTTGTTCTTTCTTTTTTTTTTTTGTTTTTTTTGTTTTTTTTTTTGCTTGTTTTTTTTCTCCTGTCACCGGTTCGACAGAACAAAAACCAACGGATTTCGTTTTTCATTCTTTTCAACAATAGCCGCGCATACGGATTTTTGCAACAATTCTAATGCAAATGTATTATTCTGCCGTCGAATGTGACAATTGTATTTATCACGTAATTGGCCAAGTTTAAAAGGCACCGGTGTCATATGCTACGGTACACAATATTATTATTTATAATTCTTATTGCCCATGCAGCCCAATAACTGAAAAAACTACTAAATCACGGTAATTGAATCGGAATTAATCTGCATGTATATACGAAACGGTCGAGTGCATTTTTAAGATAATCCGATTTTAAGCCGATGTTTAAGCAAACGTAATAGTAACACGATTCGGAAGAAATGCTACAGTAAATACGTAAGTCGGAGCCGCGTGTAAAAATGTTTATGGAATAACCACTTAGAATAGCGCCCGTTTCATTAAATAGCGGAAAGCTATTTATACGCTTTACTTACTTACTTGACGTGCGGCTCAAAAATACGAGACCGTGATCATACATCAATTCTGGAATACGTTTTATACTCGAACGTCTGTAGCAATTTTCTGTGGCAGAATTTTCCAAGCTTTTAGATCTCCTGTGCGCGCCGAGTATTAGTAACGCCTTACGATATTATTAACGCCGATTATTTTAACTAGTTAACCTCGTTCTCAAAATTGAAAATCGGCTTATCCTGCATGCTCGCAGCAGCCTCTCTTGATTTTATTTTCCACAATCTTAATTGTTTGTACATTTATCATTGGCAAATAATACATAATCGAGGACCGATTCGAAAATTCTTTGATGAAAATTTGACTTTGACATTCATTCTTATCAATAAGAATTCGTTTTCCAATCAAATAGCTCCTCTGGTATTTACTGTAATAATTGCCCAAGAATTTTAATAACCCTTTATGGGCTCCGGAAATTCTCGGCTCTTAGTTGGCGAGTTTATTGCTTTTTAAATTCGCCACATCTTTCTCGATCTATTAATTCCGGGTGGATTTAGGTAGAAGACGGCCGACTTTTCCTTAAAGATTTTTAAGCAATTTCGCAATTAAGTATTTTATTCATCCCCCCCCCATCCCCCATACCCCATCATCCAACGATTTATACTCATTGTCGCTAATTTAAATTATAAAAATACCCTTTCGCTGTAAATTGAACGGAATAAAGCAATGCATAAAGCATCCAAAATGCGAACGATATTTGATTACGCGTGCTTTCCTAATAAATAACATGTTATTATAAAGCTATAAATAACTTCAACGTATAGAGTAATTCATGTACTTAATTCTCCTTGTCGTCGAGAATATGATCCAGCTGACATCACGTCGTCGAAAGGAAAAGTTAATTTAACGATTGAAATCCCCAACAGAGGAATAAATATTTGTTACTTTTCCTCTTTTTTTTTTTTTTTATAATAAAATAGTTTCACGTTTTAATTATTAGGGGAGAGGGGAGTACCGCGCTTAGCGGACTTGCACTAATAACGAATGGAAATTAAAAAGAATAATATTGAGTGACCTTGAACCTTTGGGTGAGATAATATTATAGTAATATTTAGTAATTTGATTATCGGTTTATACTCAATGAATTACGCAATGCAAGTACGTTATCAGAGTATTTGAGGTATTACACCGCATTAGAGAACGTATTTAGCTTTCAATGCTACAGATAAGATTAATTACTTTTTAGAGTAACCTAAAGATATTTATTATTTTTTACGTAATTACGCGTTCTCACTGCTTCAAATGGTATTTTAATAATGAAAGACACGTTTTTGCAATACTAAAACTAGAGAGGATAGGGAAATCGATTTTTTATACGACTGCGGGTAAAGTTATTCGAGGTCAAAACGAGTATTCGTACGGAAATAGTAGCGTTTTTTTTTTTAAATTCCCAATTGCGTGATAATTATTCAGAGAACTTAGTTTTACGGTAGGCAATAACTGAAAATGAACCAGTTTATGTAAATTAATTTTTATTGCTGCTTACGATGTTCCCGGCACTTGTTTTAAAAGAAAAAGTTTAAAAAAGATAGGCGGACACAGTGAAAGCAGAGAAGCGATAATTCCTTTTTCACACTCAGTCGCTTGAAAATCTTATTAGCGCGAGCTCGGATTATCAATTAAGCCGAAGCCAAAATGTAGATAGATACGCGTGTTGCTCATGATTCAATTTTCAAATAATAATAATAATAATAATAATAATAATAATAATAATAATAATCAGTTGATTTTTAACGGTTCCTGTAGGTGCGTTAAAAAGTACGACGTAACGAAGTACGCGCGAAGTACGGGGCTGTGGACGTATTCGTCAAATAAATGCTCTATAACTCGTTCGTCGGGAAAGAGTCTGTCTAGCGTAGCGTAAAAAGTGCCTCTTTTTGTCTTCTAAATATTGATAAATCAGTTCGCAAAGAAGTTACCGAGACGAGCGAGCGTAAAAGCAAAAGAAAAATATAAAACGTAAGATTTCGAGCTTTGCACGTGGCAAAATAGAGGAGTTGATAGGGCCGCACGCACATTCGCACGTACATACGCACGCTAACGATGATAAATTTGTAGGAAGCTTTCAAATTGAATTTATTTTTACGGGTCAAAGTATTTCTGTGCGTCAATAAGCAAAGGAGGGAATTCCTTTGAAATAAAACGTCGAGGAGATTATTTTAGATATGTTTACCGGTTCCTCGGCCATACGTAAGCTGGACCAAATTGATTTATATTTAGAGCTAGAGAGAAGACGGCACGGTCCACGTTGACGAGGCGATAGGAAACTCTTGAACGATGCTTTGGATCACAATACGGTATACGACGGCACGTAAAAGCCTCGAGCTCGACCCCCAATAAGCCCAGAACAATAAATCATAAGAGCCGTGGGTGCTCCGACATTTTAGAATTATTTTTACAAGAACCCGTAAAATAATCGCGGGGCCCCTTCGAGCAGTAAACTAGCAAATAATATTGACTAATTTCAAATATCCACAGATTTGCGAGGATACTCTGGCAGAGCACAAGGAGCGACTGGCAGAGTTGCGCGGCCTCGTCGCCCAGATCGCATCGGACGTCGGATTGGACGCGGGTGGACCGTTGCAAAGTGACATCGAGAGCCTCGGCCAACGTCTCGAAGACATGCGGGAGACCCTGTCGACTCTGGCCGACACCGCGGACGCCCGAGCGCTCAATCAAGAGCTCGCCCTGGCCGATATATGCCAGACCAGGAATTTCCTTGATTCCGTGCACCAGGTAAGCCGCTCCGAACCTTATTATTTATTCGCTTTAACTTGCAAGACTCGACATCGTCAATGCTCAACGAGTTTTCCTCCGCTATCTCCGTATATTATCATATTATGGCTAATAACCCGAGTCTAATGGCCTAAAGCCGTTTAAAATAACTGTTTTACTGCTTCGCTACTCTAGAGCTGCTAATTCGTTTACAAGTATTAGTATATTAGATCAATTCAATTACCTCCCCCCGTTGTCTCGACTTAATCACAAAACAACTCTTTAATAAGTATTAGAAACCAAGACGACGAGCACTTGATCGAGCATTTCATTTTCTCTAGTATCTTTGTCTGTACTTCAGCAAGAGTCAAGAATATCAGTTTCAATTTACAAGGTCGACAATTATCCGTACAACTACCGCGATTTCACGAGAAGAGGAAACGAGAGCATAAGTCGGCGCTTTTATAATCGAATTCAACTATATTCAACTAAATGGAACGAGTCGAGCAGATCGTTAATTTAGATAAGAGAGTTCTCAATGGTCCGATGTCCATTGTCAAGATTTGCCATTTGCCGTTAATGTTCCTAATATTCCTAAAAATACGGAAAGTGTTCTGTAGTAGTTGTTCGCGTGAGATAAAAGAATTCGTCCCGAAAGCGGGGAAACGCCGCTATCTTTTCATTAGATTAATTATAACTTAATTTAATTCCTTCGATACTTTTTTCTCCTCCCGTTAAAATCTCTCGAGGAGGCATTAAGAGCCGCTAATCGCCGGATCAGACGACCGATAAGCACCTGCACGCGCTCCCGCACACGCCCCTGTCTCTTACAGGGCGGGGAGGATATATACACAAAAAAAAAAAAAAAAATAAAATAAAATAAAATAAAACGGGGCTCCGGACGTGGAGCAATCACCTTGATCTCCATAAATCGAGGTGGTTGGTTGGTGTATCACGAAACGAAGATTGTGATTCGGAGCGCTTAGCGGCCCGAGGTCGACCCTTCAAATTGCCCTTAAATACGATTGTTTCCGCCTTCACGCCACTCGGGCCTTCCTCTATCTAGCACACGAGCAAACAAGCAAGAACGAAGCGCATAGGCTTTCACGGATAATAACGGAGCAGCGACGTTATAGGTTATCGAGATCGTTAAAGGATCGCGTAATACGGGGGCCGACTCGGTTGTCAAATAATCGGCGATCTGAAGCGCGTATCGCCCCTCCCCCCCCTGTCCCACTCCCTCTGAGGAGGGATTCAGAGGGATATTTAACTAAGAGCGCTCATTGGAATAAAGGACGCTTGTTGACCGTTATTTATACAAGAGATACATTATATTAAGCTGCTTAAGGAGAAAGAAAAACGAGGGGAGCGGTTCGACTTTCTTTAACTCGGAGAACAATGGATCATGGAGAGGATATTGGCCACGGATAACTGTATTTCACTCTGCATCGCCGAGCATTATCGCTACGAGCTGCTAATTACTTGAAATGAAACGTCTCGAGATGTATGTACGTGGCACTAGCCGACAGTAATCGCCTTCGCGTTTGTATTGTAATAATTGTATTTGTCGAGGCGAACTCGGCGTGTCAAGGTCGCTGGGGTGGGGGCCTCCCATTGCCTTATTATTGCATCGGTCACGAAATCAGAGGGCGGGAGTCCTCAACGAGTCGCCGCGTCTTCCCGCTCTTCTTTCCAGCCCCTCTCCCTAGTAAGGATTCGCGGCTCTACCCCGCCACCCGCCACGGATAGCCCACGAAATCCGGCGAACGGTGCCGGATTTACTTTTTACCGAGTATAATGGACCTCGAGATTTATTTTAGCGGCTTCGCTAAAAATCTTCCAAATACTCGCTTCTGGCTGGCTGCTCTTTCATCGAACCGTTTAACAGCAGCAGCAGCAGCAGCAGCAGCAGCTTCTGCAGTCCCCACCCACACCTTTACGTGCGTCTCCGCATGTTTATTGTTGTTACAGATTTAATTATCCGGCTCTTTATTATCCCCGGGGCATCGAATTTGAGTTCTCTATCCTTCATTCTCCGCTCAACTCGTATGTAATCAAATCTATTGCGATTTAGCCAAAATACATTGAGCTATCGCTCCTTCTTCGTCAATTCAAGGGACATTGACTGCCTGGCAGCCCTCTCTACAACTCGCTCCAATTTTTATACTTTCCTTTCCACAATGACATTGCGCTGCTTTCCCCCCCCCCCACAATTTTTACGGATTACCGCTGCTCTGAAACGCAACTAAGCGATACGTGACTTGGATAATACACGCAGAGATTTATCTGCAGTCGTATTTTTACATTTTTTTTTTTTTTTTATTTTCTTTTTCTTTTTTTACGCTTGTTTGTTTATTTAGCTTAATTGACGCTGCTTGAGACTGCTTCTATCGGTGCAGTAATATAAGCATATGAAAGCTCGATCCGTCGGGAGATCAATTATGAATCTTGTCAGCGCAACCGCTGTAAATATTTAATGTGTCGAATTCAAGATGAGCTCGAACAAAGAGTATTGTTATAATTATAATGTATTATTATAAATATCCTTGCCTTGCAATAACAATAGATTCCCAATACAGGCTCGTTATTACTTGCACTGGCATAAAGAGTTTACGCGAATTTCACTTGTCCGAGCCGAGTCGATTTTAACGAAGCCGCTTCGCTGTTGCAGAGCATAACACCGGTAGACGAGGACGAGTCGAAGGAGCAGCTTGAACTGCTGCGCAACCACCTGCTGAGCCTCAGCCGAGCCGAGTCGCAGCTCAATTCGATCAAGGAGCGCGCCCTCGAGCTCAATCCGACGCGGGAGCCCTCGATCGTCGAGATCCTCCAGCTCTGGCAACGGGTCTTCCGCGAGACCTTCCAGCAGTACCACCGACTGTCGGCGCGACTGGTCCGCTCGCAGGACGTCGCCACGGCACTACGTCTTTGGCAGGAGTACCTCACCCACGTGCAGGACTTCCTGTCGAGTAGCCTCCCCGGTGACTACAGCGGCCTCTCCGAGGATCGCAATCTCTGCGAGGTGCACAAGAACCTCCTCTCGGACCAGCAGCAGCTCATCCTGACCGTCCGCTCGGAGGACGGCAAGGATCTCTCCATCACCGAGCAATTCAATCAACTGACGAACCTCCACAACGAGAGCCTAGTGCGCATAATGGAGAGACACGCGGCGGTGATTAACAGGCTGACGGGCTGGGAGCGATACAGGATCGACCAGAGCAAGCTACTCGCCTGGCTCAAGGACATCGACAAGGAGCGCGGTAGACTGCAGCTGCGCTTCATTCACGTCAGACGACTCGAGAAGATACTGCAGAGGATCGAGACCCTCCTGAACAGGGTGCCGAGCGGTGAGTCCCAGGTCGAGGTGCTCCAGCGGCAGCAGAACATTTTAATGAGAAATTGCGACGAGACGGTCGCCGTCTCCGTGCGGATGGAGCACGCCGCCAACAGCCAGCGAATATCCAACATTCGCGCCAGCTTGGAGACCTGGAAGGAATTCGTGCTCAGGATAAAGGATTTGAACGACAAGCACGCCGAGCAGACGGCCAAGATCACCTCGGTGTTCTATGAGATCAATGAAGCCATCGAGCCGATATCGAAATCGAGTTCCAGCAGCTTGGCCGAGACCCGCCGTGACCTCGATACCCTCCAGAAGCTCAAGACCAGGTTGATCGACTGCACGACGGATCTAGAAACCTTGGGCGTGACGACGGAGCAGCTACGCGAGTGCCTCAGCCCCACGGACATGAAGACCCTGAACCAGCAGAGTTTCTTGCTATGGCAACAGCACGGCGACCTCGAGCACCAGCTGGCCCTGCTCATCTACAAGCTTGGCGAACGCTGCAATCTACAGGCGCGCTGGGAAAGCAGGTGCGCCAGACTCTTGGTTTGGATGAAGGACACCGAGAACAGGATTCAGAACAGCGACACGCCCAACCTCGACGAGCCTGAGGAAGCCCTCAAGCGGCTGGAGTGCGAGGTCCAGGCGGAAATGGCCCTCAAGCATCGGGAGCTCGAGTGGCTACGTAGCAACGGCCTCGAGCTTGTTAAGATGGCCGAACCAAGCGAGAAGGGGAAACTGGAGACGAGTCTCGAGGAGATAAACGACGGCTGGCACAGGCTGCTCAGCGCCGGGAAGTCGCGCGTTAACAAGATCGTCGATCTCATGCAGACGATGGATACCCTGCAGCAGCGGCTTGAGGAGATCCGGGCCTGGCTAAGCTCGGTCGAGGCCCAGATATCCGAGCCCTACGTCATGGAGTCGACGAGCCAAGCGACTATCGACAAGAAGCTGCGCGACCACGAGCAGCTGCAGAAGTCGATCGAGGCCGAGAGCGGCATAATCGGGGAAGTGCTGAACCTATGCGAGATCCTATTGAGCGACTGCGACGCGTGGAAGGCCTCCTTCAACACCGACGCCATTAAGGGCGGAATGGAGGGCTTGGAGCGTAGGTGGAAGGCCACCTGTGTCAAGTCGTCGGACCGTAAGCGAAAGATCATCCTCACGGGTAAGCTGCTCGCGGAACTCGAGGGCATAAGCGATGAGCACAGCAAGTGGCTCGAGGCCGTCGAGAAGGAACTCGAGCTCCTGGACCAGAGCCTGTCTGACCTGTCGAAGCAGAACACCGAAAAGACCATGGACCAAGCTCAGCGGATCAAGGATGACATAAGGGGCCACGAGCCGGCGTTGCAGATACTCGAGCAATGCTACAGCCGGTTGGCCAAAGGTAGCTTGGAGCCGGACAACCTCAAGGACTTGACTTTGCCGACCCGGCAATTAATAGACAGGCAAGTTATATAGAGCATCCGAATCATTTATTTATTTAATCATCGTGTCTTTTAATTCACTAAAACGAAATTGTACGAACGAAACAGATGGCATGGCCTGGAACCGAAGGTCAACACGATTATAGCCGCCCTGCAAAAGGACCAGAAGACCTACAGAGAGTTCATCTCTGCTCACGGTGCGGCGGTGATCGGCTTGACCCAGGTCGACGTGATGCTGACGCAGCTGCAGCATCTGAAGACGCCCGAGGAGAAAGCCTTGCCTCGACGTCGCTTGCAGCAGCTCGGCGACATCGAGGTCGAGCTGTCGAAGCAGAACGAGAACCTTCGTCGAGCGGACGAGCTCGCGCTGAAGGTGATGCGCGAAGCTAACCCGGAGGACGTGGCCGAGGTACAGGAGCTCGTCGACGAGTACCAGCTGCTCTGGAAGGATATTAGTAAGCGGGTCGAGCAGGTACGTGGAGAGATCGAGGCCGATAAGTGGCAAGAGGTCGACGAGGCCGTCCAGGTGGAGACCCTGAAATTCGAGCAGGACACCGCTGTGCAAGTGGACACGCTTCCTCACCTGACCAAGATGACGGCTTCCGATGCCTACCTGATCGAGCTGGAGGCGGCCATAGGCGAGTTCAGGGCCGCTCTAGATGCTCTCGCAGTCGCCGCTTCACCGGAGCCGACTGCCGGAACTGGACTTTCAGCATCCGCACGAAATATCGTAAGTTTAACCTTCCCACCTTTTTCTTCTCTTCCAAGCTACAGTAGCAATATAATGTTAGTTAGCCGGTAACCAGCGATTAAAATACCTTTATAATCCGTCACAGGCAAAATTAATTGGAAGCTGCCAGTCAATGGTGGAGCTTATAAAGCATTTGCTGAGTCTATTGTCAGAAGAAAAAAAGCTTGATAAGACAGCGGAAGTCGAGGAGCTCGTGGCAGAGTATGAGAAGATTTTGAAGAAAGCTCGGCTTCGAGAGAAGCAGATTCGTGAATTAAAGTAAGCTTCAATGAATTCTGAGAGACTCATTATATTAATTATAAAACGATGGAAATTTACTAAAAATTATTTCTATACAAATTCACGCTCCATCATGACATTTATATAAAAAATACTAAAAATAATCATTTTACACGTAATGTCTGTAAAATCTATTGCAATATGCTTATGAATAGAGTATTTCCCATAACGAATAAATTAAAAAAAATCTTGGAAAGTTTTATATAAAGCTCCGTATCGCAATTAATAAGTAACTCGCATTTGCATTATTGATACGATGATAACACATGTCCTGCTGCTATTTATTTTTTAAGCTATATCTAACATAATACATAAATACTAATCTTACTAACATATTAAACATTCGAATACCCGCAGGTTTCCCTTGACTGGCATTTATTACTTCCCTTGTGAACAGTGAGTGTAGAGTGCTATTTCCTTTTTCATTAGCATAAGTTCTTTTTTCTTCTAATCAAGCATTACTCGATGTATAGCAAAGTTCCGAATAATTTTAATTACTTGGAAGTAAAGAAATACATATATTGAAGCTTGTATATTATTCGAATATACCGTTGAAATTTTTAGTGCTTTCATCCAAGTAGTTGAACGACAAGGCCCATTTAGTAGTGATTTGCTTCCTTTGCATAGAAGAGCCTTACTTTATTTTTCTGTAGAATGGCAGTAAACTCTCTTTAATGTAAAAAATAATTTACAAAAAAAAATTAAATTAATAAACTGTATATGTATATTTGAACATAGTTTGCTTCTCTGGATCATATCGAGTCGGTAAGTGGGATTCCTTCCTGTATAACTAAAGTATCTAATGACTCTTTTGAAGAATTAAAAAAATAGAAGAAAAAAATCACTGTAACGTAAGACGAATCTTTCAAAAAATAATATTCCATTTAACGTTCAATTACAATTACAACGCAGAATCGTGAAATATTTATAATAATGCCGCGTAACTAAATAAGAAGGCAATTCGAAACTTTGATAGCCATCCGAAGAAAAAACGATAGAAAAAGAGATTGGAAAAGGCTCAGAAACTAATAGAACTGATTTGAAAAACTTGCAGTGACAGCGGAAGGCTCACGTGCCCCCTCTGCTCGAACCGGAACTGGGCCCAACTGGACAACGACCTTTGGCGGCTGGAAAAGTGGCTGGAGTTCGCGGAGGGGACTCAGTCCGAGCAGCGGCTGCCCTCCTCGGACATCGGGGAGCTCGAGGACATAATCCAAGACCATCACGAGTTCCTGCTGGACCTCGACAGCCACAAGAGCATCGTCGTGAGCCTGAACATCGTCGGGGAGCACTTGGCCGACCACACGGAGGACGTCGAGCGAGCGGACGAGCTGCGGGACAGACTCGCCGGTGCTAATATCAGGTGGAACAAGGTCTGCAAGGACGCCGGATGGTGGCAGAATACCCTGCAAGCCGCCCTCATCGACAATCAGCAGTTCCATAGGATAGTCGAGGAGCTCCTTGTCTGGCTGCAAGGCACCGAGCAGAGCATCCGGGAGAGCGAGCCGATCGACCTCACCGACAGCCATGACATCTTACAAGCCAAATACGACACGTTCAAGTAAGCTCCCCCCAACCTCCCCATCCCACCCTACCCGGTTTAACTGGACCTTGTCAATACGAGCCTCTCTAATTTTTTAGGGAAATGCTGGAAGACCTGGAGCGCTGCGAGCCGCGCGTAACCTCGCTACAAGAGACCGCGAATCACCTGCTCGAAGAGCACATCGACATCCGGGAGAGGCTTCAGGAGCTCAGACTGAGATTACAGTCGCTCAAGAGGCTCACGAATATGTATGTTTTAAAAATAGGTGCGACCCTCGGCCTCGACCCACGAGAAGTCGGACTGCCCGCGGTCACCTCCTTGGCCATCCTCTCCGAAGACGTAAGTCCCTCTCTCATTCTCTCACACAAAACACACACGCGCGCGCGCGCACACACACACACACATTCTACCAGTCAGCGCACTGTACCCAACTGTAAATATATTAATGCATTACTACTACTTACACAACATAATCCTAATAACGCTAATTATTTGAACGGGATCGTCAATGACGATTTCGACAATATCTTCTTTTAAAAGCACCGTATTACATAATGTAGATTTTGCCGACAAGCAAGCAGTATATTTATTAGAATTATTACATACATTATTTACATACAATATTCTTTATTATAGAGTATCTTAGTTTCGAATAAATTCGGGGTTGATGCGGAATTGATGCGGGGATGACGTTGCTGGGCCTGCAAGGTGGGGGGGGGTAGGAGAGAGAGGTAGCAATTAGCCATGTCGAGAGAGTTGAAAAGGGCATTAATTATAATACGCTCATGAGTAAAGTAATGTACACGATAATTGCACCGAGATTGCACTTGTTCCGATAAGTTATTCAAACCTGATGAAGCATATCGTAATTTATCGCATAGCCTTCACCTGCACAGTATCTTATAGTTTGTGTTTTTCTTTTGTTAAATTGTAGTTGCTCGAAGACGCTGGCTCTGGAAACGCTCGAATTCACGGCACGAACTCTGCCAAGTACGTTTTCCACCCTTATAATCCAAATACATTCGTGCATATATATATATATATATATATATATGTACACATTTTGATTTGCGACGCGAGGGAGTTTAAACGAGAGGGAGAGCCAAGAAAGCAAATTTTTTCACTTATTATTGTTACCATTGCTCGACTCTGGACTCGTTTAACCTCGTTTATCGTTAAATTGTATGAACCGTAAGGAGATACGGTTATTGCGGTCGCAATTTAATTCATGTAAATACGGTGTTGCAGTGCTGAGAACGAAGGAGAGCAAACGGTATTGACACGGGGCTACCACTTCATCGGGAGGGTCCTGCGGGCTTCCCTGCCGATCCAGGCACTCATGCTGGTCCTCCTCGGAGCAGCCTCTCTGGTGCCGACGGTCGAGGAAGACTACAGTTGCATGTTCGCGAGGAGTTTCACGCCCCTTATTCAATATCCGAACGGGCCGCCGCCCCTGTAAAGGGTTTATTTGTTCTTCCGGGACCGAGCCCTATCTACATCATATTTATTCGCCCATATATTCATACGAAGATACGTGGACGCAGGCATTATTATTACGTTGTATGTGCGACGGAGTTATTATTGGAGGGAATTGGAGGGAGTATGGAGGTGTTTTAGAGAGGGGGCTATAATTCCAATGTGTAAGGATACGGATGTATTTTAACGGTATGCTTATTTTGCATAGGACAAGTTTTTTGTACATATTATTAAGGAGACGACATATGATGGACCAAGAGAAACTTAATACCGAGAATATTTATTATGATTTATTTATTATCGTTTGTATATGAGATAATTGTGCAATATGTGCAAGAGATATTGTAAAAATCGAAGGTTTGTTGTACAGATCTTTCATTCTAAAATAAAATAAAGATTATTTACCCCCGACCCCCGCACCCTCCCCACAGCCTATCCCGACCCGAATGCAATCGTCGCTACCTTCTAATTTCATAAGAAAAGCAATGAGATAAATAAATAAATAAATAAATAAATAAATAAGAATACAAAGTAAATATATTGCAAATGACGGTGTGCACGATATGTAGGATCGTGGCGATGAAGAGCGTTATTGTTTGTTATTTTGTAAAATACAAATGGCTATTGAATGATCTTCCTAATGACAATGTTTTTTAAAGGAAATATGAAACTGATGCCTGAAAATGAAAATTTACCAGTGACGCTGCTGTATAATCTCCACAAGCCAAGAGGCTAATAATGATTATTCATGATTATTGTAATAAAATTTAAAATTTGTAATGGAAATTGAAAAGTACGTTATCTCTCGGATGTTCTCATACCTAATTCATCCGACAATTCAACTAGTTGAATAAAATAAAATTTTGTAAAAATTTATTTAGCCAGTGAAAGCAGATATTCGGGCGGACAATAATAAGTGTTATATATTGAAACCGGTGCTATTCCATTCGCAATGTCGTTAATATTCCATTGTTCAATGCGACTATGCTGACGTTATTCTGTACAATGTGTCTTAAGTGCAGGGAATTTGCAACAGCGGAAAAGAAACGAAAAAAAAAAAAAAAAAGAAGAAAAAGTTGCTATATATATATATATAAAGCTGTTCTTAAAAACAGAAAATCAAAACGCACAGTTCGATCGAATGCAAGCCTTTAATGCTAGCTCATTACTTAGGCTATAAATATAATTGAGAAATCGACTAATTGCACGACAAGCTTGATTATACTATACATTAAAGTTATATATACATACACAATATATAAATATATACTATATAAAATGAGGAATGGAAGCCTTAGAGTTTGTATATAAAGTTATAATAAAATTGTAATTTATGAATTATATTAGTGCCGCTATTCAGAACAGATAGTCATTTAAAAATAATAATAAAAAAACTAACAAATAAACTAAGTCTTAATTTATTCCTCTTCGGTCACGTACAACGGCAGCAAAGATTATGTAAAGTGACCCAGTCATAGAAATTAAAAATAATTTATTCATTCATATCAAACTCTGTACAGTCTTATTTTATCATTAACAGTTACGGTGAAATATACAAATTGCTTGATCCAAAATATTCGCTGCTGCATCGAAAATATATATATATATAATGGTTCTCCGTTTATTTTTCATAATTTTTTTAATTCCTCCAATTGTTCATTGTATTCAAGGTATAATCGTTGCCATCGTAAATGAGTAGAAAGGGTTTTCAATATGTCCTCCAAGAGCTTGTGCTTTTTTAAGCCCTGAAAAAAAAAAGTAAACGAGCATTAGCCCGACAACGGACCCCTATTACAATTAATAATCATTGACTTTGCTTACCAAAACCATTGGATCCCAAGCGCTTTTACTCGCAGAGCTGTGACTCGGCCCCATCAGATCATCCAGTATTGTTCTTAATCGATGCTCTAGACCGTCTAAAATTTCATTTAAAATCTTCCTTTTATTCGCTATTCGCAATTAATCAAGAGTGTTTGCGAGTGAGAGAGGGAGATACAGATACAGATAGAGATACAGATGGAGATAGAGATAGATAGATAGATAGAGAGAGAGAGAGAGACAGAGAGAACGACGAGGATGAGGGGTCGGGGGGGGGCGAGAAGCGAAATCACACGACTCGAAAGGCGAATAGAATAGAATCGTTAAAAGCTTTAAAGCGCAAAGGATTCAGAAAAAAAAGTAATAAAAGACTTAAATTAATCGACCAACTATTTATCGATTGATGACGATCGTTACAAGTTGTATCGAGTCGAGAGTCGAGAGAATTGAATGAACAAGCGTACCATGAGTGCATAAAAAAGATACAAAAGCCATTATCCAATGGGCGTATTCCTGGGAGCTGCCAAGTGCTTTGGATATCAAGACTTGCTGCTCCAAGTAGGAAATGATGCAGGATACGCTGTGGGGTATCTTCAGGGGGGGCAATGAGCTCCCGGCGATCCGGTTCAAGCCCTCCTGGAGGGTGGAGAGGGGACCTCTTGGTATTCTGCCACCGACTCCCGTGCTGTTGTTCGCGCTGATGGCAGACCACCGCCAGACCGGATCCTGACTGTCACCGATAACCAACCACGTGCCTGCGGACAATCATATTTTATAATATCAACAAGGGCCTCGCGCCGAGAGACGAGAAGATAGCTCGGGTCAATCCTTACGGATCGTTCGAGTTATTTACCCATTTCCTTGTGGTAGATGTAAGCCCTGGCATTGGTGAAGGCCAGATGCGGCATACCGTTGAAGAGGGTGCACGACAACAGGGATATACCGGGGGTAATTAAATGTCCAGCGGATGTCGACACTACGAGGCGACAAGAATTTAAAGCTATTTCCCATACCCGAACATCCCCATAGCACGAAATGACCATTACCTGGAATGTAAGCAAGACGTGAGACTTGTATGTCTAACGACTCGTACTCGCCTTCTCGAGACTTTCTTACGACATCGTTGACTATCGTTACGAGCGCTGCTTACTTACCATACTGCCAGCAGCATGAAGTCTTGCTATAGGCGATGGCGGCGCAAAGGGTGGAGTGGCTCGAGCCCCTTTCGCCGTGAAGAATATATGTACACTCCAGTCTTCGAGACAGACCGCTACGATAGAGGACGAGGTCGCGAGGGCCGTGACGCCGTATCCTAGGTAATGGTCCCAGGCGGGCTCTGTGCTCGAGCCTTGGAACATTTGCAGGTGAGAGAGATTTTGGTTGTTCGTTATGGACACGGCGTAGTGCCCGGTCTGCTGGAATATGTTGTTCGTCGTCTTCAAGGGGGGTAGCAGGACCGTGCTGCCGTTCCTCTCGAGAGGGGGCTTCGTCTTTTTCGACGGTGACGACGCGTTATTGTTGTTGTTGTTGTTGTTGTTGTTGCTGTTGTTGTTGTTGTTGTTGTTTTGTGTCTTTTGGGAATTTTGTTCTTTGCGCTTTAAGGTAAGTAACGGTGCTGCTGCTGATGCTGATGCCGATGCCGATGCCGATGCCGATGCCGATGCCGCTGCTGCTGTCGTCGTGCTCGACGCGTTCGAATTAACGCTCGAACTCACGTTTGGCTGTACAACTTCGTCCCGCTTCTCAATCACTATCGAGCTTTTAGTTTGCGAGCTACTAGAAAACGAGGAAGCGGGTACTGTAGGAACTGGTTTGTTTAATCCACTGTCCCTAAAATGCAAAACAAGTTATTCCTACGCTTCGTCGCCTTTTCTCGATAATAAACGAGAAAGGCATAAAATAAAAGCAGCGTGGATACGCGTTCCGGCCAACGTTATGCCTCACAAACATTCGCGTATTATTAATTCTTCCATTTAGTCGTTAAGAAATGCGTAAAAAGTAACTGTAATTCCGATATACGAACAAAGCTCGTCTCTCAATGAATACTTGCTGATTTCTTATTTAAAAAAAAAAAAAAGAGAAGAAAAGAACAGAAAAAGTTTAGAAATAAATATCGTTAATTCTCGACTGGAATTTCACAAATACATGCATTGATTATAAAATTTCGAAATGGAGGAATTTAAAATGTTGCGCGTGTATTTAGTTTGATTGGTATCTAACATTATGTCTGGCGGCGGTGGTATGAACATTGGTGTTATTCTGCGTTTGCCATCTGAAGTTCTTGTTTCTATTTGCTTATTAATGGGCGCCTTCGCCGGCGCTATTGCTACTGAATTTATAGGCGCTACGCAATTTGAGACTTGAGGAGCCATCGTTGACTCTACTGGGGCTGGCGGAGGCTTTGTTATTAAAAGTTCCGGAGCTTCCATAATGGTACAACCTCCTTGGGCTAGTTTGCCGTACAAACGTTCTTGAATGCCAATCTATGGAGTAGAAAGCGAAGCTCATTGAATGAATTATGTTCTGCAGCTTGCAATACATAATTATAACGATAACAAGGAGATACGTCAGTCAATACTGCAAGGTTAATTAATATATTTACTTGTTGAGCTGAATCTAGTGGCTGACCCAATTCTTGTTCCGTAAACTCTATAAAAACAATAGTTCCGTCTTTAGAACAAGCGCACAAGTACATTCCACAAGAAGACCAACTGATATCTAACACCGAAGATACAAATAGTTCATGAATAACAACTAACGGACGCTTTAAAGAGGTTGACCAGACTGAAAGAGAACGATCACGAGAACCTATGGCTACACAACAAAACTGCAACGGCTTATTCACTCCACTAGTTTTCTTTTGTAATATATTTCCATTAAACCTCTGAAACAAATTATATTATCATTATTAACAATTTCGTAAAGATTATTCCTTGCCTCAATTAGCATCTTCATTCTTAATTTGTAAGATAAAATAATACATAGATTTATAAAGTATCTAAAAGAACGTGCTTTCTTAGCGATTCTAAAATATTACAGAATCTGCGTAAAATTGCCGATTTCTTGTGTATTATTTTTCCTTTATACAAAATTCCTGAGTCTTTGCTTTAAAATATCGAATATCTGAATTGAATTTCGTTTAAATGACTTACAACGCAAGTGACTGCTTTACGGTGGCCGACAAAGTCTTTATCTTGTTTCCAACCATCCCGTTCGATAATTTGAGCAGTTGGTCCACCTCCGTTCATAGCATGAGCAGACACTAAATACTGACCATCTGGACTCCATGAAAGCCTGAGAACATGAGTCGTTCCACCGCATTCCTCAAAGGGCTCAGTGATTAGAGATTCTTCGCCCCAGTCGTTTGTTCTCCATACTCTTAAGGTTTTATCATCCGACTGAGACGCTAAGTACTTTCCAACAGGATCCCATGTCACTCCTTTGACTAATCCAGTATGCCCTTTCAAAACTGTGACTATCGATGACTTGGAGGTGTCCCATACAATGACTGTATTATCAACAGAGGCTGAAGCTAGCCATGGCGTATGAGGGGCCCATGCCAGATCCAAAATATCACCTTCATGAGAGCGTAATGTTGCAATGCATCTCCATGTTTCTACACCGGTTTTGCCACCAAATAAGGTACTAGCCCCTACTCCACTGGCTAGTCTCCATATCATAATTAACTTATCATCACCGCCTGATGCTAATAAGCCAGTACTGCTCCATCGAACACAATTTACACATGCTGTAGAACACATAAATACATAAATTAAAAAAAATTATTATGCAATGAGGCTAGACGAAAGTGGTTTCCAAAAAATTTTGAATCGATCTTGCTTATTAGTCAATACTTTAACAATAGTTTCAAAGAGGTTTATACGAGGGTTAAAATTCCGGTTACTTAGTAGGGGTAAAAAATGTCTAGTAAAGTTGAAAAATCTTAAAGAATTTACTTTTCATTTTAATAGAAAAAATAAGAAGGGACGGCAGCTGACAGGATATTGGATAGATTAATGAGTAATACCGAGATGGTTATCTAGCTGGCACAGCATTTTTGGAATGTTTGAATTTGCTTCCGCCGCTTCATTCAATACTGGTTCCAAATTCCAAATGACTACCCTGCCAGAATCTCCACCTGCAAGACATTGATAATCAATTGGCAAAGTTGTAAAAACAATAGATTGGCAAGTACGTAAGTAAGTAAGGCTTGTAAGTATTTACCCTGGCCACCGGTGGCAAATCTCTTGCCACCCGGATGTATATCCACAGAAAAAATTGGAGAACCTAGGGCAAGTAAAGAAAAAGGTAGAATAGAGTAAAATGGGGGGTAAGGATGGGCGCAGTGGCCCTGAAAATGTGGGCGATCGCTCGGTGAAAAGCAGTAAAAGCGGTAAAAGCGGTCGTAATGGGCGATAAGAAGAAAAAAAAGAAGAAAAAATAGCGAAGAACAGGTTATTACTAACCATCATGAGTAACCCAATTAGGCTTGACGAGTCTCATATTTACATAAACTAAACACAGACCAAAGCGGTTAAAACAGCACCATCGACATGAACCGGACAATAAAACACTTTGTACAATATCATACTGCTAATTTTTCATTCAAAGTGTTTTGCGGCATTTTTCGGAGCGTAGAGCGCAGACATGAAAACCTCGCACCCTAAGCGTCACAGGACGGCGGCCCCGTAAAGCGCACGCGGACAATTCGCGAATTCTAGAGCAATGTTGCCACGCCGAGCGTAAGCCTCCTCTCCTCCTCTACTACTATACGTAATAGGTAGTGCACGCAACCATATGGCGGCGAGTACCAATGTCGTATGGGACATTCCCTATTATTTAAATAAACGCTCTCCTAGTTGCTTTGATCTCGAGCTGGGGTTAGCCTTCGTCCCCGGGATCGTCATTGGCCGCAAGATCGTGACGTTAATGCATCCGGAATGACCCCGCCGCCTCCACCGCCACCGTCGTCGCCGCCGCCGCCGCCGCCACGGCCGTCATCAGCAGTCCAGCGGTCGTCTCCTTCCTCCTTCGCTACACCCGATATTATAAATTCAAAGGCAATTAAGCCATACTAATTTCCCTGCTCCTCGCCGCCCAATATCACCGAGAGCGATTGACTCACCTCGATAACGCCTCCGTGCGTTACTCGCTCTCTTTTTTCCTTCTCATTACCATTTCATTACCCTCGCTCCTTATATATTCTTACTGTTATTATTAATCGGCGGCTTCCTAGCTGAGAAGGGGGAGGGATCAGGGGCGGGGGGGGGGTCGGATCGACGTCCTAAGGGAGTTTGGCCATGTGATCCGGGACCGCGAAGGCTGCCTATTGTTGTTACAACGAGGTCAGAATTACGCCCACTATTACATCCCAATACTAAACGAGTCGTTGCAATAAAAAAATTGAATTTCCCGGAACAAAATAAAATTACGAACTCTTTCCTTGACGGCTGACGGTCAGGAATTCTTTATGACCCACGGGGAAAAGTGCGTTTCGTAATTTTCGCAATTTTCCTCCATTCCCCGTACAAATAGCCCGACTTGTTCCTCTTTCTCCATCCCTCTCTCACTCTCTCTCTCGCTCCCTCTCTCTCTCTCTCTCTCTAACGCGCGGGCGCGCTCGAATCACTCTACGATTTTTAATTTCCCAAAGCCGGAATTCTCCAAAACTCCAAAATCTCTTTAGACTAATTAGCCTTGTTAGCCGTTATCTCGTAACGCTATTGCTCGTAACGTTATTGCCAGCCCACCCACGCACTTATTTTCTAATAATAAAACCAAGGTCCCGAGAAATCTTTTACGTCTGCTTTTAATTAACTTTTCAGCCCTTCCTCGGGTCCCTTATGCATTTCTTAATATTTAGCTGGGCTGCCTGTAATTTCGCTGTCGCGGTGCCATATTGTGTGTGCCTCCGTATGCATATCATCATACGGACGGACGCACCGCTCGTCGGAGTGCCCCTCAGCGTGCGCGTGTGTGCGTGCGTTTGCGTGGTTGTCCCCTGGGGATCCTAGATACAATGTCCTGTGAAATCGCCGGCATTGCCAGACGCCTACTCCCGATAATAAATAAAGCGTATTAACCCTCGTCCCCTCCCGTCCCGTCCCGTCCCGCCTCCGCACCCCTCACTCGCCCGGGATTTGTGTACATAAAGGCATAAATCTTAACGTGAGCTTTAACCGTCGGCTCGCTCGCGGCGGTAATATCCTGGCCGCGGACGAAGCCCTGACCGATCCTCCACTCCAAATATAGTGTTGAATGGGGGGGGGGGAGGACGTTAAATTTGTATAAGAAATTGCTTATACGTAGACACGTTTTGGATTTCGAGTGATTCCGATATCGCGGCCGGCCGGAGAGGTAAGAGGAAGAGTCCCCGAAAAAAATTTTCAGGGCCATAGTGGGCCGGCTCGTGCCCACGGGCCCCGATATCGTATACTCGTTGGAATTTCCATGCCATAACCAATCGTTCGCTCCTCCGCGATAACTTTACATTCACGGCCTGAAAACCTGATTTAAAATATTGACGAAATTGCGCGTTTTTGGACCTTGAAGTTGAATATCTTTTACCGATAAAGGCAACGTTAAGAGGTTAAGATTGTTCGACCAAAATCGTCTGCAGGGGGATTAAATTTAATGGAAAATCCTTTCTGCGTGGAATGACGCCGAGATCAGCTCTCTCACCCCCCCCCCCCGCCACTCGCTATCACGCGCTGTAATGTCTCGAGACTATTACATGGGGTAGACGACATTAGTCTCTCTCTCTCTCTCTCTCTCTCTCTCTCTCTCTCTCTCTCTGCGTAGGGCTAAGAAAGTTTTAATTAAAAGCGATTCTCTCCCCCGCCGGCAAGGCAGACCCGACCCTACTGGCAACACAGCCGACCGCCCTAATCTTCGCCTCGGATTTTTCCGATCCTTTGAATTTATCTCGATTGTTATTACTGAGTTCGATTGTCCTCACTCGATTCGAATTACGTCCCTCCCTTTCGAGCCTTTCTCGTTAATAACATCGTCGGAGCGTCGGGAGAGGAGGAAAAGATGAAAATGTTCATTCGACCGACAGTTATCAAGGAAGAGCTTCCGATGCCATGATTCGTTATACTGTAGACTTCCTGCTGTGTTAAACTGTAATTTCGCTTTATATTATTCGATTTCACTCTATACTAACGAAAATATTATCTTCGGATGCATGTTGAGGTTATGGTTTCCTTGCCGGTGGTGACCACTTTTCTCTTGTTTATGAATTCGGAAATTCATTTTTCACACCGTTAAGCCTATAAGTGTTAATTTTACTTGATCTCGCTTTATGCGATTGACTTTTTATGAAATATTCCAAAACGAATGAACTTTTGCAATTTTTTTTTTATTGTTGATATTTACTGTTTGCATTTGTGTCAGTTAGTCATTAGTTCTGTAACAGAAAATGTAAATCCAAATAAGCTAGAGAATTCAAAGCTTTTTAAGTGAATATTCAACATGATTCATTAGAAAAAGTTTTGCTTATTACAATAATAAGTATTGAAAATAAAAATACAAAAAGCTTCTTTTATAAGCGTTAAAAGAAATCACACCGTTGATCTAAGAGTAAAATCATTTTATGTTTCATAAAGTAAAGTATAGATTGTTAGCCAATATTAAATATATATAATTTAATAATTTATTAAACTGAAAGCAAGTGTGACTATAAACAGATATTATTCTTATAAGCGATGAGACAGATTAGCCAAAGAGTGCGATTAGAAAGTTTTATCCTTCAAAGACAAGGAATTTCTAATTTATAAAAATAAGTTAACCGTTTCAATGTATATTTGTAAGTAAAACCTGTAAATATTTAAACTCAGAAGTCAGTCATTGTACTCTTATTTATTTAATAAAGGTTTCCCCACAAATGTAAAATTTAGCTATTGAATTCATGAATTCTTTACTTAAAAAGTTTATCTTCATAATAAATCATGGAGAGTATTATTGCACGACAATATCAAGTCAAATAAAAGAAATATGTGATAATATTATACATTATTAAATAAAACTTATTCTCTTATGTCAACTAATATTTATCATTTTATAATCTCAAATTAATTATTAATTTTTTTTTATTATAAAAATATTTAAATTGAAATTAGCTAGCCAATGTTATTAAATTATCAGTATTTGTTCATATGTTTTTACAATTAGATGTAATAATTACAAATAAAGTAATAATACGCTTAATTTAAATTACATAGAAAAAATGACTAAATTTTTTAAATTTGGGCTAACATGCGTTAGCATTTATGCAATTTGTGATGTATAATAAAAGTATTGATTGATTTTGGAAACAATCTCTTAACACTTGAATTATGGCTAACGGTCTTTATTAAGTTTAATATTTAATTTAGCTAATAAAAAAAGGAACATAGTTATTCCCTAGAAAACTCAGTTCTCTCGCTCTATACTTTATAATTTAGCCAATTAAATGTATATTTTAATTCATTACTCTTAACGATTGAAAAAAAAAAAATAGACAGAAAAAAAGAAAGAAAGAGAATATATAGGAAACCGATATATAGATACGATAGATCTATCGATTGACTGAAAAGATTTGAGATGAAAACTTGCAATAGCCGCAGCTTCGTATTTATTTACTTTTTTAAAGGACGTCCTTATAAATATTATGACTTGGACATGTAAGAATTGTTTTTTAGCGATTCTGTAATCTTGTCGAAATTTTTATACAAACTTGTCAAAATTCCGTAAGATATGTTCATGTATAATGAAAATTAACGAACAAGACTTTTTCTACAGTTGATATTGGGACCAACTATGGGACTTATAATATTTTTAATATAAAATAACATTTGACTAAAAAATCTGATTATAGAAAAATTTTAAATAAACAAATGTCAATAATAATACAAAGCGTTTTTTTATTAAATTGACTGAAAGCTTCTAAATCAGAGTGGATAAATAAAATTTTATAAACGAATATTGGCCACTAACATTAAAAGCCTATTTATATTGTTTATTAACTGAAAAACGTAGATAGAGCAAAGAAGGATAATGCATACGATTAAATAATTAATAGATTGAAATATAAACAGGAGCAGGAATCTCCTATGTCGAATACAAAGTGAAATTTACAAGTGAATATTTTTTTACACAATTTTTATTATAAAATTTTTGGACGTTTAAAAATATACATAGATAACCACCTTTTAATCAAATATATAAATTTGGAAGGTAACATCCACGAACATTCGCAATGTATATGATAAAATATACAGAAAATTTTTTTACAAATTTTGATAGGTTTGTTGTACGACTTTGGCGATTACTTCAATTTAGTTATTCTACAACAATCTAAACAACTATTGTATAAACTAATATAAACATCTCATTTACATTTAATAACGAGGAAATAGAAATACAAAACATCTTAATATTAATCTTGAAAAACTTTAATTTAAAACATTGGACATTTTAAAAGGAACTGTATCGAACTATTTTTTTTTCCCTTTTTGCTTTTACCGTATTCAATTATTGCTTATTTAAGAACTTGTTACAAACTGTGTGATGAAACTTAAGTGATGCGTTATTACGAATAAATATAATACGGAATTTAATTATAATTAATTATTTCAAATGCTAGCAAAACTTAATGCATAATGTTAATAATAAGAATAAGAATAGTACAATTATTTGTGTTAAATCTATAAATTGTAGATTTGGAGTTCTTGTCAGTCTTATATACTGTTTTCGTGCCCTAATTGTTTAAAATAATTGAAAATAATTTTCACTCATATTCTTGTAGTTGTACGTACTTCTTTACAATTGAAATTTACGAACAATCATTTATCTAATATTGTAGATTTCTATAAATATTTTCTTTTATATTTCTATCACATAAAGTTATTTATTTATATACTTTGTTGACTATAATATTAATCAGAATTGAAAAAGTAATGGAAAATGAAATAACAAAGACTTTCATAAAGTGTATACACATCTATACTTTAAATATACAAGTCTTTCATTATTCTTATTTCTCTTCTCAATATTATAACGATATTTAAGTCATAAAATTAAAAAACAGATGAATTTTTTAAATTTGAAGCAAATTGTTGTTGATTTTGAATTTTATAGAATTTTAATAGAGAAAAAATTGTAAATAATCAATATATTTTTGTAAATTGTAACTCCACACTATACGAACAAAAAGCATTGTATTTTACAGTTTCACATTTTCGTATGATTATTATTTCCTCAAACAGTCAATTTCCAATATTAATCAGATATTTTTGCAATAAAATGTAATTTTTTTCCTAAATATTAAAAAGCTAAACATAAAATTTAACTCTGATAATTAGACGATTAAATTTGAATTTCATCAATTAAAATTTATTCGAATACTTGACACTGACAATGAAATAAAGTAAAAGAAAATGGTAAGCATATGTTTATTATTTACATTGAGCTTATGAATATTTAGCATTTTAATATATTTTTGAATTTGATTCTCCTAATGACAATATAATTTTAATGAAATTGAAAATGTACACTTCCCATTACTCTTTCATTGAACGGAGTAAATAATAATTTTACGAATAAAACGCAAAACGTTAAATTTTTGAAAAATTACATTTACATTTTATCGTAATTTTCAATTTCAGTAGCCAATAAATGAAATTTAAATACTCTTTCGTTCTTTTCGTTTTTTTTTTTTTTTTTTTTTTTTTTTACGATCGCCAAAATATTATAAGACTAAATATTATAAATTTAATAATCATTGCTTGCAATACTACTTAAAATGAGTATTTTAATTATGATTATTTTAATTCGGCTGAGAATCAGAATGATATTCTGTTTGAATCATTAAAAGATTAATTTCATTTGTTTTTGAAGAATAAAATCAGTATAATGTAATAATTGTAAACGCCATTCATGCCTTAGTAGCAATGAAAGTATTACCGATGATTATTTATTTCTGATTAGGATTTCTGATGGAGTTAATACGAAATTCTAATAATTAATAAACGATAAATTAGGTTTTCTTTGGAATTAGAAATGATATTATTTATGAAATTTTCGAATAAAATTTCAGTATCAGCAGAAAGTTTTTGTACATTATATCGAGTTTAATTTTTCTAAGTTTTCGGTCCTTTTCGCCAATACACTTCCCACGTATGAAGCGAATTTCTTAAAGCTGTTGCTTACATCTTTAACGTAAAGAATTTTAAAGTGACATTTTCAAAAGAAATTTTCAACACGAAGTCGACGTAGTGAGTGTGATTTGACGCTGTCTTATTGGCTCGTTTATAGGGTTCGGGGCCCCGGTAAAAAAATACAACAACACTAGAATACAACGCTCGATGTAGGGGTGTAGGTAGGATCTGTCGAGGCTCTAGAGTCGGTCGTGTAAATCGGGTAATCGAACGACAACATTGAAGAGCGACATCGAATCTACAAGAAGGACGAGAAGGGACATGGAGCCGTTACTCGGTGACTCGTACGGTTAATCGGTCGGTAGGTCGGTCGGTAGGTCGGTCGGTCGGTTGGTCGGTCGGTCGGTCGGTCGGTAGGGGCGGCTGGGTATTCCGTCAGGGGCATTGGCGGGAGGGGGGGGGCAAGGGAAGGGCTCAGAGGTCGATGTCGATGAGCTTGAGGCCATCGAGCTTAGAGAGCCGACGGTGCAGACTGCGCCGGCGAAACTCCTTCCATCAGACGGACGTGCGTTTGACGCGCAAACTGGTGGTGATGGAGGGCGGCCTGTAGCCTTGGTACCCGGACGAGTCGAGGAGCTCGGAGTTGGTCGCCCCGAGGCAGGTGCACGAGCAAACGGAGACGCAGTCGTCGGTGTCGTTGGTCATGTGACCGGGAAGCAGCTTCCCGTTGACGGCCACGTCGAGGGTCAGCACTTGGTGAGAGGCCGACTGCAGCTCGTCGTCCCGGCGCACTTCCTCCGCGTTCCTGTGAATAGACACGCGTTAGAGGGACGCGTTAAATGGTCACGTGCTCGTCCGTGGCAAGGACTTGCCCCTCACTCACATGGTCATGAAGCGCAGAACGAGTAAATTAATGCTGGCTGCGACGACCGCCAAGCCGAAGAGGATGAAGACGAGACTCAATCCGACGTAGCCGAGTTTGTTGGAGAGGGCGTGGTCGTTCTGGAAAGAGAGGCATCGCCCTTGAGGTATTGAGGCGTTGCCTTGAGAGAGTTGCCGTATAGAGAGTTGCGTACCTGAAGGGCGACGTAGTCCCCGAAGCCGATGGTCGTGAGGGTGACGAAGCAGTAGTAAAAGCTATCGAAGTAGCTCCAGCCTTCGTACCTGGAGAAGACGGCGGCGCCGGTGGTGATGATGGTACTCGAGAGCAGGCCAGTCGCGAGCATGAGGTTCATCTCCGTAGCCTCCTTGTTTTGGCATTTGAGGTACGTCTTGGCTCGACGTATCACCACCGACGCGCCCTTATTCAGCCGCTCACCAATACTCTGGAACATTACCAGGCCCAATGGGATTCCGACCATCGCGTAGCCCATGCAGAAGACTTTGCCCCCCACGGTCACCGGCGTCGAGTGCCCGTAACCTACGAGAAAACCATAAAAACAAGCTTTACGTTCCCCGGCTATACGTCCAGCTCAAACATCCACCAACAAAAGCATCGAGGCAATGAAATTTCGCATCTGCTTCTTAATCGATAATAATGTGTAATCACGGTACCGCTTACCAATCATCGCCAAGACCACCGTGGCGAAATAAAAAGCTCCGGGGAACTTCCACTGCGGGCCCGCTTTGTGTGGCTTGTTCTCGATAATGACGATTTCCACCATCCGATAGTCCTCGACGGAGATGTTGTACTTCCTCATCATGTTCCGACGCACCTCTTGCCACGGGCAAATAAAAACATCAGGATTAACGATTAGGATTAACAAACTCCCGGGGCGGGGGCGGTGGGATGGAGAGGATTATTGGGTCGGGTCGGGTAGTAAGGAAAGGAGGGGGGGGGTCACCGCGTGCGAGTGGGATCGATCGCTGCGATCCTGAGGGTCGAGGGGGACGAGGGCGACGAGGGTGACGAGGGTGACGAGGGCCGACGAGGGGATCGAGGGGGACGAGCTCTGGTCAGATCAGTCTCACCGGATAGGATTTCCCAGCGTCTGCGTTCGGTGTCGGACTCCAAGGCGTCGAAGACGGCAGCTCCTACCAAGAGATACGTAAAGGTGCAGACGACGAGGGAGAGCGTCCTGACATTTTGCCTTTTCATTTTCTTTTTGGCCGCACTTGTTTACAGGGTAGGAAAGCCTGCGCGTGCCTCGCAAGAAGCTTTCGAGAGCGCACGGGTCATCGAGGGCCTTCACATCCGCGGCGAGGACCTCGGTCCCAGAAGAAGAGCCTCGCGAAACCTCGCTGATCCCCCGGTCCTCCTTCTCGTCCTCCCGTGCTCCATTATAGAAATAAGAGGTCCGCTCTTATCGAGGCTCCGGAGGTCAGGATCACATCGCAGCTGGCGCTTCGAAAGTAATGTCCCTTACGGGAGCTCTTCTGCTCTAGGCTACGTGCACACGCGGTCTGATGATGCTGGCGCGAGGCTAAAACCCACACCGTGGGGCGGTATTGATCTGAATCTCAGCTCCGAGGACGGGGATGTGAAGATTCGGAGGCTGTTCGTCGATACGGAGCTTCGCTCGAGGACCGTCCCGACATACCGGCGGTCGGTCACGGTCGATACGTACCTCCCCGGCTGCGGATCGATCGCCAGACCAGGTCGGCCATAGGACAACCTGCACGACGCTCAGACGGGAAGGAGAGCCAAGTTGATACGGCAGGGATCCTAATAATATACATCCTTCGCCAGGAGTATACGCGGAATTTACGAAAGCGTATTATTCTACGAGTTGCCGAAAGCTCATAATATTATTATAATAACTCATATCCACATCCGCCTCGCATCGTCCACGATAAAGTTCTTTTTTTTTTTTTTTTTTTTTTTTTTTTTTGATCCAGGCAAGCGTAAGCAATGTCGTACATATTGAATGGCGTTTTCATCCCCATGGACATCCATAAAAGTAGTAATCATATTTTCTAGTTTACATGCAAAGGTCAAGCAAAGTGGAAGAGAAAGAGCTCTTGTATAATTTATTATTTCTAAGCGAATCATTATTTTTACAATGTTATTATGTTTATTGATGGATTTTTTTTATCCATTCTCGGCGGATGTAAATGTAGCCTGATCTACTTTCTACTAATAAAATTTATTAAAATTTTATATAAATAAAGCCGACTCTCTGAGACTTTGATGCGGCAATGCTTAAGATGAAAGCGTCGCACTTACTTCTATTGCTCCAGCTTTTTTTGTCAACTTTTTATAATGCTCGACTGTTCACTTTTCTCCCCTCCCTCCCTCCCCCAGCGCTCTCTCTCTCTCTCTCTCTCTCTCTCTCTCTCAAATATATCCTCTTTCTTTTTGTCCCCACTTGTCACTTCCCTTTCAGTTTCTTTATCTAAGCGCTCGTCCCTACACCTAGAGCCACACCCTATTTCTCCCCTCCCCCCCAAAACTCTCCACCACTTCGTATACTCTTTCTATTATTTCCTACTTACATGACTACATTGTCATTTTTAATAAATTAAACAGCGATATAAATAAATCCCTCGCGTTCTTTAACTTTAATGCTTTTCTCATTGTGTATAGTCGATGAAATCTATTTCATCCCGACCTTCACCCTTACATTTAATACAAATACAATTCATCGTGCAATACTTTTGCAAATAGTATTTTTAACAAGTGCCTATAAATATTTTCATTTTTAAGCCAGCCAAACTGTAAATTTAAATTCAATTTTAGTTATCGTCGTCGTTATTGTTATTATTATAATTATCATTATTGTTGTTGTTGTCGTTGTCGTTGTCGTTGTTGTTGTTGTCGTTGTTGTTGTTATAGGTATTATTAAATTGACGCGAGTAAGTTCGATCGTTGATTTTAATTGTGTTAAAGAGTAGCTTAGACCAATGATAGCTAAATTTCTACAAAAGGTATTCCTTTAGGAAGAAGACTATATTTGAAATGTATGCATGTAAATAGTACGCGCGTAGATGAAATATTGTAAAGTAAGGACAAAAAGATCAATCATTTTAATAAATTTCAATTGTTGGGAAAAGGGAATTTAAATTCTTTAATATCGTCGGATTATTACGTCAGAGATTTGTCTTGAAAATATGCTCTTGGATGATTGATCCTCCCACCAGAAAATAAGAAACCAAGTTCGTCCCTCCCATCTTATGAATAATGTGACTCATCATTGAACCTCGGCCCAAAGGTCCACTTCGACCCCTAGGAATATTTTTTTATACTCTTGCCTCCGATCCCAACCCCGACACCCCATACCTCCCGCCCCCCCCCATTTACTCGCCCGCACGTATGAGCATCCGTCGGGTTATAAAACCGTCCATCTTCGCATAAATTTGCGACAACAGCAAATTTTTATAAATTAATATAATCCACATGAACATTTACTGATATTATTATACATCCGTTCCTACTGCTTTAATATAAAATTGAATTTATAAAAAATTTATGGATATTTGTTATGAACTCGGGAATAGAGGGAAGATATCATTTGTTACGTGTAAAGTTATTTTTAGATTCGATAACGTAAAATATTAAGAACGATTAATTGTTAAATGAGTAATAACATTAAACTTACAATTTGGGCAACGAAAAGCGAGTATATGTCTTGAAAATACGAATTTTCTTCTTTTTTCCAGATTGTACAAACAATTTCAAGTCTTGTTTCAGAAAATTGTTTAAAATAAAATAGTACATTAAATGTCAGAAATTTTGTATTAAATTATTATTAACTGACAATTACAGATAAAGTTTTTAATAAGATTTATAAAGAAGATACTTTCTTATGATCTCCGTAAGTAAGTTAATTATTTTCCCTAATCATACATTTTTAAAACTATTTATCAATTAATCTATTTATCAATTCTATAATAAAAAATGTTGGAATCATATTAAATGTTTATTTAATCGTATCGAATGTATAATAATTTTATTATGTTAAATTTTACGTAACACGTACAATGCTTCGAGGACTTGTAAAATATTATTGCAAAAGAATGAATCTCGAGGCAGAAAGATATAAATAACTAATCCGATGTTGACTATATAAGCGAGTTATGACTCGATCAAATTAATTTACATATACTACATCAATAAGTAGTGTACCAGAGATGCAAATTTTATTATGTATATACAAGTACACTTGCTTTAGCGCAACATTATCCGAGAAATCATGGAAGTAGGTGTAGAAAATTGTCCAATGTCTACAAGACTGATAGTATCTTTTAATTAAATACGATTAGCAAATGGGGTATCGACGTGGAGACGCCCGATCAAACTATAAAAATAGCTCTCACGCTGAGCATGTACACGTATATGTATATGCATGCATGCATGCATGCAAGGAAGGATATAGGCTGCATTCGATTTCTGCGAGTAAACTCGATCCTAATAAAATTCTTACCCTCTTCTAGTCTCTGTGTGAAATTCAATTAATTTTAATCAGGAGTTGATATTATCAAAAATGTTATACGTATACATCACATTTCAGGAATAATGTTGTTATTTGTAATTGAAATTCATTGTTATAGCTGCAAGGCATAATAACAACATAATGTACGATATAATTTATACTCGACGTTAGAGGGATGCGGGAAAGTAACGTGTTCGGTGTAAGTAAAGAAAGAAAAAATATAAAAGAATTCATTTAAGTAAAATCTGTGCTTTATATCGGCGTTAAAGTTTATGCGCTTAATAAATAGTAAGTAATTTGTAATTTCATCGTCGTGTGAATTTTGCTTATTTAAATCAATAAAATAACCTAATAAGCGGCCCCAAATACGCTTTCAATGCCAATGAGTTTCGGTAAAAATTATCGAACATTACTAGCTAAAAGCTAAGAGCCACTACTTTTAATGCTTGTAAATGTAATAGACTTACAATGTAATTTTTTTCTTTAAGCAGATAAAGTCTCCTTCCCGCGTTCTGAAATATTGAAATTCCGACGGGGAAAATATTTTTTTTTTTTTTTTACCATTACAGGGCTTACAACGAGGTGATAAGAGATGTCGTTTATCGAAACAAGCATGGAAAGTAAACAAGTAAGCATAAAAATAAAAAATTAATATATTATGGCTAAATGGAGATTGACCTCGCAAAGACTATATTCATTATACAGACGAGGGCTCATAGTTGATCGAGATATGGATCATATCGTGTAAAATATGAGCATCGTGATTTTAATGGGAATTTATATTTAGAGTAATTTATTACTTATCGAAAACTAATTAACGCTTGCCTCTCTCTCTCTCTCTCTCTCTCTCTCTCTCTCTCTCTCTCTCTCTATATATATATATATATATATATCCATCTCATTGTCGAGCAATGCCAGCGGTAAAGATAACCAATACAAAGAAAAGCTTTATAATCAATCGTCAACAACGATACAATGATACCGACTAATGGCGGTATATAATTAATCCGTTATTCGCAGCTCTCCCCGCTCACTTGCCTTCTCCGGCTACAAATGAACTCATTTCCACTTTAATGGCGAAGCTGCCCTTAACGATCCTAATCAATCGACGGCTTAATTCGCGCGCCCGAAGCCCCGTTCTTGAAGTCATCCTCGTTGCGACCTTTGATGCTGATCTCACAGACTCTTCGGCATTCTTAGCTTAGATTCTACTCCACCTTCCATCATCCCGTCTGCTTTACTCTTTTACTTGCCTTATATCGGCCTCTTCCAAGGGGGAGAACCGATTCAATGTCGCCCCCCCCTCCCGCGCCATTTCCATCCACCGTCTTTTTTCTTTCGAGTCGAACGACGTTGTTAAAGTACATTAATAGATCGCATCAGTAGATTATTTTTTCTTTTTTAATGTTTATCGACGTTCAATGAAAGCTCTGATTTCAGCAGCTGAATTACTGTGAAATTGCAATTATCTCAAGGTAGGTGCGTTTATTATTAGCGAAGTAATTGAAATACGGAAGGTTCGGGTAAGAAGAAGAAGAAGAAGAAGAAGAAGAAGAAGAAGAAGAAGAGAAGAAGATGCGGCAACTCTCTGCATTAAAAGTGCATATTAATAAGTGTATATTATTAATTATAGACTTTCCGTAGCGAGAGTTTAAGTATAATTGAAAAGTTTATAATGATAATAATTTGTAATTGAAGGTATGTTGTATGAGAGGGAGCTAGGCGTGCTCTAATTTATCATCTAACTAGAAATTATTAGCACGAGGCAATAATACAGAGTTAAGCAAGATAACGTAATCAAATTAAGAAGATTACTTTCCATTATTTGTTTTGAGTACAAAATTGCGTAAGAGCCCGAAGAATCGCTAACCGAGCCGAAGTTTATTAATAAACGGATTTATTTATTTAAGAGCTTTCGAACTTGTAATAAATATACATAAGAATAGAGAGCCTGTCCGACGGATTCAACGCGACCCTGGATACGTTAACGATTCTCATAAAGTCACTGCTAGTCGTTAAAGTCCTCGGCAACCCTCGGCTCTTTTCGTCCTTTCCGAGCTTTCGATCATAGGATTGTTTACTACGACACGACCTTGTGTCCGAGAGTCGTAACGCCGCCGATTACTTGCACGTGTAGCCATAGGCGTTACTCCCGACATCTTACCCGGACGCGGCTTCAATGGTCTGCGTTCCACCCCCATCCCCGCGCCCCTTTCCCTCAACCCCCCTCGCGACATCAGTCAAGACGATTAAATTTCTAAACGAATAGGGCACACGATTCATTAATAAGAGTCCAAATGGCGTTTCCACAAGTTCCTTCGCTCACTCCGTTTGCTTTATTTATCCTTTTTACTTCAGCGGAGCGAGCTCGGCTACATCGATTACGCCCTTACAGTTTTACATTCTGATAAGCTGATTCCCGACCCCACCCCTTCCCCGACTATTATTTATACTCTCAAAATATATTTGCAGAATAAAATTTTTTTATCACCTAGGCTTATGCTTAATAAACATTACTTTATTACATTCCGGATATTAAGATAAGGCTTTTTATTCGCATTACGAGTGAAGTGAGTAGGTGAGTCAAGTAAAAATACCGACTGTTTCTTTATAGAAAATTATTTGCCGTTGAATTCCTAATGAGCCCTTCATTTTCAAGTACAACTGATGATCGGGAAGTCGGTCGACTCGCCGATCTTAAATCACATACGAAATTCAGAAAGAGAGGAGCATCGGCATCAAGTGACAAACGCGCGTTGCTGTATTTTTTTTTTTTTTTTTTTTTTGTAAGCTCAGACCCGACTGATATTGGTATTGAGCAATTCGGGTATTAATTATTTAACACGAACAATACTCTGTGTTACCCATTCCAAGCGCTGCAGCTTTGAGTTTTCGATTTTTTAGACTTCGTTCGAGCGCATCCATAATTCAGAAAAAAAAAAAAAAAAAAAATTTCTTCCTACCCGACGAGTGATTTCCTAATGAATATTTAAAGCGCCGCTTTTATGTCGATATCACGACGATATTTGCACGCGAATTTTTAACGTTTTAACGATAATACAAGTCTCGCTCAAACCATTAGCTCTTTCTTTTTCTTCTTCTTCTTCTTCTTCTTCTTCTTCTTCTTTTTTTAGCCTTTTAATAGCGAATGCCAGCGGCGTTACAGAGGTTCGCCAAATTTATTATTATCTGCACGTAAACTTATTTGTGAGGTCAACTTCTTCAATATTTTATATTTGTATTGAAATGAAAATGGCCCCAAGTGTTTTCCTATTACATTTATTTCCATTGGCATATTCCCGAGGCTCCTTCTGCTCACAATACATTCTTAATTACATAATACGAATGAAGCCTTTCGCAATCATTACACGCTTTCTTTCTTTCTTTCTTTCTTTCTTTCTTTCTTTCTTTCTTTTATTATATTTCGAGCATACACGGCGAATACAAAGATCCGGCGCCCTTCTGTCGTTCCATACGACCCTTGAGTGTATTTAAAGTACTAATGTTTATTATAGTGTGTAAGCCGCGGCATGTCATCAGTATATTCGCTATTCATAAACCAATTACTCTTCACACGCAGAAGAAGATACTCCATAAAATCATTTAAAGACTTTCAATTTCGATGAAATGGAACGAAATTCATATTCGAGAGCAAAAGTAAACAGACGTAAAAGATGTATAATAATAGAATATACGTTTGTAAATAGATTTCGTAATTATAAAAGCATATCTGATTAGTTCGCAATACATATCTCATGAGAGAATTTATTATAACGTTTACATGTTGCCATTTCCTTTTATTATAGTTGGCAATTAATATTATATATATTGAAATTTTATTTCAATTCCTAATGAAGACTTATCAACATTTATATTTTCACATTATAACTTCATGCGTCCCGTTGTTTATACAAAGTTAAACATGTATTTAATGAAGGAATTCCGAATAAATTATAAATTCTTGACATATTTACTTATTAATAACCTTCAAAAATTTCATGTAAAAGTTATATTAGATGCTTTTGATTTTACGTTGTACAAAAATAAATATTTATTAGCTTAAATACCTTTAACCTGATGTATGCATACATATATCTTATACATGCGTATATGTAAACTGTATTGGAATATAAATAAAGTATCCTACATCCGCGGAACATTTATTTCTTCCCCCCTCCCCTCTTCTTTTATACGTAATATGTTGAAAAAATGAATTACAGTAAGTGGATGCATTGAAAATTCACTTATATAAAGCAAAAATAAACTCTTGGAATCATTGGTATTTATTCAATGCGAAAAATGTTCTTTAGAAAATAATATTTTTCAGATATTCGTTATGTAAATTTGAAGCAAATAGAAATTATAGAAAGAATTATAGAAAGAACTTATGTGACTTTACGAAAAGTTACATTTTCTTTGTGTATACATAAATAAATAGATTTGAAATTAAAGAATTGGCTATGTATAAGTCGAAACGTTAAAGTAGTATGCGTATTTTCCGTTTAGTTGAATTCTTCTGAAATTTCACGCAGTTTAAAAATTAAAGATATACGTGTAAATAATCAATTGTCATAGAATAATCTGTAATACAGGGAATGTTGCCGTATACAAAAGCCAATCAACTGGAAATCATCGATTTCCTCAATTTCGTCATTTAAATCCGCGGCAGCCTTCAAAGTCCCATAAATAACGCTGTTGTAAACAATTGAAAAATAAATAAAATTTATACAAAGAAGCTGCTATCTTCAAAGTTGAATATTGCGTAGGGAATTAAAGTCATTAAATCGTAAATTCTGGTTCATTATTATTGTACAACCGTAATTTGACGTTCCAGGGAGCATATGTCGCCTAAGCGGAAAAAGGACAATCTCTTATTGAGGATTCAACCAGGCGACGGCGATCATCGAGTTGAAATACCTTCGAGCGCAAACACGTATTCTAATCAAATCATGAATGACAATATGAATATTGAAGAGTGGATTCATTGTTTTTTAGGTATAAGCCTTAATAAAAAATAATCATTGATCTATTAGAATGTTATTACATGATACGTAATAAAAGCACATTTACGTATGCCCCTGCGTCACTCACTCACCCACTCACTCACTCACTCAATCACTCATCATCATCATCATCATCATCATCATCATCATCATCATCATGTTTTTGTTATAACAATTCATTTATTAATTTTTAAAAAGTTTTATTCCCATTCGTCGTCTCGTGGACGTCCGTTTAGATTAAAAAAAAAAAAAAAAAAAAAAAAAAAAAAAAAATAATGCAATTGCTATATTTTAGGAGATATTCCTCTTCATCAGTCTGAAAATCGAAAGTCAAAGAAATTGAATATACTGCGAATACATAATCAAAGGTAAATAATGATTTAATTCAAACATTCAGCCCCGTAATTCTGCACCCCGTTTAATCAAACGTACGAACGGTTAATTCTATCTCTAAATCTAAGAAAGAAAGAGAGAAAAAAAATTAACAAAGCTCGGTTGTAAAGTTTTTTCTATTATTTACATTCCGCAATTACTTGTTTGTCTGCGAAAAAGTCTTGTACGTATTGCCACGAAGATTCTGAAATTGTCAATAAATTGAATGCACGTCACATGCGCAGTTACAACTTGTATGTCGAGACGCCTGAAGTCGTTAACTTCTCAACGTAATTAGCTGTGTTCAAAAGAAAAAAATATCCTGCTCGAAGAAAGTTCCGTTATCATCGGAGGGATGAAATTTAAAATTTTAAAAACTTGAACGTTTAATCCCATTGTAAATATCTACATACATACGTATACGTATACATCGTGATTTGCATTATCATTATTATCATTATCAGAATAACCAAATTGATGCACATGCATAATAAAAAGTAATGACAGACTGCTTATGCTCCGTTATCTCCCTTACAATCTGATAGTAACTCGTGTCATTTAAATACAAGGATAACAGGAACAACAACAAATATATATATATATATATACATGTATAAAATAACAATAACAAAAAATAAATAAATAAATAAATAAATAAATAAGACGCTAAAGGAAAAGGGGTAATGAATGTACTAATAAATTCGATTACCAGAAAAGCGATATACAGACGTTTTCGGTCACCTACGCCGTATCAATGGAAGGAACCGAGGGAAAAAGCTTCCGTTGGCGAGATACGTTACTTTAACGAGTCATCGGCCCCCGTAAACAATGACCAGCCATTGGATTACTCGTGTAATTCTTACAAGTCCAAAGAGTCCCGGCCACGGTTGAAATGCCGTGTTAAGCATACGAAGAAATGTTCCAAGGAGTATACCCTTCTGCAAAGGATAAATCGCTACATCAAGGCCGGCATAGTCGAAGGTTCCCTATTCCCGCCGATTATCTTTAATTCTTTCTTTATTTTTTTTTTTTTTTATTTATTTTGTTTTATCTTTCGCCTTTTATCTTTGCTTTTTAAATTAAGCGACCTTTTCCCTAACGAGCATTACAACTTAATCCGGAAATCTTTATCGACCGGGGCTCCTCCCTTGATTTAAATATAAAAATACGCATACGTGGTCATCCGTAAGTATTCGTACGGTGAGCTGGTCGAACAATAAGTACGGAATACTTACCAATGACGAGTGCCGAGCCCTAAATTGAAAGACTTTTGAAAACGGCCGCTTGAGTAAGTGAATGAATGCCGGCGAGAGATTAGGATGAGGCCAGAAGAGGCCAATTTTACGCTCTTTATCCGCTCTTTCCTTATCAAGGCTGCTGCTCTTGATTTCAACTTAGCACTAATCCCTCAAACGCCGAGAGAAGGACAAAGACAAAGTTCTCGGAGATTTTATATTAATTCGAGAATAGGAAGGGGATCGATGGGTTTTCCTTTAAAATTGTAATTCTCAGGCCATGCGGGCCTAAAGAGCCGTATAATACGTACTTTCAGGTAAGAAGCAGGCGAAACGATACGTGCAGAAGGCCCTGGCGTTCGCCCTGCAGATGGGTTACCTCGTGCCCGCGGACAAGAAAGGCAGGTTGCTTCGTCTCTCGCCCTTCCTCGCGGCTCGGGTGCAGCGAAAGTCAATCAGAGGTCGGATGACCAAGAGGAACGCCAGAGGGAAGTACACGATACGGAAGCGCGACAGAAGAAAATCAGATCTTACCTGCGTTATCAAAAAGACCAAAGATTGCGAAATACACGCGAATAGGAAAAACAACAGTAAGAAAAGGTAAGCTAACTCTGCTGGTCAATTCGAACCTTTTCTCATTCGATACAATGGACGTTCGTAATCATTGAACGAATTCCTTCATCGATTGGCCTTTTATTTAAAGCAATGTTTTTAATTAAAGTCTAAATACGTCGTGGAATATACAAACAATCATTAGCACAGCAGTTAAGTAGCTTAATTGCCTTTCATTTTATTTTACCATCATCGTCATCATCATCATCATCATCATCATCATCATCATTATTATTGTTTATTTTAATTTTTTTTAAATTTTATTCCTTAATTATTCGCTAGTGGGGAAGGTTCTCTGTGCTTCGAAGCTCGGCTTCGTTATACGATTATCTATTATTCGCGGATATTATTAAAATATTGGCAAGTAATAAAATAAAGAATACGATGTTTCTGCGTAATGGCGGCATTACATGGTCATTATTAGGGCAGGCAGCAGGTAAGGAGCTTTGGCTTAAAATAACGAATAAGGCAGATTTACCTAAGTAATAGCGTTGAGCATGTAAAACGAAATAAAGCGGATAGTCATCCCTGACCCAGTGCGATAACTCACCAAGTTTAAAAGCAACGCGCTATAGCCAGAGCTGCGGTGGTGGGGCATCGAGGGTGGGAGAAGCTTCGCCAATTCCCTGCTTACGAATTACTTATAATTTTCAATTCAAAGGAAAGCCTTTTTTATTACTTTACACGTATTATTAGTCTCATCTCTGTTTGTGCTTCCACATAAACTTTATTCAACTACTTCTCATAATTTTTCCATTTTATTAATGTACGTTTTTTTTTCACGTTTTGTACACCTCGTCATTCCGTACGTACATTTTATAATAATATTACAAATAGTCGATTATCTATAACCTCTGGTATGAAAATAACAATAGGATAGCAAAGTATTGTTATTTTTAATGACAATCAGCTTTAATCCGACATTACAACAATCGATTATTTTACAGTTCGTTTTCTTTTTTTATTATTACTTAAATACATGCGTTTTTTTTTCACGGGCAAATTTATCTCCAAAGAGACCTGCTTGTAAAATAAAAAGTAAAACCGAACGTCTTATTTCATCTTTGCTGTTACAGCGAAGGAATATGTCGAAAATTTAATCCAATTTCTACCACATCATAAGCATTACTCATTGTATTCAGACCATTTCTTATAATATTTCTTTATGATTTGTTCTTTGCACTGATTTTAAATACAATTCTAAAGAAGCCATTATATTATTACTATAAATTCACAATATTAAACCTTTTTTTATTTATAAACGATTGCTTTCTATAATAATAATAATAATAATAATAATAATAACAATAATAGTAGTAGTAATAATAAAAAATCGATACCGAGTTACAATGCTATTATGTAATTGGCATATACGTATGGAAGCGAAAGCCAGGGTGACCATCAATAAGAATATATTATTGTTTAATAACTTTTATGTTCCATTGTTAAAATATAAAATAAAAAAGAAAGGTAGTATTGCTGAAGAAAGTCATTTTTCTCAGTGAAATCTTAGTAAAACTGTAGGAATAAGATGAAGCAAGTCAATAACGTCCTTTTGTCGTAATATCAGCTACTTTGTTCTCATAAAATGTTCTAGAGCAAAAGCAGAGTCGTATTGAAAAGGTATAGCATATTTTAGTTGTGCTCGTTTATTTATGCAGCTCGGCGAACTGTAAATACGAACTCTGGAATTACCGATAAACGCGAATGAAATTCAATTACATGGAGGCGGGAAATATTGTTAAAAATTCCATATATAAATGTATTTACATTCTCATTAGGTAGGCATTAAAACGTTTGCAAATAGATATAATTAAATTAAATTTCTACTTTGAGAAATAAAATCATAGCCGAGATTTGAAACTTTTTTTGTTAATACAGTTCTTTACAATATTCACAATATTCATTGGGCAATCGTTTGCCAATAGATCGCACGATGACGTAATGACTCCAGTAGCACTGTCGCTCGCCAGAAAATCATTACGCAGTTAATAATACAGTTTAGCGGACTTGGAATGGTTTTTCCATAAGTAACTTGAGAATTCCATAAAGTTATTTAGCGCTAGAGTTGAATGAATTCGTTCTCGTTAGACCGTAAGTTGTCAATTAAATTGGTTTCAAGGAGTCGCGCGTTCTAATGCCAATGGAGCAGGATTATTTTTAATGTATTTATTGTTTCTTTTTAGAAGGAACAGCAGAAGTCGTAAAGGATTTGTGATTGGCAACGACATTGACGAAGACGGGAATACGAGCATTGAACAGCATCAAGGCGAACGTGCATCTTCGGCATTTATGACGAATGATCAGCTGATTAATGCGAATGGCCCGAAATAACGAGGAGACAAAGAATGTCGCGACTCTGTGTTTATATTTTTGATGAATCTTCTTGTATTTTACCTGAAATGATTTTATATACTATACTATATTTTCTATGTAATACTTTATCGTTTTGTATCGAAATAAATTTAATTTGCTTTATTTTTACTTAATATAAGATAAGCTGTGTCTCCCCTAATTATTATTTATGATTTTAAACTCGGACGAGTATTATTGACCCCTATTGCTCCTTTGAAAGGTATTGGGAAATATTGTTTGGTCGACCGATAGACAAGTAAATAGCCAGTTAATAAAATAAATGACAATAAAGTAAAATGGGGGCGGCGCTGGTCCTTAACGCAATTATTCGAGGTGGCAGGAACGCAGAAATACTCAGCAGGTCCGTGCACGCGCACTCTTTCCATAGGGATACCTAAATATGTATTAAGTAGCGGCGCTCTGGCCCGTCTGCGGTGACAAGAACAGAGGATTCTCGTACGCGTTATTAAGGGTTAAGTTTGCCTGTGGGTGTAGGTGATAATTTAGGTAACGTGACGGACGGTTCCTGAATATTGGGGCGCGATGTGTAAAATCGATCGATATTCACGATTAGAGATGAATTGGAAAAGAAACAATGGCTTGTCGCAAGTCTGAAGTCGTGGACTGTTGCGAGATAAAATGCGAATCAGTCCCTCGCGACCACATGTCAATAAAGTAGCCGATCGAGGTGCAGAGCTGCCCCGTCAATAGTTTTTCTCGTCATCGTCATTTTTGGCCGTCCGCTCGGTTACTTATTAAAATCATCGAGTACATCTGAATCGGGGGAAATTTTTTTTTAAAAAAAAGAACTGAGAAGCTCGACCAATGGCACCCACTAAACGAGCAGATGAATCGTCCATGAAGAATCGTGACAAGACAAGTAAGCCAGCCGATCCACGCCCACCCGATCTCATTACATCCATTATCACGTCGAGATGTCCTCGCTGGGATCGCCATTCCACTTCGTGTCTTATTGCACTACCTCGTCCCTCCCTATCTCTCTATTCAACCAAACGCATGTCATTCTTCTTCTTCTTCTTCTTCTTCTTATTCTTCTTATTTTTCTTCCTTTTATTCTTATTATTATTGCGTAGAGAAATTTTCACTAACGCGTACACGTAAAGCCTTTCTTTTACGTTGATTCGCTAATGCATAAAAGAATAAGAAAATACTTCGCTTGTGTCAATATTGTTTTTCTAACGGCAATCGAGTGCGAGAAAATTTTAAAAGCTAACACGCACGTATATGTATTTATGTGCATACACACATAACCTTAAAAAGGTTCTCGGGAATAAATATAATTAATGGCTTGGTAGCCGTAAATGGAAGGAGCCCTAGCCTAGAATAAAATTAATCGCTCGCCGAGTCGGGAAATTGAAATTAAATTAATAAAGGCTTTCGTTTATCGCAGAGAGACGCAAGTACTCCACAAATGCGAGTACGCTGTACAAATGTTTCAATAAGCTATGCGGGGAGGAATGTAATCAAGATTTGAACACGGTCACGGAGCCCACGTCCAGATTTCGTGATTCCGTCGACGATATGGAAATGGACGCTGCCTCGGAGATTAGCGAGGACGAGGATCTCAATAATCGGGATTCGGATTACCTGAAAAATTCCCGTAACAAGCCAAAGAAGAATCCCGATTTTACATTCAAACTAGGTATGGATTTCGCTACGTACGAATAAATACGAGTAAATAGCGCCGAAGGGGCGAGGGTGTGCGGGACATGGGTTATGTGTGTGGGCTTGTGCGCAGGTATGCAGAAGGCGAGGGGATACATATGCGAGGCCTTGGCTTTCGGCGTGGAGTCCGGTTACTTGATGCCCAAGGATCACAAGGGTCAGCTGCTCAAAGTTTCCTCGGACCTTCTGCAGACGATGAATCTAAGCAAGAGCACCGAAAATCAAAGCAACTCGAACGACATTGACGCCATGACGAGGCGGAGACTCATGCGTAAGCGCCAGTACGACCTGATCGACAAGAGCGACAATAAGAACACGGTGATTGATGTTCGCAAGAGTGCCCGCTCGAAAAAGCACACCGCTGTCGGCAGTCGCAAGAAGCGCGCGATCAAGAGCAGGAGCAGGAGTAAGCGTAAGGGCAGCCGAATGGTCACCGGCAGAAGGTAAGCTCTGCGCTACCCCCCCCCCTCCACCCGGCCAACCAATCCCTTGTTTCGTTACTTATTCAATACATTCTTGAGGAGGTCAATTATTAGTTGCGGGCTTAATTAATAAGGCCGGAATCTCATTTCAATGGTGGAATTACGTTTTCATACCTTAATTAAAGCCTCCATTAATTGATAATTAATAATTACATTATTACACGCACATATTATATTATTATTATTAATTATTATTGCACGCGAGATCATCGTAGTGACCATGTATATGCATTTGCGCACCTATCTCAATTATTATTAACATATTTTCTCGCTGTTAACACTCTTGCTCGATTCAAAATGCTCAATTCGAGATGCAGTTATTACTTGGTATGTCTTTAACGACGAATTCATTTTTATTTTACATAACCACGTTATAATGAATGATCTCGAGCAGAGATCACATCGAAAAGTAAATCCTTTCTCATCTGAAAAATTAATGTTAAATCGTCAAGAGCTTATTATATTGTAAATGTTTTGTTTATCATATAATGATTTACATGTTCTGTCTCTATCTCTCTCTTTCTATCTTTCACACACGCAGTAGCCATTCTAAAAATACGGAAGAGACGCGTCCGAAACAACCAAAGATGGATGAAATTGAGCAGGACGACATGGGGATGGACAGCAAAGCAAACAGTTCCAATGACAATAACGAAGACGACAATGAAGACTGTAAAAGCATAAAGTCTACGAAGAGCAATAAATCCATTCCCGACTCCGATAACCACGACTCTACCCAGGAGAAAAAACTTGTAGAGGATGATATATCTAATGACGATGTTTCTGAGGACGAGAACAACGACAAGAAAAAATGAAAAACATCCACATTTCAAAAATATATATTCATAAATCCCTCTGAAATTTTATAGTAAAATTTATTGCGCCGGCTATGTAAATCCTTATATCGATATATACATGTATGAATGTGCGTAACGTGCCCAAAGACGCAAGTGCCGTTGTATGTACACATATGTTTGTATAAATATTCATTTATTAATTATACATGCGTTTTCTAAAGAGTATTGTGAATATACTTTGCAACATTCGAGATTAATTTACTTTTTTTTTACTTTTTCATAAAATTAATTGAAAATATCATTTTTAAGTATTTATATTAACAGAAACATATATTATATTATTATATTTGCCGATACAGAAAAATTCTTTGTGAGCTAATAATTATTTTTAATAGATATATATTATATATAAAATTATTTATTTTATACAGTTGTACGTCTCTTATAATAAATTTCATTTAATATATATTTTCGATTTTTTTATTACTACTTTTATGAACTATTTTTATAATACAAAATGAAGAGAGGCATAGAGAAAAGAATATTAAAAAAAAAAAAAAATAGAAGTTCCGACATTAAAATAAATTCTGAACTCTTGATTTTATCTATCTATAATTAAAAAATATATTTAAAGTAATCGCACATAAGTACATGTGTAATATAAAGTTAATAAATATAACTCCGATTAGTTGGAAGAAAAAAATTAACATCGAGATTGATAGAAAAATTACAGTCTTAAATTATTTTAATTTTTATTATAAATACATTTACATGACGTATGAATATTTTGTTAAAGCTTATTTAATATTTTATTAAAACTGAAATGAATAATTTGCACAGATTCATTAATATTTTTGTTTATTTTGTAATACTCTTATTATTTAATATTATATATTATTTAATATTATAAAATAAATTTTATTATTACGATATTATTATTTAACATTAATTTACCTTCTAAGTCCATATTAATTATTCTTTACATAATTCATTAAACTGTTATCGTTAATAAGATTATTTACAAAAATTTGATGAATTAATTAATAATGTATCCTTGTAATTACGTTATTAAGAAATATTATAAAAAATTATTTAAATAAACAATTAACGATTTATGAAAGTCCATTAAATATTAATAATTCTATTTAAAATATATAAACGATGAATACGATTAATGTTGATGTTATTACATATCGATTAATTAATCTAATCAATAATAATTAAGGCAATGCTATGCTGCGCAATAAAAATGAAAATGTTTCAATTAATAGCTATGATTGATTGATTTATTTAGGTTATTCGGTTGCGATTTCGGCTGTTGGTTAATTTAAACCATAACATAAGGAAAACGGAACGTTTTAATAAGTTAATAACTTTTTGATCAATTGCTGCGAGTCATAAAAAAAAAGGTCCTTTACCGAAAAGGTGGGAAAAGACCGAGTATGTAGGCGTTTGTAAAAATTTTTCGATAATAGAATTCCGCATACTTTTTCGTTATTTGCCGCTTTTACTTCAATTGGTAACTTATCACAGAGCCTATATGCGCTATCCGTCCGAAACGTCAGACAACCGCGCTTAACCATTGGGCCGCGAAATCATCACCTTCTCGGTCTCCGATCCACCGCCGGGAGATCACCGCACGCGCCACGACACGACTTTGGTTAACCGCAGTCCGCAAGTAACAACAATACCGGCAATATCGGAAGCAGCGGCTCAAGTCAAGAGCCGTTCACGCGTCAAAATTAAAGTAAGAACGAAGAACTTCTTCTAGGACAAACTTTTCCGGATCGAGTTCCTTCATTTTTCTTACTTACTACCTAGTTTTTATTACCACCTTATTCTACCTCGGGCGATCGATGCGTAGGGCCTTCGGGAACCCCAACAACTGTCGTATATATTAATGCGAACGTATTTACATTGAATGAAAGGAATGCAAAGAAACTTGTTTAATGTGAAATGCAAATGATAAATTTATATTCTACTTAGGGTTAAATGTTATTTATTAGGGCACACTGGCTGTTATTACGATGATAATTGGTAATAAGAGCATGGCTTAATGTACTTTTAATAAAATAAGATTTTCAAACGTTTAGAGAGACGTTTGGAGAGAAGCATTGGATTTGTTATTTTTCAATCTAAAAGAATATCCTTGTGAGATACAAAAGCGTCGAGATAAAAAGTAACGACGCCCCATTGAATATGCTGTCAAGCCGGAAATCTAGATTCATTTTTTTTTTTTTTTTTTTTTTTTTTTTTTATGCATAAAATTAAAAATTTAACAATCGTTCATAAATTATAAGAATTTCTTTTCTTAAATATTTCATAAATAAACATTTTATGGCGTGTTTACATTGCGGTAATACTAACAAGACTTTTTGGTATATATTTTAATGGCTTTGTTTGCTTAAGTGATGGCAACACATTTTAGTGAAACATGTCTGACTAAGCAGATTGGAGACACGATTTTTCAACAATAATATAGATCGTTATTATTTTTAAGTCGTAAGGTTGCCAGGAAAGGGGTGATTGGATAGCAAATACAGGGGGATCGGTTAAAGAGGGGAGGGAACTTTCTTTGTTATTCTGATTGGTAACCGATGAGAGAGTAACGTGAAAAATATGAGAGAGAGAGAGAGAATAGATAAATATTTGGGCAGTTGGATCGATTGCGCATAAGGTGCAGTTTCATTGGGAAGCACTTCAATAGCGGCGGCATCTGCTTCCCCCGCACGGTTGCGCACAACCACGTGGATAAGATGCTGCCGCGGGAGTGGGAGGTACGCGCCGGCGTCGCAAAACGCCCGTATCGCGAGTCCGCGAGAAAGAGAGAGACCGCAGCTGCGGGATAGAGGGAGAGGTCGAAAGGAGTAGCGGCCAACCGACAGTCATACAATCAGTCGAGTCGCGACGTCGCGCTGTTGAGCACGCGACGACTTTTCAACTCTCCTGGCCCTTTCCTCCGCTAACCACGACGACGACGACGACAACAACAACAACAACAACAACAATAACAACAGAAACAACCAGAGCAGCAAAGCCATCGGGTCAGCGTGTTTCGAACTGAAAATATTCAAAATGAACAGCCGCCCCTTCCTAAAGTGACTCTCGGCCTTATATTTTTAATGGTTAACACGATGTTGCGTGTTGATAAATTACATTTAATAGTGATTTGTAAAGGGACGTTGGTGACTTCGTTGCTAAAACATTTTATTCGAATATTTTGGTGGTGAGAACTTTTTTCACGGAACAATACTCGGCTTATTATTAAGGTAATTGCTTATTCTTTTCTTTTTTTGTTTTTTTTTTTTTTTTACCTAAGACATCGTTATTGGAGACCTCGAATTTCCGCGAAATTATAAATATTTAAATTTATAGACCCGTACGATACATAGAGCATCCGAGAAGCTTTGAATGAAAGGCAAAAGGTTCGAAAATATTTATCTCAAGTTGTCATTTTGCTTCATATGCATTGCGTATGTAGTCTTATGGGTACCGTGTCAGTTTACTCGCTATGTTTATAAAATATCTGCTCTCGCGTACGTTATTAGAAATTATTAAGATTTTCGTATCTGAAACTTTTCATATTTAAACGATTGATCGACGATTTTCCTTTCAATCTCACTTATGCAAAAGTGCAGAATTATAAGCAGCAGCTTGCCATTCGTTAGATCGCCTTATTTATTTATATTTACTAATTATTGTCGACGACTCTGTCGACGATAACGAAGGACGTAAGAGAGTGCCAGCGATAGGAAATAATAAACTTCTGTTATTTCGATCTCTGAGATGTATCATTCATTCCGAGACTTAATTTCTATTGCTCGAACTCTCAGGCTTTCAGCAATCAATAAAAAATCTCTTCTCGCCTAATTACATTATTCATGTAAATTAATTATTTACTGTGGAAACTCGTATAGATCTAGTATTTATTAGTGTTTCGATCGTTCAAATAAAATCGCCCAATCGCCATGCTAGTTATTTAGAGATCGAATCATGCCAATTAAAAGATTTAATTATTGATATAAAATTCCTTGCATGTAATATTCTATCCAATCCGTTCAATGAGCATTATTTATTTTTTATTTTTTATTTTCTATTATTTTTCTTTTTTGTTTCTTGAAAAATCATATTTTTTTACTTTGAAATTGTACAAATATAAATTGTGCAAGGTCAATATTAAAATTACAATATTCTCTTGTAACATTTATTAAATACAAAATACAAGAGTCTTATAATTTTAAGCTGAAATATTTAGCGAGAAGTTTTCTTTCTAATTAATTTTAATGGTGTATTTGTTATAATAAAGATTACGGCAATGAGGAAAGATCGAAGAGTAGATTTTTAATTTAAATTTTAACAAATGAACGTATTTTATTTTATTTGAGACATATTTCGAGAACGACGCCTGTTGCATTTTTTGACAAATGATATATGATAAATTCCTCTTGGCCCAATGTTTTTATGAAAGAAAAAGTTCTTAAGAACTTGGTATTTTTCATTTGCTAATAGGCGAATGAAAATTTTTATCAAGAAAATAAAGGTATTTTTCTTATGCTGTTCTTATGTTTGTACATTATAAATAGTAGGGACGTGTTCCAAATGCATTTTCGATATCATAACGCGTTGTAACGAAGATAAGATCTTTCTGGAGTGAACCCATGAATTTTGATGGGATCAGAGCTCCGTCCGAGAGAGTAAAATTCTTTGATGATGTAAGACGTAATTAAAAGACGACGTTGAGGGTTGGGGGCGGGGGTGAATAACATAAGGTTGGTATTAAGTAAAACGTCGGGCTCTTATTTCATTACAGACAATGTTATTGTGGTTAACAAAGTAGTCCGTGAACGGAATTTCTAATTAAAATCAATTGATCCACATTAGTTATTGGGGGGACGAGGGGACGCTCGTCGGATTATGAAACATACCTTTCTCTCCTCGCTTATCGACAGGATGAAAGGAAAGAGCTGCCCCTCTCTATTTGAAGTCCCATAAATTCTGTCGGAACGGGAGAGATAACGAGAATCAAGGTCTTATCGGAGCTCGAGTAGCCAATTCTACGGGCGCTCAAGATCGGCAGAGGTGACGAGCTCTGCTTTTTTCTCTCTCTCTCTCTCTCTCTCTCTCTCTCTCTCTCTCTCGAAGATGGAGGTGAGCGTCGCATGTCTCTCTTCCGGGTTTTGGGCGCGGCGCCGGTGTCGCAGGTGAACATTACTGGAGAAAGTACATACCACGAGCTACGCGCTACTCGCCACTACGTGTACGTGTGTGCGGGGTAGTGCGGGGGTATAGGTGTTTGAGGGGATGTATGGGTACGTGTTGGCGGAGGTCGGGAAGCGGCGAGATCGCTCGGCAAAATGGCTACGATGATCGTCTCCCCCGTGGCTACGCTGCCGTCGGTGCATCGTCTCCGGGGGCTCGCTTCTCTGGGAACTAGCGAGGGTGTTTATGGCTCGGTCAGTGGTGCCATTCGCTACCCCGAGCTCCGATCGCTGCCCTCTCTCGCTCGCCGCCCATCTAACTCTTTATCCCACGCTCTTTTCCGCCGCTCCACTAAACTTTATCGCCTGCGGGTGGGGCTAGCCTTTAATACAGCATTCCCTGTGCTATCCTCCATCGATATGCACGTATACGAGAGAGAGAGAGAGAGAGAGAGAGAGAGAGAGAGAGAGATGGAATATCTTTCGCTCGCAGACGTATCGGGAATCATAACGCACTCGTGGCTTACACGATCTATGCATACGAATAGATCTTATATTCATACTTTTCTTGTATCCTCTTTTTGCGAACGGCAGCTCACCGTTTCGCTACGAAGCCGCTGGACGCTCACACGGGCGCATACGCGTATATAATATACGGCGATATATTATTAATCGGTATGGAAGTCCGTTGCGCTTCAAGTGATATGTCTATCTCGGCTCTCGGCTTACACGCATCAGGAGAGAATCGATTTCTTACTACACCTGACGCTATGTTTGTTTCATCGAATGCCATATTCCTTGTAAGCCCGTTGAAACTTTAATGTTACGGTTATTCCACTGGAATTTCTGGTAAATTATTTACGGCCGACGTTCGTTAAAGCCCACCAGTCTTACAGTAACAATTCCTTTTAAATTTTATTTACTCTATCCCGCTTTATTTTACGTGAAAATCCGCAGCGGAGTTTCTGTAATGGAATCATTTATTATTTATTCCTCCCACTAACCCTTAACCGAATTGTCTTTTATCTAACACGCGCGACTCGCTTGTTTTTTTTTTCTTTTTTTTCCGAATCAATCCGAAAAACAATCCGAAATGTTTTAAACTTCCTTACATTGCCAACTAAGGAGCTCTGTGACTTATCAAGGGAAAATATACAAAAGAAAGTGTCCTTGTTGCTGCCATTGGTCTTAAACTATTTTACTACGTATTTAGGTTTCCAAAGTTCGAAAATTAAATTTATTTTATTCCTACTCGGCCAATAGTGCTTTAAAATTTTCTTCTAATACTTCTTTAGATTTTGATTAAGCGGATCAGCGCTTGTTCGGCCGAGTTTTCCGAAAATGCATTATCCATCAAATCTATTCTGCATCCCAAGAAAATACGTGTGTACGCGAGCGCGCGCGCGCACTCACACACACGCACGCACACGCACGAACACAGAGAGAGTCGTACGCTGAACGAACGAAAGAGAATCGATGTGACTAATACGCTATTGTAAAGTTTCGCTTTACTTTAGTCTTCAACTAATTTCAACTATTCTAGACTATAATCATTCGCTGCTTGACTTTCCTTAATTTACTTTCGCTTCAAAGCAAAATTACTGCGTGCATAATGGGTTGCGGAAGCCATTAATAAGGGCCAAATACGATATGTGTTCCAGGTTAATTTACAGATACGAGAGGAGTGGAAAGCTCTACGTATGAGTTATAATTGTATCGATGTAACGCCCGTCACTTTCTTCAGCGTTTAAATGACAAGCATTTATTTCTGACACTTGTCTTTTGTCGAATACGCGTCAAAAAGCGTGTCAGTCAATCGCATTTTAATGCATTTAAAACTGCAGTCCGATGTTTATTAAATAAAACTGCTTATATTTTGATGTTTTTAAATGAAAGCTATTTTTATCCGTTTACGTTTTATAGCGCTAACATTAAAGGGAAATGGTTTTTTTCACATTTGGATTACGTTGATTTCAAATTCGATACTCGTACCCTCGATTCCGTTTTTCTTTTGCGTCTTTTATTTTTTTTTTTTTATCTTTTTTTTGTTTTTAGCAACGATAAATTAAATTAAAAAGGCAAATATAATATAAATTTATGCATTTTCCATGCTAATATCAAGTCATAATCCTGATTTATAGTATTGAAAATGTCGCCCGAGTTGTTTAAAATTCTTTGGCTTAAGAGTAAATTTCTTGGATTTACCGTTACGCCGATTTACTTGGCGACAAATAATATTTATTGGCGATATACGCAGTTAAGTGGTAATAAAACTATAATGCCGGTACCTGTTTAATAGAAGATTCCAATAAATTGTTTGAGGCCGAAGAGAGCTATTGGAGCGAATGAATGCGTCGTGTGCGTAAGTGTGTGGTACGAGTCTAGTGTGACACATCCCTGGTGGACGTCGTGTACTGCAAAGGGTCTGCAATTAAAGAAAATGATATGAGATAAATAACATCGCAGAGGGAGAAGTCGAGAAATTGGAAAAAGGGACGGTGTAGAGCAGACATCATTTTGACTAGTGGACCCTTGATATACTTCTGCGTGATAATCAGTAACGATGCTTTTTATAAAGAAGCTTGAAGTCATTTACGAACCCCTCCACCCCCCCCTCTCGCTGATGTAGTTAAGCTGATGTAGTTGAACATTGCATATAATTAAGACACCGATATCGATGACTTTTATAAGTTCAACTCGATCGATAATTTTGATGCTACGCTTGAGAATGTTTGTATTGTAAAAATTCCGGATATTCGGATGTCAGTGATAAAACTTATTGCGTAAATAATATTCAGACGCGTGACCCGACTGTTCGACATTTTTCTTTAGCCTAGAGAATTCGAATTGACACTTATGGTACATTAACTATATATTCTAAACATCTGTACATCTGCCGTTCCCATCATTATCGACTCGCGCTCTATTTACTCCTTCTTGATAGACAATTTATAAATCTACTTATCGATATCATTTTTATTACGAGCAATTTATACAACATGTTGTGTCATTGTTCCTTTAAAGTCAAAAAGAGAAAATATTCCTCTCGTAGTATCACGAATGAGTAATATGAAATATATTTAGAGATTCGTAGTATTGTTTCGTTTTACAATCAATCATAAGTTCATTAGAAAGTATCATTATGATATATTATACGCCTAACGAAATTTCCTTTTTGATGTAAATTCTATAATTATTTATTCTGAAACACGAAAAAATTACTTTATAAGCTATATAATCAAATTCTCGGTTGATTTCAGAGTAATTTTAATCTAGCCTGTAATTTCACGTAATTGTATAGCTAAGGATTGTAAAGTCATAACTGTGGCTCTTTCATTTAGCATAAATAACCTATTGATTTTAATATATATACATTAGATGCTATCAAAGCGCTCACATAATTTTCACAAAGTATATCAAGTACATGAAGCTAAAGATTAAATTTTGATCGTCATATTGAAAATATTTCACTTGCTTTTCGCTTTCGGATTGAATTTTTGGCAACAGTTGATGAGTTCATACGAAATATTATTTTTTCCTTGAATGAAATAAATTCTCCTTCTCCTCTTTACCTGTTAAACGGTAATTAAAATTAAATTTAAAACAAAAAAAAAAAAAAAAAAAAAAAATTAAAACACGTCCGACGAGCTTTATTGATAAAATAGTAACAACGATAATAATAAATAAAGAAATAAAACGCTCGGGACTGTGTTCGATACAGTGATGCAGGGGTTCACGGTTTGATACATTTCAGTTAAATTTAAATGTGCTTCATAACGTGCATTATAAGGATAGATATGAAACTATAGCTGAAAGACATTATCCTCTGAAAAGGATTTATCAAATGAAATTTTAATTTAGTTTGAAAGCAAATAATGCGAAGAGCCGCCGTTTCTAGGAATTATAAAAGGGCATGTTTAACGAATAGCTTTCTTGAACAGTACAAAGAGAATCGGATTTTCATTGAATTCGTGAAAAGAAATATTTATGAGTCTACAACATGTGCGCTTATTCGTAATATCAATTTTATAATTGCCTAGTCGATGGCTGCGTTAGGAAACGAAATAAACGAAGCTTATGTCGGATGGATAATAACCGCAGTATTATTATTGATTAAAAAATTCTTTATATTAAATTCATTTTATTCGCGATAATTTACTTAGATATTTAAGACAAATTATACAAATGAACAAAACTAAGCGAGGCTGTAATTTTACTTTTCTTCTTCTTCTTCTTCTTCTTCTTCTTCTTTTCTATTTTTTTTTGTTACTACATTTTAAGCATATAAACTTCTAAATGGATAAGAATAATTGTTAAAATTTATATTAGAGAATCATTAATGATTTATTCATTTTAAATACGTTAAATGTCGTTGTAAAGATTTCCTTCGAACAATTGTGTACAACCCAATCTCAATATGTAATATTCTCTACCTGGCGTAGAATTTGTAATTAATTACAGACGTAACAGAGCGAGTGAATTTCTCGAAATATATTATAATTTTGAAAATTTGTCAGTACCTAGAACTGTTTGAGTGAAAATATTGATAAATAAAGGTGTATGTAAATAGAAAAAGAATTTATTTAATTAGGTTCTATTACGAAAAATTATAACTAAATTAAATATTGTTTATTTGTACGAAGAACAATGATAAATTGGATAAACGTATTGTTTAATGGCTTCTCAAGATTTTAATCTTCGCTAAGATATAATATCTTTACTATAATTTAAATACTGTACTATTAATTATCCTTGCTTTTGAAATATCAAATGTGATTCTATATTTTGAATCTGCACTCGTGGTGGTAGCGCGCGGAATTACAATTTTGATGCAATATTCGATGAAAATATTTGGAAATGCTGGTTACGAGCGTGTTATTAACGCGGAGCATTACGCACGTGATACAAAGTGATAGAAAATATATTGAGGGGATATTGTTTGTCATGTTATTTTGCCTTAAGAAGGACTTGAGTATAAACACTTTGGGGAATAGATGGAGTAATCTGCCATTAAAATTCTAAATACTCCAGGCGGATTATAGGAAATTAATGACAGTCTTAAAATGATAAAGCGGCCGAGTTATTATTAGATTACCAAGGAATCCCGACACGGGGGTGGCTTATTGTTAATAATAAATATTGCATAGGGATCCTTCGAGCACACTTATCGACGCGTGTAATAAATGTGTGCGCTTACGCATCAATCATTGATAATGGGGGAAAGTTTGTGGAATAAAAAAAAAACGCATTATAAGTAAAGTTAAATAATTTATAATCTGTCCCGATTAATTATTGTTGTTAGATAAATGAGCCGCAGATAATTGAAATGGACAGGTCGATTCCTGATGTACGTGCGACGGGAGTGTGTGTGTGTGTGGTGCGGGGGTGGGGGTGGAGAGAAAAATGATTAGTCGCTCGATAATTGTAGAGCCGTGAGATATGTTAAGGCTTTTAAATATCGGAAATGTCTTAATTATCGAGCTTACAGAGCTCATAGAGAAGAAAATTGAATTGAACGGCGATGAAAGTGTCGCATACATGATGAATACGATGTCTATCGGTCCTAGTTTGCTTAATAAGTACCTAAAATATGCATGAGAACTGTGTGAATGGACGAGAGGCGGGGATGCACGTGATGATCAAGGATCGAACTGCGCCAGGAGGAGGAAAAGCACCGAGTCCAACTTAATTAGCCGACAGAGGCTGCCTTAATTACCAATGCATTAGGGGATCGAGTCCTAGACTCAGACCTTGAGCAGACACGTCGTCGAGAGGTCCGTAGCTAAAATATGAACCGAAAGTAACGAAGCACTAAGTGCTAACCCTCGTGCTTGCTATTCCCGATGTTCCAATAAGTCCTTAGCGGCACAATGCCGAACTGTCGAGTCGATGATAAATATAGATTCGGAGGCTGGGAGCATCGCGGACACGAAGCAGACTCTCTCTCTCTCTCTCTCTCTCTCTCTCTTTCTCTATTTCACTCACGTGCGCGCGCCCGCGCCACTTTGGTCGCATATACACGCGCCCCGATTAACTCATTAAACACTTTATATCGAATCTTAATTTCCCATTAGCCTTCGTGCTCGGAGTTTGGCGCGATTGACGGACGGCTTTCCCTCTACTACGCAATCAAAGTTGTGCATTTTAATTTTAAGATCACGAGATTCGGCTGAGGGTACATTTTTCCGGCTCGTTGCAGGATCTCCACCGAACGACTGACTCCCTCTCTTTCTCTCTCTCTCTCTCTCTCTCTCTCTCTCTCTCTATCTCTCTTGCCTCTTCCCTTAAAACCTCATCGCTTAATAAGCATAAGACGCGGACTTGGATAATCCACTGCTGCTTCAATACAAACTCATATTTAATTACTTAAATTTTTCAGGCCGCGTCGTTAATATTCTCGCTTTCAAGCAACACCATAACGAAAGCAGATATATAGTTATAAAGATTTAACTGTATTAGATAATTGAGTTTCATTACGGAGTAATACGAAATTTAATATTTTCCAGATCGCTAATGAAACTGATTATGCTCGTGCTCTAATTTTTCATCAAACATAGCGTTTATTGATATCGATCGATTCAAATTCTCTTATCTCCTTCAATTCTAATTTTTTATTTCTTATTTTTTAACAATATATTTTCGAATCAAAAGTATTTATAATATATTTATATGGTATCATTAGTTTATTAAAGAATATATTCGATATATAATATCGAATAGAACAGATTAATCATTTAATAACAAATGATTTTATATTAACGAAGAAGTAACGCATAATTTGATTGACAATCAAATTCTCGTAGTTATAAAGAGCGGGGATTATTTAACGTGAAATTTATTATTCATATTAATTTGAAAATTTACGAAAATTCTAATTTAAATAAAAATAAGCAGTTTGAAATTCAAGTTAACTTTTTATTCATTTTATTGCTTATCTACATCTTAAATCAATTAGCAATTACGCATTTATAAAATAAAGTAAAATTTGTGAATAATTTCGGAAAAATTGCGATTACATAAACGATTTTTAACGGTATTAGTTGCTCTTTCTTAATGTAAGTATTCACTCGTTTGAATCGTCTTTGCCTTCAGCCACTGACACGAGTATAATTTCCACTTTACACCAACTTGGTTAATCTTTCTTTTTTCTCCTCTCATACTTACAGTATATATTTCTATATACATATATATATATAGAAATAAATATTATTCGGTGAACTCTTACAAGGATAATAAATTTTTCAAAAAAAATTTGTTTTTTAATACGTATACGTAATGTTTATTTACGCGTAAAGTTGTAGAAAAGTTAAATCTTCGGTCTAATGGAAGTATTAATCTTTAGCGTGTACGAGTCGAGTTATTACGGTATGAAATTTATAAAATAGCTTTTTACGATTCGCTCGATGATGAGAGCAGTTAGAATAAATATTATAAGTATATTGTCTTGACGATCGAAATCGAAATAAGTCGCAGGCATCATCGGGATTCAGTTGATGTGCGAATCCAATTTACCATGAAAATCACACGACGATAAAGCGCTTAATGTTCAGCAGAATGCTCCGATATGTATTTAAGGGAGGAAAATGAAGAGAAATCCGCTTCGGAGAGGAGGTAATCTTGGTGGTTTTAAGAGAGAGAGAGAGAGAGAGATTGAGAGGGGGCGGAGGAGGAAGGAATGTAGAGCCGGGGGAGCTGAAATGAATGGCTTTTCAATGGCCGTTCCGATTATTATCGTCATCTATTGTATCGCATGTGAATGTCGAAGGAACCATTACAAAGGAGTTTTGCCGAAAGAATAGGCGATGAGGTGCGAGGGACGAACGGACGAAGGAATGGACGAAGGAACGGACGAACCGACGGACGGACAGCAAGCAAGAATTATAATGCTGAAAGAGTCGAGGAAGAGTAACGATCATCCTGACATAGAGAGCCGGGGCCGCGCGTGTGTGCGCGCCCCGAGAATGGAGAAGACGTGGACGCGTAGGTATTATCTAGCCTGGGGTTATGGGCGCAAGCGCAGGAATATGATACCTGCTCGTTGACCCCCTTACGCTATGACCCATATTACACTGCAGGAGTGAAGAGTGTGCCGAGTCTGAACTTGCATGGTCTTTTAAGGGCAATGAGAGACGTGGATTGGCGAGCCGGGGTAAAGGGGTGTAAGCGAGGCCGTCGAGATTGCGATCTTCCTTAGCCCAATCGTTATTCATTAGTCGTGCGATAAATCACGTTATAGAGTGTCCCCTGCGACGATTATTAACACGCGCCCGCGATTTTCGGACTGTACGAGTCCACGCTATATTGCAAATTGCTTAAGACGGCCTATTAGGGACGCTCAACCAACACAATTAACGTCCTTTCGCTTTGTCCACTCTCTCTCTCTCTCTCTCTCTCTCTCTCACACACACACTCTCTCTCTTCATTCTAGGACATAGTTTTTCTGGTACTTGTACTCCGTACGATCATTTGCATAGGAATAAATAAAGGATAAATCTTGTAACCGTCGTTCTGATTTATGACACCACTTACCGCTCCCATTGTCAAATTCTTATCCTCAATTCTGCCGATTAAGGACATTACCGTGCACATACAATCGTGAAACGCACACCATTTGTAATCCTCAAAACTAAAGAAATTGCATTTTTCTTTTTTTTTTCTTTTGCAATCAGCATAGAGGTCATTCTATGTTGATGTCATCAATTACGTATCGTAGACTTTTTCCTTCGAAACATACAATAACAAATACCGTATAATAATAATAATAATAATAATGATAATAATAATAGTGATAATAGTAATAATAATAATAATTTAATTTTTAACAAAATTCTTCTTATTTTTTTTTTGTTCTTTCTTTTTTTTTAAATTAAAGTTGTAAAATATGTATAAAAGGAGAGGAGAAAGAGCAAGAGCAAGAGAAAGAGCAAGAGCAAGGTAACGCTCTATTTTTAAAGAAGCCTTCTTTTCTCATACTTTTACTGCTTTAATTTAAGCTCCCTTTGTTAGATATTATTCTCATCTCTATCTCTCGCTCACCACCGCGCCGACTCACACTATATCTCGCGCTGTTCCGTTTGATTGCTCTTGAATTATATATAAATGATGCATGTTAAGGATAGTGAACTCGAAGATTGAACGGTTGTTTGCGTTTGAATGGAACCCTGAAACTTTTCACAAGTTCAGACAAAAAGAAAGGAAACCGAAGATCAAGAAACATTATTTAAATGTAGCTGGAAAATATTTTAGTGTTATTGATGCTGTGACGGTAATTGCACAGTTGTAGTAGACGATAAAAATAGATGGTTGGCTGGCGGGCCGGGGACGGGGGTGGCGGCGCGGGCGACGGTGGAGGGGAGGGAGCGACGGCGGGTGGGTGCGAGGGGGAGAATTTCTCGGCGCGCCTGCTCTTGATTGACAAGGGTCTATCTAACCGAGGGAGACGTGGGGCTAATAACATTTACGTTCTTTTTTACTGCTAATCTACATTAGTGTATGTCTAAAATTAACATGCCAAATCTTTAATTTTCTCAGCTTGTACGAAATTGAGTATTGTCAACGAGAGAGAAACATTTTTATTATCCACCAAATGAAAATGGGGGAGTCGATCGATCTACTTGTGCCTCCAAATCAAAATTAGAGCGGAATATTTTTACTTATTACCTACTTTCCTCGTATTCAAAGATTTTTAACTCTACTGCTGACTTGAAAAGCTGAGACTTTTAAATTAAAAATATTAATTGGAGCTCAAGTACGGATCGCGTATTCACGATAAGAATTTCCCTTTCTACAATTTCGTACTGTAACTCAAACCAATTATTATTTAGTGCCGGTTCGTTTGTTGTTTTCTTTCTTTTTTTCCTCGCAAATTCGTCGACAGCTCCGGCAAATACTACCTATTCCTTTTATTATTATATTCAATACCAATTCTGTACTGCAAGCAGGCTGTAACTTTTATTAAATTTGACGATTTTCTTGAAAATTGAGAACTTTCTTTCTATATTTTTTACGGGACAATGCTGCATTACGTTTCAAATTATAGTCCATACGCTTTTCATCGAGAATATTTCAAAATTATGAAAATTCGCAATGTTGCTTATAATTAACATTAACGGCATGTCAGCTGCTTTGCGGAAATCAAGCCATGTAAATATGTACACAGTAATTGAAAATTCTTTAATCAAACATTCGTATTTGACTATATTTTAATTTTGAAAAATTTTTATGGCATTTACTTCTTATAACAAGTTTCATGTAACAATAAACGTTACTGAATATATTATTTTGGAAATTCAAAGTTTTCATTTTTGTTTTTTTTTTTTTTTTTTTTATAACTGAAATTTTCTGTAAAAATTATCTTGGAAAATGTTTAAAAAATTATAATCAAATAAAGAATGATTAAATTTCCTGATTGCGAATTACTTATAATTAAGTAATAAAGAAATGAAATTATACGTAATACTTACAATTGACTTAGTTTAATAAAAAAACATTATTTCGAAGGGTCATGAATTTTATGTTCCATGTTTTCCGTAATATCAATACCCTGACCGATATTCCCACTTCATGTCGATATATTGACTTTACTATACATTCTATTACACGATTTGCATACTATGCACACACATGCGCAGCGAACTTATTAAACAAAGGAAGAATTTGTTCACTGAAATACTTAATCATCTAATTATTTTCTTTACATTTATAAACGATTATCTTATAAAACGTGCGAACCCGTGAATGCTTAAATAGAAAATAGAAAGTTAATAATATATGCAAGAAATATAAGGAATAAAAACATGAAAATTTCTTTTTAGCAATCGACTGATTAAACAAGATTGATTAATCTAATTTTTTATTCAATTATCAATTTCCGGGGACGTGAGTCGTTGATTTATTAAGTTTCTTCTGTAATTTGTAATGTCTATTAAGCTTTGGGAACGTAAATAAGGAACTTCATTGTGCGTTTGGATTTCTGAATAATACGAGATAATACGAAAGTCATAAAGTGAATGTTTTTAAAAGGATATTTAATTAATTTAGGTATGAAATGATTTTCCGGTTTACGATATCGTAAGCAAACACTATTCAACAATCTTATCATTATTATTATTATTATTATTATTATTATTATAGTTGTTATTATTATTATTGTTGTTGTTGTTGTTGTTGTTGTTGTTATTATTATTACTATTAGTATTACCATTATTACTATTATTATTATCTGTTACTTAAGAAATTACAATGCACTAGAATTACAAAGTAACCTTAATACTGACTATCCAGTCGCATAAAATTACAATAATATTAACATAGCATGTATAAGCTGGAAAAAAATGCTTGATAAAATTTATGTACAATGCACCCATGTAACTACTACGTAATCATGAATTCCGGATGATATTTTCTTAGTCTTATCACACTCACGCAAACAAGCAAATATCGTGTATTGTATACGAAGGATTTGTTAATATTATTTTTTGTTTTAACGTAAATTAGTGCGGAAGTTATGGGTTACATTTTATCTGGAAGAAATATTACTAAAAATTTACAAAAGCCTGTTGCAATACAATATACATAAAGCATAATGTCCTTACTCAAAATGTATAATAAATATTTTAATGTATATTATTTGTAAAGAAACTGTAATTTGGGCCAATTTCCACTAGCCCCAGTGCCTTATTAAGATGCCGAAAATAAAAATATGTAATGAGCAGTGGAATAAATATTTCATGAGCTTCGAAAGATGTGCACTTGTTGCATTTGTTCCGATAGTAGTTGCTGTTCCTGTAAATTCAAAGATAAATAAGGGTTAAAGGGAATGAATGGAGCCAAAATGGTGTTAGTCCGCTAGACAGGCTAGTAATAATAAAATATTTAATTTGTTTAAGTAAGTAATGCATCTCACGTCTATTTTATCTAACTTTATACTCCCATTTATCCTTGATGCAACATAATCTTTTAATAATATGCATAATGTTTTATGCGTTTTGTTTTGAATATAATTAATATTACCATTAATTGTCATTAATTCTTGGATTATTATTATTATTTATTCGTGGACTGAAATGCCTATATATTATTTTTAATGTGTACGTATTTCTGCTAAGGTCTCCGATATTTTTGATTATTACGAAATGGTAATGGCAATGCAGGAGTAGTTATTTTAGGATTTGTGTGCATAATCATCAATCGTTTTAGCGCGACAAAAAACTTTATCAATACTTTTTCGTGCTTTAAATTTGAATTTTATTATTTTTAAGCGCAATTTATTACATAATTGACAAGCCCTTGTTTAATAAAACTCATCAATTATTGTTAAATTATTAACGTTAATTAAAAATTATGTATTAATTGCCGGTAGTTTTATTTTTCTATTTGTAAATAAATAATTTTTGAACCTGGAATGTAATTAATTCGGGTTTAGATTGACTTTTTTTTTTTTATAAAAACTAATAAGCATCGTATTTGTTTTTTATATAATTTTTCTATTAATTATTAAATATAAAGAATCAGTTTCGTGATAAAAGAAGATTAGATTTTCTAATTCTCTGTTTCTTTTAATCAAATAAGAACAAAAAAAAAAAAAAAAAAAAAATAGACGAATAAATAAAAAAGCAAAGAATAAAAAAAAAAAAAAATAATAAAACTAATGCATGGAGCTTGAAAATCAAATGTTTTTCGTTCTCACGAGATTCAGTTGACCCTTCAATTTATGTAATTTGTTCAATCTGCAAATTAGTTGTGGTCGACTACTTAGATTTCTTAACGTAAATAACTTATTTATCCAAAGCTTGTTTATTATGGTACGAAATTTCCTGGCACGAGTATTAAGAGATGAACTTTTTCAGTCGGCGTGCGTATCGCACAAGAAATATTATTACAACCAAGGAGATAATAAAGAAGGAAAAAGAGAAAGGAAAAAGAAAAAAGCGGGAAAGTCATAGCCGAAGTAAGCGTTAGATGTACAATTATTCACGTGTAAAGCCCTCAACTCGATATATAAAGCGTGGCGCTTATAATAAAATTGCCTTGAGTTAGGATAATTTTGTGGAAAAATATAATGGCCATTGGGGAGTAATCGATATCACGATCGGATAAGAATTTCCTCAACTTTTCTCTCAAAATAATAGATGCACTCTGCACGAAGGTTCACTTTGGCCGTTGGGACGACTAAGAGGAATAACTGCACCCTTGACCCTAAATTATATTTAGCCCTCGAGTCCGCGATTGTCTCAAGGTGCGAGAAAAATGCGAGTGGGAAGCTATCGGGCAAAAGATCTTTATGATAAATAATATTACGGTCGTCGCTCTGGAAAAAGGGAGGCCCGGGCCCCGTTAACGTCTTCTTCCACATCCCCCCCCCCTCCACCCGCCACGGTCCCATAAACCACAGTTTATTCGAAAAGCCAGAGTAACGGAGCTCGCTCGTATATCGAAAGCACACACGCCAGGGCTTGTCTAAGCCTTTAAAGCAGATCACACGCGCGCCAAAGGCAGTTTTGTAATTTTGGATATCGAAGCTCCGTCCTTGTCTCTCCCTCCCTCGATAGCAGCAGACCTCGCTCCACCTTGGCTCGCTTCCTTAAATTGGAACTACAATGCTTTACTATTATTGTCCTTCCTACCTTCGCTCGCCTACTTCTGGATAATAAATTTCACCGCTGGCTGTACGAGCCGGCTCTTCAAGAGGTCGGGGCTTCTTAAACAATACCGGAACCCCGAGAATAGACTACCCACCCACGCACAACATAAAGATAAAGATGAAAAGTTAAACTAGTTTCGGATTGTGCACTCCGGTCGCATTTGGGAGCTTTGTTTTAAATTATTAATGCGGTTAGCCGAAAGCGGCGACTCCACTTGGAATTAACCAATTACAGGTTAAAGTATTCGCTCCCCCCCCCCATATCGGAATCGCGGATCGGAATCCGTTGTACAGGCGTTTTGATTTTTAAATAAATAATAATACAACCGCGTGTGAAACGAGCATTTACTTGAGTCTCAAGTGGTTTAAGCCAAGGCTTCGAAATTTACAAACTTTTAACCAAACAGGATTAGCTCGAGGTCTCTTCTCTACTTATACGCAATGGAAATCTACGAAATATTAATCAAGACTTTCGATTAATTGCACTGTAGCCTCGGCCTTCTACTTATACATATACTCATTCAAATTAATTAAATGTAATACGGTCTCGATGATTCATGAACCATACGGCGCAGGCGAGTCCTCGGATCTCTGGTGGAAATTATTGTTAAATAAATTCGATGGCTATAGAGATTTCACGTTGTATTAAAAAAGAATATATATATATATATATATATATACATACGTCCCAGTAAAGTGTGAGGGTATGTGCGCCAGTTCGGTAACAAAATACCAAGGAGCTAAAAGTACGTTTGTTCCGAGTTTCCTGAATCCATAGAGCGATAGGGGAAGGTGGGGGGGGGGAAGAAAGAAAATCTTTCGAAATCTTTAATTAAAGATGGGAAAAAGGGTAAAGAATGGTGGGTAAAATTAGAAAAGTTTCGTCTATCCACTCGAGGAATAATTTATTTTCCTTCTCGTCCAGTCCGCTCGAATGCTTTCCTCGGGACTAATGTCTTCGAAAGAGCTTCGAGCCACGGCTCGCGGCGGCTCGCAGCATCAGCGCCAGAGATTTTAGACGCAGAAAAGAGTTAAGTGGATGAAATATCAACAAGAGTGAAGCGATCCGGTTTCTGGAAAAGGCGCGCGATGCGACCGGAATCAAATGAATGAAAAGAAAATGTATCTCCTGTCTAGAGGATGAAGTGGATCGAAAATAAAAATAAAATTTGCGCTAAAATTTTCCGAGTATTTTCCGAGCCCTCGGGATTCATTTTACCCCAGTCTACCAACACCGGGACTGAACTTAACAAAATGCGCTGCTTTGACGCTCCAGTGGCCTTTTCCCTATCACATCCCGTTGCCTCCTCCCTCCCTCCTCCTCCTCCTCCTCCTTCTCCTCCTCCTCCTCCTCATCATCATCATCCCCCCCCCCAGTCCAAGTCCCAGTCGCGGCTAAAGCTACGGTTGCGAATCCCCGTAAAAGCGCCGATGCTTTATTACAATATTTATGATTTGTATAAAATAAGCCGTTCTCCCCGAATTAATCCATATTAATAACTCCCACCGGCATTACTTTGGATTAATCGTACGACTCTGCCGTCATTTATTATAATTATCTTTGCTTCTTGAATGATCGCGAGACGTAATGCCGAGTTCCGCCAAGAGGGATAGAGGGCGGGGAGGGTGGAATTAGCACTTTCAGCTAAAATAACGGACGATAGCTTTAGTTGCGAAGCCATTTAGAATAAACGTTTATCGCGTAAGCGAGTTCATCCGCGCGATTGAAGTTTGACCCGGTTATACTTACAGGTTATAGCTGGACAGCCGGCTTCAATTCCCAGCACTCCCCTTACAATTTCAGCTGCTCCCGGCTTGGTTTCGAGGACCGATCCGCCCCGGCGGGGCCTCAAGATTCACGTGGAAGATTTAGCCTAAGGAGGCCCCCGGGACTCTGGCACCTCGGGCAGGAGGAGGGGGGAAGACCGACGACGATGGGCTGGATAAGTGCAAGGGACTCGCCGTGCTTTCGGTTGCTTTGCCTCGGTCAGGTCAAAGTAAAGTAAATAAATCGACCGACGAGCGGATAATCATTATGCGCGAAAATTAAAAGGGTCTACCCGGTAAACCGATTTATATGCCCACAGCCGCGCTTCTCCCTTCCATCCGCTCGTCTCCCGTGCTCTTTTTATCCTCGTGGCGGTGCTCTCGAGCTGGCGATTCGAGCTCGTACTATCACAAAGGCAATGTCCGTCTCCCAAGGGCAATTTCCTTCTCTCCTCCCCGGCCACGATGTCCTGCCCTATATTATCCGACCCATCCTCCCGAAAAATGCGCAATTGCTGCAATTTCCCGCGAGATGGTCACCCGCATAGAAATAACGACAATTTCGTTCGCGTGACGAAAGACGATTTCTTACGTGATTTATACTCTTAAGCGAACGAAATGCTCGGTCTCTCTGTCCCTGTCTCTGTCTCTGCATCTAACGCACACATCGGCCGTCGGAAAGTTTGCGCACTCAGTTTTTCCTATTTTTCGAATCTAAAAAGTTTACGCAACTACTTCTCGCTTCTGACAGACCGAAGCTTATTAAGAATAAAGGATTCGAAAAATCGATACGAATCTCATTAAGTGTATAAGCTTTTCGAGTGACAATTTTATTTACCTAGACTCAAGCGATTCTCTACCTAGGCTCCCTACGTCCTTCCATAGGTACTTCCATAGATACTTCCATAGGTACTTCCATAGGTACTTCCATAGGTACTTCCATAGGTACTTCCATAGGTACTTCCATAGGTACTTCCATAGGTATTTCCGGTAGAACGGCGAGCCCTTAGAATTTTCTAGCTTAATAATCCTCAGGCGTACGTTGAATGGAGTCGATAGCGTCGCTATTGTTAAAATCAATTATCTTTTACCGCACACGAACGGCAAAGATAAGCCAATCCATCTCCTGCGTGCGTCACTTTCATCCGAATCTCAACCCGGAGAATTAACCCTTTCTCCTGTCGCGTCTGCTTCTTTATCCGTATCCGCTACACTGCATTAGGAAATATAAGCTACTTACAAGCCGACGTTAAAACGAAGGGGGAAAAAAAGCCCAACTTTTATTGTATTTAAAATTTATATGCGCTTGTAAAACAGTCAATAAACTCGGCGAGTAACCTTTTACTAAAGGAATCCAATGGAAGAGCATCGATTTACTGAGTAAAGGCCAAAACCGAGTTGTCCTTGTTCTATTACTTTGATACTTTAAAATATTCCCGTGGTCGCGGTAAAAAAAAAAAAAAAAAAAAAAAAAAAAATGTCTCGGCCGTATCGAGCCAATAACTCCTTAAATGTTTATTTGTTATAAAGTTATAAAGACACCTTCATAATTCGATTACATTTTACAATATATCGTAAACTATAAGTTTATAGTCTTTCTATTTTTATTGGTAATTCTGATTTATTCGAATAACTTATGTTTATTAGTGCCTTAAGCTTATTTTCTATATCGCACGAGTAAATACATAAAATTTATAAGCATATAAAATCATAAACTATATTTGCTTGGTAACTTTTTTAATCTTGCGCGAAAATTAAGCGACATTATACGTTTTGTTATTTCATTTTAACATTTTTGTAAAACAAAAAAAAAATCTTCGCAATGAATTCCACTTTCTGTGCTGTTAAGTAAAATTCTAATGCGATCTACATTTTCGTCAAAGGGAATTTTATTTATATGGAAACCATATACTTATTTACGTATATTAATTATTCTTAACGAAAGGAATCTAGTGAAAATTCCCTGGATAACATTTGATTTTTAAATAACCATTCATACGCAATTCGAATACAATTATATAAAGTCATTCAAATTTAGGAGACTTTTTTAATCAGTTTGTACTAAAGTGTGAAATCTATACTTATGTATTGGATACGTAGTTATAGGCCGTCATTTTTGTGTCTCCTTGCGAAACTAATAAATAAATTAAATCGGTACTTCATTTTGTCTCGCACGTATCTGCAGCCATTTTACATGCCTACTACGCAACTATACATCCATATATATTTATACGTATTCGTGTGCGAGTGTGCACTCGCGCACTCGCGCGCGTGTATGCACGTGTGTGTTTGTCCTAAAGCGCATACTTGTAATTATAAATTCTGTTTATTTATTTTGTAAGTTATAAAAATCGAATTTCATTTATGAAATATAATTAAGGCTTATACTTTATAATAAAATCATTTAGAAGGTCGTAAGATAATTTGCTTAATTCACTTATCTATATTGATTGCTAGAATATTAAAAGGGTTTATATTAATTTTCACGATGCCAATGCTCATAACATTGCATACTATAAATTAACCAAATAGATTAATTGTATCAAACTCGATTTTTTAAATTACGTAAAATTTGTATCTTTACACAGGCATTCCTTAACTGGATTCGAACCTATAATCAAATATTCATTATTCTCTATTTATTAAAAAAATTATAACAATAATAGCAATAACTTCACTTTATATAGCGATAATTAAAAATGTATGCATTCTAAATAATTTGGTATTTAAATAGAGATATATTATTTCGAATATGCAATCTTAAATATAATTGCATGTCATTTTCGTTAACATTTCTTTATAAATTAGATAAGCGTGCTTATTCTTTATATTCTTACCTTACAGATTTTGAATGCCATGTACATTAAAGCAATTGTTTAATTTACTTCATTGTAGAACGAAACTATTCATTGCAAAATAAATTTAATAAAAGAAGTATTTTTATTATTTTAAGATGTAATTAACATAATAACAATTTCAGATATAAATTTTATAATATCAAGTTTTTTATTTAGAATATAAAAAATATATTTTATTCGGATTATAATTATGTCTTTTCAAGTGGATAATACTATCCTTTAAATAAACTAATTTTCATTTTAAAACCTTTACATCATATTTTAATAAAATTAAATCACCTTTTTTACATACGTTTTTTATGCTGCAACTTTTAAAGAGCTTAAAAAAATAGCTTTAAAAATAGTAATTGAGTAAGATTTTTCTTAATATTTATGTTATTGTAATAAAATAAGTAAATAAGATACTAAATATTTTGATATTAAAATATAGAAAAATAGTAATATAGAAAAATCGTAATGGTTTATTGAAGTTTAAAACATAAATTATATAAATATAAATACATATAAAGAATATAAATTTTTTTAAATTAATATTTTTATAGACCTTAACATTATTAGTAGTGTATAACTGTGTTAATTAAATTTCTTAAATGGATTACATTAATGAATTTCAATTTAGTTGGTAAAGCAATCTTTTTTTTTATTCCTACATAAATTCTCAAATGGATTCTTATGCTCTATTAAATACATGCTACATTATTTATAATAATTTATTTAATATTTTTTTTATAATTTCATATAATAAAATGCAGTTAAGTAAATTAATAACGTTAAAGCTGAATAAAGTTATAAATATGTGTTCATTTTTATAAAAAAAAAAAAAAAAAAAAAAAAAACATATTTATATTATTGTCTTTTTTTTAAGGCAAAAATGATCATTTTTATAACAAATTATTATGAAACGAAAATATTTTCTTTGAATAGCAATGCTAATATTATTATTTTGTAATTATTTTCAAAAATTGAATTTTTATTTTTATTCTTATTTGTATTTTTATACGTTACTTAATTCATTACTCCATCAAATTATATTCAACATTATTTACAAACTTTACTGAATTACTTAAGTAATATATCTACTCTGTATGAGTATCGCCATTGAAGTAACTATAATTTTCAAAGGCTTAAGATTAATGAAATTTACCAGTAATAGGTTTTTTTATTTCTTCCAAGACCTTATGACTGGTTTTTTGTTATCTTAATTCTTACACAGAACTGTATTTATTTAAAATAACGCAATTAAAATACTGAGCTTCTGATATTATTCAAAATTTTAAAGATTTCTTATTGGAAGTCTTTGAGTTGCAAAATTCGTATAATTTGAAATTGTTCGTTTTGACATGCCATCTAATTATTATACGATTTATGAGCGAAAATTAATTTTCATTAGAAATTCCAGACCAGAGTAAGTTTGGAAATTCTTAGATTTAAATCACAGTCGTGTTGTCGGTCAAAAAATAAATCCCCGAATACGTAATACTTCATATCACATGTCCCCCTACAACTTATTCATTTTAATTAAATGTAAAAAAAAAAAAAAAGAATCATGAAAAGCAAGCTATTATTTTTTGTATAAAGAATACAATGGATTGACAATTATCGTGATATTAACATATACAACGGAGCTCTTTTCGGAACCATTGGAGTGCTTAATTTATACTTGGTACTAGAGTTAACACTTTGGGGCGAAGTCCGTAATTAATGCGGCTGATATTTGGTGTTAATAGAGGGGTAAATTGACGATGCCGAAGCTATTATAATTCCTGTATGGCTTAGACTTATAATAAATTTCAAAATTTTATTCTTTTTCTACTTTTTTCCCCCTTAAGTAAATAATATTCCACACAATGCTAGATTACTTATTTTGAATATGCCAACAAATAGCAAACGCCATAGTAAAGGCAAACCAAAACAATTAGTATAAAATATGACCCAGACATTAAAAAAATAAATACTTCTGAAAGATATCTTCTTCAAACATGACTACCACGTGTCTTAAATATAGAATCCTGATTTGGCTTGTGCCAACAAAAACGAAAAAAAAAAGAAAACCTTAGTAAAGTAGAGAATTATTTCTCATAATTAATAATCCGAATAAACTTATAGTCGTGAGACCGACGATATGTTGAATTAATTATTTATATTTGATCGAGATGTCTGCGTTTCTTTAACCAAATAGACTAATAGTAGTTAATAACGAGAATACAATGTAAAATAACTACGTATTGTATAAGTTTGGTATTTTCAATCAAGCATATGTACAGAATACAGGAATTATATAAGATTTTCATGTCGAATGGCTTTTTTGCAATACGAATTTTCATATTACTTTAAATAAGTGCAAGAAAAGAGAATAACAGTAACAAGAGATTTATAGGAAATTTAAGGGAACGTGTTGCTTCAAGTGAAACCCTGTTCAAAGATACGGACAAATGCGTTACACGCACACGTCATGCTGAGTTATACTCAGCTCTACATCTACAAAGCACACTAATGCATCAGTTTATGACAACTGAGTTTCAGGGTTTGACCGTGACCCTGGAATTACACGCGGATGAAATGAGCATTGGATATATGTATTTGTCTTTCTTTCTTTGTTTTTCCTTTAGTCATTCACTGATTTTCATTTCTATACAAGTGCAAGGTCAATGTAATCGAGAATTTGCCAACTACTTACTTCATTTTTACGATCCATCCTTCCGTTTTTTCTCTTTACCTATTAGTCGATTTAGATTTAGCCTAATGAAGAAAAGCCATCCGAAGCATTTTTATACGCATAACTCTTTTAATCACGTAAGTCTGATTTACAATTACTTAAAAATATTTAATATGAATTCTTCATGAGAAATTCAGAATATGCATAAGAAATGTTAGTCGCGTGCTGCTAGACCGTAAGTAAGGACCTGAAATTTTATATTTGATGTCCGATTGAAAGACAGATAACTTTATAAATGTGTATTATTAATATATTATTTTTAGATATTTATTTCAAACCCATTATTTAACTGTCAACATTACTTATTGTACTTATTATTTAATTATTATTTAATTATTATATAATTACTTATTAAACAACTTCATTGTAATTTTAACATTATCGCAATCGTATAATATAGACTTAAGTTGTTATTCCTTTTGCTTAATTTGTTTATTCGCATTATCTGAATTATATACATAATTTTATATCTTATCTATTTCTTTTATAAAATCGATGAATAATATATTCTTCATGTTTACGCAGGAAATGTCTTATGTACTGCATTGCGTTATACAAAACTATGCATATATACAGACGACCGCGCGTGTCTGCCTTTACTAAATAATAATACATTAATTTTAAGTATATTAAACTTTTCTTTTAAGTTTTAATTTCATTGCAATTATAGTGATCACTAAAGGACATGAGATTATAGTTTTATAATAAACTTTTGTAAATTTTAAAAGGAAGTTAGATTTAAAACTAATAATTCACTTGAAGCTATTTGCTATGATGTTGAAAAAGCTTTAAGTGATTATGAAGAGGATTTTTCATCGTTACTTATGTAAATTTCTAAAACAGATTTGCACTCTCTGGATATTATTAAAAACATTGTCATAAATATATTTAAAATCCCTTTGAAGCTCGCGAATGAATAAGTTATATGAAAATAAATAATTAGCGAGGTGCATAAAGTATACAAGAATATTATTAATTTAGTCGAACTTAATCTCTGTTTCTTAAGGAATTTGTTTAATAAAGTTATACTTGACTGTCAACGTGTAAACATTCATAAATAACTGAATAATAAGATAAAAATATTAAGCTGCTTTGATTATAAACTAAAATTCAAGAAATGCCGGGAAATAAACTTAATATTAAATTGCAAATACGATTTATATTTTTCGGAGCGTGAAATTTTGTGAATCAAGAATGAGATAATTGAATCTAAATAAAAAAAGGTACTTTAGACAAAATTTATTTTTATGCTTTAATAAACGTAGGCAAGCATAGCTGTGAAGGAATTATTGAAAATCAAAGAAAGAGCTTCGCAGTAACGTGTTACGTTAACTTTTCCATTTATTTTATATCGAATTTATTTACTTATGATTCGTATGATTTTATTTTATTTTTATTTTCTTTTTCGTATAAGTAGGTGTCATTCGTATGTAATTTATGATTTCATAATTTCACGAATCTCAAATTAATCCGAAGCACTTAATGCACAGCTAAATTATTGCGACAGAAATATAAAGGAATATCAGTCTTCATTAACGTTACTTGTCACAAATCTACAAACAATCAAAATTATAAATATACGAATCAATTAACTCGGAATTAATCCTTGAAATGAATACGTACACTGCAGTTCGATCCTTGAGAATTTGTTTAAAAACAGTCGATTAAATTGAAGAGGACGAATGAAATGAATAAAAACTTTAGTAACGCTGTAATTTATAATCTAGCGATCTTGCGTTTAATGAAAGCTTCCAAGTGACGTATTATTTATCGGGGAATAATATTTATTTGATGTTTTGTAGGTTGAAAGGGCTTTCATACCCGGGCGAAACTTACTAAAGAGTCTACCCTCGAAAAGTTTGGCTTCGAGTATCGCTATCGCGCCAACTACGATTAGAATTTTAAGCGATGTTAAACTTAATTAAGCGCTTGATTCACAAGGAAACGCGAGAAAAGTTGCCGAAATTAACATTTGCCGAAATGTTATTCAGAGTTTGGTAAAGGAGAGCTCTCGGGGGAGTAAAAATTCCTGGGCTTCGTTTGTTGAGCGACCATAATAATTTCACAAGGTCGAAGAAAATGTACGAGACGATAGGAGAAATATTCGTCGAGAAAAATCCCCCTCCTCTCTTTGAAATTAAATCTTTACGTAGAAAGAGCATTGCAGTCGATCGGAACAATTGGCGTAATGCAGCCGAATCGAGGCAGAGCTCGTTTAGATAAAAAAGAAAAAAAATAATAAAAAAAAAAAAAAAATAAAAAAAAAATGCTCCTCGGTGCCGAAGGAAAAGATCTTCCATGCCAAATATACGCGCTACTCGGCGCGGAACGTCGACTTAGCTGCTTGACACGACTTGGCCAATAATTATTTTAATTAAGCGCGACGTTCCGATAGGGTTAAAGGAAAAGGAGCAGCTATCGATAATCGATCGGAGAGCGCCACGAGGTTCGCAGTCCGCACTCGCTGACCGTGGCCTTCCACGGGCAGGAAAAATCCCCGACGCGAGAACTTAGTCGCTTATGACGTTTATCTCTGTCTCTCGCTCTCGGTTTGTCTCGCTCCTTCCTGCTTTCATCTCTATTGCACATGGAGGTTCAAGGCTAGCGTCGCGACAACACTGGGCGTCACTCTGTCTCCACGTGCCAGTTTTAAAGCTCCTTCCTTACCCTCATTATTACTATCCCGCTCTCTCTCTCTCTCTCTCTCTCTCTCTCTTCTCTATCTCTCCCTCTCTCTTACCACCTCTCCCCCACACACGCAGTTACACAGACACAGACACACACACACACACGCGCGTGGATATATTCCCAACTCACGACCCTCCCGAGCAGGCCTTCTCACCCTCCTTATTCATTCGCTTATGGCCCACTATCTTTTTCTCACTTGCATTTCCTATTTTTCCTTCTTTCATGGCGAGGTCCTTGCTCAACTTTTCTAGCTACAAAGAGCCAAGTTTCTCCACTCACTAAAACTTGCACGTTCTGGCCTCTTAATGTCTCTTCCGCTTCTATCTTATATCGTATCACAAATATATGTATGTATATATATATAGGTATATATTTCTATCATATTTAAAACGATAATATTTTTTTTTTATATAAATATAAGGGCTATTTGGAATTTTATTTACTTCCTTTTGGCACGATCCCTGCATATTCAATATCCGCCTTACAAACGTAATTATTGTTAGTTTTACAATGTAATATAAATCTTTATATTTTACAGACTTGGCTTTTATTAAATCTGGACAGTAAAAAAATACTTTATCACTTTCATTAAATAATGACTTCATACGTCCGATAGCGACAAAGTGATTTTTCTACCTTAAAAGGCGTTAATTACTTTGTAAGAAAGAAATATTTTAATAAATAATTTTTCAGAATGTAAATTCGTTCTCAACGCTAAGTTAACTTGGGTTTCTTAATAGACGCACAATACGACAAGAATATGTTATTAAAAAAAGAAAAAATATATTTTATCTTTACATTTTTCGTTAAAAAATTTATCGATCCTTTAAATTTATTTACTTTAGAACAAAATTAATAATTTTAATTATCTTAAAATTATTAGAAATTATTGAGTAATTTGGCACTTATTACCTGAAGATATGAAAAACTTGTAAAAATTATTATACATTGATTTTATGTATAAAAAATAAAAAAAAAAATGACATTAAAATTAATTACTGATGATTAATTCTGTATCAATAATAATGTCTAATAATTAAACAATAATTTTTAATACTAATTTAATCCTCGATTGTTTATAAAATTTGTTAAAACAAAAATTTATAACTTATGTTATAAATAAAATGTACTCGTTATACATAAATTTATACATTTCGTACTAAAAGCTTAAGGTGTATTTTACATTTATGCTATCATTCCATCATACCTATGATTAAAACACATCGATTTAATAATTGAATAAAGTTAACAATAGGATAGGATACATAACCAGATGTAAATATTGATTTTGATAGAAAAGCCAAGCACGTGTACGGACTACGTCCAAAAATGACATATCTATAGGCATATTAAGTGGCCCTGCACTATCATTGGAAGTATCATCGATGCGTAAAATTAATAGCTAAAAGCTTCCATGTCATAATGTTATTATTCAACGACTCTTAATTGTTAATTTAAAACTAATTTCGTAATAGGTTTAAATGGAATAAAATTCTGTTTTATTAAAAAAGTTCTTTTACGTTATTGTTGTATTGCAAAAAATATCACAAAAGGAAAACCGTAAGTATTACTAAACTATTATGTACACTTTATTAACGTCCAATAGTTTTTGTAATCGATAAAAATTCGTTGATTCATTACTAGTAGCCTAATTATCTTTGACATTTTCAGATATCCACAAAAAAAGATGTACATAAATAATATTATGTTAAAATCAATGAAATTTAAGGCCAATGCTGTTATTAATTTACAAGATTTATACGATTTTAAATTAGCTTTTAGGACTTGCAACTATGATTTTATTTTATGCATTATAAATATCCGCAGTGGCACAGTAACTATTAATCATTTATACATTGTAAATGTAGAAAATGGCATAATTGTAAGGCTGCATCTACTTCTTAACCGCAACATTGGCTCGGACTTTAGAATTCAAATTTAATGGATGCTATTTTTTCTTATGAAATTACACGGTTTACCGCTCAAATTATGAAATATTAATATCAAAATAAGCTTGCAATTCCAATACAATAAATCTCTTTACGTAAAAGAAAAAAATATATAAGAATCGTTTTAAAAAAATTTATGATATCTCAAACATTTCAGACACAACACACATTTTTTATAATTTAAGATATCAATATATCAAAATAATCAAAATGACGTTATAATCGTTTTGTATATTTAGATATATTTAGATAAAATTTAAAAAATTCACTATAATATAAAAAGCTGTACATTTGTCTGACAGAGTAGATATTCTTCTACTAAAAATATACATTTCTTATTTATATACTTGTAGCGCCAGACTTACTACTTTTATTATCAATCATAGTAAATATGATTCAGTTTTTTTTTAAATTTCCATAAAAATTACAAATAAATCTCTATTATTTTGTGAATTAAAAGGGAAAAAATAGTCTCTTATATAATAACTATTTTCTAATGCAGACGTTGTTAACGCTCACGTATAAGATTTATTTTTTTAATACAATAAATAATGTAATATACATTAATATATATATATATATATATAACTCAGGTATATATAATAAAAAAACTGTATAAGAGCATAATATTTTGGGGTGATAAAAACAATATCGTGCTAAATGCACACACGCGGCAATGAGAGAATGAGAGAGAATTGTGTAGAGTTATGCATGTGCATTATGAGCCACTACTAGCCCCTACTACTGGAGGTCACGTGCAGCATTAAAACCGCAGCGGCGCCAGTAATATATATCCGTAATATGCAGCGCATACATCTGTATTTGTTTTGAGTGAAATAATTTTCCGCAATCTTTGCAGCTGAAATGCAAAACTTTTAATGATTTGATTTTCATGAAATAAATACTTTTATTTGTATGTATTTATATAAAAAAGAGTTCATTCTACTTTAATAAGAAAAAAGGATGTTGTTTATAAAATACGGTTCCACCATACATAAGGGAAAGCAATGAAACAGCAAGAGCATTGAATAGAATGTAAACAATATCTCAATTATATTTGAACTCCAATATATTGTTATGTGCTCACATTGTTGTTTCTCAGCAATGCGATATTTCTAAATTGCTTTTGATCGGACTTAATAAGCATTTAAAGGGGAACTTTCATACACTCGAACTTGAAATTCGAAAATACGGCTTTCGTTTAATTTAATATGAACTCAAGTATACGAAACTTAAGTCGAATTAATTGTTGACGTTAATTTTATTTTAGAAAACTTAATCCTTTATTAGATAAACTACTCCGTGTAGTTTTTCAACTTTCTATTTGATTAAATTTATTTAATTGATTTTATACAAAGTACGTTTAATATGTAAGTATAAAAACACATTAGAGTAAAATTTTAAATCCTATTGCACATTCTTAATAATTTTATTACACATAAAATAGACGAAATGAATTCCTTCCGATATGAACTATGTGAATAAAGTTTACATTAAAATAACCCAGTATATATATATATATAAATATATATAGGCATATAATATCCGAGGTATATTGAATTTTTATTAATTTTAAATACAATGTGAGCATGTTAAATTAGTCCTATTAATTAATCGGAATATCCAGTATCAAAGAGTTAAAATTCTTTTTATTATTAATTATCCATTAGTAAGCTTTTTATTACAGATCAATTATAGAATAATTACTTTATTAATAAAAATGTATAGAAATTACTCCACACTTGATGCAAATAGAAAAAAAACTTCAGTGCTCAGTTCATAATTTTCCAATATTATAATGACGGTAATAAAATTGATTAGACTTTATATGTTAAATGATATTATAGATCAATAAAAAAACTTTTCCACGTACGTTCATAACTTAAGTCTCTTAAATGTAAAATAAAAAGTTATAAAATAATTAAATAAAATTTATAATGATAACATTTATAAAAGAAGGTATAAATGCTTGATATGAAATTCTTAGCAATAACTTTATTTTTAAATTCTTAAGAATTATTATGGATTGTAGATTTTAAAATTGAAATATTTACTAAATTTGGACCGATGTAAGCGTTTTAATGTATTTATAAATACAAATTTAATAACTTCCATACATATTATTAGAATTATGTTAATTTTTAATATATAAATTAATAATACATTAATTTTTATCCAAGCTAAAAATATTTTTTATTAAAAAAAACCTTCATTAATTAATGTAATTATTTCAATTAAATTTTCTTTGCTTTATTTAGATACGAATTGATAATGTCAATAGCATTTTTTATAAAGCAAGTTAAAAATGAATTATTTAACCGAGTAATTAATATGATATTTTTGTGTTAATATTTGTGAAAGAAGGTAAATTTGAAACTTTCATGTAAAATATTTGTCTATAAAATTTATAATATTTTTCAATTTCCATTCCTTTCATTTCAGTATTTTTGATTAATTGAAGCACACATTTTCTTAAGATAGTAGAATAACAGAATCTTCCCATAAAATCTTGAATTACGAACTTGCTTCCACGCACTCTTTTCATAATAAAGATAACGTTCTTCAGCTTTTATCTAATTATGTCTATTAAGTTCAGCGATCAAATATTTTTTGTTTAATTAAACAAATTGTCTATAATTTGATGCATGCAGTTCAAGCACAGTAGTTTTAAACTTTTATACTTGCGTTCTCAATTCTTATATGATAGCCATAAACTTATTTTACTTTTCTTCTCATTTTAATCTTATAATTCTTAGACATTAGAATTGTTCATCACAATTAACATTAATGTTGACCTCTTTCTTTAATTAAGTTCATTAAAATAATCACTTACCACTTTTTATAAAACTTTTTGAAGAATAAAGCAATAAAGTGACCTTATATTTACAAAAGCCAATGTCTGAGCATGTGTTAACGGTTCAATATACTAACAATAATGAACATCGTCCGTTAATAATGTGATAAAAATGTATATAGCCTTTTCTTAATATAACATATTAATATGAAATAATCTCAATACATTTTCATAAAAAGTAACATTTCCCTATTTCATAAAAATAGCAATTGTTTTTTCTTGAATGATTTAATTTTTCTTTTTTTATAGGCTTGTTTTATATTATCAATATTCTTAATTAATTTTTCAAAAGCAATTTTATCCTTGGACTTTATAAATATTTCATGTAAGAGTTTAATAAAAATAAAAGCGCCACATATATTATTGGAGTGTACGTAATTCCATACAATTTTTTGAATTGTTGATGCGTCCATAGAATGCCAATAAATGTATAATCTTGCCAAAACGTCTTCGTTCTGATATAAAAGAAAGTATACAGTTATAGAAAGATAAATATGGAACCCTGTGATTATAAAATAAAGAATAATTAGAATTTTTTTTGGAAAACAAAGACATCACATTTACAAGATCAGTCCTTTTTATCATTTTATCATTTTTTATTTAATCCGACATAATTTGATTATATAATATATTGTACGAACTTTAAAAGTGCTAATAAAATTATGAAATATTAAAATTCACAATTAAACTTATGCTAAGCCAATGTGTTTGATGTAGAATTATAAAATTAAGCGCTGCAAGATTTTGGAGACAATATTTTTAGCAGCGACTGTAAATGTATGAAAATCCATCAAAATACACAATCGTAATGAAAATGTATTTTACTACAGAAGGTTATTTAAATAAAAGGGAAATTATTTTAGAAATATTTTCATCGTAGGTAGGCTACCTCAAATATTTTTTTACAATTAATAGTTCCTCTACCACACGATAGTTGCTTTAATAATTTAGAGAAATAAGTAATAATTTTTTATAAATTAAAAACAAAGGAAAAATATATAAATTCATTTGAATTTAACGATATTATTTCATATTTGCTTTACTTTATTGTTCTTTAAAAATATACCGAATTACCCTTCTCATATATAATGGAAATATTTGAATAAAATCCGAATTTATCAACCATGTACTAGTGAGATTAAAAAATATTTTCAACTTAAATATAACCTTAATGTAAACAATGTAGTTGAAACACAAATTTAATTGAAAATTCAACACAATTACTGTAAATAGTCTGATATTTATATTTCATTTAAAGGAATATTTATAATGTATAATGTGTTAGATAGTAAATACAAGTCCTCAAGATATTCTATTCACAGGCATTATAAAATAATATATACATATAAGATATAAAGAAATTTTTAATTTACCGATTCAATATTTTTGGCATATAAGATTTGACACAAATTATACAATAATTTATTTATTTTAAAATAAAATGTTAATAAATACCGACTTTGTAATTAAAATTATTATTTTAACAACATCAGAACCTCAGAGCAAATTTAATTACTTTAATTCATCATTGTTTTATGTTTCATATATTAAAGTTATTTACGTTAAGTATTTTCTATAGAATTTAAACCTTTTAGTACAATTGTTCAAATTTATTAACCACATAAATAAAATAGTTTTTGAAAAATTGAGCTTCCTTCTAACCGTAAATAATTTTTATCGGAGTATTCTTTTACTTAGTGTTACTAATAATTCGTTATATATATATATATATATATTTGCTATAAATACGTACTACAGAAGGATACAACAAAAGTGATCAAGGATACATTAAACATTTCAAATACCAGAATATATTTTCTACATACGAGAAATCGGAAATACAAATAAAACAAATTTTATTTTACTAACAATTAGAATTCTTGCATAAATGTTTAGTTGCATATTTAGAACTTCGCGATAAAAATGTTAGCTTTTAGTATTATATTTCAAAAATAAAGGCATTAATTTATACTGTAGAATTGAAGGTACTTGCAGTATGAAATAATAAGCTGATATTTAATAATCATTCGAAAATGAATTTTACACAATACGTAGTATTATAATGCACCTGAATTAATTACCTGGAGCTTGTGGGTAAAGTATGAAAATAATTAAAATCTACGAGAACGAATAAAAACTTCCGATTTGAAAATCTATTAGCAATGTAATAAATAATCTTGGGTGATTATTTGCCTGGATAAAAGTATATGTGAGCCAATAACTTGTGATATTGTGTGGATTAATGAATTATTTGAAAATACGCCTTTGTGCGAGCATTCCTTGATATGCTGGAGCCCATGCAACATGCAGTGTCTATTAATGAGTCGAGTCGCCACCGCACATGCACCAGTAACGGCCTTTGATTATTTTATTCCCGTGCTAACGTATACGGTAAATCTGATAAGTCACGAAAAGAAATCGGATCAATGTAAAAAATAAGGTGCCGAGTAAACTTGACCCTCGAAGCTTGATAAGTTATCGATGCGTCCTTGAACACTTCCGATGGATTTTATCGCGGTCGATATTTCTTATAAATCCTTGAACACAATGAAGAAATGAGAAGATGAATGCAAAGGAATGAGAAAATAGAATCAAAAGTCATATCCATCTCAATATATATCGGCTACAATGATTTAAGCAAACCATTCCAATACACTAAAAATGAATAAACTCTATTATTTTCCATGCACATCAGATGAGAAATTTTTCTCATCCTACGCAAAATACGTATAATTCATGGTTAAATACTGGACAAAGTTAGTTATGACCATCTATCTTCCTTCCACTAACGTTTAAAGGAAAAAATATCTGTTTTCCTTTTAGGTACTAAAATACAAGCTACACTGCGAATAAAAGCTTTATAGTACATAGGTAATAATTCTGGATAATTATTTTATATATGATAATGGAGCATTTAGTGCATCCAAAATATCATTTTACAACGGCGTTGTAGTAATTGTTTTGAAGTCTTGTACACCGTACGATGTTGATCGGAATGCAGTAGTAATCAATATTCCGATTAACGTAATTTCCCAAGGGGACATCGTTAGTACGTATAGATTTTTAATATTGAATTTGAGAATGAGAATCGCGAATGACAATTACCTTAGTTCTATAGAAGGCAATTATATAATTTTTAATCTGTAAATAAGTAGTAATAAAGGCATAAATTTTGTGTTAAATTAATGAATGTCGCAGTAACCTTGGCGATATTCATGTTATTTTCTATGCAACTTAATGTACAGGCGCGCGTCCGCTCACTAACCAAATAATATACGAATTGCTTATTCATTAAGTAGATAACTTAGAAATATATTTCTTTCACGAGTCAATCTTTAATATTGGATTAATAATTTCTCTATTTCTTGTTATAAGGCTCTTCGAAACAAATATATATATATATATATATATAAGTGATTGCTTATGAAGATCACATTCTTTAAATTCTTCTACATACATTTTAAACAATAATTTCTTGGAAATTTATTATTCAAGTAAAAATATTAAAACTCATATAGTATAAAATTTTTGTCAATTCGTATACATTTATTTCTAGATTTATATAATTTTTACATTATGCATAAAATTAATAGTTGACATTATATTTTATATTACATTATGTAAATATAATAATAAAATTTTAATCATTTAAAATTCACCATATAACCAACTCGGAATATCATTGTCACACGATCTACGAAAGCCTTAATTTCCATATTTGCAAAAACAGAATAGCACTTACTTTATTATTTTACTTGATTTATTATTTTCAATGTATCTGTACATCTCATCTGTATAGATATTTCTTTACGTACAATATGCCTTTACAAATAAATAAACACGAATGTTATAATTTATTATGATAAAATGAAAAATAATTAGATTTAATAATAAAAAACAACTAATTATATCATTTACAGAATTAATGTTTTCATAATTACCGTAAATAATTATATAAATTTCTTTCCGAAATAGTATGATGAATTCAATGTATCATGTCATAAATTAATGTGTATAAATTGTAACGTTTGTATACGATACATGTGCTAAGAAACTTATAATTTAATTTCAAGTAAATATTACATTAAAGTAAGTCGCACACTTTTACTAAATGACAATTTTATATTTAATTTAAATTAATAATTTTTCATACAATATCATAATACTTTTTCAAATAAATTTATAACTATAATTTTTCATTTTTATTTTGTTATTTATTTATCACAAAGTATTTTGTGATCATTTTAAAATTTAACGAAAAAATTTATTAATAATTTAATTAAAATTGACAAGAGACCCTCTATAATGAGATAATAAATTTCTATATTTTTGATTTCCAGATATGAATATGAGATTTAATTTAATTAAAACAGATTTGTTACGCTAATTGTATGTTATTTTAATTACGAAAATAAGAGTGATTTGCATTATTAATACCGTAAGGTTAAATTTTAATTTACTACTTAAACTTCAGTAAGTATTGTACCGATGTTTTCAAATTTATATAAACAATGAATTGTAATTATTCATTTATCATATATTTGTTTTCGAACAAAATAATTTTATACATTTCGCATAGAATAATATCGAAGAATTTACTGTTTATTTTAGTACATAATGTTGTCTGTACATAGTACTTTATAGTTTATATTAACAATTATAATTATTTTTGAATATTAAAGGCTTTTTTTCATACTCAACTATTTATTTTTAATGTAAAAATTCTATGTATATATTTTACTTTATATACTTTACTTTATATATTTTACTAACGTAATCCGAGAATTCAAAAGTGTAACCTTTAAACTATCACTAATTATTTCAATTGAATATAGAAAATATGATGAATAATATTATTAAAGCCCGATTTTGCATAATAGTTCAATAAAATTAATATTTTAATAAGAAATGACATTAACTTATAGTAAAAAAATGTTTTTCCGAAAAAATGAATTTTCTTTTCAATTCCTTTAAGTGAAAAGTAATTTTCCTGGAATAACGAGTTTATAGTATTATTCTTAATTTAATTCTTGAAACTATCCGTGCCTTAACACGGAGACAGACTACATGTACACATATTCATTGGTAATCCTTATTTTAACATATTTTTCTTAATTATAACCTGTAGTTCAAATCAATATTAATACTGAAATGGTTTAAGCAATAACTTCTTTGTATTTACTCAAATACGCTGTAGGGGAATTTCATCTATAAATAAATCTTATCCATAGGGAAATAACATTTGAAAGACTTTGGAAAGTCGTATTCAAATATTTGTTGTTGAATAAAAATATATTTAAAAAATTTTAAAAAAAAAAAAACGATATTTCTATTAATATTATTTTAAAAATTTCTTTAACCCTTTAATGGTTTAAATGTAAATAATTATAATTTTTGAGTTGTATAAATAATGAAAATGAGTATTTTAAATAAAGAATATCGGATATACACGCTTAAAATGTGTATATTATGTATATTTTATTACGAGATGAAATTTTATGAATGTTTTTAAAAAAAATCTTATTTAACTCGTTATTTTGCCCATTAATGTTCAAATTTTCATTCTTTTTCATACTAAAATTTTAATTTAATTACAATTACCTCTACAATTTGTTGTTTGCAATTTTCCTTCAGCTTTTCAATTAAGATAATATTAGAAATTAAAAATATATATTAAATTTGAACAAATAAAAGAAAAGGGGGTAGTAGTTCAGAATTTCGATTAAGAACTTTCTTAATACAAGGAAAATCGATTGTGTGCACAATAACATATATTCCGTAGAATGAAAATATTATTTATAAAGAGCGTGTTTGACAATGTACTTGCTCGATACATAACCAATGTGCAATCAATCCGATTCGATTAATTTGGAACCGAAAGGGACAGAACGTAAATGAAATAATCCTCGTGGGTGCAAGATTATAGGAAAGCCTTGCACCTCCTTCAATTTATTTCTAGCTAACGCATACCGCTTCATTGTATTTATATGCCAAATGTGAATTAATTATCATTAGATAAGCTGCCCGATGTTTAAAAATTCGTGCCGAACCAATCCGCGCAGGATAGTTTAAATATACAGTTAGAATTCTCAAGGGTATAAGAGATGCTCGTACAAAAGGAGAAAGTGAAAATATAATCCTTATACGAGGCTCAGGAATAAGGCACGACCTTTTTTTAAATATTAAAAGTTGCTTGTGCACGAAACAATTTCTTAGTCATTAAGTGGGAAAGTAGTATTAAACCAGAGGGTTTTTAAAGTGAAATTTTAAGGCTTTTGTTTTAAAGAAAAAATACGCTTTTACAGCACATATACATCAACGTATATGAAAATTTTAGTATGAAAAAGGCATGCCTTTGGGTGCTGGTGTGTATGCGTACGTGCGCGCGTGTATGCGTGTGCGTATCTCTCATACATATTGCGTAAGATAATCAAAAAATAAAAAACAAAAAAAAATTGCTCTTGAATTAATGCTCTGATAGAATAGGTAAAAAAATACACATCTAATAAAAGTAGCATAGAGCTTTAATGTACGGTAGAAAAGTATGATTATACGCTAGAATAAAAATATTCTTTAAATATTTATAATCAAATAAAATATTTAATAATAGCGTACAGCTTAAAATGAAACTGACTACAAAAATATAATTACGCGTATACGTATATATATATATAGAAAAAAGAAATAAAAAAAAAAGAAAAAAGAAAAAAAAGAATATTTTTCAAAACGATCGTTCTAGCCCGAAATAGATTCTATGATAAGTACAACAAGTAATAAATTTAGGGACCATAAACACACGTTCATTTTTGTTTATATTTTCAAGAACATATGATTAATTGCTTTTACCCTCCATACGCTCGCTTATCCGAACTCATAATCGGGAATGACACTGAACTTCCTCGCTTTTTATTATCATTCACATCTAATTTATACATAATCCGAATCATGCTTAATATATTTATCGACGACAGTCTCGAAACTTCACTCCCACAATATTATTA